>CM070596.1:22291837-23002612 GCA_036346395.1 Hsuehochloa calcarea
TTTTATTAACAAGCACCCTTGAATAATGAGAGTAGGGTTATTAACTTAAAGTCTAACGTTGGAGCCCATTTTATTCCTACTTTCCAACAAAATGAAAATTAACAACTCTAAAGTTGCTACATGGGAGCAATCAAAATTAATAAAATAATGATAGATCAAGGTATGCACAAAAAGACTATAGTAAAGCCCAAATCTCTTATTCTTTTCACTACAGAACTCATCAAGGTATTCATAATTGACTGTAATTTGCCTAAATTCTAGCTATTTTCAATTATCTATTAACTAATATAATCGCTAACTGCTAGCTATATTAGATGATGACAACCTACTGGAAATTTCTAACCAAACATGTCTTTGTAATTTACTCTGTAAAACACTTACTAATAATCCCCATTAGCCCTCAACTTACCTAAGCTAATCCATGCTAACTGGCTTGCTAATCAAATGTATATATATACTCATCTACAATATTGAACATCTAACCACCAACCTAATCCAATGGATCTACTGTCATACACTCATACTTACGCAACTTAAAGTCTAACCTTGGGGGAGGATGGTTCGACGCCAAGGGAGGCTCTGGGTCGGGGAGAAGAGCCGTTGGGGAGCAAGAGGGGCACTGGGTCGCAAAGAAGGGGCGTGGGTCAGAAGGCCAGCAAGATACTGGGGGCGCCGCCTGTGAGGATGCTTGGATGGGAGGTGAAGGGCGCAGAGTAAGTAGAGTGACGAGTTAAGGGGGTGCTCAAACCCTATCGATTCCTCTCAATAAGCGAATATCACATACGGTTCTACCATGGAACCGGCTTAGATAAGTCGATGATATGAAAGTATCACAAACGGTTCTGTTATGAACCACTTGTGATGACTTCTCTCACGTAAACCCTAAACCCTCATATCACGAGACGGTTCCATAATATAACCTTATGTGATATAGTCATATCACAAACGGTTTCAAAATGGAACCTGCTCGTGATGTGTCATATCATAGACGGCTATGTTACTTCAACTGCTCGCGGATGACTTATCACAAAGAAGATGGTTCCATAAATGAACCGTCTGTGATAACTTCCTTACACAATTCCAAGTCATTTGATCGAAAATTCATTTGTCTTAAAAATTCATATCTAATACAACTCAACTTCAAATCAAGTGAAACCAATTTTCATACTCCACATTACAATGAAGTTCACATTGACATCAATATCTGAGATGACAAGTCCACAACACATGATAATTCCACATTAACATCAAATTATAATGGAATAAATTCTTAATTAAAATATAAACTATTCGTTGATGATCGTGGCAAGATATAGCTAGCTTCTTCCTTTGGGTTCTTCCGAGAGCGATGTCGCTCTCTCAAAGGAGGCAACTCGTAAATTGATTATACTCTTCCTCATCCACGACATTCTCAACTCTGACAATCCTTCTTTTTCATGAAGAACTACGTGGTGGTTCTTATTTGCCGGGCCTGTTACATAAAAAATTTGAACAACTTGCTTAGCAAGTATGAATAGATCGATCCCTATATCCTGCATTTTTGAGGTCCACAAGAGTGATGTCGTGATTGTCGAGCCTTCACACCTCATGGAAGTTTAATCCAATGGCATTGAAACAGTGGGTTTCTTGGAAAGTACGTGAATCGAGCCCTGCATCTCCCCCACGAACCCATAGTAGGAGTTCAACCCACGTGCTCCCGGGCGTGATTGAAGTGCTCATGAAACGCATCTATCACGGACACCAATGTTCTAGACTATGCTCCTCATATCCTAAGTCGTTGTATAAAAATATACCCATTTATGTTGTATCCTTACCATGTCACAATTGTAAATTTTAGCCATTTTGCCAACCATAGTAGTGTATCATCACTTGATGACCTCCTCGTGAATCGCACCTTTAACCATTCATTGAAACGACGGTTGTGTTCTTCATGATCCAACCTTCGACCGTTTGGATCTCATTGCGACATACTATGTCTTTGTGCTCGCCGATGTACGGGACACTTGGGTCATGTGTTGCAAGATCGCCAAATGGGCTTATGCGCACGTGTATTCGGATCGGAGTGATTGATTTCCTTCGATGGTCCCGATACCTCCCATCTCCCCTCATGATGAGATAGAGGCACACATATCGGTTCCACCTGAGCCATGTAGTCGATGCAGAACTCAATGTCCTATTTGGTTGCATAACCTTCGATGATGCTGCCCTCCGACCGAGATCGTTTCCGTACGTAGGACTTGAGAAATCTTGTGTATCTCTCGAACGGGTACATATGACGTAGGAACACAGGTCGCGATATCTTTATCTCTTTCACAAGGTGAACAATGAGATGGACCATGATATCGAAAATGACGGAGGGAAATACATCTCAAGATGATATAGAGTCGCCACCACCTCGCCTCGCAGAGCATCTAGTCCTTCGTGATCGATGACCTTCTAAGCAACCGAGTTCAAGAAATAACACACCTAAAGATTACCACTCGGACCTTTTTCGACAAGATACTCCTAATTGCAACAGGAAGCATTTGTGTCATCAGGACATGGCAATCATGAGACTTCATACCAAATAATTTCAAATATTTTATGGAAACAAGTTTCTTAATATTGGCGATGTAATCGCATCTAAACTTTCACACCATGCAAGCTTTCACACAATTCATATCTCTCGCTTTGACAAAGTGTAGCAAACGGGGGAATGTAATGTCGTCTCTTTATCGGTCTCTTTGGTGCTAACTCGGTCCTTATGTTCATATCAATCAAGTCACGCCATGCTAACACCATCCTTTATTTTGCTACTAATGTTCAAGAAGAGACCAATCAAGCTTATCATATACATTCTTCTCCACATGCATGACATCGATGTAGTGGTGAACTCTAAGTGCTCCCAATAAGGCAAGTCCTAAAAATTGATCGCTTCTTCCGTATGTTTTTCTCGACGAGTCCTTAATTTACGTCCCTTCCCAAGCACAACATCGATATCCTCAACCATATCATAGATCTCTTTCCTTTAAAAGCCCTTGGAGCCGAACCGTCCTCCTTATTTCCGCTTAATTGTTTCTTCATCTTGCGGTATGGATGAATCTTGAGAAGGAACCTACGGTGACGCATATACACAGTTTTACGAGAGTTGTTCAACCATACACTCTCGGTACCATCTAAGATCTTGGTCGAGGCTTTGGCTCCTTTTGTGCTCGAACCGACAGTTACCAAGGGCGTAAAAATATTTGATGGTGCGAGAACAACATGGCGCGTAAAGTGAAGTTCTCTCTGTCAGACATCCCATACTTGTACCCCTTCATTCCAAAGTGTCACAACATCTTCCGCAATGGTGCTAGGTACACATCAATATCGCTCCTAGGTTGCTTTGCTCCTTGGATAAGTACTGACATCAAAATGTATTTTCGCTTCATACACAGCCAAGGAGGAAGGTTGTAAATACATAGATTCATGGGTTAGGTGCTATGTTGGTTGCTCATGTTACCGAAAGGATTCATTCCATCTGTACTCAACCCTAACCTTATGTTTCTCGGTTCTGCACCGAACTCTTTGAAACTCCGATCGAAGTTTCCCACTGGGCAGAATCAGCAGGGTGTCTTAGATTTCTATCCTTCTTACGCTCCTCTGAGTGCCAACGCATCAATCTTGCATCCTCTTGATTCGCAAATAAGCGCGCTTCAAACGTGGGATCACAGGCAGATACCACATCTTAGCAGGAGGTCCTTGCTTCCCCTTAGCAGTATTCTTACGCTTGTATCGGGATGTTTTGCACACGGTACAATAATGCAGGTCTGCATACTCTTTACAGCAGAGGATACAATCGTTTGGACATGCATGTATTATTTCTACTTCCATTCCCAATGGACAAAGAACCTTCTTGGCTTGGTAGGTGGTGCTGGGCAACACATTTCCCTCTGGAAGGATGTCCGCTAGGAGAGCTAACAACAGTGAAACTCTTATCGGACCAACCATTGCTTGCCTTCAATTTCAGCGATTCAAGCACGGTGATAATCTTGTGTATTCCGGCTTGCGGCCGAGTGGAACAAAGGTTTCCCAGTCCTCCATTAAGCCCTCGAATTTACAAAACTCTCTCATTTGTAGTTCCATACGCATCGCATAGCATCGATCAGATTGTCATCATCGACCTATCCTCATCAAAAGCCACAGTTCACATCCGGCATATGGTTGACTTCTCGACGATGTCGTCATTATTAACTTCATGCATGATCTGCTCTTCATAGTGGATCGGTCCAACATGTATACCCTTTCTTGAAACCCTTGGAATCAAGTGAGCTTCGATCTGTATTTGGGTTGTCAAACATTTTCATATTACGCAATCAATGCATGGACAATACATAAATGTTGTCCTATTCTTCAACATAACCTTCTCGATGGCTCTTCTAAAGCAAACACATCATTAATGTACTCTTCACTCACACTGGTTCTCAACATATATGCAATTTGGTCTATCTACACTACATACGTAACAAATTAGTATTAAATTATATTAATAAACCAAGTACTCTAACTATTAACCAAACATACTAAAATTTATTAGTGATTAACCTAGAGCAAATATAAAGGGTTATGTACAAATCGTTACCATCGAGAGCTCACGATGAATATCCTCGCGAGATCTCCTCCCTTTATTCCTCCTCTCCTCCCTCCTTCTCCTCTCTAAGTTAGCACAGTAGAGAGAGGCGCAGGGGAGTGGAGCAATGGGGAGAGGCGGTGGGTGGGCTCAAATGGGAATGGGCGGGGTTGCATCGGGACCGGTATTATATAATGTCGGCATATCACAGGCGATTCTTATTACCAACCGTCTATGATAGGTACATATCACGACGGTTGGTAATAAGAACCGCTCAGTGATACTCTAAATCATCACAGGCGGTTCGTGGTGAGAACCGTGCATGATACTTCACGATGGTTGTATTCTACGAACCGTGCGTGATAGGTTCATATCCTGAGAGCGGTTCTAAGAGAACCTTCGTGATAGGTCCATATCACAAACAGATTTGTCTTGGAATAAATGCAGTGATTATTTTTTCACGAGCGGTTTCAAGAACCGCTGTGATGAGGCGTCTTCTATGGCCTGCTTTGTAGTAGTGACTACACTCACATATATGGACAACCCTAACTCCATGCCCCAAATCCACTATTGTTGTTCGTCCCGAGCTCTCCTCCTCAGGCTACTTTCCTCTCAAAACCCATCGGCTTCTATCCACCATCGCCGCCTCCCACCTCCACCATAACCCCTACAACCACCCCTATCCCCTCTAATTGCTACACCACGTGAGATCCATGACTACCTTCTCTTCCTTCCGCCTCCTCGCATGGATCCAATGTTCTCCCCACAGGTGCACTTCCCACGGATCCGTGACATCTCCCCTACATGCGCCTCCCCGCACTAATATTGTGATACCACGTTTATTCTAAAGCCTAGAAAAGAAATAAGGGAAGAAAGAAGTAAGGAAGGGGAAAGAGTGGGCCGGGCCAGGGCCCAACCGAATCCAAGTTGGACTCGGCATGGGAGCCCTCCCATGGGCCACATGTAAGGAGAGGAGGGGGCAGCTAGCCCTTGCCGCCTTTGTCGCCTAGCCACCACCACACGCCCCTTGCCCTAGCCTCCTACCTCATGTCGCTTCCTTGCCTGATTCTTTGCCATGTTGTCCTTGCCACTGCACCATGCCACTAGTTGTCATGCCTCCTTGCCACCGTTTTATATTCTTGTACTGTTGTTGTATGTTTTTGAGAAGAGTATTGGCTTTGCCTAGGGAGTATTGCTTCATGTCTGGTGCCGTCTTCGCATCATTCTTATTTCCGAGGCTAAAAGGTCAGTGCATGATAGAGCGGTAGATATCTGTTTGTTTATCACTTGTCTTTATAATTAATATGTCATGATATATTTATGTTTTATCCGTGCCTTTTACAATGCCATGATGATGATATGTAATGATGATAATATGATGATGATGATGATGATATGATCATAATGATAACATGGTAATGATGGTAATATGATGATATGTCCATGATGATGACATAACAATGATAGTAACATGATGATATTAGATCATGTTAATGAACAGCTAAACAAATTGCATTCTTGCATCATGTGCACAATCATGTCATGAAAGACAAAGGCTCACCTCAAGTAGGCGTGTGATATCTACCATGTTGGTAGAACTCCAAGGGAGTGGAGAGACCCTGATCAGTTCCTTGTAGGACGAGTTGATGAAAGGATGAACAGTGACGGGTGTTCACTCATGCTATACCGGCATATGCTACGAGATGAGCAAATGAGCATGTAAAGTAGAGCATGCATTGCATTAATGAAAAGATGATAATGTTAATTGAATACACGAATGATGATGATATTAATCTTCATGAATGATAAGCTGATTGTTTATTGTTCTATTATATACTTACTGAGTCTTGGACCCACTATTGCTTTGTTGTTGTTTTTAGGTGATCATTGAAGGCGACATGCATGGGTTGGGAGTAAGCGCACGCATCACATTCTATCAATAACAAAGTTATCATTATTTAGTTATTACATTTAAACCTAGAGACTTGGTGCTTTCTATATAGAGTTGATCAGTAGATATGGATTTCATCATCTTTATGATTTAAACTTGAGTGGTTTAGTTGTGATTTATTGATTAGAATTGTTGTTAACAATGTGTGGATATCGTGAGGATATGTGCGATCTCGGGATGATGAGTCAATTGGCAATGGCATTGTTGGTTTGCAAAATCTCGCGTTTTGGGTTTGCTTCTTCTTTGCATCACAGGCGGTCTGCCCGGTGGAGTGGGCGGTCGATCGGACCTTGTGGAATGATCGGGCCGGCAATGGGGCCGTCGGACCGGCTTGACCTAACTTTGGATTTTGGAGCTAATCCAAAAATAGGTTGTGTAGGCAAGTGAGGAGTCTCACGGATGTGGTTTCATCATTTTGGAGCTCGGTCAAAAGTTCTATTGAGTTGAAAATTCCGAAGGTTTGGATTTTCAAGCTGGAATTTTGGCTAAGTCCTTTGGACCGGTCCGACCGCCAGTTGTGGGAAGCGGTCCGACCGTTGATATCGGCCGGACCGTACGTAGAAGCGTCGAACCGGCTGACTGGAGGTGAGCCAAGTTTGCATTGTTGTGGTTTCAATGTGGTTGATGTTTAGTTATCAATGCTTTATTGATGTATATTGCATTCATGGAACTAACGTGGGTCAAGTTGTGAAGAACTTGTTCCGGAAGCGGTTTGTTTGTCTATTGTTTGTGCGGTGGCTTGCGAGTCAGCAGCGTCAGCGGTGAGTGGATCGGGACTACGCTTGGAGGCGAGGTCGGAGCGATCGGGGATACCGGGTGGTCGTGTGACTCAAGCATGGTGCGAGAATGGACAAGATGGATCGAGCAATTGGTTCGGCGGTTTGGTTGGATCGAGCGGTGCGGATATCGGTGCGAGTCTACGGGAGGTTCCGAGGGATTCGGACAAGAGAGGCTTGGCGTCGATGAGAACCGTGATCAACCTACACGTGGTGAAGCGGTGATTGCTTCAGATTAGTATGTGGGTCCCATGGGTGAGTGGGCCCCAATTGTGTAACTCTAGTCCTCTCTAGTATAAATAGGAAGGGGAGAAGGAAAACCTTTGAGGCATTCATTTGGTTTCCCCTTGCCTTCTCTAGGGTTAGGGTTTGGAGAGGAAGAGAGGAGAGATTGTGATTGCTCCTTGGTGAGCTCTTGTCCTCCTTGTTGGAGTGGCTTTGTAAGCATCTTGTGAGATCAATCAATCTTGTGATGCTTGCTTGAGAGATCATTTGTCTCCTCTTTGTGTTCTTCTCTCATTTGGATGAATTTGGTGCTTCCTTGATTCAAGTGTTTAAACTTGGTCTTTTGACCCTTTGTGTCTTGCTTTGATGTGTGGGAGTACTCTAGGATCATCTAGACCATCAACCCCACAAGCAAGTCTTGAATCAAAGTTTTCATACTTCTAGGGTTTGTGCACTTCTTTGTTTAATCCTTGAGAGTTTGTTTCTGAAGTGGATCGAAGGATCGTCGCTAGAAATAGGTCTTCAATATCATTAGGGAGGTGTGCTCGAAATTTGGTCAAGTTTCATTGGTTGAATCAAAAGTTGGATCAAATTCGTTTTGGATTTAAATTGGATTTTTGATCTTGGATTGAACCGGTCGGCCGGTCTTATGTAACGGCGGTCCGACCGCCCGTATATCGAGATCATTTATCGCTGGTCGAATTGTTCGCTGTCCACCGGTCCGGCCCTTGACTAGTTGCGGTCGGACGATCATTGGTTGAGCGTCGGTCAGACCGCCCTTGGTAACCGGTCCGACCTTTGTGCCCGAGATCAACCCTTTGAGTTTAAGTCTCCACATTTGTGTCGTGTTGTTGTCGGGGTTATCGAATTGACACAAGGCTTCCATTGTGTGCTTCGCGATCTTCTTAGCTTTCATAGCTAAAGGAGTAAAGTTCGTGTTGAATTTGATTTAGGCGAGAAAGTTTTGAAAGCGCCTATTCACCCCCCCTCAGTCGCCTTTCCGGTCCTACAAGTGGTATCAGAGCCGGTTAGCTCTTTTCTATAGATCTTAACCGGTCTTTGGAGCCATGGCGACTGAGCGATATTCAATCAGGCCACATGTTTTTGATGGAGTTGATTTTGCATATTGGAAGGCCGAATGGAGGCCTACATCGAGGCTCAAGGGCGCGCGATTTGGCTTAAGGTGAAAAACCCTTATGTCGTGCGGTAGATGACAATTTGATCACTCCAGATGTGGAGAACAACAGCAGGGCTCGGAATTTTTTGATTCAAGGCCTTAGTCGATCGGAGTTTGAGCGTGTCGCTCATTTGCTGTCTGCTCATGAGATCTGGCGGACTCTTTGTGATTATCATGAAGGGTCCACTGCGATCAAGGAAGTGAGACAGAACCAGCTTAAGAAAGCATACTCCAAGATCGAGCAAAGACCCGGTGAATCTTTAGATGAGTTGTGGGGGAGATTTTCTAAAATTCTTCATGATCTCATATTGTTGATCTTGTATTTTAGAGTGCGAAAATGCACGCCAAGCTGTTGGGTGCTGGATGTGAAGGTGCGGGGATGAAGATCACTCGCCATCAATGACAACCTTGTCATGAGTGAGCTTACCATGGATAAGCTTTACTCGAGGTTGAAGGCGCATGAGATTGATTTCATCTCGCGTCTCCCCACGATGAGCCGATGGCTTTAGTGGTTGACAATTCTAAGGGTAGATATCTTGATTCTTTTAATGTTAGCTCATCTGGATTTTCTTTATGCGCTTTGCATTCCTTGAGCGATGAGCAACTTGAGAGACTACCAGGGATGACTTAGCCCTCCTATCCACAAAATTCACGAGCCTACAATAATGTGAGGAGTAGGAGGAGAGGTGGACCTATCACATGCTTTGAATGTGGTGAGCTAAACCACATTCGCTCTAGATGCCCCAAGCTGAAGGGCAAGGAGGAGAAGGAGTCACAAAGGCATTCTCAAGCGAGGATGCTAAGTCCAAGAAGACAAACTATCGCAAGTTTGTCGGTAGGTAGTCCTTGAAGCTCTAGAGGATGTGAGCATGGAAGATGTGGACTCGGAGTCGGAGGGCGACAAGAGTGACTCCGTGGCAAGAAGAAGGCACGTGATTTCACGGGCATGTGCTTTATGGCTAAACGACCACGGCGACTACTCCTCCAACGGCGAGGATCCTTTCGGTGATCCGATGAGGTATGCCCTTCACTTCTGACATGAAAAGGGCTTTAGTGCTTGCTGAACAAAAATTGCATAAGCAAGCTAAAGTGATCAAAAAACAGGATACAATGATTGATAATTTGAACCTAGAAGTGGTTAGGCTCAAATCCATTAATCCGATGATTTACGTGATTCATGCTCTAGCTTGCTTAATGAATTGTCAAGCTTGAATAATGCTCATTCCTCTGTTAAAGAACAATTGAAAAATGCTCTTTACGAACTAGAATCTCTCAAGTCTAGTTACTGTTTGCATGAATGCCATTAAACTTGATGTGATTGCTTTAGAAGCTATTCCTTTAAATTGCTCAAAGCGTGCTTTGCTAGAATTGAAGCTGGATAGCTCTTTAAAAGAATTGCAAAAATTTGATGCTAGTCACACTTGTTCTCATTGTAAGAATAATCGAATTAAAATGCAAGAGATGGTGAAATGGTTGCTTATTCTAGAATTGCCTCTTGTGAAAATTGCCTAAGCTTACAATTGAGATTGAAGCTTTAAACAAGACTCTTGAAGAAAGCTAAAATTGAAAGATCTATATCTCTTCTTGCTTCCAAGAAAGTTATTGATTCTTCCTCTTGTATGTTGCATGCTGAAATTGAAGCGCTATTGGTAAGATACAAGAGGCTTTTAGAGTCAAATTTAAGGAAGCAGTTGAATAGGATTGGAGAGTCCTATTGTGTGTCTTGTGAGGCTCTGAAAGTGGAAGTCGATCTTCTTAAGAGCAAACATGTTGAGGCAATCGATTCTCTAAAGTGCTCAAATTGTGGAGTTTTGGCAAAGAAACGATTACCTCAAAATGACTCTTGAGAGGTTTTCTAGCGGGAAAAAGAAGCTCAACTTGATTCTAGATCAATCCAAGGTGAGTGTGAAAAGCGATGGCCTAGGCTTTAAGTCCCTAGAGCTTTCAGAATCTCACTCCAAAGATTGCTAGAATTGTGAAAAGTGGTTTGGTTGAGCAAGAATCTTCTTTGTCTTCAAAGGTTGTTCTTAAATCAGAGATTCTGCTCAATCTCTTTCTAGCAAGAAAGGTGCTTGTCTCTCCAGTCACGGACCCCTCAAAGGTCAAGTACCATTGCACCTTCCGCAAGAAAGAGGGCCACAGTTGAGTTTTGCTTAGGAGAGCAAAGATTGAGAGGAAGAGAGGATGAGCACTTTGAGATCCATTAGAGAGTCTCTTCTTGGCGATAGTCTCTAGAGCAGGCGACCTATTCGATGTACCACATACGAGGCCTAGGCGTGTAGAGAATCTTGTTGACTCTTTTGGTGGGTCGAGGCGGCGGTGTGGTTTAGGATATCATGAGGATAGACCACGGGTAGCACCTAGGCAGGGGAGTATCGGTCTTTTGGTAGATCGTTTTGGAGAGGTCGGTGGTGCTCATGGGCATTCTTATGATTTTGTGCCTAATCATTTTTCTGCTCGCTTCTTTGCTATTCCAGGCATCGTTCATCTCGATCTTGGACACCCAGTTTTCTATCTCAAATCAAAGATCGAGGCTTGGATGTTTTGAGGAATTTGCTTTTTCTGTTTTCATTGTATCATAATGCATTTTATTTCAAATGTCGTGCATTGCATAATAAAAATTGTGGAGCTTTGAGTATTATCCTTGTATGGCTTGATTTCATACTCTATACCTTGTCATATCAAGTGATAGTCATTGGACTTCTTTTATGGCTCTTCGTGTTTTGGCTTAGCTTTTCCTTGCTAGCTTTATATCGTGAGCAAATTGAATCGAATCATGTCTTGTTGGATCTTGTGACTAGTTTTGCTCTAGTGATCCTCTTATGATTCTTGCCATGTCTTACAAGCTGAATTGAGTCTTGAACTTATTTTGAGATGAAAAATGAGCTTTTTATCTTCTTAAGTCAAGCAAATAAAAAAAAAGATTTTCGTCATGAAAAAGCGATCTCACCAATCCTTTCTCATGAGGCGGCTTGCCATTGCACTAGGCATGAACTCGGGGAGTTTTGGATGACCTAAACCACTCTTTTAAGCTTATCGCTTGAGATGGTCGCGACAAGGCTTGAGATCTAGCACAATAAAAGAAGAGAAAGAAAAGAAAATTTGCACAAAAGGGCTAAATGCTTGAGCTTTGCTTCAAAAGAATTCTCTTAATGCTCAAAATGCCTCAATTCTGTTTTGAGTCTCTTTACGCTTATAGACATGGCTTGACTCATTTTGGTTGCTTTTAGTGAATCTATGACATTGAGCAACCTTTCATGGTTTTAATTCTGTTAATCTCGATTTACGCTATCTTGGTTTTAGCTGCGGTACATGTTTTGCCATGATTGAATATAGCTTCTACTCTTTATATGGCTTGGTATATGTCTTGTCTTGTCTACATAGATAATGGTCATGGCTCCTTTTTGCTTAATTTCAAATAAAGTCATTTCTTCATGCTCGTTCTTCTCTCATGCATCTTGATGAATTCATTGTCAAAGGGGAGAAGGATTGAAGAAAATGCTGCTTTGGAGCTTTTGGTTCACATAAGGTTTCATGCATAAAAGAACACACACACACACACACAAAAAAATTTGTGAACCTTTTGAAAATTTGTGATCATAGTGAGTTGAGTCTCTGGGTTTTATTGCCTTTTCTGATTTGAATTGAAATTCAAGAAGACTCACAATGATCAAAGGTCAAATAGAACTTATTGTCTTTCATATGGACCTTAGTGAGATTTTTGGCCATCTTACGGATTTTGAATCCTTTTGTGCGTTCAATGCCTTATCTCACTTGCCTTCACTATTACAAAGCCAGCTTGGTGCTTCCTAAGCTTTTTCTTGCTTATGGACCAAGTTGTGCCTTTATCTTAGCAGACGATTTTTACTTTTCAATTTGAAAAACCACATTTTCTTGGAAATTGCCAATGTGTTCATCAAGGGGGAGATTGTGGATATCGTGAGGATATGTGCACGATCTCAGGATGATGAGTCAATTGGCAATGGCATTGTTGGTTTGCAAAATCTCGCGTTTTCGGGGTTTGCTTCTTCTTTGTCGGACCACAAAGCGGTCGGCCAGGTGGAGTGGGCGGTCGGACCGCTTGGACGTGGGACGTCGGACCGGCAATGGAGGCGATCGGACCGGCTTGACCTAACTTTGGATTTTGGAGCTAATCCAAAATAGGTTGTGTAGGCAAGTGAGGAGTCTCACGGATGTGGTTTCATCATTTTGGAGCTCAGTCAAAGTTCTATTGAGTTGAAAATTCGGAAGGTTTGGATTTTCAAGTGGAATTTTGGCTAAGTCCTTTGGACCGGTCCGACCGCTGTTGTGGAGCGGTCCGCCACTTTTGATATCGGTCGGACCGGCCCAATGGGGCGGTCGACCGCTTTGACTTGGAGGTGAGCCAAGTTTGCATTGTTGTGGTTTCAATGTGGTTGATGTTTAGTTATCAATGCTTTATTGATGTATATTGCATTGCGGAACTAACGTGGGTCAAGTTGTGAAGAACTTGTTCGGAAGCGGTTTGTTTGTCTATTCTTTGTGCGGTGGCTTGCGAGTCAACGGCGTCAGCGGTGAGTGGATCGGGACTACGCTTGGAGAGCCGAGGTCGAGCGATCGGGGATACCGGGTGGTCGTGTGACTCAAGCATGGTCGCGAATGGACAAGATGGATCGAACGGTGGTTCGGTGTATTTGGTTGGATCGGCGGTGATGCGGATATCGGTGCGAGTCTGGGAGGTTCGAGGGATTCGGACAAGAGAGGCTTGGCGTCGATGAGAACCGTGATCAACCTACACGTGGTGAAGTGCGATTGCTTCAACAGATTAGTATGTGGGTCCCATGGGTGAGTGGGCCCCAATTGTGTAACTCTAGTCCTCTCTAGTATAAATAGGAAAGGGGGAGAAGGAAAACCTTTGAGGCATTCATTTGGTTTCCCCCTTGCCTTCTCTAGGGTTAGGGTTTGGAGAGGAAGAGAGGGAGAGATTGTGATTGCTCCTTGGTGAGCTCTTGTCCTCCTTGTTGGAGTGGCTTTGTAAGCATCTTGTGAGATCAATCAATCTTGTGATGCTTGCTTGAGAGATCATTTGTCTCCTCTTTGTGTTCTTCTCTCATTTAGATGAATTTGGTGCTTCCTTGATTCAAGTGTTTAAACTTGGTCTTTTGACCCTTTGTGTCTTGCTTTGATGTGTGGGAGTACTCCTAGGATCATCTAGACCATCAACCCCACAAGCAAGTCTTGAATCAAAGTTTTCATACTTCTAGGGTTTGTGCACTTCTTTGTTTAATCCTTGAGAGTTTGTTTCGTAGAAGTGGATCGAAGGATCGTCGCTAGAAATAGGTCTTCAATATCATTAGGGAGGTGTGCTCGAAATTTGGTCAAGTTTCATTGGTTGAATCAAAAGTTGGATCAAATTTCGTTTTGGATTTGGGGTGGATTTTTGATCTTCGATTGAACCGGTCGACCGGTCTTGTAACGGCGGTCCGACCTTATGTGATATTCATCATTATCGCTGGTCGAACGTATCCACCGGTCCATTGCCCTTGACTAGTTCTTGCGGTCGACCGCCATTGGTTGAGCGTCGGTCGACCGCCCTTGGTAACGGTCCGACCGCTTTGTGCCTGATCAACCCTTTGAGTTTAAGTCTCCACATTTGTGTCGTGTTGTTGTCGGGGTTATCAATTCAGCACAAGGCTTAGTTGTGTGCTTCTTGATCTTCTTAGCCTTCATAGCTAAAGGAGTAAAGTTCGTGTTGAATTTGATTTAGGCGAAAGTTTTGAAAGCGCCTATTCACCCCCCTCGATCGCCTTTCGGTCCTACACAATGTTTTCTCGGCGTATGATTCTCGGCTGTTCTCGGGCTTATGATGGTACTTTCAAATAACTGGATAATTTTTCTTCTTTGTTTTGCCGTTGATGCCTTAAGAAAATGTCATGTTGTTCTATGCTTGTATTTGTCATGTGTTATATACATTATATATGAAACTTTATTTGTCATGTTATCTACATCTTAAGAGCAATGTTAATATATTAATAGTAAAAGGTGGTAGTTTTTTCTTCTTCCAGGAAGTTGTGAAGTGTAATTTTTTTGTACTATAGGATTTGTCAAGAATTTCTTTCACTTTCCAGAATTTGATTTGGGTGGAACAAACAATATACAACTCAAACCCATCTCTTTGAGCTTCCTTGTTGATGGTTCTTCAGAATAAATAGATAACTTTCCTTTTTATTTTCTTATGGTTTGATGAATGACACCGCCATGAACAAAAGAGCTTTATTTGTGATGTTATCTACAACATATAAAATTGCCACTACTAGTTCGGTAGTTTTGTTCTAGGTTCAGCCCTTACAAGGTTTTTTAGTCCAGAACAAGACAGGTAGCAATGCAAATTTGGTGCTTCCCTCATTACCAGTCACTAGTCATGTGCCCGTGCATTGTAACGGAAAATAAACTTTTGTGTAATTTTTGCGAGATGGACGCGGGTCCGCTAGGGTTTATCACGAGTGCGTTGTGCACGATTTTTGACGCGGTCTGCTATGGTTTAGCGGTTTGTTGCTGTGGGATAATCCGGACCGTTGGTTGATGGTTGATCTGACGGATGTGATTGATGATGGGAGGACGGACCACCACCGATTCCTTCTTTTAAGTAGTAGAGATATTCTGTTTTTAGACTACTTGACATGGCTATCATTTGGTCCAGGAACTGGCCTTTGATCTTTCTTTCTTTTTCATTTGCTGGATTGAAATAGCATGGCACTTCAAGTAGCAATTTCTTGGTTTAAGTACTCCTATTTATGCAAAGAATTACCTTTGGACATATCTTTCTCTGTTCTAGCTGACCAATTTAAAGTAACATAGGTGTAATGTTCTTATTTATGCATCATTGAGCACATTTTCACAGTTAAAATTTGTATGTATGTACCAGCTTGACGAAAATATACTTGTGCAAATTTATAACATTGTAATGTAGAACAGATGTGTGAATGGTCAAGCTCATGTGTACACTTTGCTGATACAAGGGTAGTAGTTTGTTGTATATGACTTTGCTGTACCTGCATGTGGCTTGTGTTTGCGATATTTTTGGTCAAGTGCAGCTGCATGTGGCTAAAAAGCTTGCTTATGGGCTAATCATTTTTTATGTATTAATCATCTTTACAATTTACACGTTAAATTTTGCTTATTTGCTCCATGGCAGGAAGTTGCAGTTGCAGCCTGAATATTTGATCTTGGAAGGAGCCATGCAGGCTTCTTGCTGTTTTGGAGAAGAAATGGATGCATGTGTGGTACTAATTTCTTTTGGATGAATACATTGGTCCTGGACTTCAATGGACTGCGAGTTTATGGAAGCTTGTACTTGGATGCCAATGAAACTGAATGGATTGATGTATGCAGTGTTCAATTGGATTCATATTGATATGTGTGGATTACTTTGATTAAAGATGTGTGTATGGATTAACTCTAATAGCTGGAACAGAGTTTAAGTACTGTGATTTTTTTGTTTTTTTTTTGTAATTTTCTTTTTCTTAACGGTGTGCAATTCTGATAGTAAAATAACACATACCCTGCGGGACTAATCGACAGGAATAATATCCACAACTGTTTTTCCCGTCGGTGACTGTTGGGGAATGTCGCCAGGAATGATTTTCTTGCTGGTAACCGTATGGCAATTTCTTTTATTGGCGTCCTCATTCTCCTCATTGGGTATTTTCTGACGGTTCCCGACAGGAAAAAAAAAATTCTTGATGGTTTTTGGCAATCATGGGAGATCCTGAGTCTGGTAGCGTTTCCATGAATTTGTACCGTTCTTTTCCAAAACATTTAGAGGAGGCGCTTTCTGAATTGTATTGATAATATGATGACATCTTTCAAAAATTACTGTATTATTTCAGACAATTAAATAAATTAGGCATCAGTGATATAATAGAGTTAGAAAACGCAAAAAAAAAAAAAAAGTTCTTGCAGGATTTTGGACGGCTCAAATATGGAAGTTCTTTTTAAAATCTAAAACTTGGCATAATTAATCATACATACATATGAAATAATAATATAAAAAATATCCCATAATAAATTTATTTTGTAGTAGAGAATTTATCATTCTAGAACACCCTATATTTAATTAGCTTATTTGGGGATTAATATTTGCACTAGGCCAAATAAACATCAATATTGAATACCAGGCCAAAAGAAAAAAGTGTAACGTTATCATACAAAAGGTAAAAGTAAATAAGCACTAGCCAGAGTATAATCTTTGAAATTTTAAAAACATTCAGATTAGACATCTACCGTTGATTCGCATGTGTTGATTAAATTCTAAAAGGGACACCAGTGTGTACCATATGCATTTTCAGGTATATAAGTTGATCAGTACTCTAGCAACTGACAGATTCTAAACCAAAGATCTAACAACTATCTTAACACTTATTGACAACCTAATCACTGTTCAAATTGGTGTAAGACATTTAGCCCCACAACTCAACAAGTTTTCACAGGATGCGCTTCCCATTGATCGAAGAACAAATTCCACTTGCCCCCACCCCCCACCTCGTAAAGGGACAAAACTAACAAATAGAGTACCAGCTATATGGGACAGGGTTGGACAAAAGATATATGTGTGTGTGATAAAGGACAAAACAACAAATAGACTACCAGCTAGATGTGACAGGGTTGGACAAAAGATATATATACACGTGTATATATATATGTATATATATATATATATATATATATATGTATATATGTGTGTATATTTATATATATACACACGTATATATATGTATATATATATGAGAAAATACTATGGTACTCCTGGGAGTCTGTACTCCCACTTCTCGTATACCACTTAAATCGTATGATTATACACTTTTATTAATTTGAACATACTCCAATAATGATTATAAGATACCATAAATTGAGTTCCAAGAAAAATTTCATAAAAGTCCACTTTTTATAGCAAAATTTGTGTATATACTTCTTTTATATATGAAAAAGGGTACATGCAAAAATAAATGACCCCAATGAAATTATTTCAATAAAGTCACATTGGAAGATCTTATAATCGGTATTTAAGTATATTGAAGGTGATAAAGAAGTACAACATATAAGTTTAAGTGGTATATTGGAAGTGAGTGGGAGTACATACTTCGAGGAATACGAAACATGTGATATATATATACACACACACACACGGTAGCGCTATTCAGCGCCTGAGTGTCGCTTAGGCCGTAACCCCCGCGCCCCATGCAATCGGTCATAAAACCACGCAGCGTCGCAAATCGACGAGAAAACGCGTCGCTCCACATAGAATCGACAAGAGTACCCACCTTTACATAATGAAATAGTAAAACCACGCCTCATGCAATCTTTTTCTTGTAGCACCATAAAAGATTTCTTGTGATCTTATTATGCATTTCTCGCAACCTCTGTGTGCTTTTATTGCAACACTACCAAAAGATTTCTCGCGATCTTGTTGTGCCTTTTACTAAGTAATACAATAGATTTATTCCAATCTTGTTGTGGCTTTTACTATAACCTCCTTGTGCTTTTATTATAGTACTATAAGAGATTTACTATGGTCTCATTGTGCCTTTTATTGCATCACTGCAAGAGCGCTACAAGAGAAGGCGACGGTGTGCAATGTCTCTTTGCATTGCTAAAAAGATTTTACTGTAACCTCCTTTTGCATTTACTATACCGTTTCAAGAGATTTACTGCGACCTCATTTGTACTTTTACTACCGCACTACCGCACTACAAGAGGTTTACTACCGCACTACAAGAGATTTACTGCAACCTCATTTTATGCGATGCGGAACTTCCGATTCTCGAAAAGCGGAACTTCCGATGTCGGAACTTCGTGTGGTAAAGCGGAACTTCCGATTATCCCGACGTTTGCGCTCTGATTGAGTTGTCGGAACTTCCACACACAGGAGCGCGGTATGTCCGATATATCTTGGCGTGAGTATTCTCTTTGTGGCGACAATCGGATCTTCAAACACGGGAATGCGGACGGTCCGATAATCGGAACTTCCGCAATGGTAAGTGCGGAACTTCCGATAGTCGGAACTTCCGCAATGGTAAGTGCGGAACTTCCGATTATCGGCAGAACTGTGCAGAAAGGCATAGTTTGTGATTTTGAGTTTGTATGAGTTTGAGTCTTGTACAAATATTGATGCTATGATATTGGGCAATACTATGTGATGTGTGTTTTATGCGTGTTGACTGCAGGACATCGAGGCGAAGTCGTGGCGAGACACGAGGTGATCGGACTAGGCGCAGGCGGCGTTGAGGTCAGAACGGTCGGGATGTGTCGAAGACGGCGTGAATCTTGAGGTGGTTGCGAGTCAAGGACAGCAAGGTGTTCGGGAGGCTTCTAGAAGGTGCGCAAGGGGCGAAACGGTCTTTTCACAAAGCGGCACAAGTGGAGGCAGTTCCGTTCGGGTGTAGCGGGCTTAATGGGTTGGAGACCCGTTAGCCAAGGGCAATAAATAGAGGTGAACCCCTGGTTGTAGGGTTGAACTTTTTGAGAGAGAAAATGTAATATTCTGAAATTAATTAATAAATAAATATTATTAACGTCTTTAAGGGCCTGTGTGCAATTAAATAAAATAGTACGTAAAAAAATAAATAGAATTTCAGAATTTTTTAAGAGCTATAAATAGGTTGTGGGTTTTCTAGAAACCCTAATAGCTTTATTCTTTTTCCACCGCCGCCAGTCGATTGTTCCTCGTCAGTTGCGCGCGCCGACCTTGCCGAGCAGCGTCAGCCTTGCCGAAGTCTTTGCTGCCGCTGTCTTATGTCTTTATGCTTTGGTCGCTGTGCATTTGCTGTGCCGATCGCTGCGCTGCGTGTGGATCTGCTGCATTTCGCCGAGCCGAAGCGAGTCTTCTAGCGTCACGTGCGGCGTCGCCGCGCATCGCGTGGAGGTGAAGGGAAATTCGAGCCGAACGGGCACTGCGGCGTGGGCGCTGTGACTCGCCCGATTGAATCGCTGCGCGTGGAGTACTGCTGCCGCGTAATTCTTTCTCGCCCGAGTGATTGCACCTGCCGTCTCGGCACCACTGCATGTGTATGTTTGCTGCACTCGTCAATCATCAGGTCCACCCTTTTGTTCTTCTTTTGCGGCTGCTAGTGCTAGCAATCATCAATGGTGTTGCATTAGTGATTAGTTTTCTCGTAGCTAAGTATGCATGCAGCAATTAGAGATTTTAATTAGAGATTGTTAGAGAGGTTTTATAATTTTCTAATAGAGAAGCTGATTAATAGATCTGTTTAGTCTGATATTTTGTTGTACGATTTATTCGGATACCTTAATGACAAATTTTGAAAATATCATCTACTAGTTAATTGTAGATAATTTCGATATCTTTCTATAGAATATTTAAACCTGTCAATCGGACAAGTAGAATTCGAGTTATGATTTTCGGAAGACCGCTGTTTTTGCGGTTGTCGTCTTTCGGCGCTGTTTTGGTAGACTGTAGATTAAAAATAGTAAATAGACTAATTAGAGTTTTTGATCTACATGAAAGTTGTAGATAATTGTCCAATGGTTCTGTAGAATCTGAGAACGCGAATTTTGGTTGAGTAAAACAAAAGTTATGAATTTAGTAAGACTGCTGTTCCGAAGCGGACAGACCGACTTTCTGGGCTAAAAACGGAGGGTTAGATGATTTAATTAGAAGACTTTGTAATCTAAGAAAATGTGGATAATTTTATGAAGAATCCAGAATGGGGTGGTTTGTTGCGATTGGACTTTCGAGTCAAAAGTTACGTTCGTTTTAGTACTAAGACCGCAATGGGTAACTTTTCGGTACGGTGTAACGTGGTATATTTGGGGGCGTGTAGGAGCGATGTCGATTGATTGTGGTTCTTATGATGCTGTAGCTTGTATTGAGATTTGTGTATTTAATGTAGGAGCGTCGTACTTGTTGCCGTCGCTAGCCAAATTGTCTTGTCGCAACTAGTAAAGGCAAGTGCATGGTAGAGCGACGATCAATGATGATCACTTTGTGATTCTTTATCTTCTATTACCATTATTGTTGTACTTTTATTTTATTTAATTGCAAACAATGGAATGACATGGTTATATCTTTGTTGTTAAACATGATGAAAAGTTGGATATGATGTTTATGATGGAGTTTGCATGTTTGCATTCATAAGCATCATTGCATATGAGCGGTGATCATGAATGATCACAACTCCACGGGAGTGGAGGAGGTCCCGATCCTTATGGAGGAGCGGGCTTGAGAGTGAATGTTGTCGTGAGCATTCACTCATGCTATCTGGTATCTGTGAAAGAAGTGCATGTGGACATATAGATTAGATTTGCATTGATACATGAGATTAATGGATGTGATTCAAAGAGAAGATAGCGCATGAGAATATTAATGGAAGTACTGTGATGATAATGAAGTTATTGAATCTTGTGGATTTATTATTGTTCGTTGTTTATGGATGTGTTTATTTGAGTCGTGGACTCACCCTTGCTCTTTGATGTTTTTAGGTGATCTTGAGGCGCAAATGGCGAGAGCGAATAGAGCACGTGGACAACATATGATCATTTACCTTAATAATCTTTTCATTCAGAATTGGATTACACTTGGACATGTTAGAGGTTGAATAAAGTTTAGGACATCGTTTGGACTAGACTATTTGCTTTATTAATTTGGATTCATTGGTTGATGCTATTTTGGATTATTTACCTGGTTATAATTCCCCTTGATTATTTATTATCGTTTGAATCATAATTTGTGGATTTCATGGGGATATGCTCCAGGTCTTAGGATGATGTGACAATTGGCAATGGCGTTTACGGTTTGTCGTTTCACGCGTTTTCGACAAAGTTCTGAGCTTCTTGCTCGGGCGGTCCGGCCGGTCCTTGCACGGCGGTCCGACCAGTTTCATATCGGTCGGACCGGCCATCCGGGCGATCGGACGGCGATGACCAAAAGTGTTCAAATCAGTGGGCCAAAAATAGGTGTTGTAGACAAATAAGGGATCCCAATGCACTTGGTCTCATGATTTTGGAGTCTCGGTGAAAAGTTCTATTGGTTTAAAGTTTCGAAGGTTTGGATTTTGGGAGCTTGAATTTGGCTAAGTCCTAAGGGCGGTCCGGCCGGCTCACGAGAGCGGTCCGACCGCCATGGGCGGTCCGCCGACTCACTGGGCGGTCGGACCGTGGAACTACTTGAACGTCGGCCAACCGTGGCGATGTTGTTTTGTTAGGTCAAAGTCATTGGTTTCATGGCATATGATTTGCATGATGCATGTTTTGACTAACATGGGTCAAGTTGTGAAGAACTTGTTCCGAATCGTGTTTTCTTGTGCGTGGTTGTGCGGGTGGCTTGGTGGTCAACGACGGTCAGCGGCGAGGAGAATCGGGACTAGACGTGAAGAGTTGAGGTCGAGCGATCGGCGATGCGGGTGAGTCAACGACTCAAGCGTGACACAAGATGGACAAGGGTGACCTATTGGCGAATCCATTATGCATGGTGAAGCGGTTTATGTCAAAAGGTTAAAGGCGGCGCTTTGCGAAGCGTGCGTGTGTGACCCGTTTGTTAGTGGGCCTTAACGGAGCCCAATTAAGTCAAACCCTAAGAGTTTTAGGCCTCCACTATAAATAGGAGGAGATGGTGGCTGCACCTCTCGACTCTCGCCTTTATGTTTCAAAACCCTAATTGTCTTTAGGGAGTTGAGGTGGAGGCTAGGGCTCTTGATGGTTTGTGGTGAATTTCGTGATCCTTGATTGTCTCTTGATCCATGATGGTGTGGATGTAATCCGGCTTCAATCACGAAATCAATCTATGCAAGGTTTGCTTGAGATAAGTCTCTTTTCGTTCTTGCTTTCAATTTGGTGATTTTAGGGCTTTCTTTGATCCGCAAGTTTGTGATTGATTCTTTCCGTGAATTAGCTTGCTGTGATATGTGTGAATCTATCTAGCATCATCTTGATCATCAATCTCTCACGAACAAGCTTTAGGATCAAGTTTTCGTTCTTGCGGTTTTAGACCTTCGTTAATCAATTGGCAATTGCTCACGATCGTTCCAAGAATTATCATAATATTCAATTGGAATAGGTCCTCAATAGCATATAGAAGGTGTGTGCAAAGTTTCATAAAGATTAGAGTTGAGAATCAAAAGTTTCACCTAATTGCAAGTTCGTCATCGGTGATTCTTTATGCTGAGATCGGTTCGAGTCGGCCGGTCAGACCGCCCGTCATCACCGGTCAGACCGATTTTGGAGCGATCCGACGGCCAGCACAACGCCAGTCAGACCGCCGGCAATCGGTCCGGCCGGTTGAGTATAACGGTCCGACCGCCCGTCTTTGTGAGTCTTGGTAATCTTAGTTGATTTTGTTATATTGCTTAGGGGTTTAATTGGATTCAATACTAGTCTTCCATTTGTCTTGGTATATTGATCTTCATAGCTTTCTAATAGCTCCGGAGTTAAATTGTATTGAGTTCATAATTTGTGAAAAAGTGGCGTGCTCTATTCACCCCCTCTAGTCGCCTTTACGGTCCAACAAGTGGTATCGAGCCGGTTAGTTCAATCTTGATCTTAACCGGTCTTTGAACTTTAGCGATGGATAAGTTTTCTACTAAACCGCATATCTTCGATGGGCACGACTATGCCTATTGGAAGAATCGTATGCGCGTCTTTCTTGAGCGAGGACAAGCTATTTGGGATGTTGTTAGAGCCCATTGGTTATTCTGAAATTGCTACACGCTACGCAATTCTTTTGGCTAACAACAATAAGGCTAAGAATCTTTTATATGGTGCACTTGGTAGACAAGAATATGATAGAATTTGCAATCTTTCAAGCTGCGCATGAAATTTGGAACACTCTCGAAACATATCATGAGGTTCGTCCCAAATCAAAAAGGCCAAAGCTGTTTACAAGCGTGAGTACAATAAATTCGAGATCGTCTGGAGAGAGCATCGATGACATTTTCGATCGCTTTAATAAAGTAATTAATCAAATGAAAGTGTTGATATTGAATATTCTCAATCTGAAAATGCCACCCATCTCTTGGTGCAATCAACACCAAGGAGTGGGAGATGAAAGCTCTTGCTATAGAGGAGAATGTTGATCTTTCAAGTCTTACTTTAGAATTGCTTTATAGTAAACTCAAGACTCATGAAATTAAAAGAGTTGATCATCCTAAGAAAGATAATTTAGCTTTGGTAGCAGATCCTCTCAAAAGGCTTTTGATGACTCTTGTGAATCTTCTTTGGATTTTCATTTGCTTGTTTATCTGCTATTCATGAAGAGGAGCTTGAAAGTATTCTGAAACGAGTTAGCTCTTCTAGCTAAGAAATTCACGGGCCTACAATAATGTGAGAAACAAAAGAGAGGTGGTCCAGTAACATGCTATGAATGTGGTGAGCTCAATCATATCAGGACAAATTGCCCCAAGTTGAAAGGTAAGAGCAATCATAAGGAAGGAAAGCCGACTTGGAAGAAGCCTCCTTTCAACAAATCAAGGTATGAGGCAAATAAGCTTGTGAAGGTGCTCACGGGTCCTTGCAGCTTTTGAGGATCAATCCTTGAGCGATGTGGATACTAGGAGTGAGGAGGACAAGGAGGAGGAGATCCCTCAAGGCAAAAGAAAGGGAAGGCCAAAGACTTCACTAGCATGTGCTTCATGGTGACAAGCGACATTGATGATGATGAGGTATCTTTTTCTTATGATGAGCTTTACGCTAAATATGATTCTATAGTTGAGCAATTGCTTAGTCAAGATGAAGCGCTAGAATTTGTTATGACAAAAATAAGAAATTAGAGTCAAAGATTAACAAATTGAAAGTAGAGCTTAAAATGCTAAGACTCTTGAACTCGATGAATGTTTATCTTGTCATGCTATGCATTCGGAATTACCAAGTTACAATCTGCTCATAATATTTGTGTACAACAACTTGAGAATGCTAAATCTGAACTAAATGAAATTAAAAGTGCTCCTTGTGAAAAATGTTTAGAATCTAGTAAATTGATTGCTTTTGATGTTTTTGATTCTAGCCCTTGCACTTCATGCTTAGAAAAGAGCGTGAAATCAAAGATATCTTAGAAATTTGCTAGAGTCAAATATGCTAAGCTTAAGGACAATATTGAAAATACTACTTGTGCTTCATGTTCCACTCTTAAACTTGAAATTGCTTTGTATAAGGAAAAATCTATGGATAAAACTTGTGATTCTTGTGTTAACTTGAGAAAGAAAATGCTTACCTTCATGATACATTAGAAAAATTTTCTAAAGGTAAGAAACAATTAAACATGATTCTTGACAAGTCTAAAACTCCTTATAAGAAGCAAGGTTTAGGATTCAATTCTTTTCAAGACAATTCAAACCCAAAAGTCATTCAAGTCTTGGAAAAGGTTTAATTGAATTCAAAACCCAACTGCAAAAACATCTTTTAAATCTGCGGTTTTACCCAACCTTGTATTAATTCAAATGGTGCGTCTTCTAGTGGTACCAAGTACCATTGCACTTATTGCAAAAAGGTGGACATTTGATTGAATATTGTTGGCGTAGGTTGAAAAATGATAGGAAAAATTTTGATAGAATTTCATTCATGCAACCTAGAGCTTCTATGAGACATGGTAACATTGAAAAAATAAACTGGATTAGGATTTTTATCTCATGCAAATCATTATGTTTCTAGACATCCTAATTCTAATGTGTATCGGTGGCGGTCGTCGATTTGAGTGGTCACCGGTCGACCGGTTTGATCACCGATCGATCCTTGACAAAAACGATCGAACCGCCCATGGACGATTCAAGTCTCATTTTAATTTAAACATTGCTCATAACCGAATGTTAAATGAAATCAAGGATAGTACTACGGTTTGTATACTCCTTGCGGACGTGTGTCTCGATCTTTGGATTCCTAAATCTTGTTTATCTAATCCATATTGAGACACATCGTTCTCCTTGATTTTTAGGATTACGCGGAAAGGGAAGAACACGTGGTTCGTTGACTCAGGATGTTCACGCCACATGACCAGGGAACTCAAAATGGTTCACCTCTTTCACGCGAGCAACGGTGATGACTTCATCACCTTTGGAGATGATACACAAGGGCGAATTGAAGGGCAGGATCAATTAGGGTAAACAACAAATTCATTCTAAAAGATGTCGCTCTTGTGGACAAGCTTAGGTATAATCTTCTTTCGTTTCTCGACTTCTTGATGATGGTTATGAGGTATTTTTAAGAAAAATGCTTGTCGTGTGCTGATTCTCTTGGTGAGCTTGTGTTTGGAATCTCTAGAGTTGGTAGAATTTTTGGAGTGATTTTTCAGAATCTCTTCTTTGGATCTCTTAAATGTTTGCTTACATCTTCTTGATTTACGGCTTTGGCATCGGCGTTTGGGGCACATAGGTTTTGATCATCGACACGAGTTAGCAACCTTGATCTCATGAGAGGTTTGCCCAAACTCAAAGTGTCAAGGATCTTTGTATATGCGCCTGTAGGCATGGCAAACAAGTTGCCGCCTCACACCCTTACGTGACTATGGTTATGGTAGTGGACAGGACGGTTGCTTCATATGGATCTTGTTGGTCTGCTAGAGTCGATCGATCGGTGGAAAATGGTATATTCTTGCTATAGTTGATGATCTTTCTAGATATACTTGGGTGTTCTTTCTTACTTCAAAAGATGAAGCTTTTGGTTATTTTCATGACCTTGTTCTTCGTTTGGCTTCGAGCTTCTGGTGCTTTGAGAGCGATTCGCGATGATAATGGCACGGAGTTCAAAAATACTTCTTTGCTTCTTTTTGTCTTTGGCGTGGTATTGAGCATCGTTCTCCTCTCCACACGTCCCTCAACAAAATGGCGTGGTGGAAAGGAAGAATAGGAACTTAGTCGAAATGGCTAGGGCGATGCTAGATGAGTATAGCACACCGAGGAGATTTTGGGCCGAAGCTATTGCTACTGCTTGCCATATTGCAAATCGTGTCTTTTTGAGACCTTCTTTAGGCAAGACTCCTTATGAGCTTCGTTTTGGTAGAAAACCCTCTGTTTCGCATTTTGAGTTTTGGATCAAAATGTTTTATCCTTAAGACAAGCAACTTAGATAAATTTGAATCAAGAACTTTTGATGGGGTATTTCAGGTTATCCTGCTCATTCGAGGGTTTTCGAGTTTTAATCTTGAGACTAACATTATTCAGGAGACTTGTAATGTCACTTTTGATGAGACTAGCCACGAGCTAGATCTATTACTCTGAGATGATTCTGGTGTGAGAGAGCATTTTTGTGGAGGAAGATGAGGACGAAGCTAATATCATTCCTTCATCTGCACGCTCTTGCGCCCATACTAATACAAGAACACCTTCGTCTACTTCACCTTGATTGAGGCTCTGCTTGCATCTTCATCATCAGCAGACTGCGGAGGTCGAAGAAGCAGTATCTCACCCGGCGCCCACTTCGCATTCAAAGACTGACATCCTCGGAGCAGGATAATAGGTAATCTACATGAGCGAGTCACTCGCTCGGTATAATGATCCAAATCTCTACTCTCATTCGGCTTTTGTTGCTTCTTTTGAACCCCATGATATATCACATGCTTTATCGATTCTAGTGGGTAAATGCCATGCATGAGGAGTTAGAGAATTTTGAAAGAAACAAAGTTTGGAACCTAGTAGAACCTCCTAGTGGTCATAATGTTATAGGAACCGTTGGGTGTTTAAGAATAAACAAGGTGAGGATGGTTACGTGGTTAGAAATAAGGCAGATTGGTAGCTCGGGGTTTGACCAAGTTGAGGGGTTAGATTTTGATGAGACATTTGCTCTGTTGCTAGACTAGAAGCCATTCGCATTACCTTGCATTATTTGCATCAAAAGGTTTTAAACTATATCGGATGGATGTTAAAAGTGCCTTTTAAATGGTTTCATAGATGAGGAAGTGTATGTTAAGCAACCCCTGGTTTTGAGGATCCTAAATATCCAAATCGTGTTTTCAAGCTATCTAAAGCATTGTATGGTCTTAAACAAGCCCCTAGAGCACAGTATGATAGACTTAAGTCCTTCTTGCTTAAAATAATATTGAAATGGGTAAAGTGGATAAAACCCTATTCATTCTTAGGCGTGACAATGACTTCACGCTTGCTCAAATTTATGTGGATGATATTATCTTTGGTGGTTCCTCTAATGCTCTTGTTTCGACTTTTACGACACTATGTCCGGAATTTGATATGAGTATGATGGGAGAGCTTAATTACTTTTGGGACTTCAAATCAAGCAATGCAAGGAAGGAACTTTCATCCATCAGACGAAGTACACTAAAGATATACTAAAGCGCTTCAACATGGGTGATTTGCAAGCCAATTTCCACTCCCATGGCAACCGATTATTTTGGATCGGATGAGGAAGGAGAAGTCGTGGATCAACGCGAGTACGCAAAGCATGATCGGCTCTCTTACATATTTGACGGCCTCGAGACCGGACATTCACTTCACGGTATGCCTTTGTGCAAGATTTGAGCGTCTCGAGAACTTCCCATCGCCAAGCCGTTAAGCGCATATATGTCTTACCATGATCTTGCTATACCATCAGGGCTTGATATCTTGTTGTGCAATATTAGAGATACTAGCTTGTTCTTTTGGGTAATCTCCAAAGCTTCTTGTAATAAAAAAATGAAAAATACAAAAATTGAAGTCACTCCATTGCATTTCATGCATATTCCTCGTTATGCTTCGTTTGTTTCTGCTTCTTTCTTTATTCTCTATTTGTTATCCCTGGATGAGAGGAAGGCGTGATTCCTTGATGAATCCATTGTCAAAGGGGGAGAAGATGTGTTAAATGAAAAGATATTTCTTTGGGAGATGATGTGTAATATTTCTTTGCTACTCTTATTTGGAGAAGATGTGTTAATGAGAAGATTGGGGAGAAGTTTATACAAAGGGAGGCGAAAATTTGAAATTTGATGATCATAGTGAGGGGAGTTCTTGAGTTGCATTCTTATTGTCTTATTGAATATTACGAACTTGAATTGCATTCTTTTATACTCACAATGATCATAGGTCAATTGAACAATTGTTTATTCATATGGACCTCATGTGAGAATTTTGACCCGTTCTGGAAATTAAAGTTTTATGCTTATTTTGCTTTGTCTCACATGCCTATACTATTACGATGCCACTTGGTCATTTTCATTGCTTTTTCTTGCTTATGGACCAAGTTGTGCTTTTGTCTAAAACTACGAGTAAACTCGTTTTCAAACCTCTTACTTCCATTTTTCGGATAATTGCCAATGTGTTCATCAAGGGAGATTGTGGATTTCATGGGGATATGCTCCGAGATCTTAGGATGATGTGACAATTGGCAATGGCGTTTACGGTTTGTCGTTTCACGCGTTTTCGACAAAGTTCTGAGCTTATTGCTCGAGGCGGTCCGGCCGGTCCTTGCAGCTGATCGACCGATTTCATATCGGTCGGACCGGCCATCTGGGCGATCGGACCGGCGATGACCAAAAGTGTTCAAATCAGTGGGCCAAAAATAGGTGTTGTAGACAAGTAAGGGGATCCCAATGCACTTGGTCTCATGATTTTTAGAGTCTCCAGTGAAAAGTTCTATTGGTTTAAAGTTTCTAGAAGGTTTGGATTTTGGGAGCTTGAATTTGGCTAAGTCCTAAGGCGGTCCGACCGCTCTCAGGAGCGGTCCGACCGGCCATGGGTGATCTGGCCAGCTCACTGGAGCGGTCGGGCCGTAACTACTTGAACGTCGGCCAACCGTGGCGATGTTGTTTTGTTAGGTCAAAGTCATTGGTTTCATGGCATATGATTTGCATGATGCATGTTTTGACTAACATGGGTCAAGTTGTGAAGAACTTGTTCCCGAATCGTGTTTTCTTATGCGTGGTTGTGCGGTGGCTTGGTGGTCAACGACGGTCAGCGGCGAGGAGAATCGGGACTAGACGTGAAGAGTTGAGGTCGAGCGATCGGCGATGCGGGTGAGGTCAACGACTCAAGCGTGACACAAGATGGACAAGGGTGACCAATTGGCGAATCCATTATGCATGGTGAAGCGGTTTAGGTCAAAAGGTTAAAGACGGCGCTGCGATGGCGTGCGTGTGTGACCCGCTTGTTAGTGGGCCTTAACGGGAGCCCAATTAAGTCAAACCCTAAGAGTTTTAGGCCTCCACTATAAATAGGAGGAGATGGTGGCTGCACCTCTCTCGAGTCTCGCCTTTTATGTTTCAAAACCCTAATTGTCTTTAGGGAGTTGAGGTGGAGGCTAGGGCTCTTGATGGTTTGTGGTGAATTTCGTGATCCTTGATTGTCTCTTGATCCATGATGGTGTGGATGTAATCCGGCTTCAATCACGAAATCAATCTATGCAAGGTTTGCTTGAGATAAGTCTCTTTTCGTTCTTGCTTTCAATTTGGTGATTTTAGGGCTTTCCTTGATTCGCGAGTTTGTGATTGATTCTTTCCGTGAATTAGCTTGCGTGATATGTGTGAATCTATCTAGCATCATCTTGATCATCAATCTCTCACGAACAAGCTTTAGGATCAAGTTTTCGTTCTTGCGGTTTTAGACCTTCGTTAATCAATTGGCAATTGCTCAAGACCGTTCAAGAATTATCATAATATTCAATTGGAATAGGTCCTCAATAGCATATAGAAGGTGTGTGCAAAGTTTCATAAGATTAGAGTTGAGAATCAAAAGTTTCACCTAATTGCAAGTTCGTCATCGGGCTGATTTTACTGTTGCAGATCGGTTCTGGAGTCGGCCGGTCAGACCGCCCGTCATCACCGGTCAGACCGATTTTGGAGCGGTCCGACCGCCAAAGCACAACGCCGGTCGGACCGCCCGCAATCGGTCCGATGGTTGTGTATAAGCGGTCGACCGCCCGTCTTTGTGAGTCTTGGTAATCTTAGTTGATTTTGTTATATTGCTTAGGGGTTTAATTGGATTCAATACTAGTCTTCCGCTGTACTGGTACATTGATCTTCATATCTTTCTAATAGCTACTGGAGTTAAATTGTATTGAGTTCATAATTTGTGAAAAAGTGAGCGTGCTCCTATTCACCCCCCCTCTAGTCGCATTTACGGTCCAACATAATTATGCATGTTCGTTTGTGATCCTTGGTTATGTTTATTGATGTTTCCTTGCGGTAATTTTATAGTGTGTTGATATTTATTAGCTGGAAGAGTAGTGTGGTGGCATTCTAGGCTCAGTGTTGGGCTGGGGTGTTACAGAAAATTAGGGTTAGCTTTAGCAAAAGAGTTTTTGGAGAGTTTGTTTTGCTTTTTGGAGAGTTTGTTGAGTTGGAGAGGATGAACTGAAATTCATGTAATCATTCCTCTGTGTTTGCCTCTGTAATCTTTTGATTCCTATCAATGAAATTCTGAGGTTTTGGTTCTTTGTTTATGCCTCTTTCTTCTCTCTGTTTATACGTTGAATATCTAGGGTTTTGGTGAAACTTTTGATTCTTCTTATGAGATGGCATGAAACTTGATATCTAGAGTCTTATTGATATTGCTAATATATCCTCAAAGTTTCATGAGTCAAGAATCAAAGAATCTCTTGAATATCGATTTGTGGCCTCTCTTACCCTTCTTCAAGAAATTCGATTTCTCTTTAATTAGATGATCTTGTCTGCGATTTCTTCTCATGAGGTCAAGATGTTGTTTAGGATGATGTCTGTGAGACTTGACACGAGAAAGCGACAAATCAAAAGTATTTCGAATTTTGAATCGTTCGGTCTTTCTGTTCTTACGTGGATTTCATGGGGATATGTTCCGGATCTTAGGATGATGTGACAATTGGCAATGGCGTTTACGGTTTATCGTTTCACGTGTTTTCGACAAAGTTCTGAGCTTCTTTGGGCGGCGGTCCGACCGGTCCTTGCACGGCGGTCCGCCGGTCCCAAATCGGTCGGGCCGGCCATGTGGGCGGTCGGACGGCGATGACCAAAGTAGTCAAAACGAGTGGGCCAAAAATAGGTGTTGTAGGCAAGTGAGGGGATCCCAATGCACTTGGTCTCATGATTTTTGGAGTCTCCGGTAAAAGTTCTATTGGTTTAAAGTTTCCGATGAGGTTTGGATTTTGAGGTTGAAATTGACTAAGTCCCAGGCGGTCCGACCGCTCACGAGGAGCGGTCCGGCCGGTCAAGGGCGGTCCGACCGCTCACTGGGCGGTCGGACCGTAATAACTTGAGCGTTAGCCAACCGTGGCGATGTTGATTTGTTAGGTCAAAGTCATTGGTTTCATGGTATATGATTTGCATGATGCATGTTTTGACTAACATGGGTCAAGTTGTGAAGAACTTATTCCCGAATTCGTGTTTGCTTGTCTATGGTTGTGCAGGTAGCTTGGTGGTCAACGACGGTCAACGGCGAGGAGGATCGGGACTAGACTTGGAGAGTTGAGGTCGAGCGATTGGCGATGCGGGTGAGGTCAACGACTCAAGCGTGACACAAGATGGACAAGGGTGACCTATTGGCAAATCCATGAACATGGTGAAGCGGTTTAGGTCAAAAAGTTAAAGACGGCGCTTTGCGAAGCGTGCGTGTGTGACCCGTTTGTTAGTGGGCCTTAACGGGAGCCCAATGGAGTCAAACCCTAGGAGTCTAGGCCTCCACTATAAATAGGGGGAGGTGGTGGCTGCACCACCTAGCTCTTTTCTCTCTCGCCTCTTTGTGTTTTAAACCCTAATTGTCTTTAGGGGAGTTGAGGTGGAGGCTAGGGCTCTTGATGGTTTGTGGTGAATTTCGTGATCTTTGATTGTCCACTGATCCATGATGGTGTGGATGTAATCCAGCAACAATCACGAAATCAATCTATGCAAGGTTTGCTTGAGATAAGTCTCTTTTCGTTCTTGCTTTCAATTTCGTGTTTTTAGGGCTTTCTTTGATCCGCGAGTTTGTGATTGATTCTTTCACGTGAATTAGCTTGCTGTGATATGTGTGCATCTATCTAGCATCATCTTGATCATCAATCTCTCACGAACAAGCTTTAGGATCAAGTTTTCGTTCTTGCCCGGTTTTAGACCTTCTGTTAATCAATTGGCAATTGCTCAAGATCGTTCCAAGAATTATCATAATATTCGAGTGGAATAGGTCCTCAATAGCATATAGAAGGTGTGTGCAAAGTTTCATAAAGATTAGAGTTGAGAATCAAAGTTTCACCTAATTGCAACCGTCATCGGGTGATTTTCTCATTGCAGATCGGTTCTGGAGTCGGCCGGTCAGACCGCCCGTCATCACCGGTCAGACCGATTTTGGAGCGGTCCGACCGTCAGCATAACGCCGGTCAGACCGCCCGGCAATCGGTCCGACCGATTGGGTCCAGCGGTCAGACCGCCCGTGCTGTGAGTCTTTGCAATCTTAGTTGATTTTTGTCGCATTGCTTAGGGGTTTAATTGGATTCAATACTAGTCTTCATTTGTCTTGGTATATTGATCTTCATAGCTTTCTAATAGCTCTGGAGTGAAATTGTATTGAGTTCATAATTTATGAAAAGTGAGCGTGCTCCTATTCACCCCCTCTAGTCGCCTTTACGGTCCAACAAGTGGTATCGAGCCGGTTAGTTCAATCTTGATCTTAACGGTCACTTGAACTTTAGCGATGGATAGATTCTCTACAAAACCGCATATGTTCAATGGACAAGACTATGCCTATTGGAAGAATCGTATGCGAGTATTCCTTGAAAGCGAGGAACAAGCTATGTGGGATGTTGTTCGATCCCCGCTCATTATTCCTGAGGTTGAAACTCCTGCTTCTGTGGTTATTTTGGCTAACAACAACAAGGCCAAGAATCTTTTATATGGTGCGCTTGGTAGACAAGAATATGATAGGATTTGTAATTTTGCGACTGCGCACGAGATTTGGAACACTCTCGAAACATATCATGAGGTTCGTCCCAAATTAAGAAAGTCGCCAAACAATCTATAAGCGTGATTATAACAAATTTGAGATGCGTCCCGAGAGAGCATCGATGACATTTTCGATCGTTTCAATAAAGTGATTAATCAAATGAAAGTCATTGATATTGAATATTCTCAATCTGAAAATGCCACCCACCTCTTGGTCGCAATCAACACCAAGGAGTGGGAGATGAAAGCTACTGCTATAGAAGAGAATGTTGATCTTTCAAGTCTTACTTTAGAATTGCTTTATAGTAAACTCAAGACTCATGAAATTAAAAGAGTTGATCATCCAAATAAAGATAATTTAGCTTTGGTAGCAGATCCTCTCAAAAGGCTTTTGATGACTCTTTTGAATCTTCTTACGGATTTTCATTTGCTTGTTTATCTGCTATTCATGAAGAGGAGCTTGAAAGTATTCTCAAACAGAGTTAGCTCTTCTAGCTAAAAAATTCACACAGGCTTACAACAATGTGAGAAATAAAAGAGAGGTGGTCTGTTACTTGCTATGAGTGTGAGAGCTTTACCACATCAGGGCCAATTGCCCCAAACTAAAAGGTAAGGGTAAGCACGGGGAGGAGAAGACAGCTTGGAAGAAGCCTCATGAGAACAACTCGAGTATGATCTTTGTCAAGCTCATAAAGGCCGCTCAGGGTCCTTGCCGCTTTTGGAGAGCAATCCGTTAGTGATGTGGACTCCGGAGGCGAAGAGGAAAAGAAAGGGAAGGCCAAAGACTTCACTGGTATGTGCTTCATGGTGACAAGCGACATTGATGATGATAAGGTATCCTCTCTTATGATGAGCTTTCGCTAAATATGATTCTATAGTTGAGCAAGTGCTTAGTCAAGATGAAGCGCTAGAATTTGTCATGACTAAAAATAAGAAACTAGAGTCAAAAATTGGTAAAGCTGAAACTAGAACTTACAAATGTTAAGACTCTTGAAACGATGAATGTTTATCATGTCATGCTATGCATTCAGAAATTACCAATTTACAATCTACTCATAATATTGCTTTACAACAACTTGAAAATGCTAGAACCGAGCTAATTGAAATTAAATCTGCTCCTTGTGAAAAATGCTTAGAGTCTAGCAAGTTGATTGCTTCGATGTGATTGATTCTAGCCCTTGCACTTCATGCTTAGAAAAGAGCGTGAAATCAAAGATATCTTAGAAAGTTTGCTAGAGTGAAATATGCTAAGTTTAAGGACAATTTTGAAAATACTACTTGTGCTTCATGTTCCGCTCTTAAGCTTGAAATTGCTTTGTATAAGGAGAAATCAATGGATAAAACTTGTGATGCTTGTGTTAACTTGAGAAAAGAAAATGCTTACCTTCATGATACATTAGAAATTTTCTAAAGGTAAGAAACAATTAAACATGATTCTTGACAAGTCTAAAACTCCTTATAAGAAGCAAGATTTAGGATTCAATTCTTTTCAAGACAATTCAAACCCAAAAGTCATTCAAGTCTTGGAAAAAGGTTTAATTGAATTCAAACCCAACTGCAAAAACATCTTTTAAATCTGCAGGTTTTGCCCAACCTTGTATTAATTCAAATGGTGCTTCTTCTAGTGGTACCAAGTACCATTGCACTTATTGCAAGAAAAGTGGGCATTTGATTGAATTCTGTTGGCGTAGGTTGAAAAATGATAGGAAAAATCTTGATAGAATTTCATTCAGGCAACCTAGAGCTTTTATGAGACATGGTAACACTGAAAAGAATAAACCTGGATTAGGATTTTTCTCACATGCTAATCATTATGTTTCTACATATCCTAATTCTCATGTTCTTCAGACTGCCGGTCTGACCGCTGGTGCTCACCGGTCTGACCGTTTTGGTCGCCTTGATCGACCGCCGATTACGCGGCGGTCGAGGGCAGCCTGACGATTTAATTCCCATGTTAACTTAAACATTGCTCATAACTGAATTTTAGATGAAATCAAGGATAACATACGCTTTGCATACTACTCATGAGCGTATGTCTCGATCTTGGGTTCCCAAGTCTTGTTTAACTAACTTGATGTCGAGACACATCGTTCTTCGTGCCTTGATTTTTCGGGATTACCGCGAAAGAGGAAGAGCACGTGTTTTGTTGACTCATTTGTTCACATCATATGACCGGAGACTCGGGATGGTTCACCTCCTTCATGCGGTCGACGGGTTTCAAGCATCTCAAGAACTTCCTATCGCCCGGTAGTTAAGCTCTTATTCAGTACTTACACTCTACTCTCTTTGTATGGCATTTGATATTCTGTTCTTTATCCTTGTCCATTCGGGGTTTTCTTCTTCGATTGTGCGGTGTCGGCTAGATAGGAAGAGTACCTCAGCGCTTGTCACCCACTAGGCACTTCTTTTGTCTTTTGTTTTTATCCTCACCAAATCTTTAGACCCAACTAGGTTTGTCACCTTGAGAAGCAAGTTAGGGTTATTTATCCTTATGGGTTGGTTTGAGGGGAGTTCGATCCTTTCGATCTTTCCTTGTTCTTTTGATCTTTTATTGTTCTTTTTACGGACTTAGTGATCTTTTGAACTTTTTAGGTTTTAGGCTTTTTAATTGCATCTCATTATGTCATATTGCATTCATATGAAAAATCCAACAAGTGGTATAACAACAAGTGGTAACAACAAGTGGTTACAACAAGTGGTATGAAAAATCCAAAAGATGCATTATAATATAAGTTTTACCTTATTTTTAAAAATTGATGAAGCTTTGCCTATTACCCTTTAGAGCTTTTGTATTTCAATTCTTGCTCAATGTCATGTCTAGTTCTTTGACTTGCTAGAATTATCATGCTTTTACATGTGTAGCTAAGTCTTTGCTATATGAGCTAGAACCTTTTAAACAACTCAAACTAAGAAATTGCAATTTGTGGATGTTTTAGCGAGTTGCGCAATTAGTGCTCCTCTTGTGACATTGCCCTGTCAGAATTGCTTTGTTAGCTCTTTGATCTAAAATTGACCATTACTTGAGCTTTTGTGTTCTTGAGATTCTAAAGCTGCTCATGTGAAAAATGAAAATCAAGATTGTCTTATGCTTAAATTGTGCCAAACTATTCTTACGAGGCGCTTGTCAAATGACATGAACTTGGAGATAGTTTGATGAACGAACGATCTCATGGGGTTGCTTGTCGAAATGACATGAACCTCAAGATTTGTCGCCCGGTAGAAGCTTAGAAAGAGTTTGTGGATGGCTCCTAGTCCGGGATCTTCTTTACTAAGATATACATTTAATCAACTTTTGGTGAAGCTTAGGATGAGTTTGTGGATGGCTCCTAGTCCAGGATCTTGTCACTAAGTTAGATCATTAGTCAACTTCAATATTCAATGCAAATGAAAAAAATGTGTTGACAAATGGGCGTTTACAAAATATTGAGCAAAATGATTCAATACGGGACTTGATTGACTCTTAATGTGGTCTTTGTTAGATTTTTATCTCACTTTGACATTTTGACATGGCCAATTTCACTTTAGGATCCTGTTGATGAACTTCTTTGAATTTGAGCGTTGCTTAAATTGATCAAATCTCTTGCTTTACTTTTGAGCCTTTGTGCTTAGCTTTGATATATATGTCTTACCATGATCTTGCTAAGTATTTGTCGGGCTTGATATCTTTGTTTGTGCAATATTAGAGATACTAGCTTGTTCTTTTGGGTAATCTCCAAAGCTTCTTGTAATCAAAATTGAAAAATACAAAAATTGAAGCCACTCCATTGCACTTCATGCATATTCCTCTTTATGCTTCTTTTGTTTACGCTTCTTCCTTTATTCTATATTTATTATCTCTGGATGAGAGGAAGGCGTGATTCCTTGATGAATCCATTGTCAAAGGGGAGAAGATGTGTTAAATGAGAAGAGAAGATGTGTTAATAAGAAGATATTTCTTTATTGGGGAGAATTTTATACAAAGGGGCGAAAATTTGAAAATTGAGGATCATAGTGAGGAGAGTTCTTGAGTTGCATTCTTATTGTCTTATTGAATATTACGAACTTGAATTGCATTCTTTTATCCTCACAATGATCATAGGTCAATTGAACAATTGTTCTTTCATATGGACCTTATGTGAGAATTTTGACCCTTTTAAAATCAAAGTTTTTATGCTTACTTTTGCCTTGTCTCACATGCCTATACTATTCGATGCCGTTTGGTCATTTTCATTGCTTTTTCTTGCTTATGGACCAAGTTGTGCCTTTGTGCAGCTGCGAGTAAACTCGTTTTCAAACCTCTTACTTACATTTTACGGATAATTGCCAATGTGTTCATCAAGGGGAGATTGTGGATTTCATGGGGATATGTTCGAGATCTTAGGATGATGTGACAATTGGCAATGGCATTTACGGTTTGTCGTTTCACGTGTTTTCGACAAAGTTACAAGCTTCTTTGGACGGCGGTCCGACCGGTCCTTGCACCGCGATCCGACCGGTCCCAAATCGGTCGGACCGGCCATGTGGGCGATCGGACGGCGATGACCAAAGTGGTCAAAAGCAGTGGGCCAAAAATAGGTGTTGTAGGTAAGTGAGGGATCCCAATGCACTTGGTCTCATGATTTTGGAGTCTCGATAAAAAGTTCTATTGGTTTAAAGTTTCCAGAGGTTTGGATTTTGGGGTTGAAATTCGGACTAAGTCCCAAGGCGGTCCGGCCGCTCACGAGGAGCGGTCCGACCGGTCAAGGCGGTCCGACCGCTCACTGGGCGGTCGGACCGGTAATAACTTGAGCGTTGGCCAACCGTGGCGATGTTGATTTGTTAGGTCAAAGTCATTGGTTTCATGGTATATGATTTGCATGATGCATGTTTTGACTAACATGGGTCAAGTTGTGAAGAACTTGTTCCCGAATTCGTGTTTGCTTGTCTATGGTTGTGCGAGGTAGCTTGGTGGTCAGCGACGGTCAGCGGCGAGGAGGATCGGGACTAGACTTGGAGAGTTGAGGTCGAGCGATTGGCGATGCGGGTGAGTCAACGACTCAAGCGTGACACAAGATGGACAAGGGTGACCTATTGGCAAATCCATGAACATGGTGAAGCGGTTTAGGTTAAAAAGTTAAAGATGGCGCTTTGCGAAGCGTGCGTGTGTGACCCGTTTGTTAGTGGGCCTTGCGGGAGCCCAATGGAGTCAAACCCTAGGAGTCTAGGCCTCCACTATAAATAGGGGAGGTGGTGGTGCACCACCTAGCTCTTTCTCTCTCGCCTCTTTGTGTTTTAAACCCTAATTGTCTTTAGGGAGTTGAGGTGGAGGCTAGGGCTCTTGATGGTTTGTGGTGAATTTCGTGATCTTTGATTGTCCATCGATCCATGATGGTGTGGATGTAATCCGGCAACAATCACGAAATCAATCTATGCAAGGTTTGCTTGAGATAAGTCTCTTTTCGTTCTTGCTTTCAATTTCGTGTTTTTAGGGCTTTCTTTGATCCGCGAGTTTGTGATTGATTCTTTCACGTGAATTAGCTTGCTGTGATATGTGTGAATCTATCTAGCATCATCTTGATCATCAATCTCTCACGAACAAGCTTTAGGATCAAGTTTTCGTTCTTGCGGTTTTAGACCTTCGTTAATCAATTGGCAATTGCTCAAGATCGTTCCAAGAATTTTCATAATATTCGATTGGAATAGGTCCTCAATAGCATAGAGAAGGTGTGTGCAAAGTTTCATAAAGATTAGAGTTGAGAATCAAAAGTTTCATCTAATTGCAACCGTCATCGGTGATTTTATTATTGCGGATCGGTTACGAGTCGGGCGGTCGGTGCCCGTCATCACCGGTCGGACCGATTTTGGGCGGTCCGACCGCCAACATAACGCCGGTCGGACCGCTGGCAATCGGTCCGACCGATTGGGTCAATGAGTCGACCGCCCGTCTTTGTGAGTCTTTGCAATCTTAGTTGATTTTGTCGCATTGCTTAGGGGTTTAATTGGATTCAATACTAGTCTTCATTTGATCTTGGTATATTGATCTTCATAGCTTTCTAATAGCTACTGGAGTGAAATTGTATTGAGTTCATAATTTGTGAAAAAGTGAGCGTGCTCCTATTCACCCCCCCCCTCTAGTCGCCTTTACGGTCCAACATCTTCTGTCAGGATAATCGAAACTTCCGCCATCTAAGCTGCGGAACTTCCGATTTCCGGAACTTCCGCACCTGACTGGCCGAAACTTCCGATTTCTGACAGAACAGCCCGAAGCTTGTTTTCGTTCTCTGATTTTGCTTCACTCCTCTTCTTGAGATTTTCAGAGGGCTTTGTAGGTTTGTTTAAATACAGTAAAGGGGAGTTCTTAATTTTTAAGGCACCATTCACCCCCCCTCTGTTGCCATTTCGGTCCTTCATGTACTCAGTGCAGAGCTTCCCAGTGCTTCTACCAGACATTTCCACAATAGAGACCGGTCGGAGATGAGCACCTCTTGAGGCCTCCGAGGCAGACTCAGCCTGATACGGTGAACTGCCGATCGTATGCTGAGTTTTATCATCCCCACTCGGCCCTTGGCCGGTGAGGGTTTCATCGACATCGTTACCAGATGTCGGTTGGCTCCTGGAATTTCCAGAAGTCGTGGGCGAATACCTGTCAGCCATGATGGTGTCGAGAGTGCATTGACTCTCGGATTGTAGGGCTGAAGTTTTATCACCTTCTTTGCCGGTCGGAAAGACCAGGCTTGGAGAGATTCTTGGACGCTCCGAACTGGTCGGAGTGGTCTGTCCCTCGGGAAGCGCCACTTGTTGCAGTGGTGCGTCCTCATCCATCTGCTCAACTTCAGCGTCATTGGCGACTTGCGAACCGGCAGAGGAAGAAGAGGACGACGTCCAATCACCCTGCATGGCCTGGATGCAGGCGTCCATGTCGAGTTTGGAGTAGTCATCTAGATCAAACCAATTCTCCTGATCCCATGTTCCTGCCATGATCTCATGAACAGAAGGATGAGCGAGGATTTGGTGAGCAAGGAATTTCTTCAAAAGATTTGCGCCTTCTTCCCCACGGACGGCGCCAGCTGTCGACGATCAAATCGCCGATCTTATGAATGTATGAAGAAAAAGATAAAAATGGTACGTATCTCCTGGAAAGTAATGAGACTGCTCTTTATTGTTATGAACTAGCTATTACAATGGGCGTATGTAACCTAGACTGAAGACTAACTCGGGAATACTATGCTTCTTCTGAAAGTGTTTCCCAAATGATCTTCACTATTCTGGCCTCCTCCACTTCGGTTCGCAGTCCTCCTTATGTAGTTGATGAAGTGTTGGCGATTGTCTCGGGAGACGCTTTGTTGGAGAAGCGGCAGCGTCACAGTCGAAGGGGCGTCGATTGACAATGTACCAAGCTCTTTATGCGGTTATATGTCAGTGAGCCATATAAACGCATTCCTGTGTCTTAGAGTTACGTATCGTTGCGTGGTATGAAATATACAACACATGTTCCATTCTTCACACGGTAGAGGATATATCTGACGCTAGATCCAGATATCAGTTCAAGGCTTTGTAAGCTTTTGACTGGTCGAAGACAAGGTTGGGAACCTTCTCCGACGAGGTTAGATATTGTGTAACCTCTGGAATCCTCACGACCAGTGAGGTCGTTAGTCTTAGGGGTTACGACAACGAAGTCATATGGTCCTTTATCTATTAAATAATAAATAGAGGTTTTAATCCTCGTCACTTATTATCCTATTATCTATAATACTAACATTCACTTTCTTATGTAATTAATTTAGGAACACTTCGACCTCCTAAAAGTGAAAAATAAATAAATGTAGAGGGGGGAAAAGGTGAAAATGAGATTTATGATATTATTTTCAATATGAAAAATGTCATAGCATAGTCATGCGCATATATATGCCCTTTATTTACTACAATGTGAAGTAAAAACATTCTCTTCCAATCTTTAGCAGCTTGTTGCAAGTTCATTTGCTAGTATAGTAGACAACACAGTACTTTATTTTTGGGAGGTACATATTTACTTTGTGCTCAGACATAATATACAAAGATTACATTGACTAAGATGAGAAAACACTTCGATCAATAGATCCAATCAATGACCATTTCAGAATGCTTCATATATAAAAAATGGACAAAGCTAAGGAACATTTTCTTATATAAAGCAATATGCAATTTCCACAAGATTTTCACACAAAAAATGAAGAAATAAATAAAATACCTCAAAAGAAGCCAATCATTGATGCATTTTTGTTCAAAAGTAAGAATGCAAAAGAATTGTGGAGAAGAGAATATATTCTCCCTACCCAAACCGATGTATCTTTGTAATTCATTAATTATGAGTCACTGGTTTCTTTCTTTCTGATTTGATTTGTCTACAAGATGGTATCCGTCGTTATCCAAATCTTTGGTCATGCAAGGCTATATATTGGCAAGCTAATATTCCCATGGCATGTGCGTGTACATTTTCTTTTAGAAGAACGTGTAAAACGTTCTTTAGGAGTAGTTGCAAAATACTGTCGTTGTGTGACATGAGAGAGCAATATAATTCCCGCTAATACAAAATATGTTTCATACAATTTCTAGAAGGAAACGGAAATTTTCAACTATGGGTTATCGAAACATAAATATTATAATGATAGCTGTCATCTTTTGGGGAAAACTGCACAACGGGTAGATAATAAAATAGGTACCATGTAATTAATTGAGCAAATAGAGAGTACACTGGAATATATTGCATATTGTCGAATAGTTCTAAATTGAAGATTCATTTGGAGAACATATCCTGTGCTTTGAGTATGTTTCGTGCTAGCTATGCTCCCCTCCTCGGCAAATGGTCCAAATGGCCATGATTTTTTTTTTAAAAAAAAAATGAACATCTTGCAAAATTTTAACCGGAAACACGATGTATAACAAGAAAATAAAAAAAATTGTTTTTGAATAGTAGATTTATATTTTCCCTTTTTATTTCAGATTTCCTTTTTTAGCAGAAATTTTCTTTTTTTCAACGTGTAGTCCGAATTTAGTTTTAAAATTATTTGACATGATAGATTATATTGTACCCTATCTATGCATGACCATTTAAATCATTTAAGTAGGATGAGAGCACTGCAAGCGCGAAATATAGGGGGAGCACCGTACATGTTCTCACCTTCAACTTCCAAAAAACCGTCCCACTATGTTCAATTATTACAAGCAAGGCTTAAACCAGAGAGCTTGGTTATAGGTCAGCATATAACCCATAAGGTAAAGCTAAATCTCCACAAAATAAACCCCTTATCTTTTTTTTTTTCATCAAACAAGTATTCTCTTAAAAAAAATAGATGACGGAGATAATTTGCTAGTGTATTCATCTTAAGGGTCACAATTCCCTGGTCACAAGTTCAAATCTTAGACAATTAAAATGTAAAATTCACAAAAATAACCTGTCCCACCCGTGATTGGTGTGAATTGAATTCTGATCATACGCCGATACACATGGTGCAAGTAGCTTAGGTTATAAATTTCAAGTGCTAAGGAAAGAGCAAGTGACGTAGGTACAGGCCTGTATGACGTCACCGAACTAGGGTCACTCGTATACAGTAGTACATCTTGTCTCTCTACATATGCATCATGCGTTTGGGCTATGCATGCTAACGCTAAACTAACCCTTGTACAATAATTTTGTCTGCATAGTTTTTGTACAATAATTTTGCCTGCCTAGTTTTTGTTAACTCCAAATCCATTTTTAAGAGCACGTACAGTAGTGTGATGTCAGCTGTCTGTAAGATATAAGATGATGTGGATAAAAGAAGGGAGTATAGAGAATTAAATTGAGTATCATGCAGTAGTCGACTATAACACGAGAAATAAAATGCATTGTATATGGAGGAGTTGTTTATAGATACATCTTAAAAGACAATAATCTATTATAGAATCCGTCTTCAGCGCTGTCATAAATAACAAAGAGAAGTACTATAGACAACCGTTGTCAATACCATTACACATATCTAAAGACCCTGAAGTTGACAGCGTTGCAAAAATTAAGAGAGAATTAAACCTTATTTAATTAGTTGCCAACCCACTGAGATTAGAAGCATCCAACCGAGTCGTGTAGCCATCCCGTCAGTATGACGAGGCATGTCCCCTCCTCTAATCATGGTCATTAGCTTCATGTGCCTAAGCAAGGTATTGTTCTTCTTCTAGGGATGGATATGATTTAGCTTTTACACCAAGTTAATTAGTTGTTAATTAGTGTAATCTTTCTGGGCCCGTGTACACGTGTGTTCCATGCTCTTTCCGGTCACACATGCACTACCTATTGGGAAGCAGGAGACCAATGTCAATACGTGCATGCCCAACTCATGTCACATAATCTATGTAGGAATGTTACTGCTCATCCACTAGATTAATTTCCAATCATATCTGGGTTACATATATATTCGTATGCATGTCTATCTATCTATCTATCTATCTGTTTGTTTATTTATTTATGATTTGGTTACGTACTCTCTGACATGAATCCTTGTAGCCAAGGTCAGCAGAGCCAATGTATACCGACACAAAATTCAACATGCAAGTGCAGATATGATGTAAATATTTACTTATACAACGTCACTAGCTACGCTCGGTTATCACCCTTGCATCGATTAATCTCCGTCGACGATTTATTATAACTCGCACTATTCCGTTGCTTCCGCAGCATATTACAGCATAGCATGAGTATTAATTTTGACTAAAGCTTCCTCATTAACTAGGGCGTGTATGGATTGAGGGGTGATTTCTTTGGGAATTTTTGATTTAATTAAATCCGTTTCTCTTGCTTCGTGGCCGGTATTTCTCTACTATTTAAAAATTAAAGTTGATGGCCGCCAGTGTTCCTCACCCTCCCACCTTTGTCTCTCTCTACTAACATATGGGCCCACGTTATCAGCAAACTGTCTCATCGCATTGTGCGCTCCCTACTCATCCTCTCTCAGCAACGCCTGCACCACCGCATTTGCTTCCTTCTCCTCTCCGCCCTTGCCTCCACCCCTGTTCTTCTGCTCTGCTCCGCGAGCCTCCACCCTATCGTCCGTCGCTGCTTCCATCGGTCGGATCTGAATGTGTCTCACTTCCTCCTCTCTGCACCGCTCTTCTGCTCTGCTCTGCGCACTCAAAGAATTAAGATATATTATATCTACTTAATTAATAAAGGATTATATTTATACGATGGTTCGTAGCAACAGATGGTAGTGTATACAAAAGCTTTGACGCTGTCCGCAGTGCGCGGGCCTAGCTGCAGTGATACGGACAGCGTGGCAGGCCGACGTGTGGGCCCGTGGCTGGGTGGGAGACAACGAGGCAGACCACCATCCCTTCTAGGAAAAGGCCGGGCCGCAAGTGCTACGTACCTTTAATTGATGGGCCACACGTATTTCTCATTCAGCTACTCGCTTCACCTCTTCTTTTTATTAATTTTTTTATATATAATATTTGAATAATATTAGTATTTTCCAATGATGGAAAGGTAATATGAGATGGAATATCCTTTTGATTCCAATTATTGATTTTTAATATACTTTTGACGGTCACTAATTAATTCTGTGATTGTAAACTATTCTCCACAAAAATTCAGCAATGTTCTAAAAATCGTTAAGCGGTATCGTTCGGTCAACCTACTTTATAGCAATTATACCGAAACAGGCCTTGTAATCGGTTTTAAGGTTATCATATTTTACATTTTAGATATATATATATATATATATATATATATATATATACACTCATACAGTAGCAAAAATACATCTAATGCATATATATTGTCAATGTAACCATACAAATGAGCAATATAATATTGTAAAAGTACAAATATTCTTAAGAAAGAAGTAAAGTTCATGATTCATATATTATATATCGTTCCAAGCTCCAACCATGCCATACATAGGTAATGCCTTGTCACTAAACAAGTAAATCCATTTTCCACAAGTAAACCTCAAGTGGGTTGAGAGCCTAGTAAAACCTAGTTCCTAATATTTTCGTAATAAGCCACACTTACCCCTAATATTCGGCGTAATATACGGTACTCGACCCGCTTAACCCTGTAAACCTATTAACTTAGTCATTTTGCAATATTCGATTCGGAAAGGGACCTAGTCCGTTATTGATCTAATATCGAGCCTACGGACCGCTTTTAGAACATTGAAATTCAACATGAAACTGCAAATAAAAGTTTGAAATTAGTTTTGAAGTCCATATATAAATACTTCACATGAAACAAGTGTTCACATATCATGGTTTACAAAGGTCATTTTCGATCTTAATTGTAATACCCTGAAAATAATATTAAATATTAATAATCGCGTCTTAAGGGTCGGAGAGTAATTAATTAAATAGTAGTAATAATTAATTAATTATTAACCTCTTAAGGGCCCAAGTGTAATTGAATAAAAAGAATTGGTGGAAAATAGTATTTTGAATTTTATTTGAGCTATATAAATAGATCTTTGTTTTTAGAAACCTAGCCAATTCTTTTCTTCCTTTTTTCCAAGCGCTTGAGTCGGCTAGTTTTCTCCTGCGCGTGGCTCATGCGCGTGGTTGCCTTCTTCTTTGTTCTGCGGTACATCTGTATTTGGGGATCTTCTTGTCGATCTCTGCATTTGAAATTGCTTGCCGCGAGTCCGCTTCAGCGCCTCGATGCCTTCTGCTGCGTGGCGTCTGCTGCCATTGTCATTGCGCTGTGCCGAGTCAATCCAACGCCAAGGGTCCGGTTGCTCCTCGCCGAGACGCGGAGATCAAAAGATAATCAATCTATTTGTTGCCTTCTGCGTCAATTGCTGCGCCACCCTTCGCGAAGCTGCGTTTGGTGCCTTCTTTGTCTTCATTTTTCTCTGTCTTGTGGCGCTGATCCGGTAGAGAGCTCCTGCGGCAGAATTGCCGGCATCTTTCTTAAATCATTCTTTGCAGATGAGTTAGATCGTGAACCTTTATTACATGCATCCTGTAGGCTTACTTGGTTATGATGAGAGATCTTTTAGATAATATTATTTAGTGGTTAACTAGTTTGGCTGCTAGCTTGATTAGAGTATCTTTGCTTGCATGTGGGCATTAGTAGTTAATTAGTTTTGTTCGCATGGTTAGCTTTGGTGATTTCTTGATCATGCAAGGGTAGCTTATTAGTTCTGTTAATTAATGAGAGAGAAGAGCTAGCATGTTTGTAAGGAAAAAAAAATTAATTAGCATATTTTTAGTCGGGAAGAAATCGAACAGTAGATTGGTTTAGCCTGCTGTTTTGTTGTACGATTTATTCGGGTATCGTAATGGCGAATCTTGGAAATATCGTCTACTGGTTAATTGTAGATAATGTCGATAGCTTTCTTTAGCATGTTTTATCATGTCAATCGGACGAGTATAATTAGAGTTATGATTTCCGGAAGACCGCTGTTTTTAGGGTTGTCGTCTTTAGGCGCTGTTTTGGTAGACTGTAAACTAAAAATAGTAAATAACCTAATTAGAGTTTTTGATCTACATGAAAGTTGTAGATAATTGTCCAATGGTTCTGTAGAATCTGAGAACGCGTATTTTGGTTGAGTAAAACAGAAGTTATGAAATTTGGAAGACCGCTGTTCCGAAGCGGACAGATCGGCTTTCCGGGTTAAATACGGAGGGTTAGATGAATTAATTAGAAGTCTTCGTAATCTAAGAAAAGGTGGATAATTTTATAAAGGATCCAGAATGGGGTGGTTTGTGGTGATCGGACTTTCGAGTCAAAAGTTACGCTCTTTTTAGTAACGGACAGCAATGGGTAGCTTTTCGATACCGGCGTAACGTGGTATATTTGGGGACGTGTAGGAGCGATGTATATTGATTGTTATTCCTATGATGTTGTAGCTTGTATTGAGATGTGTGTATTTATTGTAGGAGAAGCGTCGTACTTGTTGCCATCTGCTAGTCAAATTGTGCGTCGCAACTAGTAAAGGCAAGTGCATGGTAGACAGCGATCAATGATCGATCACTGTTTTCTTTATCTTCTATTACCATTATTGTTGTGCTTTTATTTGGTTTAATTGCAAACAATGAATTGGTATGTTTATATCTTTGTTGATGAGCATGATGAAAAGTTGGATATGATGTTTATGATGGAGTTTGCATGTTTGCATTCATAAGCATCTTTGCATAAGAGAAGGTGATCTTGATGATCACAACTCCACGGGAGTGGAGGAGGTCCCCGATCCTTATGGAGGAACGGGCTTGAGAGTGAATGTTGTCGCGAGCATTCACTCACGCTATACCGGTATACGCGAAAAGAAGTGCATGAGGACATATAGATTAGAGTTGCATTGATATTTGAGATTAATGCATGAGAATATGAATGGAAGTGCCTGTGATGATATTGAAGTTATTGAATGCTGTTGATTATTATTGTTCGTTGTTTATGGATGTATTTGCTGAGTCGTGGACTCACCCTTGCTCTATTGTTGTTTTAGGTGACCTTCGAGGATGCCGTAATTGAGAGTGAGTAGAGCACATGGACATCACATGATCATTCGCCATGATAATCATTCAATCAGTATTGATTTACACTTGGACATGTTAGAGGTTGAATAAAGTTTAGGACATCATTTGGACTAGACTATTTGCTTTATTAATTTGGGATTCATTGGTTGATGCTGCTTTGGATTATAATTCCCATTGTTTATTTTATTGTCGCTTGATCCATAATTACATGTTCGTTTGTGGTCCATTGGTTTGATTATCATTGTTTTCTTGCTGTAATTTTTATAGTGTGTCAATATTTATTAGATGGAAGAGTAGTGTGGTGGCATTCGGGCTCGGTGTTGAATTGAGGGTGTTACGATTGGTATCGAGCGGGCTTTAGGTCCGTGGTGAATAGATTAACAACTTAGGCAAACTAAAATTGTTAAAATTTGTTTTAGTGTGGTAAATCAACTAAAATTTGCTAATGGTTAACTAACCTAAAATTTGACACACTAGTGCACAGTAGATTAGAGAGAGGTACGATTATCGTTTTACGCTTCCGTTATGTTGTTTATTGATGAATGAGTTTATTTTGAGCTTTGAACTCATTGTGTAATGTTGATTGTGGTTGATAGCTATGCCGAGGGTAGAGGGCGTGGTCGTGGTGGCATGATCGTGGAGGTCGTGGTCGCGGGCAAGGTTAGTGGAGCCACCTCTGTGAGATGAGTCGATGGCGAGGGGTTCTTTGTTGACCCGCCTCGGTTGTGGTCCAAGATGAGACCCCGCTTTCTTGAGAGAGTTGGTAGGAGAGATCCGTGCTCTTCGTCAATGGTGCGCCGGCAGCCTTCATTCTTCGCGGCATCTGTTGTTGCCTGTCGCACATCCATCGGTTCTGAGGCGCGGATGTCACCGAGAGTGGATGGGGTTGAGGTTTGATTCGTTTGATGGGTGGGCACACCGGTCCAAGCGTGGATGGTTGCGCTACATGGAGATGCGATTTGGAGCTTTGGAGATGTCTTCACCTCGGAGGTCCGTTTGTAGCCTTCAATTTGAAAGGACAAGCGGATATTTGGTGGGAGGCGTGTTGTCTTGAGGACCGCGCTCAAGGTCCGATCACTTGGGAGGATTTCGTTGATCAGTTCAAGGGAAGTTCTACCCCTATTCTTTTGTTGAGAAGATGGAGGTTGCCTTGGCGACCTTTGCTCGAGGAAGAGGTCTATTCTTGAGTATGAGGTGAGTTCAACAACTTGGTTCGCTTTGTTCCTTGATGCGAGCGATGATCTTCGAGAAAGCCAAGAGGTTCCGTCGGGGTCTCAATTGAGTACCGACATGTGTTGGGAGCTACTCCATGCTGTGACTACTGCTCTGTTGTGGAGCAAGCTAGGGGCATGGAGTTGGAGATCACGACTCACAAAGGCGACAAGCCTCTGGTGGGTGGTAGTTTCGGTGGTGACGGAAGAGGAGCTCAGTGAGGAAGTGGGTGCATTCGGCGACACGCTTTCAAGAAATTCAAGGAGGACCGCGATCTTTCGAGTCTAAGCGATCGAGGCCGTTCCTTCTTGGCGCCTCGTCCTTTGCAGTACTCGGCTCTTCGTCTGTCCCGAGGCGGGGCATGCTTTGTTTTAAGTGTGGTGATGGACACTGCTGCTGAAGTGCACTTGGGCGGGAGATTGCCGTCGGTGTGGCCATGTGGTCACAGGAGGCGGGTGTGTCGCGAACCCGCTAAGCGTGATCAAGTGGGAGCACTGTGCCATCTTCTTCTTCTTGATGGGTCTGCTCGAGGATCTTTCGGATGATGGCTGCTCCTCCGGCATGCCATTTCCTTGACTTAGGCGCCTCGGCGAGGTACTCTGGCGGCACCGCCACCTTCGGCACCGCTTCAGGTTGCACGACCGGCGTTACCTGCACCGCCACAGCAGATTGTTGGGGCTCTCGCCGCCCCGGCATCGTCTTCTTTCGCCATGGCGCCACAGAGTGTCGCCATGCCCACGTGAGTCCGCAGTCGTCTGACGTGGTGGCAGTACTTTGCTTGTGAATTCGTTTGATGCTTTAGTCCTTTTGATTCGGGGCTACCTTTTCGTTTGTCTCGTCGGCGTTTGCTAGGAGAGCGAACTTGAGTATCTGATGGATTTCTCGATCGGTGTTGGTTAGTTCTCACGGGGTATTATTGCTAGCTCTCTTGTTTGTCTGGGTGTTCTATTGTTATTGATGGAGAGAAGTTCACGGCGAATTTGATAGTTATTCAAATGGAGCCGTTCGATGTTATCTTGGTATGGATTGGTTGCACTCTTATCGAGCCGTGATATCCTGTTTACGTAGAGCAATCTGCATGCGAGACCTCGTGCGGGGAGACTTTGACTTTTCGAGTGCGCCTCGCGCTCTCTTTCGATGTTGGTCGGGGTGTTCGGGGTCGTGCGATGGCGGACTTCTGTTAGCTCTTGCCGAGAAACCGAGCGTGGCTTCGCAGATTGAGGAGATTCGGTGGTTAGTGATTATCCGGATGTGTTCCCGGTGATCTTAGGGTTTGCCACTGCGCGAGGCGTGGAGTTTCGTATTGATCTTGTTCGGTACTCGTCCCATCTCGATGTCTCCATATCGATTAGCACGTCCGTTTGGGACGAGTTGAAGAAGCGATTGGATGATTTGTTGGCTAAAGGTTTGATCGGCGTAGTGTATCGCCGTGGGGAGCTCTGATACATTCACGAGAAGAAGGATGGGAGTTGGCGCATGTGTATTGATTACGCGCGCTTAATGCGATCACAATCAAGAACAAATATCCATTGCCTCGCATTGAGGACTTGTTTGATCGGTTGAATGGAGCTCAAGTATTCTCCAAGATTGATCTCGATCGGTATAATCAAATCCGTGTGCGTGAGCGAGGATGTTGAGAAGCGCTTTCTCCACGGTATGGGCATTATGAGTATAAAGTTATGTCTTTTGGATTGACTAATGCACTGCCATTTTATGGAGACCATGAACAACATGTTACACGAGTATCTAGATGATTTCGTGGTGGTGTTCATTGATGATATTCTTATCTATTCCAAGACCAATGAGGATCATGGCGTCATTTGAGGTGGTCTTAGATACTTTGAGAGAGCACAAGTTCTATGCTAAGTTGAAGAAGTGTGAGTTACGGATTTGAGAGGTGGGTTTCTGGGTCATGTGATTAACCCTCGGGGCATTCTTTGTTGATCCTAGTAAGGTCTCTCTGATGGTGGATTGGAAGAGGCCGACTAATGTGAAGGAGGTGAGGAGTTTCTTGGGTTTAGTTTGGATATTATCGGCGTTTTGTGCGAGATTTCTCTATCATTGCCAAGCCGATGTCTCGGCTTACTCGAGAAAGGTGTGAGATTCAGTGGGTGATGAGTGTGGAGCGATTTACGCATTTTGAAGGACAGGTTGGTGACCTCTCCTATTCTCACTCTTCCCGAGCCGGAAAGCGGTTCTGATCTTTTGAGATCGTCACGAGTGGGTCTTGGCTGTGTTCTCATGCAAGGCGGTAAGGTAATTGCTTATGCGTCGAGGCGATTAAAGAAGCACGAGCGAATTATCCCACTCATGATTTGGAGTTGGGCTGCGGTTGTTTTGCTCTCAAGATTTGGAGGCATTATCTATCTGGCGAGCCTTGTGATATTTTCACGGATCACAAGAGTCTCAAGTATATCTTCACTCAGAAGGATCTGAATTTGAGGCAAAGGAGGTGGTTGGAGTTGATCAAGGATTATGATCTTACTATTCAGTATCATCCAGGCAAGGCCAATGTTGTTGCGGATCCTCTTAGTCGCAAGGCGACTCCTGCTACACTAGATTGCCTCATTGCTGATTTTGATCGCATGGGTATATCCTATTGTTATGCGGGCACGACACATGTTGAGACACAGTTGATTCTTGAGTCGGCTATTCCGGACCGCAAAGGGAGGCTGTGAGTGACCGGTTATTACAGGAGGTTAGGAAGCGCCTGGATGAGGGTAAAGAGAGTGATTTTAGTATGGATGATTCGGGTACTTTGAGGTTTAAAGGCCGTCTTTGCGTGCCGCAAAAGGCGGAGGTCAAAGATGATATTTTGAGGGAGGCACATCGTACTCCATTACATTATTCATCTGGTGAGACTAAGATGTATCGAGATCTGAAGCGAAATTTTTGGTGGAAAAGAATGAAGGTGGACATTGCTAATTATGTGGCTTCTTGTGGTGTTTGTCGGCAAGTGAAAGTGAGCACAAGCGTCCTGCAGGTTGTTGCGACCTTTGGAGGTACCCAGTGCCTTGGGATGATATCTCTATGGACTTTGTGGTGGCGTTACCTCGTTCGCGCGAGGAAGGATGCGATTTGGGTAGTGGTGGATCGATTGACAAGTCTGCGCACTTCATTCCTATTCGCACAACAAATTCGTGAGTGATCTAGCTCCTATTTATGTGCGTGAAATAGTGAGGCGCATGGTGTGCCAAAGACCATCATTTACAGCGAGGGACGCCAAGTTTGTCTCAAGTTACGGGAGAGTCTGCGAGTGCATTGGGCACACAGCTCCACTGAGAGTCTGACGTTTCACCCACGAGACAGATGGGCGATCAGGCGTACTATTCGGACTTTGGAGGACATGTTGCGATCTTGTGTTCTATCTTGGAAGGGTAGTTGGGAGGACGATTGCCACTTGCGAGTTTGCTTATAATAATAGTTACCATTCGATATTAGAGCGCGCCATTTGAGGTTCTCTATGGCGGAAGTGCGGATCGCCGCTTTGTTGGGATGCGATTGGAGAGAAGGCGATTTTGGGTCGGTGGATTGAAGACCGTTGAGCGTGTGGCCATGGTGAGGCGAGTGCATTAGCGGCTCGAGTAGACAGAAAAGTTATCTTGATTTGAGGAGCGTGACTTGGAGTTTGCGGTGGGTGACAGTGCTCTTGAGAGTGTCTCCCACTAAAGGTATTGTTCGGTTTGGTACGGAGGAAGCTTAGCCCGAGGTACGTTGGACCGTTCTCGATTATTGCAAGAATTGGGAAGTTAGCTTACCGCTGGACCTTCCCGAGTCCATGCGTGGAGTTCACAATGTGTTTCACGTCTCGATCTTTGAGAAAGTTTTGAGAGATCGAGCATAAGATTTCATTAGAGCCGTTGACTATTGAGCAAGACCTCACAGTTGAGTCGCGTCCGTAGCGCGATACGGAGAGGTCGAGCGAGTCTTGAGGCACAAGGCGTTGGTATCGTCAAGGTCTTTGTGGGCCGATCGATCGAGAGGAGGCGACTTGGGAGTTGGAGTCTCGCATGCGCGAGCTATACCGAGTTGTTCACGTCAGTGCGTGTTGTTTTGTTGTTTAATTTCAGCTGTGCAGTTTTTATTTGAGTAGAACGGCGAGTAGAATTCGGGGTCGAATTCCGTTAAGGGCGGTAGAATGTAATACCCTGAAAATAATATTAAATATTAATAATCGCGTCTTAAGGGTCGGAGAGTAATTAATTAAATAGTAGTAATAATTAATTAATTATTAACCTCTTAAGGGCCCAGGTGTAATTGAATAAAAAGAATTGGTGGAAAATAGTATTTTCGGAATTTTATTTGAGCTATATAAATAGATCTTTGTTTTTTTTAGAAACCCTAGCCAATTCTTTTCTTCCTTTTTTCCAAGCCGCCGCCGTCAGCTAGTTTTCTCCTGCGCGTGGCTCATGCGCGTCATTTGCCTTGCTCTTCTGCATTCTGCTTGGTATCTGCTATTGAATCTTCTTCTTGTCGATCTCTGCGCTGAAATTCTTTGCCGCCGAAGTCGCTTCAGCGCCCGATCGAGACTGCGCCGCTGCGTGGCGTCTGCTTGCCCGGTGTCATTGCGCTGTCGAGTCAATCAACGCCAAGGGTCCGGTTGCTCCTCGCCCGATCGCGGAGATCAAAAGATAATCAATTTGCTGCACCGCTGCGTCAATTGCTGCGCCACCCTTCTGCGAGTGCTGCGTTGGGTACCTTCTTTGTCTTTATTTTTTCTGTCTTGTGGCGCTGATCCAAACCGAGAGCCGCTCTGCGGCAGATTCTTCTTTGTCTTTTCTTCGTCATTCTTTGCGATGAGTTAGATCGTGAACCTTTATTACATGCATCCTGTAGGCTTACTTGGTTATGATGAGAGATCTTTTAGATAATATTATTTAGTGGTTAACTAGTTTGGTACGCTAGCTTGATTAGAGTATCTTGCTTGCATGTGGGCATTAGTAGTTAATTAGTTTTGTTCGCATGGTTAGCTTTGGTGATTTACTGATCATGCAAGGGTAGCTTATTAGTTCTGTTAATTAATGGAGAGAGAAGAGCTAGCATGTTTGTAAGGAAAAAAAAATTAATTAGCATATTTTTAGTCGGGAAGAAATCGAACAGTAGATTGGTTTAGCCTGTTGTTTTGTTGTACGATTTATTCGGGTATCGTAATGGCGAATCTTGGAAATATCGTCTACTGGTTAATTGTAGATAATGTCGATAGCTTTCTTTAGCATGTTTTATCACGTCAATCGGACGAGTATAATTAGAGTTATGATTTCCGGAAGACCGCTGTTTTTAGGGTTGTCGTCTTTAGGCGCTGTTTTGGTAGACTGTAAACTAAAAATAGTAAATAACCTAATTAGAGTTTTTGATCTACATGAAAGTTGTAGATAATTGTCCAATGGTTCTGTAGAATCTGAGAACGCGTATTTTGGTTGAGTAAAACAGAAGTTATGAAATTTGGAAGACCGCTGTTCCGAAGCGGACAGATCGGCTTTCCGGGTTAAATACGGAGGGTTAGATGAATTAATTAGAAGTCTTCGTAATCTAAGAAAAGGTGGATAATTTTATAAAGGATCCAGAATGGGGTGGTTTGTGGTGATCGGACTTTCGAGTCAAAAGTTACGCTCTTTTTAGTAACCGGACAGCAATGGGTAGCTTTTCGATACCGGCGTAACGTGGTATATTTGGGGACGTGTAGGAGCGATGTATATTGATTGTTATTCCTATGATGTTGTAGCTTGTATTGAGATGTGTGTATTTATTGTAGGAGAAGCGTCGTACTTGTTGCCATCTGCTAGTCAAATTGTGCGTCGCAACTAGTAAAGGCAAGTGCATGGTAGACAGCGATCAATGATCGATCACTGTTTTCTTTATCTTCTATTACCATTATTGTTGTGCTTTTATTTGGTTTAATTGCAAACAATGAATTGGTATGTTTATATCTTTGTTGATGAGCATGATGAAAAGTTGGATATGATGTTTATGATGGAGTTTGCATGTTTGCATTCATAAGCATCTTTGCATAAGAGAAGGTGATCTTGATGATCACAACTCCACGGGAGTGGAGGAGGTCCCCGATCCTTATGGAGGAACGGGCTTGAGAGTGAATGTTGTCGCGAGCATTCACTCACGCTATCTACTGATATCTGTGAAAAGAAGTGCATGAGGACATATAGATTAGAGTTGCATTGATATTTGAGATTAATGCATGAGAATATGAATGGAAGTGCCTGTGATGATATTGAAGTTATTGAATGCTGTTGATTATTATTGTTCGTTGTTTATGGATGTATTTGCTGAGTCGTGGACTCACCCTTGCTCTATTGTTGTTTTAGGTGACCTTCGAGGATGCCGTAATTGAGAGTGAGTAGAGCACATGGACATCACATGATCATTCGCCATGATAATCATTCAATCAGTATTGATTTACACTTGGACATGTTAGAGGTTGAATAAAGTTTAGGACATCATTTGGACTAGACTATTTGCTTTATTAATTTGGGATTCATTGGTTGATGCTGCTTTGGATTATAATTCCCATTGTTTATTTTATTGTCGCTTGATCCATAATTACATGTTCGTTTGTGGTCCATTGGTTTGATTATCATTGTTTTCTTGCTGTAATTTTTATAGTGTGTCAATATTTATTAGATGGAAGAGTAGTGTGGTGGCATTCCAGGCTCAGTGTTGGGCTGGGGTGTTACATTAATTTTAACCTATAAAACTTATTTTCAAACTTTCAAAAAGCTTAGGTAAGGAAACATGTACATCTATCCTGTTCATCCTCAGTGTGAAGTCTCCCTCCATGAACAAGAACTAGAGGAATGTCAAACTAATGGTCCTTACAAAAGGAATGTGAAATGGGACTGCTACCCTATCCTGAAGCCCATAACCTCACTACTAGCTCTTCACCTTTAATCCACATCCACAGCACTAAGCTTGAGAATGCAACCAAATTAGTGGAGTAGAAAGTTCCTTATTAATTTGACTTGGTAGACTTGACAGTACAGGAGATCCCTTATGGTACCCACAGGGGCATGACATACTGATTGCAAAACATTTGATAACATCTTCTTTTTCTTAGAGTGTGGAGCTGCCAAAAGCCAAACATAAAACTTCAACTGTGGAATCATGTTCGGAGTTGACAGCAGGGCTTGTATGATCTTGGCAAGATAGTGAGACTATGACACTGAAATACAGATTAACATGTCAGTGAGCGAGGTAGTGTCAGCTAGAGAATCTAGTGCAAATTAAGACCCATCAACGTTTGCAAGACAGTGGGAACTATGAGCCTACGAACACTGAAATAAACAACAAAGACAAAGTAGTGTTTCGGTCCATCTTTTAAGAAGAAGAAATACATTTGGTTTTGACTTGTTTTGCATGACTAGGATATCTTAGATTCAAGAGATTATTGGATGTATTGCGGTTGTTCAGAAACTGCATGCATCGATCAGTTGACAGACAGTTGGTCTGTTCAATTTCCTTCTAGAGCAGTATACAAGCACTTTGGAAAACTGTGATGAAATGAAAAGGGGACAAGGTGACCTCACTCGAGTAGTCGAGTCAAAGATTTGAACACATTTTCCAGGCTGCTGTGAGACCGGTGCACGAGTTTGTGTACCTCTTTTTACTACATTCCATGTAAGGCCGGTGTCAGAGTCCATTTTGTTTCGCTGCTATCACCCAAGCTAGCCAACCTGAACTTCACTTTTTCTTCTTACCTTTTTTTTTCTCTAGTGCTCAGGAAATTTGTGAGCCATGCCATCTAGCCCTTCACATCATGCCGGAGTTAATTCGAACCATCAGGAAACCGAAGTTTGGGGATTTGACTGTCATAATGCCTACCTAATTTTCAATTAATCCATGCACTTATTTCGTGGTTGTTACTACATGGTTAACCCACCGGCTAATGATTCTATAAAAAAATTCACTAGCTAACGTATGTATTTCCAGCCCAAAACAAGTATTGTTCTAGTCAACTTCATTCAACTTCGACCTATGAATATGCATGAAAATGACATGAGCAAAGTCGTCATCAAATTTTTTTTTGTGTTTTTTTTCAAGGTACTATAACTTGTACACCGGGTAATTAAGTGCCCTGTTATATAGGATGAACCTTACTCCAATTTTTTTTTAACTTCATGGATCATCCTATTAACTCAGTTGGCTAAAACAATTTTTTGCCATTTATTACATTAAAGGATTTCCCATATAAAATTACCAAAGTATTTGCACCGAAATAACGCCTCAAATTCAGTGCACACAAGGTCAAGAGAATGGATAATGTGACTTTCGCTTGTTCTTTTTTTTTTTTTTGGATAGAACAATAGGACCTAGTCGTACGTTGGACCGGCTGGATAATTATATTAAATATAAGAGAAATAATTACAAGAGAAAAATGAAAGAGAACGTACAAAAGCTAAATCAAAAGAAACTATCAAACCACTCCTGTATTTGAGGGGCCTAGTTTACGAATTCTTTGATGTATTTGCAATGAATCCACTGTTGAGAGTCCAACGGGTATTCCTGTGACTTAATTTCGCTTTTCAACTTTTGCTCAACTTAGGTCCAGAAAACAAGTAATAAATAGTATGCAGCGGGTATCCGGCCCCATGCGTTGCGTGCATGCAATCCGCACAGTAGACGCCGAAAAGACGGATCAAGGTACACCAAAATTACTAGGTCAAACGCTTATCCGACGTTGGTACCGTGTTAGCCGCATAGCGCAACACTGAAACAACGTATTGCTCTTGGCCTTTTGCTGCCGTGAAATCCATGGAAAGATACGGTCTTAGTTGCATATACGAGAGGTTACTATCCTCTACGCTTTGTTATTTCCTAGTGTAAATTGCACCTAACCCAGTGATGGTGGTTTCTTTCAACTTCTGTCGCAATCGTTTTACATTTTATAAAAGTTGACTAGTGCCCCACCAATTGTTTGGAACTGAATTTTTTAATAATATTTTTTTTAAAAAAAATACAAAAATAAATAATTAAAAAAAATTATGCTACTGTTGCCAGTTGAAATGACGAAATTACCCTATCGCCAATTGGGCCCAATCTCAGTTCAATTGGCAATAGAGTGCTATTTTTGTGTGTGTAGAATTCAGCATAAATATTTAGTATTGCTTTATTTAATTTTGTACTGTTTTTTTAGACTGCTTATTTCCGACGACTCAACTCCTACATCCGAACCGCCATACAACACCAATCAACTAAACTACCACATAGCAACCTTGACCGATGAAGACAATGGTAGTGGTTTCCTCGGCGCATTACAATTGGACGCACGATATAATAAGAAGCAAAATCAGACAGTAATAAGAAATAATATTAGCACATCATATTTTTAAGAAAAACGTCATCATATAGTTTTTCGACAAATCACACTGATGTTACTAAACATTTCAGCATAATATCATCACATAGTTTTTTGACAAATCACAATGATGTTACAATATATTCCAGCATAACGTCGTCACATAGTTTTTTGATAAATCACAGTGACATTACAAAACATTCAGCACAACATATTTCGACAATACAAACCATTCCAGTCGTTGCTACCTTAATGTCCGCCATGTTGATCTCCACGGTGCCCGCCTTGGGTGTGTCGGTCGGATGGGGTCCCCTCGGCGCCATCCAGACCTCTGACATCTCCTTCACCTCGTGCATTTCTCGTAAGATATTTCTTGAAGGTATGTCTAGACTCCTTATAAATTGAGCACTTCTTCATATGATGCCCCACTTTTGCTTGGTCCATATCATTCCTGATACGCTGTACTTACCGCCGGCCAACCTTTCCTTCCAGCCTAGCAATGTCCGCATCCCAAATCAGTTGCTACCAGGTAGAATGGTCAGTGAAATGGTTAACCACGCTGTAACCATACATCTTTGCATTCCAGGTCCACATCACCTCTTTCTTGGTAAAATATTCGGAAGATCTTGGCGGGATCTTGGTGCGCCGTCGAATATGTGATTATGACATGTGAGCATGGTCTATGCAGAAAAAGAGTGTGGATTTCATGGGGATATGCTCTAGATCTTAGGATGATGTGACAATTGGCAATGGCGTTTACGGTTTGTAGTTTCACGTGTTTTCGACAAAGCTACGGTATTACGGGCGGTGATACGACCGGTCCTTGCACGCAATGATCCGATCGGTCCCAAATCGGTCGGACCGCCATGTGGGCGGATCGGACCGGTGACCTAAAAGTGTTCAAAACAGTGGGCCAAAAATAGGTGTTGTAGGCAAGTGAGGGATCCCAATGCACTTGGTCTCATAATTTTGGAGTCTCGAAGAAGTTCTATTCGTTTTAATTTTGAAGGTTTGAATTTGGGAGTTTGAATTTGGCTAAGTCCCAAGGCGGTCCGGCCGCTCACGAGGGAGCGGTCCGACCGCCAAGAAGCGTCCGACCGCTCACTGGAGCGGTCGGACCGGTTTCTACTTGAGCGTCGGCCAACTTCTTGGCGATGTTGATTTGTTAGGTCAAAGTCATTGGTTTCATGGCATATGATTTGCATGATGCATGTTTTGACTAACATGGGTCAAGTTGTGAAGAACTTGTTCCCGAATCGTGTTTTCTTATGCGTGGTTGTGCGGGTAGCTTGGTGGTCAGCGACGGTCAGCGGCGAGGAGAATCGGGACTAGACTTGAAGAGTTGAGGTCGAGCGATCGGCGATGCGGGTGAGTCAACGACTCAAGCGTGACACAAGATGGACAATGGTGACCTATTGGCAAATCCATGGCGCATGGTGAAGCGGTTTAGGTCAAAAGTTAAAAACGGCGCTTGCGAAGCGTGCGTGTGTGACCCGTTTGTTGGTGGGCCTTAACGGGAGCCCAATTAAGTCGAACCCTAGGAGTTTTAGGCCTCCACTATAAATAGGAGGAGATGGTGGCTGCACCTCTCTCCCTCTCGCCTTTTTATGTTTCAAAACCCTAATTGTCTTTAGGGGAGTTGAGGTGGAGGCTAGGGCTCTTGATGGTTTGTGGAGAATTTCGTGATCTTTGATTGTCTACTGATCCATGATGGTGTGGATGTAATCCAGCATCAATCACGAAATCAATCTATGCAAGGTTTGCTTGAGATAAGTCTCCTTTCGTTCTTGCTTTCAATTTCGTGTTTTTAGGGCTTCCTTTGATCCGCGAGTTTGTGATTGATTCTTTCACGTGGATTAGCTTGCTGTGATATGTGTGAATCTATCTAGCATCATCTTGATCATCAATCTCTCACGAACAAGTATTAGGATCAAGTTTTCGTTCTTGCCTGGTTTTAGACCTTCTGTTAATCAATTGGCAATTACTTAAGATCGTTCCAAGAATTATCATAATATTCAATTGGAATAGGTTCTCAATAGCATATAGAAGGTGTGTGCAAAGTTTCATAAAGATTGGAGTTGAGAATCAAAAGTTTCACCTAATTGCAACCGTCATCGGTGATTTTTTATTGCGGATCGGTTCGAGTCGGCGGTCAGACCGCCCGTCATCACCGGTCAGACCGATTTTGGAGCGGTCCGACCGCCAGCACAACGCCGGTCAGACCGCCCGGCAATCGGTCCGACCGGTTGGGTACAGCGGTCAGACCGCCCGTGCTGTGAGTCTTTGCAATCTTAATTGATTTTGTTATTTTGCTTAGGGGATTTAATTGGATTCAATACTAGTCTTCCATTTGTCTTGGTATATTGATCTTCATAGCTTTCTAATAGCTCTTGGAGTAAAATTGTATTGAGTTCATAATTTGTGAAAAAGTGGCGTGCTCCTATTCACCCCCTCTAGTCGCCTTTACGGTCCAACAAGTGGTATCGAGCCGGTTAGTTCAATCTTGATCTTAACGGTCCTTTGAACTTTGGCGATGGATAAGTTTTCTACTAAACCGCATATCTTCGATGGGCACGACTATGCCTATTGGAAGAATCGTATGCGCGTCTTTCTTGAGAGCGAGGACAAGCTATTTGGGATGTTGTTAGAGCCCATTGGTTATTCCTAAAATTGCTACACCTGCTTCTGCAATTCTTCTAGCTAACAACAATAAGGCTAAGAATCTTTTATATGGTGCACTTGGTAGACAAGAATATGATAGAATTTGCAATCTTTCAACTGCGCATGAAATTTGGAACACTCTCGAAACATATCATGAGGTTCGTCCCAAATCAAAAGGTCGTAAGCAGGTTTACAAGCGTGAATACAATAAATTCGAGATGCATCCTGGAGAGAGCATCCATGACATTTTCAGTCGCTTTAATAAAATAATTAATCAAATGAAAGCTGTTGATATTGAATATTCTCAATCTGAAAATGCCACCCATCTCTTGGCTGCAATCAACACCAAGGAGTGGGAGATGAATGCTACTGCTATAGAGGAAAATGTTGATCTTTCAAGTCTTACTTTAGAATTGCTTTATAGTAAACTCAAGACTCATGAAATTAAAAGAGTTGATCATCCCAAGAAAGATAATTTAGCTTTGGTAGCAGATCCTCTCAAAAAGGCTTTTGATGACTCTTTTGAATCTTCTTCTGGATTTTCATTTGCTTGCTTATCTGCTATTCATGAAGAGGAGCTTGAAAGTATTCTGAAGCAGAGTTAGCTCTTCTAGCGAAAAAAATTCACACGGGCCTACAATAATGTGAGAAACAAAAGAGAGGTGGTCGGTGACATGCTATGAATGTGGTGAGCTCAATCATATCCAGGCAAATTGCCCCAAGCTGAAAGGTAAGAGCAATCATAAGGAAGGAAAGCCAGCTTGGAAGAAGCCTCCTTTCAACAAATCAAGGTATGAGGCTAATAAGCTTGTGAAGGCTGCTCACCGGGTCCTTGCCGCCTTTGAGGATCAATCCTTGAGCGATGTGGATACCGGGAGTGAGGAGGACAAGGAGGAGGAGATCCCTCAAGGCAAAAAGAAAGGGAAGGCCAAAGACTTCACTGGCATGTGCTTCATGGCTGACACGGACGACATTGATGATAATGATGTATCTTTCTCTTATGATGAGCTTTCTGCTAAATATGATTCTATAGTTGAGCAATTGCTTAGTCAAGATGAAGCGCTAGAATTTGTTATGACAAAAAATAAGAAATTAGAGTCAAAGATTAGCAAACTGAAAGTAGAGCTTAAAACTGCTAAGACTCTTGAACCTGATGAATGTTTATCTTGTCATGCTATGCATTCAGAAATTACCAAGTTACAATCTGCTCATAACATTTCTGTACAACAACTTGAGAATGCTAGATCTGAACTAAATGAAATTAAAAGTGCTCCTTGTGAAAAATGTTTAGAATCTAGTAAATTGATTGCTTTTGATGTGTTTGATTCTAGCCCTTGCACTTCATGTTTAGAAAAGGAACGTGAAATCAAAGATATCTTAGAAGCTGCTAGAGTCAAATATGCTAAGCTTAAGGACAATATTGAAAATACTACTTGTGCTTCTTGTTCCGCTCTTAAGCTTGAAATTGCTTTGTATAAGGAGAAATCTATGGATAAAACTTGTGATGCTTGTGTTAACTTGAGTAAAGAAAATGCTTACCTTCATGATACATTAGAGAAATTTTCTAAAGGTAAGAAACAATTAAACATGATTCTTGACAAGTCTAAAACTCCTTATAAGAAGCAAGGTTTAGGATTCAATTCTTTTCAAAACAATTCAAACCCAAAAGTCATTCAAGTCTTGGAAAAAGGTTTAATTGAATTCAAAACCCAACCTGCAAAAATATCTTTTAAATCTGCAGGTTTTGCCCAACCTTGTATTAACTCAAATGGTGCTTCTTCTAGTGGTACCAAGTACCATTGCACTTATTGCAAGAAAGGTGGGCATTTGATTGAATTCTGTTGGCGTAGGTTGAAAAATGATAGGAAAAATTTTGATAGAATTTCATTCATGCAACCTAGAGCTTCTATAAGACATGGTAACACTGAAAAGAATAAACCTGGATTAGGATTTTTCTCTCATGCAAATCATTATGTGTCTAGATATCCTAATTCTAAAGTTTATCAGACTGGCGGTCTGACCGCTGGTGGTCACCGGTCTTACCGTTTTGGTCGCCGGTCTGACCGCCAGGCCAACGCCGGTCAGACCGCCCATGGACAATTAAAGTCTCATTTTAATTTAAACATTGCTCATAATCGTATGTTAGATGAAATCAAGGATAGTACTTCTGGTTTGTATACTCCTTGCAGACGTGTGTCTCAGTACTGGATTCCTAAATCATGTTTATCTAAGGATAGTTCTTTTGTTCCTTGATTTTCAGGATTATCGCGGAAAGGGGAAGAACACATGGTTCGTTGACTCCGGATGTTCACGCCACATGACCGGGAACTCAAAATGGTTCACCTCTTTCACGCGAGCAACAGGTGATGACTTCATCACCTTTGGAGATGATACACAAGGGCGAATTGAAGGAACAGGATCAATTAGGGTGAACAACAAATTCATTCTAAAGGATGTCGCTCTTGTGGACAAGCTTAGGTATAATCTCCTTTACATTTCTCGACTTCTTGATGATGGCTATGAGGCGTTTTTAAGAAAAATGCTTGTCGTGTGCTTGATTCTCTTGGTGAGCTTGTGTTTGGAATCTCTAGAGTTGGTAGAATTTTTGAGGTGATTTTTCGAGAATCTCTTCTTGGATCTCTTAAATGTTTGCTTACATCTTCTTGATTTACGGCTTTGGCATCGACGTTTGGGGCACATTGGTTTTGATCATCGACACGAGTTAGCAACCTTGATCTCATGAGAGGTTTGCCCAAACTCAAAGCATCAAGGATCTTTGTATGTGCACCACAGAGGCATGGCAAACAAGTTGCCGCCTCACACCCATACGTGACTATGGTTATGGTGACGGACGGGACGGTTGCTTCATATGGATCTTGTTGGTCTGCTAGAGTCCGGTCGATCGGTGGAAAATAGTATATTCTTGTCATAGTCGATGATCTTTCTAGATATACTTGGGTGTTCTTTCTTACTTCAAAAGATGAAGCTTTTGGTTATTTTCATGACCTTGTTCTTCGTTTGGCTTCGAGCTTCTGGTGCTTTGAGAGCGATTCGCGATGATAATGCACGGAGTTCAAAAATGCTTCTTTTGCTTCTTTTGTCTTTGAGCGTGGTATTGAGCATCGATTCTCCTCTCCACACGTCCCTCAACAAAATGGCGTGGTGGAAAGGAAGAATAGGACCTTAGTCGAAATGGCTAGGGCGATGCTAGATGAGTATAGCACAGGAGATTTTGGGCGAAGCTATTACTCTTGCTTGCCATATTGCAAATCGTGTCTTTTGAGACCATCTTTAGGCAAGACTCCTTATGAGCTTCGTTTTGGTAGAAAACCCTCTGCTTCGCATTTTGAGTTTTGGATCAAAATGTTTTATCCTTAAGGCAGCAACTTAGATAAATTTGAATCAAGAACTTTTGATGGGGTATTTACGTGTTATCCTGCTCATTCGAGGGTTTCGAGTTTTTAATCTTGAGACTAACATTATTGGGAGACTTGTAATGTCACTTTTGATGAGACTAGCCACGAGCTAGATCTATTACTCTGAGATGATTTCTGGTGTGAAAGCATTTTTGTGGAGGAAGATGAGGGCGAAGCTAATATCATTCCTTCATCTGCGCTCTTGAAGCGCCCATTACGATACAAGAACACCTACGTCTACTTCACCTTGATTGAGGCTCTGCTGCATCTTCATCATCAGCGATACTGCGGAGGTCGAAGAAAGCAGTATCTCACGAGGCGCTCCGCCGCATTGAGGCGGCATCCTCGGAGCAGATAATAGGTAATCTACATGGCGAGTCACTCGCTCGGTATAACGATCCAAATCTCTACTCTCATTCGGCTTTTGTTGCTTCTTTTGAACCCCGCGATATATCACATGCTTTATCGATTCTAGTGGGTAAATGCCATGCATGAGGAGTTAGAGAATTTTGAAAGAAACAAAGTTTGGAACCTAGTAGAACCTCCTAGTGGTCATAATGTTATAGGAACCCGTTGGGTGTTTAAGAATAAACAAGGTGAGGATGGTTACGTGGTTAGAAATAAAGCAGATTGGTAGCTCGGGGTTTGACCAAGTTGAGGGTTAGATTTTGATGAGACATTTGCTCTGTTGCTAGACTAGAAGCCATTCGCATTCTTCTTGCATTTGCTGCATCAAAAGGTTTTAAATTATATCGGATGGATGTTAAAGTGCCTTTTAAATGGTTTCATAGATGAGGAAGTGTATGTTAAGCAACCCCTGGTTTTGAGGATTCTAAATATCCAAATCGTGTTTTCAAGCTATCTAAAGCATTATATGGTCTTAAACAAGCCCCTAGAGCACAGTATGATAGACTTAAGACCTTCTTGCTTAAAAATAATTTTGAAATGGGTAAAGTGGATAAAACTCTATTCATTCTTAGGCGTGACAATGACTTCTGCTTGCTCAAATTTATGTGGATGATATTATCTTTGGTGGTTCCTCTAATGCTCTTGTTTCGACTTTTACGACACTATGTCCGGGAATTTGAGATGAGTATGATGGGAGAGCTTAATTACTTTTGGGACTTCAAATCAAGCAATGCAAGGAAGGAACTTTCATCCATCGAATGAAGTACACTAAAGATCTACTCAAGCGCTTCAACATGGGTATTTGCAAGCCAATTTCCACTCCCATGGCAACCATTGTTTTGGATCGGATGAGGAAGGAGAAGTCGTGGATCAGCGAGTACCGCATGACATGATCGGCTCCCTTCGTATTTGTGACCTCGAGACCGGACATTCACTTCACGGTATGCCTTTGTGCAAGATTTGAGCGTCTCAGAGAACTTCCCATCGCCAAGTCGTTAAGCGCATATTCGGTATTTACACTCTACCCTCTTATATGGCATTTGGTATTCTGCTCTTGACTTTGTCCATTAGAGGTTTTGATTCGATTTTGCGGGTGTCGGTTAGATAGGAAGAGTACCTCGAGCACTGTCACTTCCTAGGCACTTCTCTTGTATCTTGGTCTTCTAGGAAGCGGTCTTACATTGCACAATCCCTTCTTTGAAGCGGGTATGTAGCTGCTTGCTAATTCTTTGTAGCTGATTTTGTGGATGGCGTCCACGTTGAAAGATTATGGGTTAAACTTTGCTAGTGTTCCTCTTTTACGTGATAACACTACGCTATTAATATTGCTAAAAACCCTGTGCAACATTCTAGGACTAAGCACATAGACATTCGCTATCACTTCCTTAAAGATCATGTTGAAAAAGGTGATATTGTGATGCACTTCGTAGAGTCCGAAGCTTAATTGGCAGATATTCTTACCAAGCCTTTAGATCAAACCAGATTTTCCTCCTTAAGAAGCGAGTTAGGGGTAATTTATCCTTATGGGTTGGTTTGAGGGGGAGTTTGATCTTTTTCTTATCTTTCCTTGTTCTTTTGATCTTTTATTGTTCTTTTTCTGAACTTAGAGATCTCTTCGAACTTTTTAGGTTTTTAGGCTTTTTAATTGCATCTCATTGTGTCATATTGCATTCATATGAAAACTCCAACAAGTGGTTACAACAAATGATATGAAAAATCCAAAAAGATGCATTGTAATATAAGATTTTCTGCTTATTTTTAAAAAATTGATGAAGCTTTGCCTATTACCCTTTAGAGCTTTTGTATTTCAATTTTGCTCAATGTCATGTCTAGTTCTTTGACTTGCTAGAATTATCATGCTTTTACGTGTGTAGCTAAGTCTTTGCTATTTGAGCTAGAACTTTAAAACAACTCGAACTAAGAAATTGCAATTTGTGGATGTTTTAGCGAGTTGCGCAATTAGTGCTCCTCTTGTGACATTGGCCTGTCGAATTGCTTTGTTAGCTCTTTGATCTAAAATTGACCATTACTTGAGCTTTTGTGTTCTTGAGATTCTAAAATGCTCTTGTGAAAAATGAAAATCAAGATTGTCTTATGCTTAAATTGTGCCAAACTATTCTTACGAGGCCTTGTCAAATGACATGAACTTGGAGATAGTTTGATGAACAGACGATCTCATGGGGAATGCTTGTCGAAATGACATGAACCTCAAGATTTGTCGCCCGGTAGAAGCTTAGAAAGAGTTTGTGGATGGCTCCTAGTCGGGATCTTCTTTACTAAGATATACCTTTAATCAACTTTTGGTGAAGCTTAGGATGAGTTTGTGGATGGCTCCTAGTCCGGGATCTTGTCACTAAGTTAGATCATTAGTCAACTTCAATATTCAATGCAAATGAGAAAAATATTGACAAATGGGCGTTTACAAAATATTGAGCAAAATGATTCAATACGGGACTTGATTGACTCTTAATGTGGTCTTTGTTAGATTTTTTATCTCACTTTGACATTTTGACATGGCCAATTTCACTTTAGGATCCTGTTGATGAACTTCTTTGAATTTGAGCGTTGCTTAAATTGATCAAATCTCTTGCTTTACTTTTGAGCCTTTGTGCTTAGCTTTGATATATATGTCTTACCATGATCTTGCTAGCTATCGGGCTTGATATCTTTGTTTGTGCAATATTAGAGATACTAGCTTGTTCTTTTGGGTAATCTCCAAAGCTTCTTGTAATCAAAAATTGAAAAATAAAAAATGAAGCCACTCCATTGCACTTCATGCATATTCCTTTTCATGCTTCTTTTTGGTTCTGCTTCTTCCTTTATTCTATATTTCTTATCTCTGGATGAGAGGAAGGTGTGATTCCTTGATGAATCCATTGTCAAAGGGGGAGAAGATGTGTTAAATGAGAAGAGAAGATGTGTTTATGAGAATATATTTCTTTGCTGGGGGAGAAGTTTGTACAAAGGGGAGAAACTGAAAATTTGAAATTTGAGGATCATAGTGAGGGGGAGTTCTTGAATTGCATTATTTTATACTCACAATGATCATAGGTCAATTGAACAATTGTTCTTTCATTTGGACCTTATGTGAGAAATTTGACCCTTTTCTGGAAATCAAAGTTTTTATGCTTACTTTTGCCTTGTCTCACATGCCTATACTATTCTGATGCCAACTTGGTCACTTTCACTGCTTTTTCTTGCTTATGGACCAAGTTGTGCCTTTGTCTTGCTGCGAGTAAACTCGTTTTCAAACCTCTTACTTACATTTTACGGATAATTGCCAATGTGTTCATCAAGGGGGAGATTGTGGATTTCATGGGGATATGCTCTAGATCTTAGGATGATGTGACAATTGGCAATGGCGTTTACGGTTTGTAGTTTCACGTGTTTTCGACAAAGCTACTGGTATTACGGGCGGGCGGTCCGACCGGTCCTTGCATCGCGGTCGACCGGTCCCAAATCGGTCGGGACCGGCCATGTGGGGCTGATCGGACGGCGGTGACCTAAAAGTGTTCAAAGCAGTGGGCCAAAAATAGGTGTTGTAGGCAAGTGAGGGATCTCAATGCACTTGGTCTCATAATTTTTGGAGTCTCGAAGAAGTTCTATTCGTTTTAATTTCGAAGGTTTGAATTTGGGAGTTTGAATTTCGGCTAAGTCCCAAGGCGGTCCGGCCGGCTCACGAGGAGCGGTCCGCCGCTCACAGCGATCCGGCCAAGCCAGGCGGTCCGACCAGCTCACTGGGCGGTCGACCGGTTTCTACTTGAGCGTCGGCCAACCGTGGCGATGTTGATTTGTTAGGTCAAAGTCATTGGTTTCATGGCATATGATTTGCATGATGCATGTTTTGACTAACATGGGTCAAGTTGTGAAGAACTTGTTCCCGAATCGTGTTTTCTTATGCGTGGTTGTGCGGTAGCTTGGTGGTCAGCGACGGTCAGCGGCGTGGAGAATCGGGACTAGACTTGAAGAGTTGAGGTCGAGCGATCGGCGATGCGGGTGAGGTCAACGACTCAAGCGTGACACAAGATGGACAATGGTGACCTATTGGCAAATCCATGACGCATGGTGAAGCGGTTTAGGTCAAAAGTTAAAGACGACGCTTCGCGAAGCGTGCGTGTGTGACCCGTTTGTTGGTGGGCCTTAACGGGAGCCCAATTAAGTCGAACCCTAGGAGTTTTAGGCCTCCACTATAAATAGGAGGAGATGGTGGCTGCACCTCTCTCCCTCTCGCCTTTTTATGTTTCAAAACCCTAATTGTCTTTAGGGGAGTTGAGGTGGAGGCTAGGGCTCTTGATGGTTTGTGGAGAATTTCGTGATCTTTGATTGTCTACTGATCCATGATGGTGTGGATGTAATCCAGCATCAATCACGAAATCAATCTATGCAAGGTTTGCTTGAGATAAGTCTCCTTTCGTTCTTGCTTTCAATTTCGTGTTTTTAGGGCTTCCTTTGATCCGCGAGTTTGTGATTGATTCTTTCACGTGGATTAGCTTGCTGTGATATGTGTGAATCTATCTAGCATCATCTTGATCATCAATCTCTCACGAACAAGCATTAGGATCAAGTTTTCGTTCTTGCCCGGTTTTAGACCTTCTGTTAATCAATTGGCAATTGCTCAAGATCGTTCCAAGAATTATCATAATATTCGATTGGAATAGGTTCTCAATAGCATATAGAAGGTGTGTGCAAAGTTTCATAAAGATTAGAGTTGAGAATCAAAAGTTTCACCTAATTGCAACCGTCATCGGTGATTTTCTTGTTGCGGATCGGTTACGAGTCGGCGGTCAGACCGCCCGTCATCACCGGTCAGACCGATTTTGGAGCGGTCCGACCGCCAGCACAACGCCGGTCAGACCGCCCGGCAATCGGTCCGACCGGTTGGGTGCAATGATCGAGACCGCGCGTCTTTGTGAGTCTTTGCAATCTTAATTGATTTTGTTATTTTGCTTAGGGAATTTAATTGGATTCAATACTAATCTTCCGCTGTACTGGTATATTGATCTTCATAGCTTTCTAATAGCTACTGGAGTAAAATTGTATTGAGTTCATAATTTGTGAAAAAGTGAGCGTGCTCCTATTCACCCCCCCTCTAGTCGCCTTTACGGTCCAACAAAGAGGCTTGTTGCAGGTGTATACGCAAATAGAGCGGTGTAGCGTGCACTTATGGATGATTCTCTTGTGGTTCGTCCCGCGACATCCTTTCTCCCTGCACGAGATCTTGTAATGAAGCTCCCTTGTGCCCATCTTAAATACCTGTGAATTTCACCCTTCTTGCTCTTCTCCTCCATATACTTAGTGATCGTGGTGGAGTACAGAATTCTGTCATTTGCCATAGAGAGCGACACATTGTTACTTCGGTCAACAAAGTACTTTGTGGTAGCGCCGATAATTGTCTCGACAATAGCATCTAAGGGGAGACACTTGGCGCCATGCATGATCCAATTGTACACCTCAGCTAGATTAGTTGTCATGATATATATCGAGCACCATCCTTTGACACCATATTGAGCACCATATTGAAAGGGGTTATTTGTATTATTACACCGCCGATCTCACTTTCTTTACTTTATATTTCGTTATCTTCTCCAATTCTGAATTATGAACTATATGAACACTTAAACGATATTACCAAAAAATTCCCTGAAACCCACTAAATATTTAGGGTGAACTCTACACACAAATAAAAAAAATAAGACCATGTCACCAATTGAATTGGTGATGTAGAATTTCATCATTCCAATTGGCGACAGTAGCCTAATTTTACAATTTTTAGTTTCAACTATTTATTTTTGTATTTTTAAATAATAATATTTTTTTTAAAAAAAATCGTTTGGAACTTGTATGCATGACCTGCCTGGCATTCTTTCCACTAGTTTTGAGTAAAAGGACATAGCAAAAAAAAACTACTCTAAGACATACCCATGTATATATAAATATGGAAAATTTTACGATACATTTAACCAGTAGTATATGGTTGTAGTACAAATCAAATATGATCATTGCTTTGTTAAGGGCATAATAGATTTTTCTTTGTATTTATTTTTTCATGGGGTTATTATAGACTTATCCAACTAAGGTTGAAAATATTACTCTTATACGATGTGATCCCCATGTAGACAATTACAATTCTACCTTCTTAGAATTTTGCTACTCATATTACCATGTGTACTATAACTAAATTCTAACTAATTTGAACTATTAGTTAAAAAAGTATGAATAACCTGTATTGAATTGAATGTGCAGTAAAAAAGAGCTCATAAATGTAACATTGCACCTCGCCTACTAATTTGTCCCCCAAAACATCCGTGTTTGGTACGTCGGATGCGACGACTCCAAATCACACATAAACAACGATGTTTGGGTCAATTTTACAATCTAGCATGTCTATTTCGCCAAAAGCTAGAGAGACCACAGGTAGATCCAGAGTCATTTACATTTCTTTTCATTTGTCGTAATATCGTGTGTGTGTCTATATATATACACACACATAACTTTTCCTACTCCTAGGAGTAGTTACTCCCTATTCTGTATCTCACAACGTAGAGAGTATTTTGCGCAATCGAAAGTATGTATGTGTGATATACGAGTATAAAAACCATCTAAGTGGTATTCACGCCGTTTCAAGGGTGGTATGTATAATTTTTTTAGATATACTCCTTTTTAGTGCGAATACGAAGGTATTTACAAAATATGCTAAAAACTATAGACTCTCTTGTAAATTTTTCGTGTGGTTCGCATTGGAGTATCTTATAATTAGTATATGAGTATACCCAAAGTGATAAAGTAATATGTCAAGTTATTTTAGGTGGTATATCAAAGGTGGGAGTAACTACCCGGGAGTAGAAATTATTAATCATATATATATATATATATATATATATATATATATACCTTCATATTCGCACTAAAAAGAGTATCTAAAAAATTGTATATACCACCCCTGAAAAGGTGTGAATACCACCTAAATGATTTTATATATTCGTATACTACACATACATACGCTCGGTTGTGCAAGATACTCCATACGTTCTGAGATAAGGAATAGAGAGTAACTACTTTCAGAGTAGAAAAAAGGCTTTATATATATATATATATATATATATATATATATATATATATATATATATAACGGCGAGTTTTTGACGTGCCAAATAAGAGACGTCCATGTCCATGGCCATTCGGATCACCACACCACCCTCACCCTGTTTGCTGAAGCCATAATCTTCTCATACAAGTGCAGCGAGTCATCATGTCAAGCACCCAACGAAGCAACGAGGGATCGCTGAGGCATCACGACCGGAATAAAAGCCAGCCGTCAATACGGGCCTGCCTCTCAGAGAAAATCTCTACGTCTCTGTAGGCCCACACGCGGGGCATTTGACCGAACTAAACGTGAGGAATTAATCAAAGTGGTGTTACATGTAGCTAGCTTGATCTGTGAAGATGTGGACATGAATATATGATAGTGTATGTGAATCATTGGGGGTGTACAACTTGGATGTGTTGGATTATTTTATTTTATTTTTGGATGAGATTGATCATTGATCACGAGGGAGGCATGGCACCTAGACTACGTGAGTGATCTTTGGGGGATTTTGAGATGCAGATCTCCACTGCTTTTGCTTGCATTTTGATGGAGCCATATATAGATGGAGGGTGGTGCGTTGGACATGCTAGGCAGTTTAGAAAGTCAAAAGCAGTGTGTCGTATATCCGTCTGCATGGTCGGTGAGAACAAAGAGCTGCCCTTTTTCGAAATGTTAGTGAGGACCACCTTGACTCATGTCAACTCTCGAGCAAATAATGATTTTCCAGCGCTTGGATTATATATTGTCTGAGACTCTCAAGTACATTGCCGACGAATTTTTTTAAAATAATACTGGTTTAATAAATATTTACAAAAATAATTAGTTGGATTTTTTTTTATAGAAATGGGCCACTGTCGCCATTTGAAATGGCAAAATATCCCTGTCATCATTCCAAATAGCGCAATATCACCGTCGTCATTCCAAATGACGGCAGTAGCCCTGTCGTTATTAGAATAGTGCTGAAAGGCTTAACCAATTGAACTAGCGATAGGCTCATGTCGCTAGTTCAATTGGCGACAAGAAATAAAAAATTTTCATAAATATTTATATGCAGAGAATTGAGCTTGAAATTTTAGTGGATTTAACGAAGTTTTTTTGGTAATATCTTTAAGTGTCCGCGTGGTTTGGAATGCGAATTTGGAAAAGATAACAAAATATAAGTAGAGAGTGCAAGATCGGTGGCATAATTTGGAATGCAAGTTCAGCAGTACAATAACACAAACAACCCTCTTTGGAGCGAAATGATAAAGATATTTGGGTTTAGGGTTGCAATGCGCACTATTATCCCGATTGTACTGTTTGCAGAACAAATTTATTTAGGAAAAGAGTATGAAATTTGAAATAGATGAAATATTTGAAAATAAAATATGAAAGACTTCATAATTTAATTGTGAATTACATAGTGCACAGGGTGTTGTTATGTGCCTTAGAAAAATAACATCATGCACGAATCAACAAATCGGAGAACACCCACGATACATGTGCGCCTTTTTAGAATTGGAAAAAGGTGGATTGAAACGGAGTTAATCAGTCTTGTGGCCCATTGATCCCTTCCCCTTTGTCTCAAGGCTGCCCACGGCGGCGACCAGTCTCAATGTCAGCCATGTTCTACGAGACGGGCTGGATGATTGAATGATGTTATGATAGCAGAACGTAAGGCCAAATCAATAATCATGATGCCAATTTAACATAACTTACCTCTTCGATATGGAGTATGCCTAGTCGACGGGGAGTGCTAAGATGGCTGCCAGCCTCACTAGCAGGATCATTCCCCTTGTCTACCGTGCGCTTGGCCCGGCCGTACTCATCTTCCTGTTCGGGGGTCCTCCACCACCACCCTGCTTTCCTGGGCTCTTCTGATGCCTTTTCAATAGTGTCAGGTACATAAGGTTTCCAGCGTTCGAAGGTCTTGGGTCGCTTCGCGTAGTTGAACATGTAATTCTGCTCAATAAACACCCTATCGTACATGTTCAAGCTGTCGATCCATTGGAAGAAGTTGCAACACATCTGCGGTTGACATTATGCGCGGATGAAGTTAGCGTTATGTGTAATGCAACGTAAGACGTGCAAAATTTATGTATGTGTAAGATTCTCTTACCAGGATATTCCGGCACGTGTAGTACGCCTGGGCGGCGGTTGCCAGGTGTATGGATTGAATGATATTTGACAGCTCTTCTCGTACATATTGCAGGTATGAAAACTCCGATGGTAGGGTTTAGCCCTCTCGGCAAGCCATTTGTGCTTCCATAGCATCTTCACATAGAATTTCAACATCTCCTTCCTCTCTGTTGTGTGAAACAAGTTGGAGTGAAGTGTTGGGTGTGGTGGTGTAGTGCAGCTCTTTTCTCCATCTTTTTATAAGTGGATAGGGTGTAATGCTGAGGGTGGAGGGAGAAGAGTCATCATTTCGATTTGAAATGGTAGCGTGGCAGGGTGTGTTCATTTCGATCTGAAATGGTAGCGTTGTAGTGTGTTGTCATTTCTGTCTGAAAAGATGGCAGTGTGTGGTGTGATAGGGTGCAGTCTTTTCAGTCTGAAAATATAGCATGGTAGAGTGTGGTCATTTCTGTCTGAAATGGTAGCATAGTAGTGTGTATTTATTTCGGTCTACAAAAGGTGACAGTGTTTGGCGTGATAGAGTGCAGTCTTTTCAGCCTAAAAAGGTAGCATGTCAGAGTGTGGTCATTTTGAAGGACCGAAATGGCAACAGAGGGGGGGTGAATGGTGCCTTAAAATTAAGAACTCACCTTTAATGTATTTAAACAAGATCTACAAAACCCTCTCAAGAAGAGTAAAACAAAATCAGAGAAGTAAAACAGGTTTCGATGCATTACATCAAAAATCGGAAGCTCGATTCTACCGTGATGATTCCGCACTCTGGTAGTTCGGGGTTAGTGCGGAAGTTCCGCTGCTGATATTCGCCTTGGACAATCGGAAGTTCCGATTGTCCTGACCGAAGAACAGTGCGCTCGGGTTTTTCCCAAAAATCCAAAATGCTAAATCTTGAATGCTCTTCTCAGGTCAAGTTTCACAGGACATCATCCTAAACACCATCTTGACCTTATGGAGAAGAATCGCAAACAAAGATTCAAAAATCAAGCCAAAAACAGATTTCTTGAAGAAGGGGCAAGAAAGACCAAAACCCACAATAAACGAGATTCTCAGATTCTTAGCTCATAAAACTTTGAGAATGCAATAGCAATATCAAAACGACTCTAGATATCAAGTTTCAAGCTATTTCATAGGACGAATCAAAAGATACATCAAAACCTAAATATTCAACAAGAGCGGGAAGGGAATAAGAGAGGCACAAACAAGTAATCAAAAACCTCAGAGTTTCATTGATAGAGATCAAAAGATTACAGAGGAAACACAGAGGAATGATTACAAGGATTTTCAGTTCATTCTCTCCAAACCAACAACCTCTCAAAAAGCAAAACAAAACCTTTAGCTAGAGCTAACCTAATTTTCTCTCTCAAAGTCTAACCTAACAACAGGGGTTCAGCTCTATTTATAGCCTTTGCTTAATGGGCCTCCAACCCATTAAGCCCGCTACACCCGAACGGAACCGCCTCCACTTGTGCGCTTTGCGAAAATACCGTTTCGCCCGTGCACACCTTACGGAAGCCTCCGTGCGCCTTGCTGTCCTTGACACGCAACCACCTCAAGATTGACGCCGTCTTGACACATCCCGCCGTTCGACCTCAGCGCGCTGCGCCTAGTCCGATCACCTCGTGTCTCGCCACGACTTCGTCTCGATGTCCTGCGATCAACACGAGACAAAAGCACATCACATAGCATTGCACAATATCATAGCATCAACATTTGTATAAGACTCAAACTCATACAAAATCAAAATCACAAATTATACTTCTACGCGCGATTACGGACACAATCGGAAGTTCCGCGCTTACCACAATGAAGTTGATTTTCGAAACGTCCGCACTTGTCGAGGATTATCGGAAGTTCGTGCTTAACATTGCGGAACTTCCGATCTTGAAGTATCCGCCTTTCCAATTTTTCAAATCCGATTATCGTCTCAGAGGAACACTCAACGTCAGTATTATCGGACACTCCGCTACCCCAGGTGCGGAAGTTCCAATTTCCTTGGTAGAACTCAAAACCGAGTTAATCGGAAGTTCCTATTTCCAGCGCCGGTAGTTTGATTATCGGAACTTCGCGACATACACATGGTAGTTCCGATTATCTGTTTCAAAGACGAAGCAGTCCAAACCGAATAACTCAACTTTCAAACATTTAACAAGCTGTCAAATACTCATCACTCAGAATGGAGGACCTCTCACATGGTCTCTCAATCTCCCCCTTGATGAGTATATTGACAATCACCGAAAAAGCATAAGATGAGTTTGAGTTTAAAATCAACCAAGGTCTAAACAAGAGTAGTTAAGCTCAAGACCATGTTGACAAGAGAGAAAGACTTGAGATGAGATGAAAGAGCAATTTTCGCACAAAACTCGAGGCTTTTCTCTAGAAGGCTTTTTCTCTCCAAAATTCTCCCCCTTTGGCAATAAAATCATCAAGATGTAGAAAAGGGAGGAAAAGGCTATATGATGTTCATTTTAAGCATTAAGAGCCATGTAGATTATCCAAGATGACTATTAGAGAATTACACCAAGCCATAACACAGAAGAATGCTATCAAGATCATGACAATTGATGTATAGAATAGCTAAGACAGAAAATCAATAATCTGATTAATGATCCAATTCTTTAGTAAGTCAATTAAACCAAGATTGCAGTCTAGCTAAAGGTATCCAAGGATGATACAAGCCATGTCAAATAATCTAAGTTGAACCAAGAAGACTCATATCGAACAGATTAGAGAGCTACCAGTTGAAGAAAGACTCATTTTATCGAACTTGGTCTTTTTAATGATAAGCAATTTTAGCACATTTTCTTTTTAGAAGGCTTTTATGGTTTTATCTCGATAAAGCAAGCTCTGGACTAGGTGCCATCCACAAGCGCCTCTGAGCTTCAACCATTTTCAAATTGTAACCATGTGCTAGATCCCAAGCCTTATCGACCACTCCAAACAACAGACTTAAGGAGGTGATCTTAGGTCATCAAGGCTCCCCCGAGTTCATGCCTAGTGCAATGGCGGCGATCTCATGAGAAAGATTTGGTGAGATCGGTTTTTCGCACAAAAGAGATCATTTTGCTTTTGAAGTTTTTAGACCAGTGATTTTAAAGATAAGTCAAGTTTTCTTAACGATGACATAGCTTACTCAAAAGTTCAAAGGAGATACAAGACTCAACTCGACCTACTTGACATGGCGAAAATCATAAAAGGAAAGCTTCAACGGACTAGTCTCAAGAGCTATCATGACAAGATTTTAATTCAAGTTTAGCATTTTTTTTAATCACCTTAGCATGGCAGAGACTAAACTACACATAAAAAGTCATGATAGATCTAGCGGTTTAGCATAAATCATGGCAAGATGTAAAGCAGTGACCACAGATCATAAGGGATAATAAGCAGGCTCCATTTGAATATAATGCAATGCAGGATGAAATGCACGAAAACCAGATTCCCTTGAATGAGATGCATCTTTTAATTGAGGTTGAGTTATGACAAATTTAAGAAATGGAATAACCAAGAAGAACTCCCCACGAACTAAAGGAACAAAAACGAGAATCTGATAAGAAAAACAGAAAAGGCAGTCCTTTAGAGCATAGAAAAGATATAGAGAAAACTATCGCTCAGACAGATCCTTATCTACCCCATATGATTCTAGGACTATCAATTTGAACAACTCATATACTAAGGAGCAAACAACATCCTGTCTACCCAAGGGTGGCCCGACCCTGCTAGAACCTATAAGAAGTGAGTAAGCTCTACTTAGAGAAGGAAGAGGCGACTAATAAGAAGCATCCTAGAAGCACAAGATAAGAAATAGCAGTCAAAGCAATTTGGCAAGAGAACCACTCTAACCTATCTTTGGAAGGACTTGACCCAAAATATTAAAAGAAATGCAACTAGAAAGGAGTAATAGTATAAATATAATATAATACCGTAGTAGCACATAGCTCCCCCTCAGCAGATCCGTAAGGACAAACCACTAAGCTCTCCCCTTTGAAATAAAACCGAGAGCTGTCCGGAGGCTTAGTTAAGATATCGATAGCTGGTGCTCACTCTCCTGGCTGGAGCACAATGTCACCCTTCTCTACATGGTCTCGAAGAAAGTGATATCGATATCAATATGCTTGGTCGAGAATGTTGCCTTTGGGTTCTTGGCAATGCAAATCGCAGACGTGTTATCACAAAAGAGTGGAACAACATCGATAGCTAACCCAAAGTCTGCAGGTCGAGACCATCAAAGCACTTGGCTACAACAAGCGGCGCGACAGCGTGCTCGGCCTCTGCGGTGGATCTGCGCAACACCGGATTGCTTCCTTGGCGACCGGAGACAAGAGAAGTGCCAATGAATTGGCAAGTGCGGAAGTGCTCTTCCTATCTATCCTCTGACCCGGTGAAATCGCATCGGAGAAGGCTCTAAGAGATAGACAAGAAGAGGAAGAGTACCACATACCATAGTCAATGGTAGCTCGAAGGTACCGAAGATGCGCTTCACCGCTGACGGTGAGATCTGCGAGGAGAAGCTCGAAGCGAGCACAAAGACACAGAGAAATGTATGTCCGGTCTCGAGGTGTGAGGTACAAGAGAGAGCCAATCATGCTCTGAAATCCTTTTGGTCAGCAGTTCGCCGTCTTCATCCGGATCCAGAGCGGTTTGTAGATGCCATCGGAGTTGATCTTGGCTTTCCATCATTCATGTCAAGCGCTTGGGAGATCTCGAGTGTATTTTCCTTGATGAAGAAAGGTACCCTCCAGTCTGTTTGATTTGGAAGCCAAGGAAGAAGCTCAACTCGCCCATCATGCTCATCTCAAATTCGAGCTCATAACATCGTAAAAGCGAGACACGAGTATGTGAGGAGCCACCAAAGATGATGTCGTCCACATAGATCGGGCGAGCAAAAGATCGGTGCCAAGGCGGCGGATGAACAAGGTCTTGTCTATTTTACCCATTTCAAAACCATGACTCGTGAGATAGGACTTAAGTCTTTCATACCAAGCTCAGGGAGCTGCTTGAGTCCATACAAAGCTTTGGAAAGCTTTGTAGACATGGTTAGGGTATTTGGGGTTCTCGAAACACGGAGGTCATCTAACATAGACTTCTTCCTCAATAAGGCCATTGAGGAAGGCACTCTTGACATCCATCTGGTAAAGCTTGAAACCCTTAGAAGCTGCAAAGGCAAGCATGATTCTAATGGCTTCAAGTCTAGCTACTGAGGGCAAAGGTCTCTTGAAATCTAGACCCTCAACTTGAGAGTACCCACGAGCTACCACCTAGCCTTGTTTGAATCACTAACCCATCTTCACTTTGCTTGTTCTTGAACACCCATTTGGTCCCAATGATATTGTGACCTTGAGGGGGCTCAACAAGGGACCAGACCTTGTTTCTTTCAAAGTTTTCCAACTCTTCATGCATGGCGTTTGTCCAAGACTCGTCAGATAGAGCATGACAAATGTCTCTGGGCTCAAATGAGGCGACGAGCGAGAATGGAGCAGAAGAGAGACAAACCCGGCTTTGGAGCGTGTGACACGCTCAAAGAGGTCTCCGATGATGCGCTCGAAGGATGGTCCTTTTGGATGTGTCTTGGAGGTCCAGGGTGAGATGAAGAAGTGGCCTCTACCTCATTAGCAGATGAGATAGGAACAGAGCCACTAGCTTCAGAAGAAGCAGAAGGTAAGGGCTGATCTCCTCGAGGTGCAGTGGAAGAAGGCACCTCAAGAGGAGGAGGAAGAACTGGATCGGTTAGACAACCTTCATCTCCGTCTTCCTCATCGTCCACAAAGATGGACTCAGACTGCTCTAGAGAACCTGAGATATCAGGCCTAGTCCCCGGACTGGCCTCATCGAAGGTCACCTCACAGGTTTCTATCATTTTGCTAGACTCGCAGTTCCAGACTCTATAGGCACGAGAAGAAGTCGAGTAACCCAGAAAGATCCCATCACAAGATCGTGACTCGAACTTATCTAGGTTCCCAGACTTCAGAATAAAACACTTGCAACCAAATACACGAAAATGCGAGACGCTGGGTTTTCGCCCATATCTCAACTCATAAGAAGTGCGATGCAAGAGTGCCCGAAGAAAGACTCTGTTAGAAACATGACAAGCAGTAGCAATTGCCTCAGCCCAAAACTTCCTAGGTGTAGAGTATTCATCAAGCATCGTCCTGGCCATCTCGACCAAGGTACGGTTCTTCCTCTGCACAACCCCATTCTTGTTGGGGGCGTATGGAGGCAGCGGTGCTCTACACTGTCTCACCACAAAAACTCTCAAAGTAGGAATTCTTGAACTAGGTGCCATTTTCGGTCTGAATTGCTCGTAATGCACAGGAGCTCAGCAGAAATCCTACTAAAAGACCACGAAAAGAGTAAGCGTCTCATCCTTGAGGCTAAGAAAAACACCCAAGAGTACCTCGAGAAGTCATCGACCACAACAAGAATATACCACTTCCCTCTGCTTGGCCGACTTTTTCAGATCGAGTGGACCAAGCTGTATCCATATGGGCGATTGTCACAGTGCGTCGATCATTATCCTTGTATTTGGAGAGTGAGAAGCGGCAACCATCTTGCCGTCTTGGCGAGGAGAGCAAACTAGATCCTTGACCATCTTGAGTTTTGACAAACCACGAATGAGATCGTGGCGTGACTCGTGTCAAATGATCAAAGCCTATATGACCTAGTCTCCTATGCGGAAGGTCAAATCACGAGATTGAAGCAATTAAACAGGAGAGGATCACGGAAGACTCGGAAAAATCAGCACGAAAGATCCTCCCATATCGAGAAATCCATAAACTAGGCTACAGAAGAATCAAGAATTTTACAATTGTTTTTCTTAAAGCTCACCTCGAAACCGTCATCGGTGGTCGAGACACCGAAAAGCGATTATCTGCAGCTTACTTACTAAGGCAACATCTTTTAAAATAAAAGAATCATTAATGCTCACTTTGTACCTTTAGCGATGGCGCGCCCAAAGAAGTATCTCGAAGGTGATCGTCTCATCACCTCGAGCACGGGCTAGGGAAGAAAACCAACGAGTCTCCGGTCATATGGCGAGAACACCCGAGTCTACAATCCAAACCTTTGCCTTCCCGGCCGGCGACCCTCATCGAGTCGGAGTCTGCAGTTCATTGTCGCTCGATTCGCCCGAGGGCCATGAAGCACATCTTGGGAGAAGTTGCCGTCGTCCTTGGGATCATGATCGTCCTTCCCATCATCGTCACTCCACCCCTCTACCTCGCTGGTGTCCAGTTCGTCGAGGGCGGTGAGGACGCGATGGAACAGCTTCTTTGCCTTCCCAAAGTTGCGGAACTTCTTCTTGCCTTGGTCAGTCTTGAGGGCTTCGTGTTGCGGTTCTTGTCGATGTAGTCGTTCTTGCTCGGGCGCTATAGTCACCTTTGCCCTTCCCAAGCTTGGGACGGTTTGCTCGGATGTGGTTGGGGCCACCACACTCGAAACAAATCACAAGACCTCCTCTTTTTCCATCCTTCCTCCTCTTGTAAGCATGGAAAAACTTCCGAGCTAGGAGGGCTAGTTGTTCATCCTCAAGTGCTCTAGCGATCATCGGTTATGTCACAGAGAGAGCAGCTAGGAGAACCCGCGTATCAACTCGGAAGAAGATCGGAGGTGGGATCGGTGACTAAAGCCATCATTGTGACTTCGACCTTGAGAGACAATGTCAATCTCGTGAGTCTTGAGACGCGAGTAAAGCGCATCAAGAGTCGGGTCGAGAGGTCGTGCTATCTTTGATGGTAGTCACTTTCATCTCCCAAACACGAAGATCAAGTGCGAAAGCATCATCGGCGTTATCCGAGTCGGGGTATGTAAGACCGACCGCTCGGAGGTTGCTCAAAATCTTGTGAAACGCGAAAAGCACTCGTCAAGAGATTCACCGCCAAGCATTTCAAATTTCTTGTATTCTCGCTTGAACTGGTCTTGTCGAACCGTTTTAATCGGGTGGTGCCCTCATGGTATGCATCGAGGTCACCCGGATGTAAGCGTAAATCAAATGAGAAATGCGATCAAACTCATACTGCTCAAACCACGAATGATAATGTTCCTTGCCTTAGCGTTTGCCTCAACATCGGGCATGTTTCCCACATTGATGTTTTCATCGGCGAGAAGCAACAAATCTAACCTTCACCTTTCTCCGGATGGCATACCCACGAGCACGGATGTAAGTTTCCATTCGGCTCTTCGGAAGGATAATCCATACCATCAAAGGCGGAGGCTTGGTGGAATACTTGTCGTTGCCATGGCTCAACCGACCGGTTAAGATCTATAAAGAAGAGCTAACGGCTCGATACCAATTGAAGGACCGAAATGGCAACAGAGGGGGTGAATGGTGCCTTAAAATTAAGAACTCCCTTTAATGTATTTAAACAAGATCTACAAACCCTCTCAAGAAGAGTAAAACAAAATCAGAGAACTAAAACAGGTTTCAGTCTGTTCTGTCAAAAATCGGAAGCTCCGATTCTACCCGGCGGTAGTTCCGCACTCTGGTAGTTCCGGGGTTAGTGCGGAAGTTCCGCTCATGATAGTTCCTCCTTGGACAATCGGATCAAGAAGAATGCGCTCGGGTTTTCCCAAAATCCAAAATGCTAAATCTTGAATGCTCTTCTCAGGTCAAGTTTCACAGGACATCATCCTAAACACCATGTTGACCTTATGGAGAAGAATCGCAAACAAAGATTCAAAAATCAAGCCAAAAACAGATTTCTTGAAGAAGGGCAAGAAAGACCAAAACCCACAATAAGCGAGATTCTCGATTCTTAGCTCATGAAACTTTGAGAATGCAATAGCAATATCAAAACGACTCTAGATATCAAGTTTCAAGCTATTTCATAGGGCGAATCAAAAGATACATCAAAACCCTAAATATTCAACAAGAGCAGGAAGGGAATAAAGAGGCACAAACAAGTAATCAAAAACCTCGAGTTTCATTGATAGAGATCAAAAGATTACAGAGGAAACACAGAGGAATGATTACAAGGATTTTCGATTCATTCTCTCCAAACCAACAACCTCTCAAAAGCAAAATAAAAACCTTTAGCTAGAGCTAACCTAATTTTCTCTCTCAAAGTCTAACCCTAACAACGGGGTTCAGCTCTATTTATAGCCTTTGCTTAATGGGCCTCCAACCCATTAAACCGCTACACCGAGCGGAACCGCCTCCGGTTGTGCGCTTTGCGAAAATACCGTTCGCCCCTTGCACACCTTCTGGAAGCCTCCCGTACGCCTTGCTGTCCTTGACACGCAACCACCTCAAGATTCACGCTGTCTTCGACACATCCCGACCGTTCTGACCTCAACGCCGCCTGCGCCTAGTCCGATCACCTCGTGTCTCGCCACGACTTCGTCTCGATGTCCTGCAGTCAACACAGATAAAAACACATCACATAGCATTGCACAATATCATAGCATCAACATTTGTATAAGACTCAAACTCATACAAAATCAAAATCACAAATTATCCTTCTACGCGATTACGGACACAATCGGAAGTTCGCACTTACCACGCGGAAGTTACGATTTCGAAACGTCGCACTGTCGAGGATTATCGGAAGTTCCGTGCTTAACATTGCGGAACTTCCGATCTTCGGAAAATCCGCCTTTCCAATTTTTCAAATCCGATTATCGTCTCAGAGGAACACTCAACGTCAGTATTATCGGACACTCCGCTACCCCAGGTGCGGAAGTTTCGATTTCCTTGGTAGAACTCAAAACCGAGTTAATCGGAAGTTCCTATTTCCAGCGCCGGTAGTTCCGATTATCGGAACTTCGCGATATACTACAAGCGGTAGTTCGATTATCTGTTTGACCAAGAAGCAGTCCAAACCGAAAAACTCAACTTTCAAACATTTAACAAGTCATCAAATACTCATCACTCGAGAATGGAGGACCCTCACATGGTCTCCTCAATCTCCCCTTGATGAGTATATTGACAATCACCGAAAAAGCATAAGATGAGTTTGAGTTTAAAATCAACCAAGGTCTAAACAAGAGTAGTTAAGCTCAAGACCATGTTGACAAGAGAGAAAGACTTGAGATGAGATGAAAGAGCAATTTTCGCACAAAACTCGAGGCTTTTCTCCAGAAGGCTTTTTCTCTCCAAAATTCTCCCCCTTTGGCAATAAAATCATCAAGATGTAGAAAAGGGAGGAAAAGGCTATATGATGTTCATTTTAAGCATTAAGAGCCATGTAGATTATCCAAGATGACTATTAGAGAATTACACCAAGCCATAACACAGAAGAATGCTATCAAGATCATGACAATTGATGTATAGAATAGCTAAGACAGAAAATCAATAATCTGATTAATGATCCAATTCTTTAGCAAGTCAATTAAACCAAGATTGCGATCTAGCTAAAGGTATCCAAGGATGATACAAGCCATGTCAAATAATCTAAGTTGAACCAAGAAGACTCATATCGAACAGTTTAGAGAGCTACCAGTTGAAGAAAGACTCATTTTATCCAGAACTTGGTCTTTTTAATGATAAGCAATTTTAGCACATTTTCTTTTTAAGAAGGCTTTTATGGTTTTATCTCAGTAAAGCAAGCTCTGGACTAGGTGCCATCCACAACTGCCTCCTGAGCTTCAACCATTTTCAAATTGTAACCATGTGCTAGATCCCAAGCCTTATGCGACCACTCCAAGCAACAGACTTAAGGAGGTGATCTTAGGTCATCAAGGCTCCCCCGAGTTCATGCCTAGTGCAATGGCGGCGATCTCATGAGAAAGATTTGGTGAGATCGGTTTTTCGCACAAAAGAGATCATTTTTGCTTTTGAAGTTTTTAGACCAGCGATTTTAAAGATAAGTCAAGTTTTCTTAACAGACTGACATAGCTTACTCAAAAGTTCAAAGGAGATACAAGACTCAACTCAGCCTACTTGACATGGCGAAAATCATAAAAGGATAGCTTCAACCAGACTAGTCTCAAGAGCTATCATGACAAGATTTTAATTCAAGTTTAGCATTTTTTTAATCACCTTAGCATGGCAGAGACTAAACTACACATAAAAAGTCATGATAGATCTAGCAGTTTAGCATAAATCATGGCAAGGTTTAAAACAGTGACCACAGATCATAAGGGATAATAAACAAGGCTCCATTTGAATATAATGCAATGCAGGATGAAATGCACGAAAAACCAGATTCCCTTCAGAATGAGATGCATCTTTTAATTCAGGTTGAGTTATGACAAATTTAAGAAATGGAATAACCAAGAAGAACTCCCACTGAACTAAAGGAACAAAAACGAGAATCTGATAAGAAAAACAGAAAAGGCAGTCCTTTAGAGCATAGAAAAAATATAGAGAAAACTATCGCTCAGACAGGTTCTTATCTACCCCATATGATTCTAGGACTATCAATTTGAACAACTCATATACTAAGGAGCAAACTTGTCCTGTCTACCCAAGGGTGGCCCGACCCTGCTAGAACCTATAAGAAGTGAGTAAGCTCTACTTAGAGAAGGAAGAGACAGCTAATAAGAAGCATCCTAGAAGCACAAGATAAGAAATAGCAGTCAAAGCAATTTGGCAAGAGAACCACTCTAACCTATGCTGGAAGGACTTCGACCCAAAATATTAAAAGAAATGCAACGAGAAAGGAGTAATAGTATAAATATAATATAATACCGTAGTAGCACATAGCTCCCCCTCACAGCGATCCGTAAGGACAAACCACTAAGCTCTCCCATTGAAATAAAACCGAGAGCGTCCGGAGGCTTAGTTAAGATATCGACCAAGCTGGTGCTCACTCTCCTGGCTGGAGCACAATGTCACCCTTCTCTACATGGTCTCGAAGAAAGTGATATCGATATCAATATGCTTGGTCGAGAATGTTGCCTTTGGGTTCTTGGCAATGCAAATCGCAGGCGTGTTATCACAAAAGAGTGGAACAACATCGATAGCTAACCCAAAGTCTGCGGTCGAGACCATCAAAGCACTTGGCTCGACAGCGGCGCGACAACGTGCTCGGCCTCTGCGATGGGCTGCGCAACCGGATTGCTTCCTTGACGACCGGGAGACAAGAGAAGTGCCAATGAATTGGCAAGTGCGGAAGTGCTCTTCCTATCTATCCTCTGACCGGTGAAATCGCATCGAGAAGGCTCTAAGAGATAGACAAGAAGAGGAAGAGTACCACATACCATAGTCAATGGTAGCTCGAAGGTACCGAAAGATGTGCTTCACCGCCTGACGGTGAGATACGCGAGGAGAAGCTGGCGAGCACAAAGACACACGAGAGAAATGTATATCCGGTCTCGAGGTGTGAGGTACAAGAGAGAGCCAATCATGCTCTGAAATCCTTTTGGTCAGCAGTTCGCCGTCTTCATACGGATCGAGCATTTGTAGATGCCATCGGAGTTGATACTGGCTTTCCATCATTCATGTCGAAGCGCTTCGGGAGATCTCGAGTGTATTTTCCTTGATGAAGAAAGGTACCCTCCCGAGTCTGTTTGATTTGGAAGCCAAGGAAGAAGCTCAACTCGCCCATCATGCTCATCTCAAATTCGAGCTCATAACATCGTAAAAGCGAGACACGAGTATGTGAGGAGCCGCCAAAGATGATGTCGTCCACATAGATCCGGACGAGCAAAGATCGGTGCCAAGGCGGCGGATGAACAAGGTCTTGTCTATTTTACCCATTTCAAAACCATGACTCGTGAGATAGGACTTAAGTCTTTCATACCAAGCTCTGGGAGCTGCTTGAGTCCATACAAAGCTTTGGAAAGCTCAGTAGACATGGTTAGGGTATTTGGGGTTCTCGAAACACGGAGGTGTCTAACATAGACTTCTTCCTCAATAAGGCCATTGAGGAAGGCACTCTTGACATCCATCTGGTAAAGCTTGAAACCCTTAGAAGGCGCAAAGGCAAGCGAGATTCTAATGGCTTTAAGTCTAGCTACTGAGCAAAGGTCTCTTGAAATCTAGACCCTCAACTTGAGAGTACCCCGAGCTACCAGTCTAGCCTTGTTTGAATCACTAACCCATCTTCACTTTGCTTGTTCTTGAACACCCATTTGGTCCCAATGATATTGTGACCTTGAGGGGCTCAACAAGGGACGGACCTTGTTTCTTTCAAAGTTTTCCAACTCTTCATGCATGGCGTTTGTCCAAGACTCGTCGGATAGAGCATGACAAATGTCTCAGGCTCAAATGAGGCGACGAGCGAGAATGGAGACAGAAGAGAGACAAACCGGCTTTGGAGCGTGTGACACGCTCAAAGAGGTCTCAGATGATCTGCTCTGAAGGATGGTCCTTTTGGATGTGTCTTGGAGGTCAGGTGAGATAAAGAAGTGGCCTCTACCTCATTAGCGGATGAGATAGGAGCAGGCCACTAGCTTGGAAAAGCGAAGGTAAGGTGATCTCCTCGAGGTGCGGTGGAAGAAGGCACCTCAAGAGGAGGAGGAAGAAGCTGGATCGGTTAGACAACCTTCATCTCCGTCTTCCTCATCGTCCACAAAGATGGACTCAGACTGCTCTAGAGAACCTGAGATATCAGGCCTAGTCCCCGGACTGGACTCATCGAAGGTCACCTCACAGGTTTCTATCATTTTGCTAGACTCATGATTCCGGACTCTATAGGCACGAGAAGAAGTCGAGTAACCCGGAAAGATCCCATCACAAGATCGTGACTCGAACTTATCTAGGTTCCCAGACTTTAGAATAAAACACTTGCAACCAAATACACGAAAATGCGAGACGCTGGGTTTTCGCCCATATCTCAACTCATAAGAAGTGCGATGCAAGAGTGCCCGAAGAAAGACTCTGTTAGAAACATGACAAGCAGTAGCAATTGCCTCAGCCCAAAACTTCCTAGGTGTAGAGTATTCATCAAGCATCGTCCTGACCATCTCGACCAAGGTACGGTTCTTCCTCTCCACAACCCCATCAGAATGGAGGACCTCTCACATGGTCTCTCACATTTCTGTATGAAAAGATAGCATCGTAGTGTGTTGTCATTTCGATCTGCAAAAGGTGGCAGTGTGTGGCGTGATAGGATGCGGTCTTTTCAGTCTAAAAAGGAGGTATGGCAGAGTTTGGTCATTTCGGTCTGAAATGGTAGCGTCGCAGCGTATTGTCATCTCAATCTGCAAAATATTGTGGTGCTGTGTGGACTTTTCCATCTGAGTTGAACGTGGGTACACAGTTTAATTTCATTGCAGTACTGAAGTGTCATTTTCTAATGCAATTGTCCATTGTCATGTTGCATTCATACTTATCCAGTTGCCAAAAGTTAAAGCCATCTTGCAATTCATAAACAAGCATACAACATCATTCATACATGAATCTCTTATGCAGACAATGACTACTACTTGATTGTAAAATCCTAAAATTTCAATTATGTTATAAGAAAAAAAACTTAATTAATTTACTTGAATTTTTTTGGATTTTAAAAGATTTTCCCTAATTATTTTAAGGAAAAAATAATTTATTTGCAAATGTACAAAGCCAACTTTAAGTTTTAATTAATTTTAAAAAGTTCAAAATAATTCCATGATTTTTTTGTGAATTTTTTCAGAATTGTTGAACTCCATTTGCTATTTTCTAAAACCCTATTTGATTTCTTGCTTTTTATGAAAATTATATATATCCCCAAAATCTTTGTCGGGCCGAAACCTGCCTTGCGGGTCCATTTTCTTTCTCTTTCCGCGTGGCCTGCTTCTCTTTCCCAGCCTAGCTCCCACAAGCGCCCGGTGAAGAATCTAGACCCGCTATTATAACTTAATGGAGTATTTTGGTGATTAATGATAAATCTCTACATGAAACTAGCACTTTTATTGATATATCTATTATGTAGACTTATTTGGATAAAAGGTGAAAATAATGTAGGTATGCACTCGACATCATATTCTTATATATTGTTGCATTCCTTGGATCCAAAATATATGTTGGACTCCACTAAATGTCTAACTTGAATATATGCATATGTTTTTATTACAATTTGTGTATGCACACATTTATGGGGAGTTCACTCTATGTTTTGTGGTTTCATTAGTATTGATCCATATTCCTTTTTTCACATATATTAAGGATCTTTACTTTGAAACAAATCCTTGAGTGTATAAAACTTGTGTAGTTCATATATACTCATATTTATTTACATTCAATTATTTGCAATTGAACTGGTTATTATCAATTACCAAAAAGGGAAAGCCTGAAGTATTTTGTCCCACCATTATGAGTTAATGGTATGTTGTGGTAATTAATGATAATCATATTGTGGAACTAACATTTTTCATGAGTTAGATGAATAGGTTATGTTTCATGATGATGGAGACTTGGATGATGTCATGAGTTGATCGTCATCAAGTCAAGACTCGGGATGAAGGAAATCATCATGTGTTGATAATATTCAAGTCAAGTTTCAAAGTGTAGAATATCTTCATGTGTTTATGATATTGAAGTCAAGAGCTTGGAGTAAAGGATGCATCATGTGTTGATGCGTGTCAAGATCTTGAAGAGGAGATGATCATGAGTTTATCATCAAATCAAGAGAAAACCCATCATGTGTTGATGGAGGTCAATTGAAAGAGTGCGTCATGGGTTGATGCATATTCAAGTCAAGAACTTGAAGTAAAAGAGATCATCATGTGTTGATGATTATCAAAGTCAAGAACCCAGACTTGAAGAAGATGCGCGTCATCAAGTTTCAAATGTATGTGCAAGGCAAAGGTATGATTAGCTAGGGCTAAGCATGTGTTCCTAGTCTTTTACACGTCTGAGTGTTTGGATGGATACCGGATTGCTAGCATAGATTGCCGTACTATTAAGAGGGGTCTTGACTAGTAGTTTGAGGTAGTCATGTGTTGATAGCTCGTTGTGTTTGCTCTAGCTCATCTATGCACGGTGCTATTGTTTACGAATGTGTTTTGCAAATAGTCGAGGCTCATGCATAATATTTGTAGCATGAGACTATAATTTGTAAATGCGTTTTACAAATGGTTGAAGTCTATGCAACTACTCCTTGTGGCATGTTATCGATATTTTGCAAATATGTTTTAGTTTTGCAAATAGCCAAGGCTCATGCATAATCTTTGTAGCATTAGACTATAATTTGCAAATGTATTTTTACAAATGGTTGAAGTCCATGCAACTACTCCTTGTGGCATGTTGCCGATATTTGCGAATGTGTTTTGCAAATAGTCGAGGCTCATGCATAATACTTGTAGCATGTGACTTTAGTTTGCGAAAGTGTTTTACAAATGATTTAAGTCTATATACCTTATTCCTTGTGGCGTTGATTCTAAAAGTTGACAAATGTGTTTTACAACTTGTTGAGAATCTGGCCTTTAACCCTTGTTTGCATCACTCATCAATTGACAAATGTGTTTTGCAAATGAGTTTGTTTTGAAAGCCAGCTTAATCTTTTATCAGGATAATCGGTAGTACCGACGTTGTGTGGGCGGTTCTACCGCACCGCAGTATGATCGGGAATGTAGTGCAGTACTACCGCAACCCGGTCGGATCGAAGTTCAGTTGGCGGTATGCGTTTTCCAGAGAGACACCTTCTGTGCGTGTTTTGCTCTCTTGGAAAGCAATAGTACCAGAGTTCTTTTGGCAGAACTACCACATCGCAGCACGACTGCAGTGCTTATCACGAAACTACAGCAACCCGGTATAACTGTTTTATAAAGCGGTACGTTATTTTCAAAGAGGACCAGTTTTGGACCTCTAAAGGAAGCGGTAGTACCGCCCTTGTGTTTCAGAACTACCGATGAGCGGAACTACCACGTGTTCAATGGCGGTAGTACTGCGCCGCATTTCCAACGGCTATTTCAGAGGCTTGTTTATCGTCGTTATTGTGTGTGAGAGGAAGTGTGGTAGTACCGGGTGGTGAACGGCGGTACTACCGCTCGTGCTGATTTTTTCAGCTTTTTTTTCTCCAACGACTAGTTTTTGTATGTGGGCTATAAATACACACCTTGGCCGGTTGTGGGGTGATTGCTGTTGCCATTACCCATTCCTTGAGCAAAGAGCAATCCCTTTCCTCTCTTATGTGTATGTGTTGCACCTAATGAGCTTAGAGAGCAAACCCTAAGTGCATGTGTTGCATTAGGTAGTTGATTGTGTATCAACTTGAGATTAAACACTTGATTTGTTCAAGTGAGTGTTTTCGACTTACTACTCTTGGTGTTTGCCGACACCTAGACGGCTTGGAGGAGTTGCGTCGGTGATCTTCTCAAAGAAGGTCGTGAGAAGGCCCGAGCGGTTGTGAGTGGTTTGGTGCTGGCCATCTCCGGAGTGGAGGAAGAGCAACCTAGAGTGGATCGAGGTATTGGTTCATGTTTTATGTAGTGCTCACCTCTCCATCACTAGAGGGCCACCGTAGCGCTAGCGCCAATGCCACTGTGAGCCTGACAGCTCCACCGCCTCCTTCCTTGTCGTCAGCCACCGCTTCACGCATATACGCCGACACCGTGAGCATCTCAACCCCCGTGTCCATCTCTCTCTGTTCCGCCCCTTGTCGGCCGTCGCCGCAGCATGGAACACTGGCAACCTTCGGGTCCCAAGCCGCCGCCGACGTCGAAGAAGATGTGGCAGCCACGTCGTGCCACCTCGGCGCCACATGGGTGCCACATAAGCCAAACCCGCCGCATGGCTGCGTAGGATCAAGGATAATCGACCAGAGGGGGGTGAATAGGAGGTTTTTAAAATTCTTCTACTAGTTAGTAATTTTAATGCAATTATGTACTTGTTAAAACTAGATAAAATTCTTGCTAGGCAATTATACACAAGTAAAATGCTAGAATTATAAATGCGGAGTAGTAAAGAGAAGAAATAAGCCACAATGGAGACAACGATGTTTTTTCCGTGTTATCGAAGACTTGCTGGTCTTCACTAGTCCACATTGAGGAAGTTGGAACGAACCAAGCCAGCTCCACGAATTAAGCCTCAACCCTCGATCACTAAAGTTGTTCTTCCTCCGCTCTAGAATTGGTGAGCACGACACCAATCACAATCCCTTGTTGGGTCACTTCACAAGCTTCGTTGAAAAGATTACCACACAACTTCTTCTCCAAGCTGTCTAGGTGTCGGCAAGCACCAAGAGTAACAAATCGTAGTGCTCGCTTGAAGACAATAAAGTGCCAAAGTGATCAACTAATGATGCAATGCACTTGAATGCTCTCAACTACCTCAAGAATGAGAAATCAATGCAAATAAGTAGTTGAAGAGTGTATATAGGCTCAAGAGACTTCATTGCAAGAATACAATGCTCAATAGTCTCAAAAGTTCCTTCTAGAAGGCAGGTTGGGGGGTGTTTATACCCCTCATCAACAAATCTAGCCATTACAACCACTTTCCTGAAAAAACAGGATTTATAGTAGTACCACAGTTGAAACCCGGTACTACCGATTTTTTGGCTCAACGGTCGGAACAGTAGCATTTATTGCTTTGAACTAGTTGTTACACATAAAGTTATGGTACTACCGCCAACTAGAAACCGGTACCACAGCGCGTTAGTACCATTCGGCTAGAACAAAACAACCGTTTTACAGAGCTCGAGATTTCTAAAAAATGTACCAGTATGAAAATATCGGTACTGCAATAGCACCGCTCAAGAATTTGCGGTCATATCGATTCTTAAGGGAGATCAAATCTCCCAAAACACGCTCTCTGTAATTTTCATACCGTCATATAAATACTGGTACTACTGACTTGTGGTAGTACCGCAGTTGAAGTGCAGTCGTTCCGATTTTCAGAGAGGATCAAAACACTAGAAAACACACTCTCTATATTTTACGTACCACTATCTATATTTCGGTACTACCGACTTACGGTAGTACCGCCTATCACCACGGTTATAACGATTTTCAAAACAGTTTTGCATAAGCTAAAATCAAGGTAATGCATCAACCCTAGTTGATCATAATTGTACAAAAATAGTCTCTCAAGCTACTAGCCATGATCCCTCTTTATAGTATGGCGTTTATTCTATAAATTCGATCTTTTTCCAAACACCGAGATCGGTAAAATACTACAAAAGGATCCTTAGGCTATACAATACATTTGTCTTGATTCATGTCAATCTTTCATCACATTAGCATTACTAAAAGCCTTATCACCAAACAATCATTGGGATTTAATCTTTAACACATCTTAGCACACATGTTAGTCCTTTAACATAATATTGACATTAATTACCAAAACCAACTTTCAGGGCCTAGATACTTTCAGGCTGCCCGCATGTCTTGCATGTGTGGCACCACCACTGTGCTACTCGCCCATCCACTGTGGACCGGTGCAACCCTATGGACCCGGTCCATGGACTGAGGGCCTACTTGTGAGAGACTCATAAACTTTTTCCTGTTGAAAAATAATTCAGCCGAAAATAGAATTCAACGGCTGACGTCATGCTCGCACAATATTTAGGATTTCCTTTGTAAAAATAATTCATTAATTCTAAAAAATGAATTTAGAGTAATATCTTTAGAATTTAAACTTTCGAGGACTCGTTCTCCTTCATACTTGGTCCGATTCTAGTGATTCAAATATCTAAATTCATCTAAAATTATAATATAACTAACTATACAAAAATTAATAACATGGTATCAGAGGTAGGGTACTAACCTATCTCTCTTTCCGCTGCCTTCCGATCGCCGCCGCGTGTTCCCGGTCGTCCGACGCCGAGCACCACCCGAGCTCGGTCGCACCGAGGCCCTCTAGCCATAAGATCCGCTACGCCACTGCCGGAGCCTCCTGCGCCTTTGTCATAGGTTCGCCGGAGGTTCTCTTGCCGCAGGATCCGCCGCGCCGCTACCGGAGCCTCCGGCGGGTGTTGTCACGCCACCACCGGAGCCGTCGGAGCCTCCCATGCCTCTACCGCCCATCGCCCGGCCGCCCGAGCCTGAGCTCGAGCCTGGCTACCTTGCCAGAGTCTCTTCGCCACCCATTGTCAGAGCGATCTAACCACTGTGCCGCTAGACTTTGTTGTCTTGGTCACCATGTTGTCTAGCGTCACCAACCAATGGCTTCTATTATATCAGCTGCGATCCCATTCTCGGGAACAAAGCTTAATGGGACGAACTACATGTTGTGGTCTTTACTCATGGAGATCACACTCGATGGTTTCCGCCTTTGGGGATATGTTACTAGTGCCAGACCTTGTCTACCGCCGTGGGTACAGCCTTCTCTCAGACAACCTACTTCTGCTCCTCCTGCAGAAGATGAGGCCGATAAGAAGGAGACAGAGACTGCTGTTGCTGCTGCTGCTGATGAGGTCTTTCAGTATGACATACACACTTTTGAGTGCTGGTGTGCTGATGAGGCCCGTGTTTGAGTCATCCTGGTGGTCAACGTCGATGACTCCATCCAGCCAGACATTGTTGGTCTGCGTGTCACTCATCAGATATGAGAGTACTTGCGCGAGCGGTACTAGCAGAGCAGCGATGCTCAGACCTTTTCGCTTCAGCGTGAGTTGGAGATGCTTTGCCATGAAGACTCCTCCGTCAACGACGTCATCCAAGCCCTGGCCAGTCTCTGACGCCAGCTGGACGAGCTGACTTCTCCGCTCTGCCAGGAGTGTCATAAAGTGCAGAAGACGGATCATGATCTCCTCCTTTATGACTTCGTCTACCATCTTCGCCTAGAGTTTCAGCCTGTCAGGGCTCAACTACTGGCCGCTCACCATGACCGATATTGACCAAGGCTCTTTCGACACTTCATGCTGAGGAGCTTCGCCGTGGGTTAGCAGCACAGTTTGTTCCAGCTGTGCTTGCTGTCCCTTCTTCTTCGCCTACACCAATGGTTCCTACTTCGACTACAGTCCATCCTTCGGTGTGTGTTTTTACTCCTATTTTTGCACCAACTAGGGTTTAGTGCAATTATTACAAGAACTTCGGGCATGACTACCAGCGTTGTGAGGTGCGAAAAAATAGAACGAAGCATGTGGGAATGGGCGATCCAAGGGGTGCAGGGAGGCCCTTCCTCGACGGGAGGACAAACTAGCACGTTGTAAGATCGAGGAGACCGACTAGAGGGGGGGGGGGGTGAATAGGTTGTTTTTAAAATCTTTTGGCTAAAACCAACTTTTATGCGGAATTGTAAATCAATTTGGTTTTGCTCAATTAAGGCCTAAATCAACTAGTCTTGACTGAGTGCACCAATAATATAAGACTATTGATAATGATAGCAAACATACAAAGTCTATAAACAATCTAATTCTAGAAATGTAAATAGCACAAGGTAAAGCACAAGAGAAATAAACACATTGACACAATGACATTTTACTATGGTGTTCGGAGACTTATTGGTCTCCCCTAATCCACGTTGAGGTAAGCCCAAACTAATTGGACCGGCTCCACGAATTAAGCAAAACACCTCAATTCCACTAGTGGTAGCTCTTTCCCACTCTTGGTAAGTGAGCTCCAACCTTCACAACACGCTGGGCCTTCTCACAAGCTTCTTGAGAAGATCACCGGTCCACGATGCCTCCACACCGTCTAGGTGTCGGCAAACACCAAGAGTAATACGCCAGTCCCCTTGTTTGACTCTCACCACATGCAACGAATGCACAAGCTCAAATGGATACAAAATCCATCTCTAGATATAACACATGCAATTTGAGACCTCTCTCCTTACTCACATGGTGCAACACATGCACAATTGAGAGGAGAACCTCACACTAGCTCAAGTGAGTGAAATGGGATGCCAAAAATTACCTCTCAACTGGCCAAGGTGGGTATATATTGATGAGGACATCACTCCTTCGGATACACGCACTACACAAAATCCTCCAGATCCTGCTAAACTACAAGGTCCTATGACAAGAGCTCGTGCACGTCACTTAACTTATGAGGTAAGCTCGTTTCTAGGTGCTAATAATTTATCTATGCAGAATGGTATGCTACCTAAAAATTGTGATCTTCTGTTACTTAGGAATGATGGAGAGGATCTAAACTGCATCACGACAGTTCTACGTGATCCGCCTACTCTACGACCCGGATCGCCGGATACATGACCGTGTCTCAAGCTCTATGACCGGTCCCACGACTGTGCTACGGATCTACGACTGTGTCTCAAGTTCTACGACTAGGCCCACGACCGATGATTTACTACGTTGGGAGTTAGTCGAGACATTGAAATAAGGTGTTGCACACCGCTTTGGGCCTAAAAAGACCTTGTAAGCGTGGCGAGGTCAAAGCCCAGGATGTGTACGCCTCTCCACTTGGCAGCACAACCCTTGGTCGACCTCCTCATGTTCTCCCCCCTATATATTGCATGCAGCCGCCACAATTTAGGTTTGGGTTTTTTCTTAGATTATTCTGCCTTTGCAGTTTCGCCGTTTACGGTTTGAGAAACCCCACTTTGTGAACTTCATCCAAATTTATAATATATTTCAGATTGCATCTATCTTGTTCTTGTGAGTTGCTTCGATTGCTTGTAGGAACCATAACCTTCGTGGTGAGGTCGATCGCGTGCGAGCGTGGTTGATAACGACAGTCGTGCGGGTGTAGCGAATTGCGAGGTGAAGATCTGCGGGTCGGAAGCCTCAGAGCGTCAACGTCCTCACAACGAAACAAATCGAACCTATCAGAAGATCGGGCCGCCGTGTACTCATCATTTGGTATCAGAGCGAAGGTTGTCCGTTAAGTAATCTCATTTATCCCCTTTTTGTTAGTTGTGTTCCATAACCTAGAGTCCAGAAAATTACCCTACAAAAAAGTTTTAGATCTTAGTTCTTCCGCTGTCCAAACCAGTTTGTGCCTATCGCAATTGTGCTTTCAGTTTTCACGTTGTTTAGTTTGAGTCCATTGTCGGTGTCTTTATTGCTGGTCTAGTCATCGTAATCTAGTTTCTAGCGTCGAGTCTTCGCTATTTTGGTCTTTGTGTATCTCGGCCTGCCCTTAGTTACATCATTTAATTTGTCTGGTATAGCCGAGATCGTGAGACCCCCTCCCCATATGACCACCTCCTCGTGTTCGACCACCTGGTCGGATACGACCACCTCCTTGGGTTCGACCACCCAGTCGAATTCGATCACCCACTCGGATTCGACCACCTACTCGAGTTCAACCACCTCCTCGAGTTCGACCACCTCCTCGGATTCGACCACCTCTTTGAGTTCGACCACCTACTCGAGTTCGACCACCTCCTCAGGTTCGACTGCCTAGTCGACTCGACCACCTCCTCAGATCCGACTACCTATCCTTTCGATCACCTAGCCAAAGTTCAGAGAGAGAGAGAGATAGAGTATCTTTTTATTACCTTTATACCCCTGCTCTCCGAAAAACGTTTGTGACCTATATATATCCCCAGACCCAGAAGAGGGTTTCAAAGAGTTGTGAGTCAAGGTCTCGCAAAAAAAAGAGGAACCCTAGGTTGGATTTGTATAGTAAAAATAAAAATAAAAGAGAGACCACTCATAGTTGGCTTACGACCACCCTCAGTTGGTCTACGACCACGCTCAAGTGGCCCACGACAACCCACAGTTGGTCCACAACCACCCACAGGAGAAATCAGTTGCTTTGTGAATTTTGTTCCATTGTGCTTGAATCTACCATATTATTCAGCTTGCTTGAGCTATTTCTAGGAACGCGTTTGGGCCAGCAACTATGACGAGTACTGTGGACTTTTGATTCACTTTGATAATCTGATTTTATTATTGCTATTCCTTGCTACTAAACATTGCCTATCCGAGCTCCACCTACTTTCGGCCCTCAGATTTGGATCCTCGCATCCGCCTCCGCCATGGTCATACATCCCACCTTTTTCGATTAGACCACCTGCTGCGATTTGGTAAGAAACTCATAAGAGCTTGGTAAGACGCTTGAGAGTGTGTGATTCCACCTTCCACCACCTGGTAGTTGATAGGGATAATATGTTTGTGTTGTCTTTTGTCTCCTACTAACCATGACAGGTGAGGAATTGGAGGCGCAAGAGTGTGTTTTGAGGGAAGAGCTCACTAGGGTGTTGGATAAGCACCGTCATGCTATTAATGACGACATTGATAGGAAGTTTGTGGAAACAAATGCTACACTACAACAACTCAATGAAAGCATTGCAATGCTCAATACACGCATTAATGATTTAGCCAATCCACCACAGAACAATGGGCGTGTGGATCCTCAAGCTGCAGTCCATAACCATGAGATTGACAATGATAATGAGATGCGAAACCACGACGCCTTTGATGCACAACAACGGAACCGATTGAACTTCAACCGTCAAGGTGTGAGAGGTAATAACTTTCAGCAACATAATGCACGTGTTAATGATGATCCATATGCTAAAATCAAGTTCACTGTACCATCTTTTGTGGGTGCTTATGATGCCGAAATATACCTAGATTGGGAGATGACGGTAGAACAGAAATTTAATGCTCACTTAGTTCCGAAAGTGCATAGAGTTAGGCAAGCCACAAGTGAATTTAGAAACTTTACCATCATTTGGTGGAATAGGGTATGCAATGATGGATTAACGCCTACTACTTGGGATGCTTTAAAGGTTGCTATGCGTAACAAATTTATTCCACCTTCCTTTAAACGTGACTTGCGTAAGAAACTGCAGCGCTTAAACCAAGGCAATAGATCCGTAGAAGAATATTATGAGGAGCTACAAATTAGTATGTTGCGTTGTGATATTATTGAGGATGAAGAGGCTGCAATGGCACATTTTTCTGGAGGATTAAGACGTGAAATTCAGTACATAGTTGATTACAAAGAATATGATAGTGTTCCTAGATTGTTCCACCTTGCATGTTTGGCAGAAACGGAATTGCAGGGACGACAGCTGAGGCCAAGGAATAACTTTGGAAGCACGTCCACACCAAGATCAACGCCGGGGCAAGTTAAAACATTCCCACCTTCAGCTACATGGTCTGCTGCCCCCTCCACAAGTAGGGCGCGTTCAGCAGCACCTCCGACACCATTACATGCACACGAGGTAAGCAAATCTACTAGTGTGCAGGCCCCAGCCAAGAGTTCTTCTTCGGTTGCTTCCACGGGCCATACAGCTGGCATTGTTTGCCACCGTTGCAAGGGAATGGGCCACGTCATGAGGGACTGCCCAAGTCAGCGAGCATATCTTGCCACCGAAGATGGTGGTTATGTAAGTGCTAGTGATATTGAGGATGAATATGTACTTGCAGCTAACATTGCAGGTGGAGGAGACGAGATAGACACTGATGCTGATGGTGTAGAGGAACAAGTAGCTGCTGTTGACATCGGGAATCATATGAGCCTTGTTGCGCAACGAGTGCTGAGCGCACAAGTGGAGAGAGCCTGCAGAGTAATCATTGATGGAGGGAGCTGTAATAACCTTGCAAGTTCCGAGATGGTCGAGAAGCTTGGCTTGGCCACACAGCCACACCCATCTCCCTACTACATCCAATGGTTCAATTTGTGTGGTAAGTTAAAGGTAAACAAAGTTGTGAGAGTATAATTTTCAGCTGGTAATTACAAGGATAGTACCGACTTTGATGTAGTGCCTATGCAAGCATGTTTTTTATTGCTTGGTAGGTCTTGGATGTATGATAATGATGTTTTGCACCATGGTAGAGCTAATACCTACTGATTCTCACATAGGGGTAAGAAGATTAAGTTGTTGCCTTTGACACCCGCTGAAATTGTGAAAGATGAAGTAGAGCGTACTAAAAATGAAAGAAATACCAATGAACATGATTCTGAAAATCAGCTAGTAGAAAAACGTGTTTTCCCACCTAAACGGGAGAAAGTGCCGCCTAGTTCTAAGTCCGGGGGAATTAAATTGAAGGGATGTGTTATGCTTGCCACTAAATCTGAACTTGCTGAAATTTGTGATAATGAGCTGTCATGCTATGCTTTGATACACAAAGATGCTTTATTTTCGTTTAATGATATGTCTAGCTCTTTGCCTCCTGCCGTTGCTAACCTTTTGCAGGAGTATGTGGATGTATTTCCAGCTGAGATACCCCTAGGATTGCCACCTATTCGAGGGATAGAGCATCAGATTGATTTGATCCCAGGAGCGACTCTGCCAAACCGTGCTGCATATAGGACCAATCCGGAGGAGACTAAGGAAATTCAGCGACAAGTCCAAGATCTTTTGGACTGTGGGTACGTACGAGAAAGCCTTAGTCCTTGTGCCGTTCTTGTTCTTTTGGTTCCTAAGAAAGACGGTAGTTGGCGTATGTGTGCTGATTGTAGAGCCATTAATAATATTACCATAAGGTATCGTCATCCTATTCCTAGGCTAGACGACATGCTTGATGAGTTGAGTGGTTCTATTATTTTCACAAAGGTTGACTTGCGGGGTGGTTACCACCAGATTAGAATGAAATTGGGAGATGAATGGAAGACTGCTTTTAAAACTAAGTTCGGACTATATGAGTGGTTAGTGATGCCTTTTGGTCTAACTAATGCACCTAGTACTTTTATGCGATTGATGAACGAGGTTTTACGTTCTTTCATTGGAAAATTTATGGTGGTTTATTTTGATGATATCTTGATATATAGCAAGTCTCATGAGCTACACTTGAATCATATACGTGCTGTTTTTAATGCTTTGAGAGATGCATGTTTGTTTGGTAACCTCGAGAAGTGCACCTTTTGCACCGATCGAGTCGCGTTTCTTGGTTATGTTGTGACACCACAGATAATTGAGATGGATGAGGCAAAGATTATGGCCATCCAAACCTGGCCTACGCCTATCACTGTGACACAGGTGCGGAGCTCCCAAGGCCTTGCTGGATTCTATCGATGTTTTGTGTGGGATTTCAGCGTCATTGCCGCACCATTGAATGAATTGACCAAGAAAGGAGTTCCCTTCCAATGGGGACCTGTGCAAGAGAAGATATTCAACTTATTAAAAGAAAAGCTCATCCAAGCACCACTACTCCAACTCCCTGATTTTGGTAAGACTTTTGAAATTCAATGTGATGCTAGCGGGATTGGGATAGGTGGTGTGTTGATCCAAGAAGGTAAGCCGGTTGCATACTTCAGTGAGAAATTAAATGGGTCTAGTCTGAATTATTCTACCTATGATAAAGAATTGTATGCTTTAGTTTGTGTGCTTCAAACTTGGCAACATTATCTATGGCCCAAAGAATTTGTTATACATTCCGATCAGGAATCGCTAAAACATATTAGAAGTCAAGCTAAACTGAATAAACGACATGCTAATTGGGTAGAATTTATTGAGTCGTTTCCATATGTCATAAAGCATAAGAAAGGTAAGGACAATGTGATTGCCAATTCGCTTTCTAGACGTTATACCATGTTATCTCAACTTGATCATAAGATTTTTGGTTTGGAGACCGTTAAAGATTTATATGCTACTGATTTGGACTTTAAAGAAGTGCTTGAACATTGTAAAGGTGGGAAAACATATAATAAATATGTGCTGATTGATGGTTTGGTCTATCGTGTTAACAAGCTATGCGTTCCAGCTAGCTCCTTTCGTCTTTTGTTGTTGCAGGAGGCGCACGGAGGAGGTTTGATAGCGCATTTTGGAACAAAGAAGACTGAAGATGTGTTGGCCGCCCACTTCTTTTGGCCAAAGATGAGGCGCGATGTCGAGCGCTACGTGGCTCACTGCACCACATGCAACAAAGCTAAGTCCCGCCTCAATCCACATGGACTTTATATGCCTCTTCCTATTCTTAGCACCCCTTGGGAGGATATTTCTATGGATTTTGTTTTAGGATTGCCTAGGACAAAGAGGGGAAGGGACAGTATATTTGTAGTAGTGGACCGATTTTCTAAAATGGCACATTTTATACCTTGTCACAAGAGCGATGATGCTACAAACATAGCTGATTTGTTTTTTAGGGAAATCGTTCGCTTACATAGAGTGCCTAATACTATTATCTCGGATCACGATGCGAAGTATTTGAGCCACTTTTGGAGATCACTTTGGAACAAATTGGGGACAAAGCTGCTATTTTCTACTACATGCCATCACCAAACTGATGGACAAACGGAGGTTGTCAACCGCACATTATCCACCATGTTGCGGGCTGTTTTAAAGAAGAATTTGAAGATGTGGGAAGAGTGTTTACCACATATTGAGTTTGCTTACAACAGGTCGGTACACTCTACCACCAAGGTAAGTCCGTTTCAGGTAGTGTATGGTTTTAACCCCCATGCTCCTATTGATTTATTACCTTTGCCTACCTCTAAAAAAACTAATTTAGATGCTAAGAAGCGTGCTGAATTTGTTCTTATATTGCATGAAACAACTAAAGAGAATATAGAGCGTATGACTGAAAAGTAAAGGGTTGCTGGAAGTAAAGGTAGAAAAGAAATAAAATTTGAACTAGGTGATTTAGTTTGGGTGCATTTGAGAAAGGATAGATTTCCAGAATTAAGAAAATCAAATTTCATGCCTAGAGCTGATGGACCATTTAAAATAATTAAGAAGATCAATGACAATGCTTATCAATTAGAACTACCTGCAGATTTTGGGGTTAGCCCCACATTTAACATTTCAGATTTGAAGCCATACGTGGGGGAAGAAGATGACCTTGAGTCGAGGACGACTCCAATTCAAGAGGGGGAGGATGATGAGGACATCACTCCTTCGGATACACACACTACACAAAATCCTCCAGATCCTGCTAAACTACAAAGTACTATGACAAGAGCTCATGCACGTCACTTAAATTATAAGGTGAGCTCGTTTCTAGGTGCTAATAATTTATCTATGCAGAATGGTATGCTACCTAAAAATTATGATCTTCTGTTACTTAGGAATGATGGAGAGGATCTAAGCAGATCTCGACAGCCTTCTCTGTGATCCGCAAGCTCTCACGACCATATCAGCGGATCCACGACTGTGTCTCAAGCTCTATGACCATCCCACGACCAAAGCTACGGATCTACGACTGTGTCTCAAGTTCTACGACTGTGCCCACGACCAAAGGATGGCGACCACGTTGGGAGTTAGTCAGAGACATTGAAATAAGGTGATGCATGACCGTTTTGGGCCTAATGAGACCTTGCAAGTGTGGCGAGGTCAAAGCCCAGGATGTGTACGCCTCTCCACTTGGCAGCACAACCCTTGGCCGACCTCCTCATGTTCTCCCCCCTATATATTGCATGTAGCCGCCACAGTTTAGGTTTGGGTTTTTTCTTAGATTATTCTGCCTTTGCAGTTTCACCGTTTACGATTTGAGAAACCCCACTTTGTGAACTTCATCCAAATTCGTAATATATTTCAGATTGCATCTATCTTGTTCCTGTGAGTTGCTTCGATTGCTTGCAGGAACCATAACCTTCGTGGTGAGGTCGATTGTGTGCGAGCGTGGTTGATAACGACAGTCGTGCGGGTGTAGCGAATTGCAAGGTGAAGATCTGCGGGTCGGAAGCCTCAAAGTGTCAACGTCCTCACGGCGAAACAAATCGAACCTATCGGAAGATCGGGCCGCCGTCTACTCATCATATATAGCCCACACACAAAAACTAGTCGTTGGTAGCAGAAATCTCCAAAAATCAAGATTTACGGTAATACCGCCGTACAAACTTCGATACTGCTTTTTTTTTTACTGTTCATCGGTCGCACGGGTGCATTAACAGCTCAAAAACTAGTCGTTAAAGATTTAGTGCGGTAGTACCATAGTACAAAGGCTGGTACAACTGTTCTGCGGTAGTACCTCTCTTCTCGGATGGTATTACCACAGTTTAATTTTAGTACAGACGACACTCGGTAAAAATATCATAACTTTTGACTTCGATGTCAGAATTGAGTGATCTTGGACTCTATAGAAAGTTTATTCAGAGGGCTACACAATCCACCTATTTGATTGATCTTAAACACATTTGATCAGATCAAAAAACACAAGTCCAAATAGCCACTACCATGGTCTAAGTCCAAAGATATACAACAAGCAATCTTAGACCATGCCAAGGGAAAATGCATGAACCCTAACAATTTGCAAAACACATTTGCAAACTTAGATCACGCTATAAGGAGTAGATACATGGACTTCAACCATTTGCAAAACACATTTGCAAAGTATAGTCATTTGCTATAAGGATTAAATACACGAGTCTCGGCTATTTGGAAAACACATTCGCAAATAATATCATCATGTCATGGAGAGCTAGAGCAAGCAAGATTGAGCTTTCAACACATGATGAGACTTAAGCTATTAGACAAGACCCCTCTTAATAGTATGACAAACCAATACTAACAATCCGGTCTTCCAAACAAACACCAAGACCAGTAAAATACTAGGAACACATTCTTAGCCGTAGCTAGTCATACCTTTGCTGTGAGTATCTGCTTGAAGCTTGATAATGCACATCTTCACTTCAAGTTCGGGTCATCATCTTGACATGCATCAACCCATGATGCATTTACTTGACCTCCATCAACACATGATGGGTCTTCTCTTGACTTGATGATCAACTCATGATCATCTCGTCTTCGAGATCTTGATACGCATTAACACAAGATGCATCCTCTTCTTGAACCTTGACTTGATGACAATCAACTCATGAAGAAATCAAAAGTCTTCATCACCCTGGAACATAACCTATTCATCCAACTCATGAAAATGTTAGTCTCACAATGATTAACATTAATCACCAAGATATATCTGCAATAAATGCTTCTTAACAAGTCGTTGCAGAAAGGTGCGGTACTACCGCCGTTGATCATGCGGTAGTTCCGCTCTCTGGCAGTTCCGTTCACATAGGGCGGTACTACCGCTTCCCTTAGAGGTCCAAAACTGGCTATCTCTAGAGATAACGTACCGCAAACTAAAATTCAAAACTTTCGGTGTGCGGTAGTTCCACTCAAAATATGCGGTCGTACCGCGATGCGGTACTTCTGCAAAAAGAACTCCGATACTACCACTTTCCATAGGAGCACTCAAGCTCCAAAAAGGTGTCACTCTGAAAACTCGCACCGCCAACTAATCTTCAGTCCGACCGGGTTGCGGTAGTGTCGCACCATTTTCCCAGTCATACCAATGTGAGGTAGTACCTCCAAGACAACGTCGGTACTACTGACTTTCATTGAAGACTTTTCCAGAAGCAAAACAAATGCAATGCATAAAAAAATGGCACAAAATAAACTTCAAGCCACTAGCCATGATCCCTCTATTGCCTTTCCATTTCTATTTCCATGTTGTCTTCCATAATCCGGGACTAAGCCTTTAAAACAACATGGCACACGCATTAGTCCCATAAACACAATTGCAAATAATTGAATATAAAGCGATATGAATATATATGAACTATACAATTTTTATATACTCAAAGAATATGTTTCAAAGTAGAGATCTCCAATATATGTGGATAAAGAAATATAGATCAATACTAATGAAACCACAAAACATAGAGTGAACTCCCCCTAAATGTGTGCATACACAAATATGTAATAAAAACACATGCATATATTCAAGTTAGACTTTTAGTGGAGTTCAACCTATATTTTGGATCCAAGGAATGCACCAAGATATAAGAATATGATGTCGAGTGCATACCTCCATGATTTTTACCTTTTTATCCAAAGAGGATTACACAATAGATATATCAATAAAAGTGTTAGTCTCACATATAGATTTGACATTAATCACACAAATACTACATTAACTCATAATGGTGGGTTTAGATTCTTCACACGTCAGGACCTTGTTAGCGAGGTGACTCTATTCAACAGCTCTGCTAGGCTCTAATTCAGTAGCTCTCTCATAGCTCAACAGGCTCTGCTAGTCTAGCTCAGACATCTCCTTCAGGTACTTCGGTTCTGGATTCTGGTGCTCTTTCCACATGACATCGGACTCCACATCTCTCACTTTAGTAGGACCTCCTATTTTTCCTATCTCTATTCAGACAGCTAACGGTACTCCTCTGTCTGTCAGCTGTCAAGGCACTCTTTTGTTCACTGACTTTTCTGTTCCAGTTGTTTCCCATATTTCCCAGCTTACCATGTAGCTTCTCTCAGTGGATCAGCTGACCGACCTTAGCTGTAGGGTTGGTTTTGACTCTCACACCTATTTCATCCAGGATCGACAGATAAGGATAGTACTTGGGACTGGCCTGCGCCATAGGGATCGTCAAGGTCTCTACATCCTTGATCGCCTCCACCTTCTGTCCACTTCAGTTGCTCTTGTCACCTCTACGTCTACTTCCACCGTCACTGCTGCCACCATGTAATACTCTGAAAATAATAGTAATATTAATAAAAACATCTTAAGGGTCGGAGTGTAATTAAATTAATTAGTTAAAGAATTAAGGGCCTGTGTGCAATTAAATAAAATAGTACATATAAAAATAGAATTTTCGGAATTTTTGTGAGCTATATAAATAGATTTGTGGGAATTCTAGAAACCCTAGCCATTTATTTTCCAAGCCGTCGCCAGAAATTCGTGATCGCCGCTTGACAAAGAATTTCAAGGCCGCCACAATTTTTCTGCTGGCGCTGTGCGCTGCGTTTTTCCATCCGCCTGCTGCCAGCCGGATTGGTGCTGCTGCATGTTCCTTTCGGCCGAGTCCAAGTCTGCTTTGCTGGGTCTTGGTTTTCCTTGGCGCGAGCGAGTCTTTGCCGCCGCATGCGCGACCGAGCAGCGTGGAGGACCGGCCATCAAGACTGCGTGCGCGTTGTCGGCCCGGCCGCATTGCGCAAGATCTTGCCTGCTTGTTGCCTGCCGCTTCTGCTGTGATCTCGCCGCCGCTTGAGCTGCTGTCTTATTCTTGTGGAGCCGAGCCGCTGTCGTTCTCTGTTGCGGTCTCTGCTGACGATCGCTCTCGCCTTCTTCCGTTGCCTTGCCAAGGTCTGCTGCTGCCGCGCGTGGAAGTCAAGCCGAGCCGACCGAAGATCGCCTGCACTCGGCTACAACGTCGGCCTGTCGTCGCGTGTGAGGTTTGCTAGCATTAAGTACATGTTTTCCTCTGGTTTGCTAGGCACTGTTAATTAGAGTTTATAGTTGAGATTAATTAGAGAGGTTTAGAATTTCTAATCGAAGAGACGAATAATAGATCTGTTTAGCCCGCGGTTCCGTTGATCAATTTATTCGGATATCTTAATGGCGATTGTTGAAAATACCATTTACTGGATAATTGTAGGTAATTTTGATATCTTTCTATAGCATATTGTATCATGTCAATCGGATTAGTATAATTCGAGTTATGATTTTGAGAAGGCCGCTGTTTTTAGGGTTGTCGTCTTTAGGCGCTGTTTTGGTAGATTGTAAAGTAAAAATAGTAAATAGCTTAATTAGAGTTTTTGATCTACATGAAAGTTGTAGATAATTGTCCAATGGTTCTGTAGGATCTGAGAACGCGTATTTTGGTTGAGTAAAACTAAAGTTATGAAATTTGGAAGACCTGCTGTTCCGAAGCGGACAGACCGACTTTCGGGGTTAAATACGGAGGGTTAGATGATTTAATTAGAAGTCTTTGTAATCTAAGAAAATGTGGATAATTTTATAAAGAATCCAGAATGGGGTGGTTTGTGGTGATCGGACTTTTGAGTCAAAAGTTACGCTCTTTTTAGTAACCGGTCAGTTATAGGTAACTATTCGGTACCGGCGTAACGTGGTATATTTGGGGACGTGTAGGAGCGAAGCATTTTGATTGCTATTCTTGTTGCTGTAATTTGTATTGAAGTTGGTGTATTTAATATAGGAGAGGCGTCGTGCTTGTTGCCGTCTTCTAATCAAATCGTGCGTCGCAACTAGTAAAGGCAAGTGCATGGTAGACAGCGATCAATGATCGATCACTGTTTTCTTTATCTTCTATTACCATTATTGTTGTGCTTTTATTTTGTTTAATTGCAAGCAATGGAATGGTATGGATTTATATTGTTAATGGACATGATGAAAAGTTGGATATGATGTTTATGATGGAGTTTGCATGTTTGCATACATAAGCATCTTTGCATAAGAGAAGGTGATCATGAATGATCACAACTCCACGGGAGTGGAGGAGGTCCCCGATCCTTTTGGAGGAACGGGCTTGAGAGTGAATGTTGTCACGAGCATTCACTCACGCTATACCGGTATACGCGAAAGAAGTGCATGTGGACATGTAGAATAGAGTTGCATTCATAATTGAGATTATTGTGTGAATCAAAGAGAATATAACCGCATGAGATTATTAATGGAAGTATCTGTGATGATAATGAAGTTATTGAATGCTGTTGATGTATTATTGTTCGTTGTTTATGGATGTGTTTGCTGAGTCGTGGACTCACCCTTGCTCTATTGTTGTTTTTAGGTGATCTTCGAGGATGCCGTAATTGAGAGCGAGTAGAGCACATGGACCTCACATGATCATTCGCCATGATAATCTTTTCATTCAATATTGGTTTACACTTGGACATGTTAGTTATTGAATAAAGTTTAGGACATCGGTTGAACTAGACTATTTGCTTTAGTAATTTGGATTCATTGGTTGATGCTACTTTGGATTATTTACCTGGTTATAATTCCCATTGCTTATTTATTACCTCATGATCCATAATTATGCATTGCTCTTTTGTGGTCCTTGGATTTGATTATCATTGATTTCTTGCTATAGTTATAAAGTGTGTCAATAATTATTAATTGGAAGGTAGTTTAGTGGCATTCCAGGCTCAGTGTTGGGCTGGGGTGTTACACACCACCTCTGGAGTTTTTGCGCAGTGGCGTCACCATTTAGGTCACTTGTGTGGATCCCGTCTTTCTTCATTAGTTCGTAGGGTATTCTTTGACGTGTAACTGTTGACACGGCTATGTTTTGTCAGGGTTGTAAGTTGGAGGGTTGTAAGCTGGGCAAGCAGCCACAACTTCCTTATCATTCTAGTGAGTCATTGTCTTCTCGTCCTTTTGACTTAGTTCATTCAGATGTTTAGGGACCTGCGCCTATTATCTCTAATGGCGGACATAAATTTTATGTGATTTTCATTGATGATTATTCCCGTTTTACGTGGATTTTCCCTATGTCTAATTATGGTCAGTTTCTTGCGATCTATCATGGCTTTGCAATGATAGCTCATACTCAGTTTGATTTTGCCATCTGTACTTTTCGCTGTGATTCTATTGGCGAGTACTGTTCTATCACTTTTAGACAGTATATTTTTGAGCGGGGCACTCTTTAATAGTCTTCTTGTCCTGGTGTTAATGCTCAGAATGGGGTTGCTGAGCGCAAACATCGTCATTTGATTGAGATTGCCCGCACTCTTCTCCCTACCTCTCATGTTCCACCATAGTTCTGGGCTAAGGCTGTTTCTACGGCTGCATATCTCATCAATATGCATACTTCAACTACTCTTAAGCGTGTTAGTCCTATAGAGCATCTCTACTGTTGAGCCCGCCAGTACACTCACCTTCGTATTTTTTGTTGTACTTATTTTGTTCTGCTGCAACCTCGTGAGCACACTAAACTATCAGCTCAGTGTGTTAAGTGTGTGTTTCTTGGTTATAGTTCTGAGCATAAGGGTTATCGCTACTATGATCCTTCTGCTCGACGGATTAGATATTCACGAGATGTTGTCTCTGATGAATATCGACCTTTCATCTCTCGAGATTCGACTCCTCCTGTTTCCACAATTAAGTTGATTTCATGGTTGTTTCTTTGACTCTTCACCCATTTCCCCCACATCACAGTCTTCCCCTGGTCTGTATCCAGTGGTACTTTCTAAACCTCCACCTCCAGTGCTGCCCAAGGTAGTTATAATCGCGATCCTACTCTTAGAGTCTTACGATTCTACGAACCTGCAATATCCCGAAAGTGAATCGGCTTTTCGGAAGAAGTCTCGGAAGAGGGAACGGAACAAAAATCTAAAATGATCCTCTCATGGGGGGGGGTGTTTAGCGAACTTCCGGTAACCTGGGCCTGGGCCGTAGCCCAGGAGGGGCCCATGAGGGGGGGGGGGCGGCCAAGAGGGGGGGTTTCCTCCTCCCAAACCCTAGCCTCTCCTCTCTCTCCCCACTCCCCTCCCATTGAGCCGCCACCCCCTATTCCCAAACCAGTGCCTCCCCTGCCCTTGGCGCCTCCCCTCCCCCTTGGTGCTGGCCTACGGCGATCCCCGGCGCTGCCCCAAGGTTTCCCCCGAAGCCGATCTCTCTTGCCGTTTCCGCCGGACGTTCGTCTTCCTCGCCTTTGCCGGCCATTGAAGAGAGGAGAGGGAGGTTCTTCGAGAGGTCGATCCACGTCATTCTTGAGTTTCTACAAGGGTAACAATGGCTTCCCCTCACTGTTTGATTCATAAGAGATGAGCATTTGATTCGATTAGTGGGATCGTTTTGCCTCTGTTGTTAGATTCAATTTGTCCAGTAGGTTGTGCACCCAGTTTTAGCATCTTAGATGCAGAATTTGGTATTTTCATCTTTCCATAGCCACTGAGATCACGAGATTCCGCTTTATGGTTTAGGAGATATCAATTTTTCTTTGTGTGCTGTTCTGTCTGTCTGGCGAGAAGGAACTGTCTGTTTGTTCCTCAATTTTGACCTTGTTAATTTAAGATTCAGGAGCTCCACCCATTTAGGTTATTGTAGAATTTTTAATAATATTTCCATATTGATAAAGAACACCTCCATTGGATCTATAGAATGAATGATATGCCTTGTTCTTTACTGTTGATCGATTGTCTGGACAGATGTCTGTCATACGTTTTCAACTGCTGGTTAGATGATTGTTTTTGCAGATTTAGTGAATCTTGTCAACTATAGTTTCGTAGTCTGGTTCGTTAAGATTCATTGAGCACTGGTTTCACGTCATTCTGAGTTACAGATTTTTAATTATAATTTTTCTCGTACTGCTGCCCAGTAGGGTTGTCAGGTGGGTGAATAGTTTAATTGTCAGTTTGAACCCATTGATTGTGTTGGATAGTTAGAGGGTAATGGTAGGACACCTGTAACTATGTCATACCTTGTTGTCCTTATTCTGAATATATGTTTGTGTGGGCGGTGAGACGGTGAGTGGAGGAGCACTTTCGTTGCCTCCTAACACGTCACAACGCGGAAGGCAAGTACCTTGTTTGATTCTTTTGAATGTTGATGATTGAACATAGATGTAATGCTAGACTTGCTAGTCATATTCATATGCTGAGTATTATTCTTCATTTTTATGTGATAAAAGTTCATTTCATGTCATCCATTTTATTCATGCCATGTTTTCGTTGTGACCACGGGAGTGGAAGTCAAAAGGCCCATCAATTCCAGTATGGGTGTGTAAGTTCCACCACTCCAATGTGGGCAATCTTGGGCACCCGTATGAAACGTTCTTCATACGGTATTTGGTTCCCAGGATTTTGTGAAGTACGGGCTTAAGTGAACACCGACGGGTGTATCACTCGTTATACCGGTATAAGTTGTTGAGCAGTCAGTTCTTTGAATGCATCCATTCATATTCATAAGTGTTCAGAGATAAGTTCATAATTTTTATTGAGATTGACTTGTTCATGACCTTGTATGTTCAATTGTTTACTGTACTTGCAGAGTTTCAACTAATTCTTGCTTTATTTTATTTATTTAGGTGATCATGGGTGATGACGCTGGGCGGGACTAGTCACACACACTATTCACACTTTTCACATTCCTTCCGTTTTAATACTATGATTTGATTATACCTTTCATTTGTAGAATGTTGAACTGTAATAATTTTTTTTTGATGTGGTTGATAAACCTCCCGTTGCCATGGTTGCTTTAGTACTGTTGGTGATCCTGGATCACTCCCTTGTTTAATCGCTTGGATTCAACATTTATTACTGCCATTACTTTATGAAAGTTCCACTTCTTTATGTCCTCATATGAGTTATGTTTGAATTCTTCCGCTGGTTGATTACATGTTAGATCCTTTAGGTAACATTTTGGCTTCCGAATAGCCAGGGTGTTACAGAACCCACGATAGCTTGTCGATCCAAATCGCACCGTGAATCAAAATCAGGTAGAATCATGGTAGAGTTGCGATCTAAAGAGTAGAATTGCGTAGAATCTTGTAGAATCACAGAGTAGGATCGTGGTAGAGTTGTTTGGGCCAAAAAAATACATTTTTTGCAATTGTTTCTGAATTTTTTTAGAGGCCAGGGTTTGCTAATATTTTGTTTTAGAGCAAAATTTATTGATATTAATTTCAGAGAATGAAATTATAAATAAACAAGGAGTATGCAAAATATTATATCAGTGTGGTAATGCTAGTACAGATATCTTTATTATGACGAGCAATCTTGAGATTGATAATGATAAGCTATTTTTATTCCTGGAGTATGTCTAGCTAATTTTAAGGAACATGCAAGTGTTGTAATTAGATATTGATTTACAAAAGTTGTGAATATTTCTCATGTAATTGTAATAAACTAGTCATGATCATTGGCTATTCTCCTGTAGTTCAGAACTATATCACCCATCATGTCAGTACCATTATGCTTTTCTATTATGCGATAAAAAGTGTTTTGTCCCTTTTCGGTTATAAGTGGTAAACCATATATGAATCATACAAACTTATAGTATAGATGTTAAATATGTGTATTTTTACAATTCCGTAGAATTGCCGATTCTACGATTCGATACTACTATTCGATCCTACATGAGGCAAATCGATCCAACTTTGGATGTCGACTCTGACTACCTTGGTGTTGCCTCCTGCAGCATCACCCTATCATTTATCTAGTATTCACTATTTCAGGTGTCCTCGTTCTTCACTAGTATCCTCTCTTGGTATCTTGCTGACACCCATATCTGATCCTCATAATGATGCTACTCGTTACATCCTTTGTGATCGAATATCCCTTTGACCTCCTGATCATCTTGGATTTGCTCCGATAGCTCAGGCTCTCTATGTCACTGAGCCTAGTTCTTGTCATGAGGTTGCTCCTCATTCTGAGTGGAAACTCGCTATGGTAGAGGAGCTTGATGCTCTTCGATGTACGGACACTTGGGATATTGTACCGACACCTGTGCATGCCGTCCGATTACGTGCAAGTGGGTGTACAAGATTGATCTCAGTGAACAGTTTTTGATGATTGATCTTGGTTCTCTACGTACTTCCTTGGGATTGAGATCTCTTCCATGGCTGAGGGCTACTACCTCTCCCAGTAGATGTATGTCCAGGATCTTCTTGACCAGTTTGGTCTGACTGACACTCGCACTGCTGAGACTCCCGTGGAGCTATCCCTCCAGTTTCGTGCCACTGATGGTGATCTTGAGGACCCTACTCGATATCATCATCTTGTTGGGAGTTTGGTGTACCCTATAAGTACTCATCCTGATATTGCTTATGTTGTATATATCTTGAGTCGGTTCATAGCATATCCTATCAATCTTCACTACAGTCACCTTCTTTGTGTTCTTCGCTACTTGCGTGGGACTATCTCTCATCGTTTATTTTTTTCTAGCTCTACCTCACTACAGCTTTAGGTGTACTCTGATGCGACCTGGGCTAGTGATCCTTCTTATCGTCATTCTCTTTCTGCTTACTGTGCTTTTCTTGTCTCCTCCCTGATTGCCTGGAAGACAAAGAAGCAGACTACAGTTTCCCGTTCGAGTACAGAGGCTGAGTTGAGAGCTATGGCAGCACTGACAACAGAGGTTACTTGGCTGAGGTGGTTACTTGCAGATTTTGGAGTGCCTGTGATGGGACCTACGTATCTCTTGTCTGACAGTACAGATGCTATCAGTATTGTCTTGGACCCAGTGAAGCATGAGCTCCCCAAGCACATTGGTGTGAACACTTCATACACTCGCTCACAGGTGTAGAAGGGAGTACTTGCTTTACAGTTTATACCATCGGAGTTAAAGGTTGCTGACTTTTTCACGAAGCCACAGAGTAGGGTACAACATTTGTATTTTCTCTCCGAACTCAGTGCGTGTGATCCACCATGAGTTTGAGAGGGGGTGTTAGAATAGAAGTTATTTTGTATTTTCTTCTCTGTATATGACATACCCCCTCGTACTCTATATATATATTGCCCATTGAGCCTCTTGAATATACAACACATTATTCATAACAAAATACACATAGACATAAGTTTCTCAAGCCACTTCAGGTGGTCAAGAATCCTATCCAAACGCTCGTCTACAGGTGGCATGTTCACCTCTTGGTGTTTGCCAACACCTAGATGGCGTAGAGGCTTCGTGGTCAGGTGATCTTCTCAAGAAGCTTGTGAGAACGCTCGACGTGTTGTGAGTTGCTTAGTGCTCACCATCTCTGGAGTGCAGATAGAGTAACCCTGACTGGATCGAGGTGTTGGTTCAGGTTGTGAGCCAGTCCAATTTGTTTGGGCTTTACGTCAGAGGTGTTGGCTTAATTCGTGTAGCCGCTCCAATTCATTTGGGCTTACTTCAATGTGGATTATGGGAGACCGACAAGTCTCCAAACACTACGATAAAACATCCTTGCGCCATTGTGATTTGCTATCTTATGATTTACTTTGTGCAATTTACATTTGCATGTTAAACAAGGATTGCAAACCTTGACTTAGACTAAGGTTGTTGGTGTACTTAAGGGAAACTAGAATATTTAGGTTTCAATTGTGCAAAAACAAATTGATTTTCACTTCCACATTAGAAATCGGTTTCAACATTAGAGATTTTTAGAAAAGGCTATTCACCCCCTCTAGTCGGCCTCCTCGACCTTACAAACCTCCCCTTGCCTACTGCTGTAAAAATTGTTGTGCAATGGCAGGGGATGCCATTGGGCCTAGTTGAACAAAATGGTTTCATACTCAGGTGAATGATCATGCAGTAAAGGGGGTGCCGGTAGCACATGTTGGATGAGGTGGAATCGTCTAAGAAGTCACTAAGGACTTAATCTTGTGCGCTATTGTTCTGGGCTTTATCGTACAACCACATGTCTAGTATGGGATGGACCTAGCTTATTAATTAGCAATGTGTTGATTTTAGTTATATCATGTGTGGTGTGGGCTCCGAGATAGACCGGTAGATTCACATGGCGCAAGAGGGGGCCCCGATTGTGGTGAATGTAACCATTCGGTGCTAAAACCTTAGCGGGCAGAATTGGGTTAAGTTAGAGCTTTGTAAAACCCTTATGATAATCACTTAGTCGCACGCCTACAGAAGTGTGTCTTGGCCGATATTATAAGCTGATTATCTCTTGTGGGTCAAACTGTACAATCTCTACAGAGTGTTAAACTGTTAGAACCGCCGTGTCCCCAGTTATGGACAATGCATGGTGATTTCACATGGGATATAGAGTTTTTCATAAAATTTTGGATGGTGGAATGGTTGAGAAGTGAACGGGTAGTTCACTAGTTGTTTCAAAGCACTGTTACTTATGTATTTAATCTTTTCAATCTATTTACTGTATTATTGTCGATACTACTTGATGCAAAATAACCATATAGCTCTTCCTTGCTCAAGCCTGGCATGAATATTATTTGCATACTATTCCATACGATTTGTTGAGTACATTATGTACTCACGGCTTTATGCGTTATTGATCAGGCGCTAAGGAAGACCTAGGGAACCTAGAGTTCTATGAGGAGTACTTCGAAGATTGTGCGAAATCAGACGAGCTCCCCACTCGATTGTCTGTGGGCATGTTGGATGGCCACCATAATTTATATTATTTCCGCTACAAGAGTTCTATTTATCTTTTAAGCCCTGTGTGACAAACTATGTAACCTTTAACCATAAGGTCCATTGCTATTATTTAATAGTATTTTGTTTATTTCTTAGCTACTTCATTGTCTGGATATCATTTTCATGAATGTTGTCATTGTGTGAGCTAGCTATTGATATTGGGACTAGTTCATAATACACAAAGGGTCCGAATTTGCAAGTTCGGATCCCGACAGATATGGTATTAGAGTCATATCGACTATGGGACGCAACCATAGTTAGCATGGTCGTTATAGTCAAAAATTTCAAAAAATATTTTATAAATCAAACCAACCAATTGACATGAATAGTTATTCTCCTCTTGTCTTATTCTTTTGTTTTCTCATCCTATTCTAATCTCTTCTCATATCATTCTTAGGTGCTTACCTCTTGTATTTCTGAAACTTGGTTTTCAAATTTAAATTGACCTTTCTCACCTCAGTAATCTCTATAGCCAACTCGAGTCTTCGATGATTAAAGTGATGGATGGCCTAGAAGTTTCGAGATCTGTCGTTTGTGTCTAAGTTGACCACCCATATAAGTAGACTAGTTACCATCGTCTAGTTCGTGTGTTTTTGGATTTTTCGTTGCTCGTGTTTATTGCTTCCTTTGTAGCCTTTTTGGCTATGCTCTCTTTTGTTTTCTGTCTCTGGGTAGCCTACAGTTGAACCCAGGAGTAACACCCTAAATCCTCTGTGTATGTCTGAACTAGTCCAATGATCAATATCTAGTTCACACAGTAAACAATATGGTAACATCCATAAATCGCATAACTTTAATAATAAGAGTTTATTACAAAAGGGACTTACAAGCCAACAATAAAGAACACAGCGAAAGACGAAGAAGAAGTAGTAGAGTCTAGCTAATCTGCCACAAGCAATCGAATGGGATAGTGGCTGTGAGACCACGGGGTATTTAACTTGTAATACTTAACCAATTAAATGATTAAAGCGTTACAAATCAAATATCATGGCTCTCGGCGTATATGTACTTCCCAGAAGTGCAGTACACACACCCCATACAAAAATTATGCATCAACTCCATTCATCACATAGAATCCACAGCACAACTAAACGATATGAAAGACATACAATATAGAGTTATTACAAAAAGGGCTGACCGGCCAAATACAACTAAAAGAGTCTAAGACAACATCGGAAGTAAGGTGCCATAAGATGGCGATAAACAAAAGCCAATTAGTGTGCCTTTAACCCACAAGGCAACCAACTGGTCCACCGAACTAGTGGTCAAACCCGCAGCACATCTCACAAAAGCGAGGCCCTTGGGGCTCACCTTCCTCCTCTGCAATAAATATTTAAGCAAAGCAAATGAGTACGAAAATTATACTCCGCAAGACTTACGTGTAGAGTAACAAACCTATACATAGCTACATGCAAGCTTATTTAAGTGGAGGCTATATGTTTTACTTTCAGCACAAAGCGAGTTTTCATTTGCAATAATGTAGTGCATTTAAAAGCAAGTTTACAATCTGTTTTTATTATTCAAATAGCAGTAAATAACAACATAATAACAGTAAATAGATGACAACAACATCTTGGAGTGACTAACCCAATAGTCACCACAACAATAGCATGAATTACCCATTCATACCACCCATGTCAAGTTTTAAAACAAATGTTGTAGTCTAATTCTTGCGGGAAATAACCAAGCTTGTCCATAACCTAGGACGAGGCAATTCGAATAGATTTAACCCTGCAGAGGTTACCAATGTACCCACACGCCAGACCGCCTTTTTGCCAAGCTATGAAGCACACTTCCTTAGGTATGCCGACACGGCTAAGTCCTACGAGATATTTCCAATATTATGCATTAACTACGAGTTGCCCGTATGGATAGAAACCCATACGTTGTGTCGGAGTCATCGAAAGCCTCGGTCAACTACCCCTCACGGGCAAAGCCTTGGACAACTGCGATGCTCCTCGAGGTGGAGAACATACCCGGAACTCCACCACCGCACACCCAACACAATAACACAGATCCTTTTTCACACAACACACACAACCCACCTCCTGCGACTCGGAGCTAACACACGCCAAAGTACTAAGTCAAAAGAGGTCACATATCCCTCTTGTGTGGTTAGCATGCAAAAGTGCTTGGATCAATGGCGCAAGTAATTCGGTCCTTGTTGGCTCGGACACCTTTCCATGTCACACCAAACAATCACACCATCATACCATTATGCCCAAGTCTAAAATAATTTTATTTTCAGTTTTAGATTTACAAATTAACAAAGCACAAGGTGCTGGACATAATGGAGAAATAATAAGTTTTGTGTGATCAAGATCATCAACTAAGTCGATGATCGCCCAATACTACCGATAGCTAAGCATGTCTAAGCATATTAACTCGAAATCTACTAAGTGACAAGAGCCCATCCAACGAACTCTAATCACAGCAAATAACCTAGGCTCAGGTAGTAGAGAGTAGTCATTTGCCTACAGAGTATGCAACTATAGGATCAAACCATATTTTAACAACAAAATAGCGATGCATACATACAGGTTGAAATCAATATATTAGACTTGAAAATACAGGGATTAACATGGTCAAACTGCTTTCCTTGCTGTGGATTACCCTCTTTCTGCAGAGAAGCGCTCTCGTAATCAATAATATCATCTGAGCAAACCGAAAGAAATCGAAAGCACAATAAGAACGAATAACACCGAAAAGGACCCAAAATACAAATTCATCCAAAAACTATGAAAAATTCACAGAATTAAAAACATGATTTTAGACGAATTTAGCAACAAGAATTAATTCATTTGGATGTTCTATGCAGAAGTTATAGCCGTTTGAAAATCAGTTTTCAGAAAAATCCAATTTAATTATAATCTGCCACTGTTCACCTCATCTAAAACTTTCACAAAATTTTCTAGAGTAGTGGTGGACATGAGGATTACAAAAACGGATAGAGAATAATATTACATGGCCAAAATAATTTGGTTCACCTTATTTGGAGTTTTTATGAATTAGTTATGCATTTTCAAAGTTAATTGTATTTTTCAGTTGACAAAATAAATCCTTTCGGGATTTTCTAAATACATTAATACTTTTCTTACCAACCAGACGCTAGCCACAGCCACTGACAGGCGGGACCCCACTTGCCATAGGTATCAAACCAATAGGGTTACTATTCGACGGGCCCACATGTCATAGACCATAAGCTATGCATTTAATGATCTAACCCCGGATTCCGACAGTGATCTCGCCATTACTACTAATTAACATCCTAATATGTTTCTACAGTATGCTGTCAGTATTTCTGACAAAACGGAGCAGCGGCTTGCGTTCGCCTTGCCGGCGGCTCGCCAACGCGGTGGTGTAAGGCGGCGCGCATGGAGTCCATGAATGGACTCCTCGTTGCTTGCTGATCCTATTGGCAACTGGATTTTGGCCGGAGGTCGACCGTAGCGGTGGCGCAAAGGCAATAGGCGGCGGGGAGCTACGGCCGAATGTGACGCCTACATGCCGGCAATATTCGAGCTAAAAAAATGCACATAAGCATCCATGGGGTAGAGAAAACTACCGGAGTGCTTGGCGGTGGTGGGGAATGTCCGAGGAGGGCTGGCGACGAGAGCCAGCGGTGGCGCGAGGGTGCTACCGAGGAGAGCTCAACCAGAGCCAAATGGACCTGAACTGGAGGCATGGAGAGCATCAGTAGGTTTCATATATGGTGTGAGAGCGAGGAATCGACAAGAGACTCACCGCAGCGTCGCCGGAGAAGAAGGTGACCCTTGCGGCCGAAAAAAAAGGAGAAAATCCAAGGTTCTCGAGCTCCTGAGAACGGATGGCCAATTTTATTGAGGGGAAATACTTAGCAAGCCAAGGCATGCATGGTGATGCACTAAAAAGAGAGAAAGGTTCACTGGAGTCGATAATGGCCGAAGGAGTAGCTCTAGGTGTGCTCTGGACAAAGCAGGAGCATGAGCTTGCCTTAGATCCTACATGCAATGACAGAAGCTCCAATGAGCGAAAATGGAAAGGCCACGGAAAGTAGGAGTCGAGGGACGCAGCGGGTGGAAACCTACCCGTGGGAGATGCACAAACGAGCTCCCTCTCCTCAGGCACCGAGAGGAGAAGTGCGGAAGAAGGTGGGCATAGGGTCAGTTTTGAGCAGGAGCGAGGACGGAGGAGAAGGCGGCGTGAGTGGGCGAAGCCCTGCGATTGGTAGCCAAGGGCGGTGCGGCAACGGCGTTGACGGAGATGCGCAGCATGCAACGGCCGCATGGAGCTCAGCTCTTGAGCAGCACCTGCCCAAGGTGGAAGAAGGAACTATGGCACGGGGGCGATTCCGGGGCGTGCGATTGGGATCGTACAGTTCAAGAGAAAGGGGCGATCGGCCGGTCCGATCGGCCACTCAATCCAGGCCGTTGATCCAAATCGGACGGTTCAAGTGAAAGAGGTGATCGGTCGGTCCGATCGGCCACTCAATCCAGGCCGTTAAGTTTCCATCCGACGGCTCCCAATCGGCGGGGTCAGCTTTAGGACCTAACCGAAGGGTTACGCGATCTGGACCGAAGAGTCTCCATCGGACGGCTCACCCGCAACACGGTTAGTTGGTTGGGCTGAGCCAAGGAAGCCGGGTTGGGGTCTGACTCGGGTTCAAGCCCGAGGAACAGTGATTCCATATTTGAATTGAAAAGGCTAAGATGATTTGGAAATTTCCAGAGGTAGCTCTACAGTTCTAAAAATTCTGAAATTTTTACTGGGTGATCCTGACTTCAAGGTCAATCGTGTGCAAATTTTCCAAAACTTTTTGTACAGTGCATTGCCCGCTAGAAAATTCACAAGTCTTTGAGCAGGTGTTTGACCAGGAGACAATCGGTATGACCAAATTTTTTAAGAAATAGCAAATAATTTCTGAAAATTATGAAATTTCTCAGGGAGGTTACCAAGATGATCAAGAATTTAGGAAAGATATTTCCAGAGGATGATCACAAGGTTTGACTAGAATATCTTGAATTGCAACACTTCGAGTAAATAAAAAAAAATTGAATTTGAAGTCAATATTTCAAGGAGGTAAATTCTAAAGAATTCAATGACAACAAGGATGCATCCAAAAGTTTTAATTTATCCTCATTTTCATACATTTGAAACACAACCCTAGAGCTTTGAGATGTTATAGCGGCCTAGTCATCGAGATCCACACCGGTAGCGAAGTCCTGCTGTGAAATTTATTTGCATAAGCAAGGGTGAGCACAAACAACCGTGCTCCACGAGTTACACCCATAACCGAGTTAATGCATGCATGGATATCATCAAAGGAATGCTTATAGGGTTATTTGTGCAAAAGCAGCATTTGACATTTGAAATACAATAGCTTAGTTCAAAAGCTCAAATTTTACAATATCTATAATTTAGTTTTAACTGAATTAATAAAAATAGTGTAGGCACCAACCTAATACTAACTTAAATATGGGCACCATCCCAGGGTTTCAACCCATAACTTTTCTCATGGACACCCATCCATGTCATAAATTATTTTATAAAACCTTTAAAAAACAAAATAAAAGTATAACTTTTAGTGGCATTGCTCAACATGTCCATGACCATAGACACGGCTATTCGAATAGTTTTACACTCTGCAGAGATTGTGTAACTTTACCCACAAGAGATAATCCACTTTTAATATCCGTCTGACACACTTCTGAAGGTGTGCGACTAAGTGATTATCACAAGGCCTTTACAATGCTCTATCCCAAAGTTATTATGCCCGCTAAGTTTCACGTCCATTGGGTTAACCGCCCACCAGAAGCCCCCTCTTGCACCAAGTGGGATTATTGTCTAACCGACACCCGAACATCAACACGGCATAAACAACAATTAGATATTACAAATTATTTAGCTTGCTCCTGCCCATACAGGACATGTGGTAGTACAGTGGAGCTTAGTAAGATGTGACTCGAAGACCGGTCCTTAACTGACTTAGGCGACTTCTAAAATAACCCCTGGGTCTCAACCATTCCCGAATTGAGCCTGTGCATAAACTTGCACCTACCAAATATCCAGTTCACCCAAGTCCAAGCAAGTTTATTTTATTTTAATTTTCAAAAAATCAATTATAAACTTCCATGACACGTCAATGTCATGGATATAATTCAAACAACATTTGATATTTTTCTGGCTGTAAATTCCTAAATTAAATAATTTTGGGTCTAAGCATTACTAAGCATTTTCCCCCAAAATATTCTAGTTCATACTATTGCATAAACTAGATTTTATCTAAGGTGTCAAGGTATATGTCTGATTCAATGTAAAATTTTGGATGTACAAAGGAATTAGGAATAACTATAAATTTAAAATAGGGATTTAAATTAACTTGATGTAACACCCTGACTATAAGGAAGTCAAGATGTCACCTACAATCACTACTCTTTAGAATAATAACATCAAAACGCATGACAAGGTGAAAGAGTTAACAAGGATATACAGAAACAAGGATTCATCATCAAGTTTAATCAACGGAATGGAAATAAACAATTCAGAGGGATATGGTAGTTATGACCAAAATGGCTTATTACAATTCAACACAAGACCTAAATAACGACAATAAAAGTTCTCAAAATATTTGGATTATGGTAGTGAGTGCATCGTGTTGAACTACCCTCCACGAGGTCATTCTTCCTTGTCATTTACCTAAATAAAACAACAAAGCAAGAATGAGCCAAAGACTCAGCAAGTACTTGTATGTAACAATCAAACATACCATGAATAATTTATCACAATCATAACTTGAACATTGATTGGAAATAACTTTATGAATGGATGAAGTGAAATGATGCATTGAAGGAATTGGACATATCGCAGCATATACCGGTATATCGAGTGAAACACCCGTCGGTGTTCACTTAAAGTAACCGTATGAAGAACGTTTCATACGGCCGTCCAACGTGGCCCACATTGGAATGGTGGACTCACGTACCCATTCTGGAATTGATGGGATTTTCAAGTGCCCATACTGGAATTGATGGGTCTTACAAAAGTAATTTATGCATGTCATGATGTGAATCCATGGCAAGATTGAATAGTACTCATAAATGAAAAGATACACATGGCATTCATCTACAAGTACGAACAAATATATTCATTCATTCACACATCACATAATGCATCAATCATAGTATACAAGTTACTTGCAGTATATCAACATCATGAATAAAGCACAAGAACATTCATGTAAACAACATATCATTATGCATTCCTTTGAATTCAACACCGTTAACATACAAGACTTGCCTTTCCGCGTTGTGACTCGATAGCAGGCAACGGAGGTGTTCCCACACATGATGCCTCGCCGCCTACACAAGCATGTTCCCAAAATAAGAACAACGATATAACACTGCTACCGGTGTTCTACAATAACCCCTGACTATCCAATATACCGCATAGACCCTAATTGAAAATAAACTATTCAGCCAGATTTCAGCCCTTCTGAGCAGCGGTACGAGAAAAATCATATTTAATTATCTAGAACTCGAAACGATACGAAACTAGTTCCCAATGAAACATAACGCACAACACTACGAAACTCTAGTTGGCGGGATCCTTTGATTCGGCCAAAACAGAGGTCTAAACAACAGATGAAAACACTAGCAGTTATCTGCCCAGAATTCAGAACAGTGGCAAAGAAAATATCATAACTTTCATTATACAGATCCAATGGGGGTGATCTTTATCAGCTTTGAAAGATAATTTAAAGGGCTACAATAACTTATTTGGGTGGAGGTTCTGGAAATGCATCTAACTAGATCAAAACCTAGGATCAAGCCGACAGATCCTTCTCGTCAGACAGACAGAACAGCGCGCACTAAAAAAATTATATATCCTAAACCGTAAGGCGGAATCACGTGATCTCGATAGCTATGGAAAGATAAGAGTCGTGGCTACAATTCTCTAGAAGGGGATAACCTCCAAATAGGCCTCTAAAAGGTCCATAATGGACACGCAACAATCTGGACAGAAACTGATTATCTACAGCACCAAATCAATCCAATCAAACTAATCGGTTTCGCAACTAATCAACATCAAACAGCAGGGAAAACATCTCGTTACCCTTGAAGATTCGCTGAGGGATGATGATCAAGCTCCCACCAAAATCCCCTTTCTCCATCTCCCTTTCTCCTTGGATCGCCACCCAAACCGAGGGGAGGAGGAGAGGCCGGTTGGGAGGAACTGCACGGCGCTTGGGAGACGACGACGGCGATCACCGGGGACCAGCACCGAGGGGAGGAGGAGGCGCTAGGGAGAGGAGGAGGCATCGGTTGGAAGATCATAGGGGCGGCGGCCACAAGGGGGAGGAAGTGGGAGAGGTGGGGAAGGTAGGGGGGTGGCTAGGGTTAGGGGGAGCCCCCCCTTTTCTTGGCCGGCCACACTAATGGGTCACCTGGGCCGCGGCCCGTGGCCCAGGTTGCTGAGAATATGCAGTGAAACCCCTCTCTCCGCAGGTATTTTCACTTCTTTAATCGTTACGATTTTTCCCGCCTTCTCCCGATTCAGTTTCGGAATGTTACATTCTACCCCCCTTAACAGGATTCGACCTCGAATCTACGCATCGATCTACTAGAAAGAACAAGCGACTGGATTGAAACAAGGATATCCCAAGCTTGGAATTGCTCAGTTACTCGACTAACACTCGAGCACACCAGACAAAGCGTAGTTCGCATAAGGATCCGAGACGGTCAATGCGATATGCTAACTTTCCAATTTCTGCAACCTTCTGAAACGAAGATAATCCAACTGGAATATAGAGTCCTCATCGCATCCACGCAATGCTAACTCTCCACCAAAAGGTTAGATTCTAAATTTGACAATCATCTCGAAAACAAATCCATTCTCCAAATAAGCAGTTTACAAATGAACACCACGACAACCAAAGGAGAAATCACTCGAACGCTCAAACCAAATACTTGCGGTTTGTCTGAATTTGGAAAGAATCAACACGCCAACATAGCGCCAACTCAAATTGCGGAAAATACAAGTCAACGACACAAAACTCAAACGAGAATCAAGAAAACACTTCATTATCCGATGAACATACCTTTCCAGTTTCTCTCTTCTAGGAATAAAATTTCTCTCGAACCTTGAAATTCGAATTCACTGACTACCACATGAGCTAAAACCTCTTAGTTAAACATCCTCAAATTATACTCAAATTGAAATACATCATCCACACCCCTGTGGGGTGGCTCCATTGAATCCTCCGAATACTCTATGCATCTCATTCTACTTAATCAACCATAATTTGATTGAAGGCACCCAAAGCGCCACAAAAATAGATCCTTTGTAACATCCACGGTTATCCAAACCAAGATGTCACGCAAATACATTACCTCTAATTTTTCAAGAACAACTCGTAATCCTCGACACACGCTCATGTACTACATCAAAAGGTTCTATCAATGATCATTCCACTGCTCAGGAAACTCCTTTATTCCACTTTCTCTACACACACTCATTGAGTGACCAAAGGTCTAACATAACAATGCAAACCCAAATTTAATCTCCAAGATCTCTACCACAAATTTCAATTATAACATATAGGGAAATCAACGGATTGACTCTCCAATATTTTCCCCAATTCTAACATACTCACTCATTTGCATACTTAGAAATTTCTCACCTAATCTCGCATCATTATCCAATTGCGTTGCTCTATAGAAGTAATCAAGGTTTCCATACCTTCGATAATCACCGACCATTCAATCATGAACTGAAGTTCTAAAGTTTCACTATACCATAGGTTCTACTCAGTCGTAACACTTTTCGACTTAGTTGAAACCAAACATTCCATGTGAATTATTTTTTCCCAAGAGATACAGATCAAAACCATTCTACAATCTACTACTCCTCCAATAACTTGGTAGCAAAATATCACCGCTACGATTACTCATCTACCACCAAGCAGTTGCCAAACTTACCCTTTGCAAACACTTTGCAACCCAAAGCTGTGATCCTTTCTCAAAAGGAAGAGGCGAACAAAGATAAGTTTATTCACACGAGAAAGACGTTGCTCATCACGGCGAAAGCAGAAACCAAAAGAAATATTCGATAAAGGTGATATTGGAAAGAAAGCGAGTTCATAAATGGGAGGCACACATCCTCAAAGAGAATAGTAAATAACAAATACACGAAAGAAAGATATTACGTTTGAAATTCGCCATCTCTTGGCGGAAAGAGCAACAAATTTAGGGACGCTTCAAATAACCACAAGATTTAATTAAGAATCGATAAGATCCTTCAACAGACAACTTGCTCAAGCGGTTCATCTACTTGGGAAACACGAGATCCAAATGTTCTCACCACAAAACTCGAAACATTTCCCTTACAGATTTCACGGAAAGCAAGCGGATTAACCGTCTCGAAGAGATCAACGAAAATATTCTTTTATTGCAACCTCACTTAGCGAACTCAAACCAAGGAGCCTTTCGGACTAAATCACACGAAATCTTTAAGAAACAATAGGTTAATCCAATTCCTCAAGTTACCCAAAATAATTTGATTACGGTTAATTCACGAGCTCCAAGGCAGTGAAACCTAAACTTGAAATATTCTTATTTGAGCGATGTCACCAAAGCGATCAATTTACTACATGTATTAACATCAAGCCAATAACAACACTTAGAAAACATTTCGGAAGACCCACGTGGAATGAATGTGTTGATTCCTTCTCGAAAGAAGAGGCAAATAGAAACGATCTTCACCAACTGAAAAATCACTTACCACTCGCAAGGAACACAGAACTCAGGGGAAAACCAATTAGGCAACGAACTCAGAAAACATATGGGAAGTCCACAGTTGCAAACATAGGCCTCACAAAAATAGAATATCCGACCTTAACCATTAGGAACAAACGGGTATTCAAGATCAAAACACCCGCATCATGGAAGAACTATTATAATTTTTTTCAACATATCGCTTTACTCGACAAACTATGTTTACCACAAAGAACTTGAATTCCCCAAAAGAGCATGAACACAAAACTGGAAATTTGATCATTTTAGAAATATTACGAAAGGCGGATAACTTTCTTTCTTTATAAAGGAATCAACATTGCCATCACATTACTGATCATGTCAATAAACCTTCTAAAGGAACATGGCAAATCGTGTTATAGAAAAAAAAAATTTCAGCATCAAATGGAATTGTAATAACAACTTATTCTAGAAAAGAAAATTAGTACAAAAACCACAAAGCTGAAACAAACCTCTCACACAACTCCACCATAACATTAGAAAAGGGTTTCAACATTTTTTTTTCTTCAAGAGAAGCTCTAAACTCCAACATTCCAACTACTCCAAAAGAAACGAGTAGAGTCAAGACTTTTTCGACAAACTTTGTAAAAGCTAATTCCCGTTCCCCAAAATACCAACCGGTTAACCAGGTCCCCTTAATCAACAAGTGAGATAGGACCCTTACAAAAAGAATGATCTTATCAATAATATCGTGTACAAGTAGCAAAGAGAGCTCAGCAATCAGAAAGACAAGAATTGTTTTGAAAAACATCTAGGGACCAATAGGAACCCGTAGCCAACCAATTTGTTTGATTACCATCTCCGACTTAATCACCACAAGGCACCCCAACAAGGGTTTTAACACTAATCCTCAGAAAAGAGATGCGTTAAACTTCAAGACGCGGAATGATCCAAAAGAAATACATGGAGCCAATACTTCCTCATGTTAACGAACTTGCAACGGAAAACTCTCATTATAAAAACTATCAAACGAGTAAACGAGTCGCTATTTTCCAATGAGAAGGAAGAAACAAACATGGAAATATCAATATTGCCAACCGTCGAAGATCATTTAAAATAAAGAAATTCAACAACTAAAAAAAATAATAATATTTTCAGATAACCATTAAAGACCTATTGGATCTCATCAACTACCATGAATCATGAACCTAAGAGAAATTCATCAACTACCACCGGACAAGAATTGGTCAAAATCAGAAATCAAGGAAGAGAACCACTGTCTAAAGCATCCCAAAAAGAAATATGCAAGATCATTGTGCACTTGATAAAGAACTTGCAAAAGAAATCGCCAATGCCCAAACCTCAAGCTTAACACACGGGTTGAATTTTCCAACAGGTAAAACAGAACTTCCGTGAAAAGGTAAATCTTGCAATTTAACTACGCTCACGTGGAGCAGAAATATCATAATAGTAGAAAGAACAATAATTGTTTCAAAGAACGATCAGAAATCTACTAGAGATTGCCCACTTCATTATAACCCTCTATTCAAAAGAAATTCACGAACTATCAGAAACTACAACGTAAAACCGGATACAAACTTGAGAAGGACAACAACTTCATCAATGAGCTCGGGCTCAACACGTAACTATGGAGCAGGGTAAGAACTTCTCTACTATTACAACACGAACAGTGGTGTAGCCTGGCAAAACCCAGGACGACAACCACGAACTCAGCTGCTCGACATCCGCTACTGGTACGCATAACTAATGCAATCAATTATGAATATATAGGATCATCTCATGACAATTATAGGATAATTCATAGATATATAGGATATCGCATCACGTCATAGATTAATAACAAGAAAGATAGTATGAAGCAATTCTATACCATACAACATAATGAACAACATCACTAGAAATCTTTGAAACAATGGATTTCCCAAACACCACCTCATCAGGTACACGATGTGTCATTTTAATAACTTAATTACCACGGACCTAAAGCCCGCTCGATACCAAACTGTAACACCCTGACTATAAGGAAGTCAAGATGTCACCTACAATCACTACTCTTTAGAATAATAACATCAAAACGCATGACAAGGTGAAGGAGTTAACAAGGATATACGGAAACAAGGATTCATCATCAAGTTTAATCAACGGAATGGAAATAAACAATTCAGAGGGATATGGTAGTTATGACCAAAATGGCTTATTACAATTCAACACAAGACCTAAATAACGACAATAAAAGTTCTCAAAATATTTGGATTATGGTAGTGAGTGCATCGTGTTGAACTACCCTCCACGAGATCATTCTTCCTTGTCATTTACCTAAATAAAACAACAAAGCAAGAATGAGCCAAAGACTCAGCAAGTACTTGTATGTAACAATCAAACATACCATGAACAATTTATCACAATCATAACTTGAACATTGATTGGAAACAACTTTATGAATGGATGAAGTGAAATGATGCATTGAAGGAATTGGACATATCGCAGCATATACCGGTATAGCGAGTGAAACACCCGTCGGTGTTCACTTAAAGTAACCGTATGAAGAACGTTTCATACGGCCTTCCAACGTGGCCCACATTGGAATGGTGGACTCACGTAACGTGGCCCACATTGGAATGGTGGACTCAAGTACCCATTCTGGAATTGATGGGATTTTCAAGTGCCCATACTGGAATTGATGGGTCTTACAAAAGTAATTTATGCATGTCATGATGTGAATCCATGGTAAGATTGAATAGTACTCATAAATAAAAAGATACACATGGCATTCATCTACAAGTACGAACAAATATATTCATTCATTCACACATCACATAATGCATCAATCATAGTATACAAGTTACTTGCAGTATATCAACATCATGAATAAAGCACAAGAACATTCATGTAAACAACATATCATTATGCATTCCATTGAATTCAACACCAGTTAACATACAGTACTTGCCTTTCGCGTTGTGACTCGATAGCAGGCAACGGAGGTGTTCCCACACATGATGCCTCGCCGCCTACACAAGCATGTTCCCAAAATAAGAACAACGATATAATACTTCTACCGGTGTTCTACAATAACCCCTGACTATCCAATATACCGCATAGACCCTAATTGAAAATAAACTATTCAGCCATATTTCAGCCCTTCTGAGCAGCGGTACGAGAAAAAACATATTAAATTATCTAGAACTCGAAACGATACGAAACCAGTGCCCAATGAAACATAACGCACAACACTACGAAACTCTAGTTGGCGGGATCCTTTGATTCGGCCAAAACAGAGGTCTAAACAACAGATGAAAACACTAGCAGTTATCTGCCCAGAATTCAGAACAGTGGCAAAGAAAATATCATAACGTTCATTATACAGATCCAATGGGGGTGATCTTTATCAGCTTTGAAAGATAATTTAAAGGGCTACAATAACTTATTCGGGTGGAGGTTCTGGAAATGCCTCTAACTAGATCAAAACCTAGGATCAAGCCGACAGATCCTTCTCGTCAGACAGACAGAACAGCGCGCACTAAAAAAATCATATCTCCTAAACCGTAAGGCGGAATCACGTGATCTCGTTGGCTATGGAAAGATAAGAGTCGTGGCTACAATTCTCTAGAAGGGGAGAACCTCCATATAGGCCTCTAAAAGGTCGATAACGGACGCGCAACAATCTGGACAGAAACTGATTATCTAAAGCACCAAATCAATCCAATCAAACTAATCGATTTCGCAACTAATCAACATCAAACAGCAGGGAAAACATCTCGTTACCCTTGAAGATTCGCTGAGGGATGATGATCAAGCTCCCACCAAAATCCCCCTTTCTCCATCTCCTTTCTCCTTGGATCGCCACCCAAACCGAGGGGAGGAGGAGAGGCGGTTGGGAGGAACTGCACGGCGCTTGGGAGGCGACGACGGCGATCACGGGGACCAGCACCGGGAGGAGGAGGCGCTAGGAGAGGAGGAGGCGCGGTTGGAAGATCATAGGGCGGCGGCCACAAGGGGAGGAAGTGGGAGAGGTGGGGAAGGTGGGGGTGGCTAGGGTTGGGAGCCCCCTTTCTTGGCGGCCACACTAATGGGCCACACAGGCGCGCCCGTGGCCCAGGTTGCTGAGAATATGCAGTGAAACCCCTCTCTCCGCAGGTATTTTCACTTCTTTAATCGTTACGATTTTTCCCGCCTTCTCCCGATTCACTCGATTCAGTTCCGGAATGTTACACTTGAGTATAAATAACCATGCAATAATAGTTTAAAACAGAATATAAATAATTTTAAATAGTGGGATCAAACATGATCAAAGTATGTAACTTGCCTTGCTCGGTTAAATATTGTTCTCAAACGGGGCTGAAATCCGGTTCTCCGAAGTCGTCGAAATCTATACGCGTAAACGAGCTAAATTCAATTAACATTCAAATAAAATCCAAAAAAGCTCAATAAATTTTATTTTTGACTTTTAAATTTTAGGAAATTCAAGAAAAACCAAGAAAACTCTTTTAAAACATAGAAAATCCAATAAAAGAATAACTTTATTAATTTTATTTTTAGTAATAGAACTTGGGGATATTACACCTACTCCCCTAGAAGATTTTACCACATATCTTTTGCCTTTTCCCACTCATCTTTTTTTAACAGTCCGTACACTCCACATATAGTTCAGACCCGCAACATCGCAAGTCAAGGTGGGCCAATGGATCCCACCGCTAGTGGTAATCCTAATGCACCACCCCCACCAGCCTCAATAGCAGACTAGGGCTTGGGTCAGTTTATGGCAGCTCAGATTCAGTTAATGAACACCATGATGCAGAATATGAATCAAATGATGAATCAATAGAACTAGACAGCTACTGCTCTAGTCACTATGCTGAACCAGAACAACTAGGCAACTGCCATGCCACCACCACCAGCTCTTCCGTAGTCAAAGTTGGTGGAGTTCATGAGGACATGTCCACCTACCTTCTCTAACTCTTCCAAACCCTTGGACGCAGATGACTGGCTGCACTCCATTGATAAGAAGCATGTCATTGATTGGTGTGATGTCCGTGAGAAGGTTCTGTACGCCACACATCAGCTTGAGGGCACTGCCTCATAATGGTTGGAGAATTACTGTGCAGCCCATGAAAATCACCAAGCTATCAATTGGGCTGAGTTTTCAGCATCTTTCCACCACTCTCATATTCCAGATGGAAAGGTGGAGATGAAGAAGAATGAGTTATGTGAGCTGCAGCCAGGAAACATATCGGTGAGTAAGTACCTCAACAAAATCACTCAGCTCTCCTGCTATGCTCAAGAGGACATTGCTATGGATGATGCACGTCAGAAGTATTTCAAGCATGGACTCAACCCCAGCTTGAAGTTGCAAGCCGTTGGCAACGACTATGTGAATTTTCAGCATCTAGTGGACAAGGCCATGCTCATAGAGGAGTATCGTCGTGAGCTTGCGAAATCTCACAAGACAAAGATGATGCACGATGGTGGTCATGAAAATCATCTGCAGAGAGCCAGAATGAATGTGCATCATCATGTCCACTTCACTCCTCCTGCTTCATTTAGGACCCCTGCACTGGCACCTCGCCTATCTGCTTCAGGATTGTGTAAGAAACAACAATCCTATCTGATGAGGACATCCCTCCTTCGGATACACGCACTACACAAGACCCTCCAGATCTGGGTGCTGAACTACACGGTCCTATGACAAGAGCTAGAGCACGTCACTTAATCGATCAGGTAAAGTCGTTTCTAGGGCTGAGTGTATTATTTGAGAACTCTATGATGCTGCCTAATAGAGATGATTTACTTGTACTCAGGAATCTAGGATTACGACCAGTTCAAGAAGGTCCACGATCCGATTCGCAGGTCTACGACCACTACAAGAAGACCTACGACTAGTTGATTCGATTGGAGCAATCACGACCGTAAAAGCGAGCACGATACTCGTTGGACACAATCTACGACCAAAGATAGCATGGACTCCTCAAGACCACCCTAGGACCGATCCTACGACCGGATCTTCGACGTAAATACGCAACACAAGGTGTGCGTCACCGTTTGAAACTAATAAGACTTTGTAAGCGTGGCGAGGTGAGTCCGAGGTTGTGTACGCTTCATCCCACTACCGCACAACCTAGGTCGACCTCCTCACGTTTCCCTATATATATCTGAGTTGTCATAGTTTAGGGTGGGTTTTTCTTAGATTATTCTGCCAATTGCAGTTTCGCTGATTATCGATTTGAGGAACCCCACTTGTAAACTTCATCCATATCCGCAATACAATTCAGATTGCATCTACCTTGTTCTTGTGAGTTGCTTCGATTGCTTGCAGGAACAATAACCTTCGTGGTAAGGTCGATCGCGTGCAAGCGTGGTCGATAACGACAGGCGTGCGGGTGTAGCGAATTGCGAGGTGACGATCTGTTGGTTGGAAGCCTCAAAGAGTCAACGTCCTCACGACGAACCAAATCGAACCTATCGGAAGATCGGGCCGCCGTGATTCATCACTATCACTGGAGTTACCTATTTTAACTTCCATGAGATAGGTCACTATGCCAATAATTGTTCATGAAAGTAAGCTCCAATGCCTGACAGATTCAATTTGGGAGCTACTCCGACCAGAGCCCCCATGCCAGGAGCAGGACATGGAGTGCCCTAGGCCCCAAATGTAACCACTAGGACTCCACTACCTTTTGGGAGAGGCCAAGTGAACCATGTCATGGTAGAGGAAGCCATACAGCTCCAGGACGTCATGCTGGGTAAGTTCCTACTTAATTTAGCACATGCTACTGTTTTGTTTAATTCTAGAGCTTCGCATTCATTTGTGTCTCGAAGTTTTACTACAAAACATCACATAAAGGCTATGACTCTTAAAACTACTTTATTAGTTCAATCACCCGGTTTGGTGTTAAGCATGAACCAAGGTTGCACAAAAGTTAAAATAATAATAGAAGGGTAGAATTTCTAGCCAACCTCATAATCATAGACACCAAGTCCTTAGATGTAATTTTGGGAATGGATTGGCTTGCTAATCACCAAGCCATTTTGGATTGTGGTGGTAGAAGCATCATTTTGGTCAGTCCAGTTGGAACCAAAGTAAAATTTAAAGCCTCCACGAAAAAGCATGATGGAGCACTAGTTTGAAGTGTCAAGACTGTAGCTTTGGAGGATGAGCTCATGGTTAGAGATTTACCAAATGACTTTCTTGATGATTTACCTAGGATGCCACCAAACAGGGACATAGAGTTCATCATCAACATAGTTGATGGAACTCCACCCATTTCTAAGAGACCATATCTGTCGACAATCAAGTTGCCGATCTTACGAAATAAAAATAGGGAAATTGGCTAAGAGTTCTTGGATGAGAATGTCGTTGCTCTTTATTACAATGAACTGAATCTTTACAAAGGGGTGCCTTGAATAAGGCAACAGACTAGCCCAAGTTACACTGAGTGTATTAGTTGAATCTAATTGCATCTTGATGAATTAGACGTGTTGCATTTGTTCTCTCCTAGTTGTCTTCGGATCCTCCTTTCACTATTCATCATCCATCCTTAAATAACTGGCGAAGAGTTGGCAGTTACTCCTAAAACAGACATCCTTTGGAAGTAACGCGTCTAGTCCGAGGGGCAGTGGCAGTTAGTGAAATGCCAACTGATCAACAGTTAATGTCAATGGGAGACAAAACCATAGGGTTGTTATTATCAATGACTTAGGGCCAGAAACGTTGTGTCGATTGGAGAAATTAAGACACATGTTTCATTCATCACACGAAAGTGATATACTTGGAACTAGGTCCAAGTACCAGTTCAAAACTTCTACGAGCAGCCAACTGGTCGAGCAATGGGTACAGGACCCCCTCAGACTAGGTTACCCATCGGGTGACCCTTAGAATTCTAACGGCCATAGGAGTTGTTAGCCATGAGGTTTACGATCACATAAGCTATGTGGCTTTTAATTAATATTTAGGAATTTAATCCTCATCAATATCGTTTGCCTGTCGATGATCTAACTGAGATGAAGAAGCAGATCAAGGAGCTTCAGGATAAAGGTTTTATCTGACCAAGTTCTTCACCGTGGGGAGCCCCAATGATTTTTGTTGAAAAGAATGATGGTGCCCAGCGAATGTGCATGGATTATCGCTCACTCAATGAAGTGACCATGTAGAACAAGTACCCTCTTCGCAGGATTGATGATCTGTTTGACCAATTGAAGGGAGCCAAAGTGTTCTCAAAAAATAGATTTGAGATCAGGTTATCATCAGCTAAAAATTCGTCAAGTGGATATTCCCAATATCGCTTTCTCAACCCGGTATGGAATGTATGAGTGCACTGTCATGTCTTTTGATTTGACCAATGCTCCTGCCTACTTTATGGCCTTGATGAATAAAGTATTCATTAAATATTTGGATAAATATGTCATTGTTTTCATTGACGATATTCTAGTATGTTCTAAGAGTGAGGAAGAACACGAGGAGCACCTACGCTTGGTCCTAGAGAGGCTTAGAGATAATCAACTCTATGCCAAATTCAACAAGCATGAGTTTTGGATGAAGGAAGTTACCTTCTTGGGACACGTCATGTCTGCAGAAGAAGTCACTATAAACTCTAGCAAAGTCAAGGATGTGCCCAGTGGACCTCCCATTCACTTCCCAACCAAACCACTAAGTGAATATCTCGTCCACTAAGTGAACATCACATTCATCAAGTAAACATCTCATTCACATTCCAACCATTTTTACAAAAACTCTATATCACATGTGAAATACTTAAACATTGTCCATAACCGGGGACACAGTTGTTCTAACAATTTTTAACACTCTACAAAGGTTGTATAGCTTGACCCACAAGAGATAAATCAATTTATAATATCCGATCACACAATTCCATAGGTGCACAACTAAGTGGTCATCACAAGGCCTTTACAATGCTCATTCTCAACTCAGTTCAACCCGCTAAGGTTTCAATACTAAATGTCATCGCAATCAGATAGGCCCCCTCTTGCGCCATGTGAGTATACATCCATCCCAGAACTCACACCACCACAACAGAACCGAAGTGGAGATAGTTCTAATTAATTAGCCAGGTTCATCGCACACTAGACATGTGGTTGTACGATATGACCTAGTTCAATGACGCACAAGATTAATTCCTTAAGAAAATACTCAGGCGAGACTACCTCATCCCAATGTGCGAACAACACCCTCTTTACTGCACAATCACTCGTCTTAGTATAAAACTATTTTGTTTAACCAAACCAATGAAAATCACTACCATGGCATACAATTTTATAATAGTAGCATTGCACCACAACTTGTACAACAGCAACATCCCACCACAAATTGCACAACAGTGGTATTGCACCACAATTCCTATCTCATTAAGTCAAATTAACATTATTGACATGTGATATGAGCCCATCGTATAACTAAGCATGATTATGCATTTCTACGATAACTCATGTTGGTGATACAAATATGTCTAACTAATAATGACCATCCTATGGTGAAAAGTATTCATGGTATTCAAAACAATCAAGGTGGTATAATGACAATTAGGTGATTAACTACTCCAAAAAACAGCTGATATAAAAGTAGCATGAATTTTTTTATAAAACAATATACTTTTGAAAATATAGGTTCAATATGATTAAAGGACTACGACTTTCCTTGCCCTTGCTCAGTTACTATACTTTGGTCTTCAAATCTTGCTCTGGCTCCTTGAAAATCATTGTCTAAACGAGAAAGAGAAAACGAACGAAACACAAATAAATCCAAAAGAAATTAAGTAAAATAAAAAAAACAAAACCAACTCTAAAAGAAAGAGCTTGATTTTAGATGAATTTAGGAACTTCGATGGGCTGAATTATAGCTCAAGCAAAGGAGAATGGGCTCTCGGGATATTTAAATCAAAGAAAAATAGAGAAAACACTATTTTGGGATTTTAGAATTTTCTTTCTAAAGGAAATTCTGGATTATTGCATCAACAAGAGAAAAGGATTTTGGGTGGAATTAAATTTATAAAGGAAAAGAAATTTAATCACTAACAAGTGGGGTCAATGGTCTATAGACCAAGTCCACATAAAAGGTTCACGGTCTACGATGAACTGGGTTCACAGAACAGGAATAGATAAGCGGGGTCCACACGGTAGAGACATGGCCTACGGCGAAGTGAGTGCACAAAGTTTGGATCTAGGGCTAGCTCGGGACAACATATAAGCATCCACATGGCGGCAACACAGGCGCTAGGGGTGAGGTGGTTGCTGACCTAGCGGCTGGCTACGACGACATGCAGGTGACAACGAGCGGCGATGTAAGATCGAGGTGGCCGACTTGAGGGGGGTGAATAGGAGGTTTTAAAAATTCTTTCGGCTAAAACCAATATATAATGCAGAAGCTAATAACAAATTAGTTTTGCACAATTAAAACCTAAAACAACTAGGCTCGACTAAGTGCGTCAACAATATGAATACAATCCAATGAGAGCAATTATACAAAGATATATAAGCAATTAAAGCAAGAATGTAAATTGCTCAAAGTAAAACACAAGACAAACCAAGATGACTCAATTATGTTTTACCGTGGTGTTCGGAGACTTGCCGGTCTTCCCTAATTCACATGGAGGTAAGCCCAATCAAATTGGACCGGCTCCACAAATTATGCCAACACATCTGAGGTATGTCCAACCACTTGGACCGGTTCCAACACGAACCAACACCTCTCTGCACTAGGGTTGCTCTTCCTCTACTGCGGAAATGGTGAGCACCAAACCACTCACAACTACGCTGGGCCTTTTCACAAGCTTCTTGAGAAGATCACCGGTTACGATGTAATACTCCGAAAAATAAATAAATACTAATAAAAAAAACCTCTTAAGGGTCTGGGTGTAATTAAATAAAAAGTTTTTGTGAAAAATAGAATATTTTGGTATTTTTATGAGCTATAAATAGTGGTGGATTTTTTTTTAAGAAACCCTAGCCACATTTTTCTTCCACCGCCGCCAGAGCCGAACGTGTGCTGCTGCTTTTCTTTTTTCCTGCGCTGCGCCGCCTCCCGCTTTGGTTCTGTGCGCGTGAGGTCGCTTTGCCTAACTGCTTTGCCGCTGCCGTCTTTGTCGTTCTTCTTGGGCATTGCCAGACGTTGTTGCCGCGTGAGCCAAGGTCTTCTTCTTGTGTCCTCTTCTCTGTCTTGCCGCCGAGCCGTGAGCCGATTGCTTTTCTCTCCTCTGGCGTTGCTCATTGACCTGCATGCGAATGCGCTCCTTTGATTTTCTGTGCTGCGCGTGGAAGCCCGAGCCGAGGCGGCATTCTTTGCGACTGCTTATTCCGGGCCGACGATTTGCCGCGCGTCGGCCGAAGCACAGTCTTCTCGCTGCGTCGCGGTGCGGCTCCTCCGCACTGCGTTGTAGGTAGGTGAGATTAGTAGCTAATTAACTTCGCTTACTGCTTAGCCGTAATTAGTTAATTAGTGTTGCTTATTGCTTAGCCGTGAAGCCCCGTCATCGCGTGGAGATCAGGCTGCACAAGCTTCGGCCGGAAATTTGATTAGGTGCTTTCGAGTTCCAGACTTATTCTTTGAGATGCATCTTTGTCTTGGTTTTGATGGAAGATCAATTAGATAATACTAATTAGTGGATATCAGTTTGGCCGTAGCACTATTTAGCATGTTTTAGTCGGGAAGCAATTGAAAGTAGATTGGTTTAGTCTAATGTTCTGTTGGACGATTTATGCGGTTATCGTAATGGCGAATTTTGGAAATCTCGTCTACTAGTTAATTGTAGATAATTTCGATAGCTTTCTTTAACATATTTTATCATGTCAATCGGACAAGTAGTATTCGAGTTATGATTTTCGAAGACCGCTGTTTTTACGGTTATAAATCTTTTGGCGCTGTTTTGGTAGACTGTAAATTAAAAATAGTAAATAGCTTAATTAGAGTTTTTGATCTACATAAAAGTTGTAGATAATTGTCCAATGTTTCTGTAGGATCTGAGAACGCGCATTTTGATTGAGTAAAACAGAAGTTATGAATTTATTAAGTCTGCTGTTCCGAAGCGGACAGATCGGCTTTCGGAGCTAAATACGGAGGGTTAGATGATTTAATTAGAGGTCTTTGTAATCTAAGAAAATGTGGATAATTTTATAAAGAATCCAGAATGGGTTGGTTTGTGGTGATCGGACTTTCGAGTCAAAAGTTACGCTCTTTTTAGTAACCGGACAGCAATGGGTAGTTTTTCGATACCGGCGTAATGTGGTATATTTGGGAACGTGTAGGAGCGTTGTATATTGATTGTTATTCGTATGATGCTGTAGCTTGTATTGAGTTTGTGTATTTAATATAGGAGAGGCGTCGTGCTTGTTGCCATCTTCTAGCCAGATCGTGCGTCGCAACTAGTACAGGCAAGTGCATGGTAAACAACGGTCAATGATTGATCACTGTGATTCTTTATCTTTCAGTACCATTATTGTTGTGCTTTTATTCTGTTTAATTGCAAACAAATAATTGGTTTGAATATGTCCTTGTTGATGAGCATGATGAAAAGTTGGATATGATGTTTATGATGGAGTTTGCCTGTTTGCATTCATAAGCATCTTTGCATAAGAGAAGGTGATCAATATGATCACAACTCCACGGAGTGGAGGAGGTCCCCGATCCTTTTGGAGGAACGGGCTTGAGAGTGAATGTTGTCGCGAGCATTCACTCATGCTATACTGATATCTGTGAAAAGAAGTGCATGTGGACATATAGATTAGAGTTGCATTGATAATTGAGATTCATGAATGAGAATGTTAATAGAAGTACATGTGATGATAATGAAGATATTGAATCTTTGTTGATTTATTATTGTTCGTTGTTTATGGATGTGTTTCTTTGAGTCGTGGACTCACCCTTGCTCTCCTGTTGTTTTTAGGTGATCTTCGAGGATGCCGTAATTGAGAGCGAGTAGAGCACATGGGCATCACATGATCATTCGCCATGATAATCTTTTCATTCCATATTGGTTTACACATGGACATGTTAGTTATTGAATAATGTTTAGGATATCATTTGGACTAGACTATCTGCTTTATTAATTTGGATTCATTGGTTGATGCTGCTTTGGATTATTTGCCTGGTTATAATTCCCATTGATTATTTATTGTCGCTTGATCCATAATTATGTATGTCCTTTTTGTGGTCCATTGATATGATTATCATTGTTTCCTTGCTGTAATTTTATAGTGTGTCATTAATTATTAGTTTAAAGTGTAGTGTGGTGGCATTCTAGGCTCAGTGTTGGGTTGGGGTGTTACAGTTGGTATCAGAGCGGGCTTTAGGTCCGTGGTGAATAGATTAACAACATAGGCAAACTAAAATTGTTAAAATTTGTTTTAGTATTAGTAAATCAACTAAAATTTGCTAATGGTTAACTAACCTAAAATTTGACACACTAGTGCCTGATGAGGTTAGAGAGAGGTGCGAATATAGTTTTACGCTTAGTTATGTTGTTTATTGATGAAGGAGTTTATTTTGAGCTTTGAACTCATTGTGTATTGTTGATTGTGGTTGATAGCTATGCCGAGGGGTAGAGGGCGTGGTCGTGGTGGCATGATCGTGGAGGTCGTGGCCATGGCGAGGTTCCGTGGAGCCACCTCCGTATGTGATGAGTCGATGGCGGGGGTTCTTTGTTGACCCGCCTCGGTTGTGGTCCAAGATGAGACCCGCTTTCTTTGAGAGAGTTGGTGGGAGAGATCCGTGCTCTTCGTCAAGCGACGCCGCAGCACATTCTTTGCGGCATCCGTTGTTGCTCTGTCGCACATCCTCCGGTTCTGGCGCGGATGTCACTCGAGAGTGGATGGGGTTGAGGTTTGATTCGTTTGTGGTCGGGCACACCGGTCCAAGCGTGGATGGTTGCGCTACATGGAGAGGCGATTTGGAGCTTTGGAGATGTCTTCACCTCGGAGGGTCCGCTTTGTAGCCTTTAATTTGAAAGGGCAGCGGATATTTGGTGGGAGGGCGTGTTGTCTTCGAGGACCGCCGCTCAAGGTCGATCACTTGGGAGGATTTTGTTGTTCAGTTCAAGGAAGTTCTACCCTATTCTTTTGTTGAGAAGATGGAGGTTGCCTTGACGACCTTTGCTCGGGGAAGAGGTCTATTCTTGAGTATGAGGTGAGTTCAACAACTTGGTTCGCTTTGTCCCTTGATGTGAGCGATGATCTTCGAAGGCCAAGAGGTTCCGTCTGGGTCTCAGTGCAGTACCGACATGTGTTGGGAGCTACTCCACTCTGTGACTACTGTTGTGGAGCAAGCTAGGGGCATGGAGTTGGAGATGCACTCACAAAGGCGGCAAGCCTCGGTGGGTGGTAGCCGGTGGTGACGGAAGAGGAGCTCTAGTGAGGAAGTGTCTGTGCATTGACCACCCGCTTTCAAGAAATTCAAGGAGGACCGCGATCTTTCGAGTCTAAGCGATCGAGGCCGTTCTCTTCTTGGCGCCTCGTCCTTTGCGGTACTCCAGCCGTCTGTCCGAGGCGGGGCATGCTTTGCTTTAAGTGCGGTGATGGACACCGCGCACGAGTGCACTTGGACGGGTGATTTGCCGGTGTGGCCGCCGGGTCACAAGGAGCGGGTGTGTCGCGTAACCCGCTTAGCGTGATCAAGTGGGAGCTCGTGCCATCTTCTTCTTCTTGATGGGTCTGCTCGAGGATCTTTCCGGATGATGATCGCTCCTCCGGCGATGCCGTTTCCTTCACTTGGGCGCCCGGCAGGTACTATCGGCGGCCGCCACCTTCGCACCGCTTCAGTTGCACGACCGGCTCTACCGCACCGCCACAGCAGATTGTTGGGGCTCTCGCCGCCTCGGCATCGTCTTCTTCGCCATGGCGCCACCGAGTGTCGCCATGCCTACTGCAGAGTCCGCGGTCGTCCGACGTGGTGGCAGTACTTTGCTTGTGGATTCGTTTGATGCTTTAGTCCTTTTGATTCGGGGCTACCTTTTCGTTTGTCTCGTCGGCGTTTGCTAGAGAGCGAACTTGAGTATCTGATGGATTTCTCGATCGGTGTTGGTTAGTTCTCACGGGGTATTATTGCTAGTTCTCTTGTTTGTCCCGGTGTTCTATTGTTATTGATGGAGAGAAGTTCACGGCGAATTTGATAGTTATTCAAATGGAGCCGTTCGACGTTATCTTGGGTATGGATTGGTTGCACTCTTATCGAGCCGTGATATCTGTTTACGTAGAGCGGTCTGCGTGCGCACCTCGCCCGGAGAGACTTTGACTTTTCAGGAGTGCGCCCGCGCGCTCTTTCGATGTTGGTTGGACTGTTCCGGGTCGTCGCGATGAAAATCGGACTTCTTTTAGCTCTTCTTTGAAACCGAGCGTGGCCGCAGATTGAGGAGATTCCGGTGGTTAGTGATTACCGGATGTGTTCCTAGTGAGCTTAGGGTTTGCCACTGCGCGAGGCGTGGAGTTTCGCATTGATCTTGTTCCGGTACTCGCCCCATCTCGATGTCTCCATATCGATTAGCACGTCCGCTTCGTGACGAGTTGAAGAAGCAGTTGGATGATTTGTTGGCTAAAGGTTTGATCAGCGTAGTGTATCGCCGTGGGAGCTCTGCTACATTCACGAGAGAAGAAGGATGGGAGTTGGCGTATGTGTATTGACTACCGTGCGCTTAATGCAGTCACAATCAAGAACAAATATCCATTGCCCCGCATTGAGGACTTGTTTGATCGGTTGAATGGAGCTCAAGTATTCTCCAAGATCGATCTCGATCGTGGTATAATCAAATCCGTGTGCGTGAGCGAGGATGTAGAGAAGACCGCTTTCTCCACGGTATGGGCATTATGAGTATAAAGTTATGTCTTTTGGATTGACTAATGCACTGCTATTTTTATGGAAACCATGAACAACATGTTGCACAGTATCTAGATGATTTCGTGGTGGTGTTTATTGATGACATTCTTGTCTATTCCAAGACCAATGAGGATCATGAGCGTCATTTGAGGTGGTTTTAGATACTTTGAGAGAGCACAAGTTCTATGCTAAGTTGAAGAAGTGTGAGTTTGGATTTGAAGTGGGTTTTCGGGTCATGTGATTAACCCTCGTGGTATTCTTGTTGATCCTAGCAAGGTCTCTCTGGTGGTGGATTGGAAGAGGCCGACTAGTGTGAAGGAGGTGAGGAGTTTCTTGGGTTTGGTGGGTATTATCGGCGTTTTGTGCGGGATTTCTCTATCATTGCCAAGCCGATGTCTCGGCTACTCGAGAAAGGTGTGAAATTCCGGTGGGTGATGAGTGTGGCGCGATTTACGCATTTTGAAGGACAAAGTTGGTGACCTCTCCTATTCTCACTCTTCCCGAGCCAGAAGCGGTTCTGATCTTTTCAGATCGTCTCGAGTGGGTCTTGGTGTGTTCTCATGCAAGACGGTAAGGTAATTGCTTATGCGTCGAGGCGATTAAAGAAGCACGAGCAGAACTATCCCACTCATGATTTGGAGTTGGCTGCGGTTGTTTTTGCTCTCAAGATTTGGAGGCATTATCTATACGGCGAGCCTTGTGATATTTTCACAGATCACAAGAGTCTCAAGTATATCTTCACTCAGAAGGATCTGAATTTGAGGCAAAGGAGGTGGTTGGAGTTGATTAAGGATTATGATCTTACTATTCAGTATCATCCAGGCAAAGCCAATGTTGTTGCGGATGCTCTTAGTCGTAAGGCGACTCCCGCTACTCTAGATTGCCTCATTGCTGATTTTGATCGCATGGGAATATCTTATTGTTATGCGGGCACGACACATGTTGAGACTCAGTTGATTCTTGAGTCGGCTATTCGCACCGCAGCGGAAGCACAACAGAGTGACCGGTTATTACAGGAGGTTAGGAAGCGCCTGGATGAAGGTAAAGAGGGTGATTTTAGTATGGATGATTCTGGTACTTTGAGGTTTAAAGGACGCCTTTGCGTGCCGCAGAAGGCGGAGGTCAAAGATGATATTTTGAGGGAGGCACATCGTACTCCGTACACTGTTCATCCTGGTGAGACTAAGATGTATCGAGATTTGAAACAGAATTTTTGGTGGAAAAGAATGAAGGTGGATATTGCTAACTATGTGGCTTCTTGTGGTGTGTGTCAGCAAGTGAAAGCTGAGCACAAGCGTCCTGCAGGGTTATTGCAACCTTTGGAGGTACCCCAGTGGCCTTGGGATGATATCTCTATGGACTTTGTGGTGGCGTTGCCTCGTTCGCCGCGAGGGAAGGATGCAGTTTGGGTAGTGGTGGATCGATTCAGCAAATCTGCGCACTTCATTCCTATTCGCACAACAAATTCAGCGAGTGATCTAGCTCCTATTTATGTGCGTGAGATAGTGAGACTGCATAGTGTGCCAAAGACCATCATTTACAGCGAGGATCTAAGTTTGTCTCAAGTTCGGGAGAGTCTGCAGAGTGCATTGGGCACACAGCCGCCTTAGTACTGTTTCACCCACAGCATGATGGGCAATCGAGCGGACTATTCGGACTTTGGAGGACATGTTGCGATCTTGTGTTCTATCTTGGAAGGGTAGTTGGGAGGACGATTGCCACTTGCGAGTTTGCTTATAATAATAGTTACCATTCGAGATTAGAGCGCGCCATTTGAGGTTCTCTATGGCGGAAGTGCGGATCGCCGCTTTGTTGGGATGCGATTGGAGAGAAGGCAATTTTGGGTCGATTTGGATTGAAGACCGTCGAGCGTGTGGCCATGGTGAGGCGTAATTTGTTGGCGGCTCGAGTAAACGAGAAAAGTTATCTTGATTTGAGGAGGCGTGACTTGGAGTTTGCGGTGGGTGACCAGTGCTCTTGAGAGTGTCTCCACTAAAGGCATTGTTCGGTTCGGTACCAAAGGAAGCTTAGCCCGAGGTACGTTGGACCGTTCTCGATTATTGCAAGAATTGGAAAGTTAGCCTACCGCTTGGATCTTCCTAAGTCCATGCGTGGAGTTCATAACGTGTTTCACGTCTCGATGCTGAGAAAGTTTTTGAGAGATCCAGAGCATAAGATTTCATTGGAGCCGCTGACTATTGAGCAAGACCTTACGGTTGAGTCGCGTCCCGCGCATTCGGAGAGGTCGGAGCGGTCTTTGGCACAAGACGTTGGTATACGTCAAGGTCTTTGTGGACGATCGATCCGAGAGAAGCGACTTGGGAGTTGGAGTCTCGCATGCGCGAGCGATATCCGGAGTTGTTCACGTCGGGTATGTGTTATTTTGTTGTTTAATTTCAGCAGTGTGGTTTTTATTTGAGTAGAACGGCGAGTAGAATTCGGGGTCGAATTCCGTTAAGGGGGGTAGAATGTAATACTCCGAAAAATAAATAAATACTAATAAAAAAAACCTCTTAAGGGTCTGGGTGTAATTAAATAAAAAGTTTTTGTGAAAAATAGAATATTTTGGTATTTTTATGAGCTATAAATAGTGGTGGATTTTTTTTTTGAAACCCTAGCCACATTTTTCTTCCACCGCCGCCAGAGCCGAACGTGTCTTCTTGCTTTTCTTTTTCTGTACGCGCGCGCCTCTCTCTTGGTTCTGTGCCGCGTGAGGTTGCTTTGCCATTCTTCTTGCCGCCGTGGCCGTGCGTTCTTCTTTGGGCATTCTTCGCCAGACGTTGTTGCCGCGTGAGCCAAGGTCTTCTTCTTGTGTCCTCATCACTGCCGCCGAGTCCGCCGAGCCGATTGCTTTTCTCTCCCTGGCGTTGCTCCGCTGATCTGCTGTGCCGAATGCCGCTCCTTTGATTTTCGTGCTGCGTGGAAGCCGGCCAAGGCGCGCTGCTTTGCGCCTCGCTGCCGGCCGACGATTTGCGTCGGCCCGAAGCAAGTCTGCCGCCGTCGCGGTGCGGCTCCTCTGGCACCTGCGTTGTAGGTAGGTGAGATTAGTAGCTAATTAACTTCGCTTACTGCTTAGCCGTAATTAGTTAATTAGTGTTGCTTATTGCTTAGCCGTGAAGCCCCGTCATCGCGTGGAGATCGGTGCAAGCTTCGTAGGAAATTTGATTAGGTGCTTTCGAGTTCCAGACTTATTCTTTGAGATGCATGCTGTCTTGGTTTTGATGGAAGATCAATTAGATAATACTAATTAGTGGATATCAGTTTGGCCGTAGCACTATTTAGCATGTTTTAGTCGGGAAGAAATTGAAAGTAGATTGGTTTAGTCTAATGTTCTGTTGGACGATTTATGCGGTTATCGTAATGGCGAATTTTGGAAATCTCGTCTACTAGTTAATTGTAGATAATTTCGATAGCTTTCTTTAACATATTTTATCATGTCAATCGGACAAGTAGTATTCGAGTTATGATTTTCGGAAGACCGCTGTTTTTACGGTTATCGTCTTTTGGCGCTGTTTTGGTAGACTGTAAATTAAAAATAGTAAATAGCTTAATTAGAGTTTTTGATCTACATGAAAGTTGTAGATAATTGTCCAATGTTTCTGTAGGATCTGAGAACGCGCATTTTGATTGAGTAAAACAGAAGTTATGAATTTATTAAGTCTGCTGTTCCGAAGCGGACAGATCGGCTTTCGGAGCTAAATACGGAGGGTTAGATGATTTAATTAGAGGTCTTTGTAATCTAAGAAAATGTGGATAATTTTATAAAGAATCCAGAATGGGTTGGTTTGTGGTGATCGGACTTTCGAGTCAAAAGTTACGCTCTTTTTAGTAACCGGACAGCAATGGGTAGTTTTTCGATACCGGCGTAATGTGGTATATTTGGGGACGTGTAGGAGCGTTGTATATTGATTGTTATTCGTATGATGCTGTAGCTTGTATTGAGTTTGTGTATTTAATATAGGAGAGGCGTCGTGCTTGTTGCCATCTTCTAGCCAGATCGTGCGTCGCAACTAGTACAGGCAAGTGCATGGTAAACAGCGGTCAATGATTGATCACTGTGATTCTTTATCTTTCAGTACCATTATTGTTGTGCTTTTATTCTGTTTAATTGCAAACAAATAATTGGTTTGAATATGTCCTTGTTGATGAGCATGATGAAAAGTTGGATATGATGTTTATGATGGAGTTTGCCTGTTTGCATTCATAAGCATCTTTGCATAAGAGAAGGTGATCAATATGATCACAACTCCACGGGAGTGGAGGAGGTCCCCGGTCCTTTTGGAGGAACGGGCTTGAGAGTGAATGTTGTCGCGAGCATTCACTCATGCTATACCGGTATACGCGAAAAGAAGTGCATGTGGACATATAGATTAGAGTTGCATTGATAATTGAGATTCATGAATGAGAATGTTAATAGAAGTACATGTGATGATAATGAAGATATTGAATGCTGTTGATTTATTATTATTCGTTGTTTATGGATGTGTTTGCTGAGTCGTGGACTCACCCTTGCTCTACTGTTGTTTTTAGGTGATCTTCGAGGATGCCGTAATTGAGAGCGAGTAGAGCACATGGGCATCACATGATCATTCGCCATGATAATCTTTTCATTCCATATTGGTTTACACATGGACATGTTAGTTATTGAATAATGTTTAGGATATCATTTGGACTAGACTATCTGCTTTATTAATTTGGATTCATTGGTTGATGCTGCTTTGGATTATTTGCCTGGTTATAATTCCCATTGATTATTTATTGTCGCTTGATCCATAATTATGTATGTCCTTTTTGTGGTCCATTGATATGATTATCATTGTTTCCTTGCTGTAATTTTATAGTGTGTCATTAATTATTAGTTTAAAGTGTAGTGTGGTGGCATTCTAGGCTCAGTGTTGGGTTGGGGTGTTACATACGACGCCTCCACGCCGTCTAGGTGTCGGCAAACACCAAGAGTAACAAATCTCAACTCTCACTTGAACTAATCAAGTGTCTAAGCTCAAGTGGATACACAATCCACTACCTAAGGCAACACATGAACTTAGGGTTTGCTCTCCAAGCTCACTAAGTGCAACACATGCACAAAAGAGATGAGAGGCTTGCTCTTAGCTCAAGGAATGAGTATGACACTCAGCAACAACATCAGCAACCTTCCCCAACCGGCCAAGGTGGATATTTATAGCTCACACACAAAAATTAGCCGTCGGAGGAAAGATTCCCTCGAATCTGACAAGGGCCAGTCTGACCGCCAGCTAATGGCCGGTCGGATCGTCGCAAAATCGGTCAGAGCGCCAAGGGTGGACGGTCCGAACGCCCAAGGAAATTTTGCAGCAACCGAAATGGTGCATCTCTAGAAAAATCATACCGCTAGAACTCCGGTACTTCCGCTCTCCGGTAGTACTGTTTATTTAACAGCGGTACTACCGCACAGACAATTTGCACAAAAGGCCACCGGTCCGACCGCCCAACCATGGCGATCCGTGACGGCACCGTCGGACAGCCTCACACCGTGATCCGACCGCTGACCACACAAACTTTGCACTTTCACTTCGCTCAAATGACAAAACACATTCGCCCATTTGAGTGCATTTCCAACAAAGTTTCAAAGATGATATTCTCAACAATTTGCAAAACACATTTACCAACCTTTAAAATACTCACCACAAGGAATAAGGTACATAGACTTACACCATTTGCAAAACACATTTGCAAACTTAAGTCACATGCTACAGGAAATCAAACATGAGCATCAACTATTTGCAAAACACATTCGCAAATAACAGCATCATGCCACAAGGCTAAGGTGCATGAACTTCAACCATTTGCAAAACACATTTGCAAACTATAGTCCCATGCTACAATGATTAAATGCATGGGCCTCAACCATTTTCAAAACACATTCGCAAATAATAGCTCCATGCATAGATGAACTAGAGCAAACACAATGAGCTATCAACACATTACTAACTCAAGCTACTAGTCAAGACCCATCTTAATCCTACGGTAACCTATACAAGCAATCCGGTCTACCAACCGAACACTAAGACCGGTAAAAGACTAGGAACACATCCTCAGCCCTAGCTAGTCATACCTTTGCCTTGTATCTTCTTGAAGTTTGATGACGCACATCATCGCTTCAAGTCCGAGTCATTGACTTGATAATCATCAACACATGATGATCTCTTTCACTTTGGGATCTTGTCTTGAACATCATCAACACATGATTATTTCTTCATCCCGAGTCTTGACATGATGTGCATCAACACATGATGCATCCTTTAATCCAAGTCTTGATATGCATCAACACATAATGCATCCTTCATTTGACCTCCATCAACACATGATGGGTCTTCTCTTTGAATCATCATCGACACACGATGATTCCCATTTCTTCAAGCTCTTCATATGCATCAACACATGATGCATCCTTTACTTGATGATCAACTCATGATCATCCCAAGTCTTCATCACCCTAGAACATAACCTATTTATCCAACTCATGGAAAATGTTAGTTCCATAGTATGATTATCATTAATTACCACACCATACCATTAACTCATAATGGTGGGACAAGATACTTCAATATTTCCCTTTTTGGTAATTGATGATAACCACTTAAATTGCACATAAATTGAATGTAGATAATGTAACACGATATGAGTATATATGAACTACACAAGTTATATATACTCCAATATGAGTATGCAAGAACTTCACAAGTTCTATATACTCACAACATGAGTATATGAAAACTACACAAGTTCTATATACTCAAACGGATATGTTTCAAAGTAAAGATCCCAAATATATGTGGAAAACGGAATATTGATCAATACTAATGAAACCAAAAAATATAGAATAAACTCGCCCTAAATGTGTTCATACACAAATGTGTAATAAGATCATATGCACATATTCAAGTTAAACTTATGGTTGAGTTCATCCGATATTTTGGATCCGAGGAATGCAACAATATATAAGATTAAGATGTCAATTGCATACCTCGTTGAATTTCACCTTTATATCCAAATGAGACTACATGATGGGTACACGGCGGCCGATCTTCCGATAGGTTCGATTTGTTTCGTCGTGAGGATGTTAACGCTTTGAGGCTTCCGACCCGCAGATCTTCACCTCGCAATTCGCTACACCCGCACGACTGTCGTTATCAACCACGCTCACATGCGATCAACCTCACCACGAGGGTTATGGTTCCTGCAAGCAATCGAAGCAACTCACAAGAACAAGATTCATGCAATCTCAAATATATGGCGAATTTGGAAGAAGTTCACAAAGTGGGGTTTCTCAAACCGTAAACGGCGAAACTGCAAAGGCAGAATAATCTAAGAAAAAACCCAACCCTAAACTGTGGCGGCTGCATGCAATATATCGGGGGGAGAACATGAGGAGGTCAACCAAGGGTTGTGCTGCCATGTGGAGAGGCGTACACATCCTGAACTTTGACCTTGCCACGCTTACAGGGCCTTATTAGGCCCAAAACGGTGACGCAGCACCTTACTTCAATATCTCTGACTAACTCCCAACGTGGTCGCCATCGGGTCGTGGGCACAGTCGTAGGGCCGGGTCGTAGATCCGTAGCACTGTCGTAGGACCGGTCGTGCGACTTAGATCACAGAAGGCGATCGTGAGACGGTTTGGATCCTCTCCATCATTCCTAAGTGTAACATCCCAAATATGGATTTGTGTTTCAAATGTAAGAAAATGAGAAGAAATTAAAACTTTTCTTGCATCTTGAAGTCCTTGATCGATTCTGTAATTCTTGTAAAGGAATTATGGAAATCAAAATCAAAATCCTCAATTGACTCCAATCAAAAATCTCCTTGGCAAAGATCTTGTGCCAAACCCCTGGAAATATTTTTCATAAGTTTTAGGGAGGCTTGGTAACACCTCTGAATTATCTCATGATTTTTAGAAATTATTTGATAATTTTGGAGGCAAGTCAAGGCTTGGTCAAACCCTATTTCACACTTTCTGAAATTTCTGGAGAAAAATACAGTGCATAAAAATCTTTGAAAATTTTATGTGAGGCTCATTCTGCCGTCAACAACCTCCAGTTATAATTTTATAATTTTTGGAACTGGTTTGCTACCTCAAACAATTCCTCAAAAATCAGTGGTTTAAATTCAAACCCTAACTGGTTTTCACTGTTCCTGGGGTTCGAACCAGACTAGGGTTCGAGCCACTTGACTCGGCCCAGTCAACTAACTGCACCACCTCGGTCGTTTGGGCGCGAGCGTTGTGAGTCGTTGGATCGGCATCGAACGGCCCACGATCGCGTGAACGTTCGGACCATCCGAGCGCGCCGATTCATTTGAACCGTTGGATTCTAAATCAAGGGTCCACGATCGCGTGAACGTTCGGACCGTCCGAACGCCTCGCACAACGTGAACTGTAGGATCCAGATCAACGGTCCAGGTTAAAGTGGACGCTCAAACCGTTCTAATCACCTCATTGCTTTTGAACCGTTCGATCTTGATCCAATGGTGAAAACGTTGTCTCCTTCCCCGGGTCGGAGCGCGCGTTGAGTCCAGCAATGGCGTGCGCAGAGGAAAAATGCGCAGCGTTGAGTCACCTCGGTGGTCACCTTTAAACGGCTATCTCTGCGCGCATTAAATGCCCGTTGTGCTCCTCCCTCAGAAGTCCATGATTCAACTGCTCCCATCGCCCTCAAGTGCTCTCATGGCAGTGTTGACCCGAAGGGAAAATATCGCCGTTGCTCTCTGCCATTCCTCTATTTAAGCTCCATTGCTTCACTCTTGGCTTTCTTTAGCACTTCCGCAACTCCAGCTAGCACCCACAAGCTTGCTTGAGCTGCAGTCCCTCGAGATCCATTCGTCCGCCATTGTTGAGCTTTGAGCTTCGGTGAAGGCGATACCTCAGTGGCTTTTTCTCTCGATTTCTTGCTCCCTCTGCTCCTTCTTTACTCTCTGGAGCTTAACCCTCACTCAATTTTGTTCATTTCGCTCAGGGCTTGACTGAATTCGGATTTCCCCAGTTTCGGCCGAAATCTCTATTTTCTTCACTAGGGAAGCTTCAACCCTTCTTTGTGCATTCTCTGTGCTCAGGTAACTCCTTATTAGTCCCTAGTTGCTTGGCACCCGCTTACTTGGACCGCAGCTGAGCTCTTGTGCTATTTTCGTTTTCGACCACTTTTGGTCATCTCTGTCATTTCCGGCTTGTCGGCGTTCTAGACCGCCGCAGCCAAAACTTTTGGTTCCATTGGGTGCGCAAGGTTGTTAAGAACCCATTTTGGGCATTTGCTCGCACCGCCGCGGCTAGAGTTGCCGGCGATAATCCTCTCTTCCCCGTCGTTTTGTCGGATGAAAGCAGGGACGAGTTTTTGAACGTGATTCGATGTGGACTATCGATCCTTAGATCTACGGCTCAGGATCGCGCAAACATTTGAATTTAATCACACGCCTTGATCGGTGGACCGTTGGATCGAAGATCAACGGTCCCGATTCGAGTCCGCGTGGGTCGTTGGATCCAAGATCAACGGTCCCGATTCGAGTCCGCGTGGGTCGTTGGATCCAAGATCAACGGCTCATGTGCGTGTGAACGTTCGGACCATCCAAAAGGTTCAATCCGCGTGGGTCATTGGATCCAAGATCAACGGCTCATGTGCGTGTGAACGTTCGGACCAGTCCGAATGTCCCGATCCACGTGAACCGTTGGATCCAAATCTAACGGTTAGCGTTTAGGGTTTGTGAATCGCGCGTGCGTGCGTTAATCCGTGAACTCGGACCGTTGGATCGAAGATCAACGATCCACGTTCGTCCACGTCTTTTTGTTTTCGGATTTTCCCGAAAGGATTTAATTGTCAACTGAAAAATGTAGTAACTTGTAACAAGCATAACTATTTCATTTTAATTCCATTTCGGTTGATTCAAATTTTTTTAGTCATGTTTTTAACTAAAATTTAATCTAAAAATAATTCTAACTTCAGTATATCTCTAGAAAATTTTGCTAAAATGTTAGTGCAATGAATAGTAGCCTTTTTTTTAAGGCTGAGCAAAATTGTTTTGCTCATATATTTTGCATTAAGAATCCAAATTGATTAGTTATTATTGCTAAATTCCTTAAAAATCATGCTCTTGCTACTGTAAAATTTTCAAAATATTTGGAGGAAGTTTGCTGTTGAGTCTTTGTGTTTTCTTCGTTCTTATCGGTTCTTTTTCGCTTTCTCGTTAGGTTCCGAAGAGTACGTTAATAACTTAAGTGATCCTCCGCAACATCTTGAACCACAGAAAATAGACAAGCAGTTTGATCATGTTAATCTCAGTATTTTTCAAGTCTAATATATTGATTTCAACTTGTATGTATGCATTGCTATTTTGTGTTAAATTATGGTTAGAATCCTATAGTTCCATAATCTGTAGGAATTGATTATCCTTTACTACCATGAGCCTAGGTTATTTGCTGTGATTGGAGTTCGATGGATGAGCTCGTGTCACTTAGTAGATTTTGAAATTATAACTGCTTAGAAATGTTTAGTTTCGGTAGTAATGGGCAATCATCGATTTTAGTCGATGATCTTGATCACACATCTAATTATTATTCCATTATGTCCAGCACTTGTGCTTTGTTATTTTGTAAAGTTAAAATCTGAAAATGAAAAATATTGATTTGGACTTGGGCAAGTGGTTGGATGGTGGGTTATTGGGTTTGTGGTTGTCTTGCCTAAGTCAGCAAGGACCGAAAGTCTTGTGTCACACTCTCCAAGCATTTTTACGTGCTAACCACGCGAGAGGGATATGGGACCTCTCTTGACTAAGTACTTTGGCGTGTGTTATCTCCGAGTCGCAGGAGGGGGTTGTGTGTGTTGTGTGAAAAAAGATATGTGTTCTTGTGTTGGGTGTGCGGTGGTGGAGATTCCGGGTAGGCTCTCCACCTCGAGGAGCATTGTAGTTGTCCAAGGCTTTACCTGAGACGGGTAGTTGACCGAGGCTTTACAATGACTCCGACACAACGTATGGGTTTCTATCCATACGGGCGGCTCGTAGTTAATGCACAATATTAGAAATGTCTCATAGGACTTAGCTTTGTGCCGGCATACCAAATGAAAAGTGCTAATCATGTGGCAAAAAGGCGGTCTGGCGTGTGGGTACATTGGTACAACCCTGCAGGGTATAAAACTATTCGAATAGCCTCGTCCTAGGTTATGGACACGCTTGGTTAGGTTTTTCAAGAGTTAGACTACAACCTTTTAAATTAAAATTTTGACATGGTTGGTATGAATGGGTAATTCATGCTATTGTTGTGGTGGCTAATGGTTTAGTCACTTCCAGGATTGTCGTTGTCATCTAATTACTATTTTTCTGTTGTCGGTTTCGGTTATTTGAACATTAAAAATAGATTTGTCAACTTGCTTTTAAATGTATTACATTATTGAAAATAAAAATTGCTTTTGTGCCGAAAATGAGACATACAGCCTCCACTTAAATAAGCTTGCATGTAGCATATGTATAGGTATGTTACTCTACACGTAAGTCTTGCGGAGTACAATTTTTGTACTCATTTGCTTTGCTTAACCATTTGTTGCAGAGGAGGAAGGTGAGCCCCAAGGGCCTCACTTTTGTGAAATATGCTGCAGGTTCGACGACTAGCTTGGCGGTCCGGTCTGTTGCCTTGTGGGTTAAAGGCACACTGATTGGCTCTTTTGCTGATAGCCATCTTATGGCGCTTTTGCTTCCGCTGTTCAATTCTTGTATTTACATGTATTTGGCCGGTTGGCCTCTCTTTTGTAATAGCTATCCTTTATTTATCTTAACTTCTGGTTTGTTGCTTTGCTTCGGTTCTATGTGAATGAATGGAATTGGTGCATGAATTTTGTAAAGAGGTGTGTATACTGCAATTCTGGAAGTATACATGTCTCGAGTCTCGGGTTATCTGATTTGTGATGCTAGGACCAAGTGGATGGTTAAGCATTACAAGCCCGGTAAGCCGGGGTCTCACAGAGTTTGGTATCAGAGCCATACTGACCGTAGTAACACAAGCTTGGTCGTCTTTTAGTATATTTTGGAAAATCTTATCTTCAAAGTATCAAATGATTTATGAAAGCTTAAGGAATTCACAGATTTTACTCCTTACCTATCTTAGCTTTCTCCTCTCATCTTACTCTAATTTGAGTTTTAAAAATTGTTTACCTCTCCTTCCTTCAAAGATAGTTGTTATCGTTTAATTGGGTTTTGGGAACTAATGAGTTTGGCAAATTGAAGTGGTGGCTGCCCTCTACAAGGTTTTAAAGTTTCTGGAATGGATAATTTCGACTAGAAGCTTGGATGCAAAACCTGGACAGCGATCGTTCAATTTCCGGACAACAAGCTCAAAGGTTCTAAATGGGGTAGAAAATGAGAAGTTAATCAACTAAAACTTGTGGGAATAGAAGGGTAAGATGTGATACTAGTTAGCTATGTATCTAGCACTAATTTCGCTGATTTAACCTTGCTCTTTAGTGGTATTAGATCTTACGTTATATTCTGATTCTTATCTTCTCAATCGATTACTCGTTCATTCAATACGGGTTAGTTGCATTGGGAAGTTGAGCTTTGGTATGGTGATTCATTGCTGTTTTTGGAGTCTTTTTATAAGTATGTTTAAGTTTATATACTTGCTGTTTGGCTTTCGATTAGGGTGATATTCCATTCCCCTAGTCGTTAGCTTTTTGCTTTCTTTCGGTTTTGTTTTTCAGAGTCTTTTGCTGCTATTAGCGAGCTCCTTTTTACTCCATTGTTGGTCCCGCTCCTCATTCGCTCTCCGGGTTCGGAATTGAGAGCCGAATCTGAGTGTAGGGATGTTCCAATTGAGATTGAAGGGGTGAGATTCTTCGCGAATCTTATCCTCCTCCATTCAGCAAGTCTAGATGTAATTCTTGGTATGGATTGGTTGTCTCAGCACAAGGGACAAATCGATTGCGCCAAGAAGTGTGTCTCTCTATCTAGTCCTTCCGAGCACGTTACGCTCGCTACCGGTTGCTAGGTCCGCATCTCTTCGCGCTGGAAGCGAAGCCCGCTCTAGATATTAGTGAAGTCCCAACAGTTTGTGACTTCGTTGATATCTTTCCTGAAGATCTTCCAGGGATGCCACCAGTTCGAGACCTCGAGTTTGTCATTGAGTTGGTTCCCGGTACCGCCCCGATTTCAAATAGGTCTTATCGAATGCCACCGAACGAGTTGGTGGAGTTAAAGAAGCAACTTACTGAGCTGCAAGAGAAAGGTTTCATCCGCCCTAGCTCATCTCCATGGGGTTGTCCTGCAATCTTCGTAAAGAAGAAGGACAATACCTTGCGCATGTGCGTGGATTACCGTCCGCTTAATGAGGTAACGGTAAAGAATAAGTATCCATTGCCCCGCATTGACGATCTCTTTGATCAATTAACTGGAGCTCGAGTTTTCTCCAAGATTGATTTGAGAGTGGGATATCATCAAGTTCGGATACGACCTGAGGATATTCCAAAGACGGCTTTCTCTACTCGTTACGGCTTGTATGAGTACACCGTCATGTCATTTGGCTTAACCAATGCTCCTGCCTTGTTCACGAACCTCATGAATTCGGTATTCATGGAGTATCTGGATAAGTTTGTCGTGGTCTTCATCGATGATATTCTCATCTATTCCAAGGACGATGAGGAACATGATGACCATCTGAGGCTTGTGTTAGGCAAGCTTCGTGAGCACCATTGTATCGAAGTTGACAAGTCGCGATGCAGTTGAAGAAAGTGGCCTTCTTGGGTCATGTTCTTTCAGCAGGAGGCGTAGCCGTTGATCCTAGCAAGGTAAGCGATGTTCTTTCATGGAGTCAACCTACTTCGGTAACTGAAGTGCGGAGTTTTCTTGGTTTAGCGGGATATTATCGTCGCTTTATCGAGATCTTCTCCAAGATCGCGAAGCCGATGACAGAGTTGCTCAAGAAGGACAAGAAGTTCTTGTGGTCCAATGCTTGTGAGGAAAGCTTCCATGTACTCAAGGAGCGTTTGACCACTGCTCCCGTTCTCGTTCTTCCCGATATCCATCGAAGCTTCGATATCTTTTGCGATGCTTCTCGTCGAGGACTCGGTTGTGTCCTTATGCAAGAAGGTAAGGTAGTGGCCTATGCATCAAGGCAATTGAGACCTCATGAACTCAACTATCCTACCCATGACTTGGAGTTAGCTGCTGTGATTCATGCACTTAAGATTTGGCGACATTACCTAATCGGTAATCGATGCGAAGTGTATTCGGACGACAAGCTTGGCGGTCCGGTCGGTTGCCCTTGTGGGTTAAAGGCACACTGATTGGCTCTTTTGCTGATAGCCATCTTATGGCGGTTTTGCTTCCGCTGTTCAATTCTTGTATTTACATGTATTTGGCCGGTTGGCCTCTCTTTTGTAATAGCTATCCTTTATTTATCTTAACTTCTGGTTTGTTGCTTTGGTTCGGTTCTATGTGAATGAATGGAATTGGTGCATGAATTTTGTAAAGAGGTGTATATATTGTAATTTTGGGAAGTATACATGTCTCGATTCTCGGGTTATCTGATTTGTTATGCTAGGACCAAGTGGATGGTTAAGCATTACAAGCCCGATAAGCCGGGGTGTCACACTAAGTAACAGAAGATCACAATTTTTAGGTAGCATACCATTCTGTATAGATAAACTATTAGCACGTAGAAACGAGCTCACCTCATAATTTAAGTGACGTGCACGAGCTCTTGTCATAGGACCTTGTAGTTTAGCAACCGGATCTAGATGATTTTGTGTAGTGCGTGTATCCGAAAGAGTGATGTCTTTCATTAACTCATAATGACGGGTATAGATCCTTGAGGCGATGACTTTGGAACCAAGGGACGACGGCGAGCGGCAGCGCTGCTCCGGCGACGGCGGAATCGGCGAACGGCAACGACTCTGGGGCACGAAGGGGGGCAAAAGAACAAGGATGTGACGGTGAACTCACTAGGTCTTGCACCAAGACGAGAGGACAAAAGAGACAACCAGCGGCAAGAGTTGAGCGGCGACGAACTTCAGACTTCAGGCAACGAGGCTCCAACAACTCTACGGCGAAATGGAGGGAAGGGCGACGCAGATATGGACAACACGAATTAAACTGTGGCAAAGGTGTAACACCCTGACTATAAGGAAGTCAAGATGCCACCTACAACCTCTACTCTTTAGAAGAATAACATCGAAACGCATGACAAGGTGAAGCAAGTAATAAGATTATACGGAAACAAGAATTCATCAACAAGTTTAACCAACGGAATGGAAATAAACAATTCAGAGGGATACGGTAGTTATGACCAAAATGACTTATTACAATTCAACACAAGTCATAATTAACAACGATAAAAGTTCTCAAAATGTTTGGTTTATGGTAGTGAGTGCATCGTGTTGAACTACCCTCCACGAGATCATTCTTCCTTGTCATTTACCTAAATAAGATAATAAAGCAAGAATGAGCCAAAGACTCAGCAAGTAATTGTATGTAACAATCAAACATACCATGAACAATATATCACTATCATAATTTGAACATTGACTGGAAACAACTTTATGAATGGATGAAGTGGAATGATGCATTGAAGGAATTGGACATATTGCGGCATATCTGGTATAGCGAGTGAAACACCCGTCGGTGTTCACTTAAAGTAATCGTATGAAGAACGTTTCATACGACCGTCCAACGTGGCCCACATTGGAATGGTGGACTCACGTAACGTGGCCCACATTGGAATGGTAGACTCACGTACCCATTCTGGAATTGATGGGATTTTCAAGTGCCCATACTAGAATTGATGGGTCTTACAAAGTTAATTTATGCATGTCATGATGTGATCCCATGGCAATATTGAAAAGTACTCATAAATGAAAAGATACTCATGGCATTCATCTACAAATACGAACAAATATAATCATTCATTCACACATCACATAATGCATCAATCATAGTATACAAGTTACTTGCCTTCCGCGCTGCGACGGATTAGGTGGTAACTGAGGTACCTCTCTACTCACCGCTTCACCGCCTACAATAAAGAATAATCGAAATGAGGACAAACGAGCAAGACTTTACTACACGTGCCCTCCCACAAATTTAACCAAACCAACCAACCAAAAGGTTCAATTTGATCCATTCGCCCAAACATTCCAAATACCCCTAAACTGGCAGTTTTACTAGAAAATTCACCAATAATTAACCGTAAGTCCAAAAGACCTGAAACCAATTCTCATCTTTTCTTAACGTAACGGGCTACGAAACTCTAGTTGATGGTAAACTCTAATTCGGCCAAAACAGAGGTCTAACCATCCAATGAAAAACTATAACTGCAGTCTGTCCAGAATTCAGAACAGCCCTAAAGAAAAGGCTCTAACTTTTAAACCACTGATCCAAATAAAGTGATCTTTATCAGCCGGGAAACATGGTGAAATTATATTCAAAAAACTAGTTGGGTGGCCGACCTGGTTCTGAATCTAACTAGATCAAAACCTAGGTGAACAGACTATACCCAGAATTTCTGACAGACAGTGCAGTACGTGATAAAACAGTCATAACTTTTAAACTACTGGTTGAAAATTCGTGATCCAGGTGCCAAAAGAAAGCTAATGAAACTAGGAACAATTCTCCAGAAGACACACATGTCCAATTTTGCCTATACGACGCCCAAAACTGAGGTACAACATACTGGACAGAAACAATCTATTAACAGAATCAAAACGAAACTACAAATCAATCGGATCCTCAACTCTAATGGAATCAAACAACGAATCGGAGGTCTAATTACCCTTGTAGACCAGTAAGACGACGAAGATCCGCTGCACACGGGTCTTCCTCCTTCCCTCTCTTCTCTCTTCTAGGGCCGCCACCGAAGAGGCGCGAACGGCCGTCGGCGTCGGCGGGAACGGAGTTGTTGGAGGGACCTTGAGGAGGAGCGACAGGGATCACGGAGTTGGCACCACCGCTGCGAGGGCACCAAGGGGCAGCAAGGAGGCGGTTTGGGGAGGAGGAGACAAAGGGGTGGCGGCTAGGGTTTTGGGGGGGGGGCGCCCCCTTTGGCCGCCACTACATGGGCGGCGGCCCCTCTTGGGCCACAGGTCGTGACTGCGGCCGAGTTGACGTCTAATATCATTTACCCCTCATTTGTTTGGAAAAATCCGACGAAAGTTGTTTCTTTTACTCCCTCCGACTTCTTTCTTTTTACCGATTCGATTCCGGAAAGTTGTAAATCTCGTTTTCGAATAATACTCCCAGACAATTGAAACGATACAACCTAGCTGGATAAATGAGGTATTACACTCTATCCCCTTAGAAAGATTCGACCTCGAATCTACGCAACAAACTTCGAGAAAGATAGATGAACAACTTAGGTAGTTACCTGAAACGAACAGGTCGGGGTATTGTTCTCGCATGCGGGACTCCAACTCCCAAGTGGCCTCTCTCTCAGTCTGATGAGACCAAAGAACTTTGACATACTTCAGGGTCTTGTTCCTCAGAACCCGTTCTAATTCTTCTAATATCTTCACTGGCCGGGACTCGAAGGTAATGTCTTGCTTGACAATCAAAGGCTCCAAAGGAATGACATGATCTGGGTCTCTCAGAAACTTTCTCAACATCGAAACATGAAACACGTTGTGAACCCCACTCATAGAATCGGGAAGGTCCAAACGGTAAGCTAGCTTTCCAATTCGTGCCACGATTGGGAAGGGTCCAACATACCTTGGACTAAGCTTCCCTTTGGTGCCAAAACGCACTACGCCTTTAGATGGCGATACTCTCAACAGAACCTCATTTCCCACCTCGAATTCCAAATCTCGTCTTGACGACATCGTAGCTCTTCAGCCGGCTCAGGCGACCAACAAATTACGCCTAACCTCTGCCACTCTAGCCACTGTCTGCTGAACCCAGTCGGGACCCAAGACTGCCCGCTCTCCAACCTCATTCCAGCACAACGGGGACCTGCACTTACACCCATAAAGAACCTCGTATGGTGCAGCTCGAATACTGGAATGATAACTGTTGTTATAAGCAAACTCGCCAAAGCTAAATGCTCTTCCCAATTCCCTTTCGGGATAAAACACAACACTGAGCATGTCTTCTAATGTCCGAATGGTGCGCCGATATCCATCCGTTTGGGGATGAAAGGCCGTGCTAAGGCGGAGTTGTGTGCCCAATGCACTCTGCAAACTTTCCCGAATTTGGAAGCGAACTTGGCATCCGGTCGAAACAATAGTCTTTGGCACTCCGCAAGCGCACAATTTCTCGTACATAAAGAGAGCCAAATCGCTTGCCGAGTTGGTTGTACGAATAGGAATGAAATGTGCAGACTTACTGAACCGGTCCACAATTACCCAAATAGCATCCTTTCCTCGTTGCGTGCGAGGTAAACCAACCACAAAATCCATAGATATATCGTCCCATGGCCAAACTGGTACCTCCAAGGGTTGCAACAGTCCTGCTGGTCGCTTGTGCTCAGCCTTGACCCGATGGCACACCCCACATGAAGCCACATATTGTGCGATATCAATTTTCATCCGTTTCCACCAGAAACTTTTCTTTAAATCTTTGTACATCTTGGTCTCACCAGGATGTACGGTATAAGGAGTACGATGGGCCTCTTTCAAAATCTCCAATTTAACCTGAGACTCCTGTGGCACATAGAGACGTCCTTTAAATCGCAAAGAATCAAACTTGTCCACACTGAAGTGACCTTGCTTGCCCTCAGCACAAAGCTTCCTCACTCGTTGGAGCATCTGATCTTCTTCTTTGTGCTACTCGCACCGATTCGGAAGAGTGACTCTAAAATCAAGCGAGTCTCGATGCATGCGGTACCCGCAGCGAAGGAAATATCCATACGCTCAAAGTCAGCAATAAGCAAACGAGGATAGGAGGTGTCGCCTTGCGACTCAAGGCAACCACTACCACATTAGCCTTGCCAGGGATGGTACTGAATAGTAAGATCATAGTCCTTGATCAACTCTAGCCATCTCCTCTGTCTCAAGTTCAAGTCCTTCTGGGTAAAGATGTATTTCAGGCTCTTGTGGTCAGTGAACACATCACAAAATTCACTGTACAAATAATGACGCCAGATCTTCAAAGCATGAATCACTGCAGCAAGCTCTAGATCATGGGTGGGATAATTCTGTTCATGCTTCTTCAGCTGTCTCGATGCATAGGCAATCACTTTACCATCCTGCATGAGTACACAACCAAGTCCAACTATGGACGCATCTGAATAGATAGTGAATCTCTTCCCAGGCCCAGGAAGAGTAAGAATTGGAGCAGTCACTAATCTATCTTTCAAAGTGCAAAAACTGCGCTCACAAGCATCAGACCACTGGAACCTAACACCTTTCTGTGTCAACTGGGACATTGGTTTAGCAATGGTTGAAAAACCCTCCACAAACCGCCGGTAATAGCCAGCTAAACCCAGAAAACTCCTTACTTCTTTGACATTGGTTGGTCTCTTCCACTCTACCACTGTCGAAATCTTGCTAGGATCAACCGAAATACCCTTCTGATTAATAACGTGACCCAAAAACCCAACTTCAGAAATCCAGAACTCACACTTCTTCAGCTTGGCATAGAATTGATTCTCTCTTAAAGTTTCAAGCACCAACCGCAAATGGTGGGTGTGATCCTCCTCTGTCTTGGAATAAATCAAGATATCATCTATGAATACCACAACGAAATCATCAAGGTATTGATGCAGCATACTATTCATGGCTTCCATGAAAAGCGCAGGAGATTCGTTAGTCAAAAGACATAACTTTATACTCATAATGACCATACCTCGTAGAAAGCCGTTTTCTCAATATCACGCCACGAACCCGAATCGATTATAACCCATTGGAGATCAATCTTGGAAAATATCCTAGCTCCTTTCAAGCTGGTCGAAAAGGTCCTCAATGCGAGGCAAAGGATATTTATTCTTCACGATCGCTGATTAAGCGCTAGATAATCTATGCACATCGCCGGTGCCATCTTTCTTCTTAGTAAAAGAACAGCTCCCCATGGCGATACGCTACGTTGAATCATACCTTTGGACAGCAGAGTCGTCAATTGTTTCTTCAATTCTTCTGAAATGGCGAGCCAATCGGTAAGGAGACTTGGACAAAGGCCGAGTTCGGAATAAGATCAATCCGAACTCCACTTTCCTCACCGGAGGTATTCAGGAAGTTCTACAGAAAGAAATCGGAAAACTCCTTCTGGCTGGAATCTCCTCAATATGCCATGAAGAATCAGTCTTTTCATTGAGGAACAAAGTAATCCGATGGTCGATGCGGCGGCTAGGAATAGGTTAGCCGGCACAAATCTTGAATCGACGGTGCATCGCTCGAATACGATTCTTCACGGAAGGAGCTAGCAAGGTCACCGTCTTCGAAACAACAAATCTTGGCGGTATTGGAATAACCGGTCCATACCTGAATAACATCGAATGGTGCCAATTGAATAACCATAAGATTCGCAGTGAAAACTCATCATCTATAATTATAGAACAACCGGGACAGACGGTAGAGCTAGAAATAAGTCCTCCTTGGGAGCTGACTACCACTGACTCAGAAATAAGCTGAAAACTCAAACCCACTTTTCTAACAAACTCCAAAGACACGAACGAGTAAGTAGCCCCCGAATCAAACAGTATAAAGGCATCATGCGAATCCACTAGTAAAGTACCTGTCACCACATCAGGACGTCCCTAAGTCTCAGGGGTGGGCATGGCGTAGACCCCTGATGCACCGGTGCAGAAGACGCACCAACACTCTGCGACGGAAAGCTGGAAACAGCTGCTGGAGGAACAAACGACGGAGGTGCAGAAGGTGCGGGATTCCAATAGAACCCTACAGGAGGCGCCGGAGTAAAAGCTGCAGGTGGAACCCATCTTTGGAGGGTGCGTGGTGCGAGGCCGCCGTCAGTCTGAATCGAACCTCTGTGGAAACTGGAGGATGAAGCTGCTGGGACGGCCTCCCATTTGATGATACTAGCTGGATTTTGCTTGCACACAGATGACTTGTGGCCCTCCCGTCCGCACTACTGGCATGTTCCCTTGAAGGAACATTCTGAAGCTCGATGCCCGTCACCACACCGAAAACACTTCATGCCCTGACCTGGAACAGGACGCAACTGTGGAGCGAAAGATGAAGAACGTGGCGCCGAAGAGGAAGACTGCCACTGCTGAACCGGACGGGAACTTTGATTCTTTTGAAACCTCTTAGCAGCGGGTCGCTGAAAAGATCCACCACCTCCACCGAAACTCCGCTTCTGGCCACTGCTAGATCCACCGGTAGCAATAGAACCACTAGCAACATGCCCTTGCGACGAAGGAGCTCTTTCCAACTCCATCCCTCTAGCCTGCTCAACCACTGAGCTAAAATCACGTAGACCTGTCGCTCCCAGAATTTGGCGATACTCCTGATTGAGGCCCCGCCGGAACCTCTTAGCCTTCTCTTTATCATCACTTGCCACGGCTGGTACAAAACGCACCAGATTGTTGAACCCAGCCTCATAATCAGATACTGACATCTTCCCTTGCACATAAGTCAGGAGTGATTGCTCCATCTTCTCAATGAAGGAGTCAGGATAGAACTGTGTCCTGAATCTCTCCACAAATACCTCCCAAGTAACAGGACCCTGTGCTGGAGTCCTAGAAGACAGGACTCCTTCCCACCAGATGTCGGCCTGGCCCTTCAGCTGAAAGGCCACAAATCGCGCCTTCTGCGCGGATGCCAGCTCTAAGGCTCCAAACTGAAGCTCCATGTACCTCAACCAGTCCGCAGCCTGAACCGGTGTGCCTGCTCCGTCAAAAGTGTCCAGACGAAGCGACATCCACTCCCGGAGGCTCATCCTAACCCCGGGTGGAACAGTAGTAGCAACAGGTTCCGCCACAGGCGCAGCAGCCGTAGGAATGGCCGCCTACAACTGTTGGCGAAGTTGTTGATTCTCCCTTATAAGGTTCTGAATAAGATCTGCTGTTGCGGTCGGTGGCTCAACAACCGGAGGCGCAGCTGAGGCAATCTCCTCGATACGACCACCAATCCTTGAGCGAAGACGATGTAGCTGCCGGACCGTGGCCACGACCACGACTACGGGTCGGTGGACGACCACGACCACGGCCTCTACCTCTTGCCATCTATGAACAACACAACAGAAAGAAAACCAAACACTTAGCTCAACGAACTGATAAACATAATAATTGGAACATAACCAAGCAATTGCGGAAAACAATGGTTTACCCAACCCTTCCTATTGTGCACAGTGTGTCATTTTAATATTATTACCACGGACCTGAAGCCCGCTCTGATACCAACTGTAACACCCTGACTATAAGGAAGTCAAGATGCCACCTACAACCTCTACTCTTTAGAAGAATAACATCGAAACGCATGACAAGGTGAAGCAAGTAATAAGATTATACGGAAACAAGAATTCATCAACAAGTTTAACCAACGGAATGGAAATAAACAATTCAGAGGGATACGGTAGTTATGACCAAAATGGCTTATTACAATTCAACACAAGTCATAATTAACAACAGTAAAAGTTCTCAAAATGTTTGGTTTATGGTAGTGAGTGCATCGTGTTGAACTACCCTCCACGAGATCATTCTTCCTTGTCATTTACCTAAATAAGACAATAAAGCAAGAATGAGCCAAAGACTCAGCAAGTAATTGTATGTAACAATCAAACATACCATGAACAATATATCACTATCATAATTTGAACATTGACTGGAAACAACTTTATGAATGGATGAAGTGGAATGATGCATTGAAGGAATTGGACATATTGCAGCATATACCGGTATAGCGAGTGAAACACCCGTCGGTGTTCACTTAAAGTAATCGTATGAAGAACGTTTCATACGATCAGTCAACGTGGCCCACATTGAAATGGTGGACTCACGTAACGTGGCCCACATTGGAATGGTGGACTCACGTACCCATTCTGGAATTGATGGGATTTTCAAGTGCCCATACTAGAATTGATGGGTCTTACAAAGTTAATTTATGCATGTCATGATGTGATCCCATGGCAATATTGAAAAGTACTCATAAATGAAAAGATACTCATGGCATTCATCTACAAATACGAACAAATATAATCATTCATTCACACATCACATAATGCATCAATCATAGTATACAAGTTACTTGCCTTCCGCGCTGCGACGGATTAGGTGGTAACTGAGGTACCTCTCTACTCACCGCTTCACCGCCTACAATAAAGAATAATCAAAATGAGGACAAACGAGCAAGACTTTGCTACACGTGCCCTCCCACAAATCTAACCAAACCAACCAACCAAAAGGTTCAATTTGATCCATTCGCCCAAACATTCCAAATAACCCTAAACTGGCAGTTTTACTAGAAAATTCACCAATAATTAACCGTAAGTCCAAAAGACCTGAAACCAGTGCTCATATTTTCTTAACGTAACGGGCTACGAAACTCTAGTTGATGGTAAACTCTAATTCGGCCAAAACAGAGGTCTAACCATCCAATGAAAAACTATAACTGCAGTCTGTCCAGAATTCAGAACAGCCCTAAAGAAAAGGCTCTAACTTTTAAAACACTGATCCAAATAAAGTGATCTTTATCAGCCTAGAAACATGGTGAAATTATCTTCAAAAACCTAGTTGGGTGGCCGACCTGGTTCTGACTCTAACTAGATCAAAACCTAGGTGCAACCGATTATACCCAGAAATTCTGACAGACAGTGCAGTACGTGATAAAACAGTCATAACTTTTAAACTACTGGGTGAAAATTCATGATCCAGGTGCCAAAAGAAAGCTAATGAAACCAGGAACAATTCTTCAGAAGACACACATGTCCAATTCGGCCTTTACGATGCCCACAACGGAGGTACAACGTACTGGACAGAAACAATCTATTAACAGAATCAAAACGAAACTACAAATCCAATCGGATCCTCAACTCTAATGGAATCAAACAACCAATCGGAGGTCTAATTACCCTTGTAGACCAGTAAGACGACGAAGATCCGCTGCACACGGGTCTTCCTCCCTTCCCCTCTCTTCTCTCTTCTAGGGCCGGCCACCGGAAGACGACGAACGGCCGTCGACGTCGGCGGGGAACGGAGTTGTTGGAGGGACCTTGAGGAGGAGCGACGGGATCACCGGAGTTGGCACCACCGCTGCGAGGGGGCACCAAGGGGCAGCAAGGAGGCCGGTTTGGGGGAGGGGAGGAGGCGGCCAAGGGGGAGGGGAGGAGACAAAGGGGTGGCGGCTAGGGTTTTGGGGGGGGAGTGGCGCCCCCCCCTTTGGCCGGCCACTACATGGGCCGGCCGGCCCCTCTTGGGCCACACAGGTGCGACTGCGGCCCAAAGTTGACGTGAAATATCATTACCCCCGCTGTTTGGAAAAATCCGACGAAAGTTGTTTCTTTTACTCCCTCCGACTTCTTTCTTTTTACCGATTCGATTCCGGAAAGTTGTAAATCTCGTTTTCGAATAATACTCCCAGACAATTGAAACGATACAACCTAGCTGGATAAATGAGGTATTACAAAAGGCGAGGCACGTGGTTCACCGATGGATGCACAAAACAAAAATGAAGACGACAATGGGCTCAAAACTTGCAAGTCCACTCCTGGCAGCTTGACGACGACTTCGAGGCTAATATGGGACTCTGGGGTGCGACGCGACACAAGGATGCGAAGACCGAGGGGACGACGAGCTTTTAAAGGCAGCGGCAACGAGACTGACTCGAACACAGCGACGAAGCTATGTCAAAGATGGAGACAGAGACGAGAACGGGCAGGGCATGGTTGATAGGCGGGACCCACATGTCACTAGCAGTGTGATGTGGCGCGTGGCAATAGCGGAAGCAGACTGGGCTACGCGCGGTGAGGCAGACTAGGCCGAGTAAAAATGGGCTAGTGGGTGCGAAAAAGAAATGGGCTGAGAAAGAAAATGGTCTGACAAGAATTTCCAGAAAAGATAATGTTTTTTGGATTTCCGAAAAGGGAATAAATCAAATCGAGCTCAAAAAATAGCAAATAAACTCAATAAAATTCCATAAAATACTTTGGAACTCAAGGAACCTAAATAAAAAGTATTTGAGTTTAATTGAAGTTTAGATTATTCATATTAAATGATTTTATTTCAAAAAATTCAATTTAAGCTTTAAGTTAGCTAAGAAAATTCAACTGGTTATTTTTACTTTTAAATGCTTCAAAAGAACTACAAATTTGGGATGTTACAAAGTATATGGAGAAGAAGAGCAAGAAGGGTGAGATGTACCAGGTATTCAAGACGAGCATAAGAGAACTTTGCCTCGAGATTCTGCGCAGGGAGAAAGGACATCGTGGGACGAACCGTGCGATGATCATCCACGAGTGCATGCTACGCCGTGCTAGTTGGATATGCACTTGCAACAAGCCTCTTCTTCTGCATAGGCTATGCTCACATGTCATGGCCGCATGTTCGATAGTGGCGCAACAATTTGGCTAATACCTTTCTAAATACTTCACCAAGGAAAAGGTTATGCAAACCTAAAATATGGAGTTGTATGGTTACAGCGTGGTTGGTCATTTCACTGACCATCCTGCCCGAGAGCAACTGATATGGACCGCATACATTGCTAGGCTGAAGGGAATGGTTGGTCAGTGGTAGGTGTGACGTATCAGGAACGACGTGAATGAAGCAGAAGTTGGGCATCGTATGAAGAAGTACTCTATTTGCAGGTAGCCCAAGCATACCTTCAAGAAATGCCCTACGAGAAATGCACAAGATGAAGGAGAAGTAGGTAGTCCAGATACCGCCGCGGGAACCTCATCCGACCGCCCCACTCGAGGCGGGCACCGTGGAGGTCGACATGGTGGACGTTGAGGTCGCGGCCATGGGAATGGTTTGTCTTATTGAAATATGTTGTGCTGAATGTTTTGCATTATTATTGTGATTTATCAACAAATTATGTGATGACGTTGTGCTAAAATATTTTGTAATATCATTGTATTTTTTCACTAAACTATGTGATAACGTTGTGCTGAAATATGTTATGCTAATATTGTTTCTTATTACTTTCTGTTTCCGTTTCTTATTATGTCGTGCGTCGAATTGTAACGTGTAACTTATGTTTTGCCGTCACTTTCAGTTTTCTTTTGAAAAAAAATCCCTGGTCACGTCGCCAATCCGAAAGGTGATAGCTTCCTGACGCCATTTGAAATGACGACACTAGCCTATTTTTTAAAATGTATTTTTGACTAATTATTTTTATTTTTATAAATAATATTATTTTAAAAAATTCCATTGCCGACTAGGCCAAAAGGCATAATAATAGTTGAATACAATAATGTATTTCGATTCATAATTACACAATTGCTATACTCTTTTCTGCTATACTAGTATTTTTTTTGTAGGGGTCAAAGAAACAAATCTTTTTGGATGAGTTGTATTCCCTTTACTAGATTAAACCAATAAATTGGTAGACATACAGAATCATGGGGGCTTCTTTTTGTCCATCTATTTGGATTGGTTGGACCTCAGCTATCTTCCAGGAAGCAAAGAACTCCTTTTTCCAAAATTACTCTAGAGCTCGAAAGGACAAGAAACTCACACGATAGCCAACGAGGCAAAAAAAAGTATTACACAAGCTATTTCCACTACCAGAATCCGTTAGTTTCCCGAGTGCTCTAACCACTCGGGAAATCCATGAAAACACTCGGGAAGTACTTTCCCAAAGGTCAATTGTCGGGAAAACACACTCAGGATAGTTTAGTCGGGTAAATTAGTGTTTCCCGACACTCAGGACAAAAACTTGTCTGAGCACCGTAATCACCGTAACGAAATACTTTCCCGAGTGCGGAAACACTCGGAAAAATTATGATGAAAACACTCGGGAACGAGAACGACGTGGCCAACACTTCCTGACGTTAGCACTCGGGAAATATTGCCACGTAAACACTCGGGAAAGCCGCTGATAATTCCCCGAGTATTGACACTCGGGAATAAGAGCAAATAATATTTTGCCAGCGCGTTTTTCCCCGAGTGTATGTCAAATAAAACACTTGGGAAAGTTGGTCAAACAGGTTGTAACCAATTTTTTCGTATGGACGATTTGCAATTAGATTTGAATCAGATTCAACAATATACATTCCACATCCAGATATAGCAATCCATTCCACATGCAGATTCAGCAATACATTCAAGAGCAAGATTCAACGATATTGACATATATTGTAACACCCTGGCTATTCGAAAGCCAAGATGCCACCTAAGGATACAACATATGAACAATTTACGGAATAAGATTCATTATGCATCTATCCAAATATCAATAATAGGATAACGAGGTGAAAGCAGCCAATACATCAGTGGCGAATAATCAAGAAACTAATCATGGAACGACATGACATGAAGTTTAAACATTACTTATCTGATCCTTCTCTCATCAAGGAATAACAAAGTTGAAACCATTAATGAAAATTATCGAGTAATGTTCTGTGTGCAACGTGTTGGTCTACTCCCTTCCCAAAATCATCAACATCAGGGTGGATCACCTAAATAACATTGAAAGCAAGGGTGAGTCGAAACTCAGCAAGTACCATATTAGAATAATCAATCAAATAGTAGATAAATCAATTCAATTGAATTATGAACAAATCTTGCACCACATACATGATTGAATGGAATGAATACAAGAATGGATGGAATGAAAGAATGCTGCTGAAGGAATGGACTAATCACGACTTATCTGGGTATAGCGAGTGTAACACCGTCGGTGTTCACTTAAAGTTACCGTATGAAGAACGTTTCATACGGGTGTCCAACGTGGCCCACATTGGAATGGTGGATCACACGTACCCATTCTGGAATTGATGGGTTTTCAAATGCCCATACTGGAATTGATGGGTCTTTAAAATGCCCATACTGGAATTGATGGGTCTTTCAAAATTCCACTCCCGTGGACGGAAATTAAAGCATGTATGAATGGAATGAAGCAAGCAATATGAATGTAATACCCCGGATTCGGATCGGGTAATTAGAAAAGCAGCTGGGGATGGAAAATTCAAACAAGAACTGAAATTTCCTGAATCGACGGGGGGTTTTCAGCGATCTTCCGACAACACGGGTGCGGCGCAGCCAGAGGGGCCCATGAGAGGGGCCAACCAAGGGAGGGTTTTTTCCTCATCCCCAAACCCTAGCCTATCCCTCTCTCTCCCCACTCCCCTCCCCAAGCCGCCACCCCCTCCTCCCCCTCTCCAACCGGCCGCCACCCTCCTCCCTGTCGTACGCCAGACTTGTTTGTCAAATTTGGGTAAGTTCCGTACGTTTTCTGATCTTCCCACATCTTAGAAAGTTGTAGCCCTTGATCTTAGATTTCTTTAGGCACCGAGATCATCTGATTTGGAGTTACAGTTTAGGAGATATGGTAGTTTTACCACGACTGTCCTTAACAGCTGACGTATTTTGGCAGATTTTCTTGTCGGGCCATTATGAATTACTTAGAGGCCGAATCTCGGGTTTTCGTCTGCTAGAGTTATGTTCCTGGTTTCCTTAGTTTTCTTTTGGCACCGAGATAACGAGATTCCACCTGTGGTTTAGGAGATATGAATTTTTAACCGCACACTACTCTGTCTGTCAGAGATTTTGGAGACTATCGGTTGCTCGTCGGTTTTGATCTAGTTACAGTCAGATTCAGAACTCCCACCCAAATAGGTTATTGTAGCCCTTTAAATTATCTTTCCATGTTGATAAAGATCACCTCTATTGGATCAGTAGAATAAAAGTTACGTCATTTTCTTTACCACTGTTCTGAAATCTGGCTGAATAGTTTATTTTCAATTCGGGTATGTGCGGTATATTGGGTAGTCAGGAGATATTGTAGAACACCGGTAGCAATGTATTTCCACGTTGTTCTTATTTCGGGAACACTTGTGTAAGCGGTGAGGCATCGCGTGTGGGAACACCTTCATTGCTTGCTAGCGCGTGAGGCACCGACGGGTGTTACACTCGCTATACCGGTATAAGCTGTGATTAGTCCATTCCTTCAGTGCATTCTTTCATTCCATCCATTCATGTATTCATTCCATTCAATCATGTATGTGGTGCAAGATTTGTTCATAATTCAATTGAATTGATTTATCCACTATTTGATTGATTATTCTAATATGGTACTTTTTGAGTTTCGACTCACCTTGCTTTCAATGTTATTTAGGTGATCCACCACGATGTTGATGATTTTGGGAAGGGAGTAGACCAACACGTTGCACACAGAACATTACTCGATAATTTTCATTAATGGTTTCAACTTTGTTATTCCTTGATGAGAGAAGGATCAGATTAAGTAATATTTAAACTTCATGTCATGTCGCTCCATGATTAGTTTCTTGATTATTCGCCACTGATGTATTGGCTGCTTTCACCTCGTTATCCTGTTATTGATATTTGGATAGATGCATATTGAATCTTATTCCGTAAATTGTTCATATGTTGTATCCTTAGGTGGCATCTTGGCTTCCGAATAGCCAGGGTGTTACAGTTGGTATCAGAGCGGGCTTCAGGTCCGTGGTTCATTCAAATATATTAAATTGATACACCGTGTGCACACTAGGAGGGTTTGGGTAAACTATTGCTTCGCATTTGATTGTGGTGGCACGAGTAATGAGTCGTTGTTAAATTGTTTTGTGCTATGATGTGTTAATCCACGATATGATGTGTTAACCTCTATCTATGAAATTATTCTATGATTGCCATGAGATGATCCGATATATATACATATTTATATTCATAATTGATTGCATTAGTTATGCGTTTCGTAGCGGACGTCGAGAAGTTGAGTTCGTGGTTGTTGTCCTCGGTTTTGCCAGGCTACACCACTGCTTGTGGTATGAAATTAGAGAAGTTCTTACCTCATTCCATAAGCTCTGTGTTGAACATGAGCTCATTGATGAACTTGTCGCCTTTCTAGAACCGGTATCCGGTTTCGTTGTAGTTTCGCGGTTCGTGAATTTCTTTTGAATTTGGAGTTTTAATGAAATAGCAAGCTCCGTAGGTTTCAACCGTTCTTTTAACCAGATTAGGGTTCTTTTGATTCTTGTGAAATTTCGCTCCACGTGGGCATAGTTCCATTACAAGATTTATCTTTTCACAAAAGACCTGTTTTACACCTGTTGGGGAAATTTAACTCATTCGTTCGTTTGGAATCTCTGATCGAAGACTTCTTTTGCAAGTTCTTTATTAAGTGTGTATTGATCTTGCATATTTCTCTAGGGATGCTTTAGTAAGTCGCTCTCTTCCTTGATTTTGAATTTGACAAATTCTTGTCCGTGGTGATTGATGAATTTCTCTTGTGTTCATGATTCTTGGTAGACGAGTTTAAGTAGGCCTTTAATGGTACTCCGAAAACATTACTGTTTTTCGATTGTTGAATTGCTTTTACTACGAGTGATCTTTGTAAATTGGCAACATTGATATTTCCATGGTTGTTCCTTCTTTCTCATTGGAAAAGAGCGACCCAGTTACTCGTTTGATAATTTGCATAATGAGAGCTCCTGTTGCAAGTTCGTTAACATGAGAAAGCATTGGTTCCATGTATTTCTCTTGGATCTCTCCGCTTGTTGAAATTTGATATATCTCTTTCCCGAAGAAAAATGTTAAAACCATTTGTGGTCTCTGGGTTGTGATTAAGTCGGAAGTTGAGAAAAAAAAAATTGTGGGCTTCGGGTTTCTATTGGACCCTAGGGGTTTTCAAAGCAGTTCTTGTCTTTTGATTCTTGAGCTCCTTTACTACTTGTGAACGTGATTGTTGACAGGATCGTTCTCTTTTTGATAGCCTCATCCTTTTTGTTGATAGAGGCAACTTGGTTATCTGTTGGGCATTTCGGAGAATGGGAATTTTCTTTCACAAAGTTCATTGAAGAAATTTCGACTATGTTCATTTCCTTTGGAATATTTAGAGTGTTGGAGTTTAGAACCACCCTTTGAAAAAGAAAAGTGTCGCAACCCTTTGTTAGGTTTTCTGTTGTTTTGTGAGGGGTTGTGAGTAAATAATCTATGAGTTCAAGTTAGATTATTAGCGTGATGCATAATTTATCTTGACCGATGTCCCCAGTAGCGTAACTGGTTAGCTAGATCTACCTAATTTTTTTTTGGCTGGCTAATATTGTTGGAATCTTATGCTTTTGCCACATTGAGATTTCTAGCTTTCAAGTCAGTACCTTCTTCTCATTTGAAGTTTGATCTTCTTCTTGTGCGGGTCATGTGACCTCAACTGTGGACTCCACTTATGTTCAATGAGTTCATCGCTTTAATGGTTTTTCCCTTGGTTCTGTGTTCATTGCGAGTGGTAAGTGATTTCCCAGTTGGTGAAAAGCGTTTTTATGTGCCTCTTCTTTTGAGAAGTATTCAACCAATTTTTTTCACATGGGTCTTTCGAAATGTTTTCTAAATGTGGTTGTGAGCTTGATGTTATTACTTGTAGTAAATTGATCGCCTTTTTGTGATATCGTTCAAATGAGAATATTTCCAGTTTAGCTTTCGCGGTACCTTGGAGATCGCGAATCACCGGTTAACTAAAATCATTTGGATAACTTAAGGAATTGGATTATCCTATTGCTTCTTAAAGGTTTCGTGTGATTTAGTCCGAAAGGCTCTTTGGTTTGAGTCCGCAAAGTGAGGTTGTAATCAAAGAAAAAAAAATTCGTCGATCTCTTCGAGACGAAGTTAACCCATTTGCTTTCCGTGAAATCCTGTAAAGGGAAATGTTCGAGTTTTGTGGCTGAGATCATTTGGATCCCGTGTTTTCCCAAGTAGATGATTTGTTCCGAGCAAATTTGTCTTGTCGAAAGATTTTATTGGTTCTTAATTAGATCTTGTGGTTTGGACTAACGACCTTAGCTTGACCGTTGTGGCAAAGCGTTTCAAGTCAAAGGATTAATTTTATTGTTAATGGAACGAGTGTAGTCGGGGAATTTGAGAATTGAGTCAAGTTTTGTAACTTGTGGTTATTTGAGTCGTTCCTATACTTCTTGCTCTTCCCGCTCAAGAGATGTCGAGTTTCAATCACATTATCTTTCTTTCGTATCGGCTGTTATTTGCTAATCTCTCTTAGGGATGTGTTCCCTCAACTGTGAACTCAATTTCCGTTTTCTAAAGTCACCTTTTATCAGAATATTTCTTATGGTTTCTTGCTCGCCGTGATGAGCAATGTTTTTCTGTGTGACGAAGCTTGTCCTTATTCGCCTCTTTCTTTTGAGAAAGACCCAAAAATTTTGTTGCAGGGTTTTACAAAGCGTTTATTGGCAACTGTTTGGCGGTGGAAAAGTTTTGGTAGTGGTGATATTTTGCTACCAAGTTATTGGAGGAGTAGAAGAATGTGAAATGGATTTGATCTGTATCTCTTGAGGAAAAAAAATATTGATTCACATGGAATGTTTGGCTTCGAAGTAAGTCTGAATAGTGTTACGATTGAGTAGAACCTATGGTATAGAAATTCGAACTTGATTCATGTTAAAAGGTTGAGGATTATCGAAGGTATGGAGACCTTGATTAATTTTATAGAGTAACGCAATTGGATAAGATTGCGAGATTATGTGGGTAATTTTTGAGGATTTCAATAAGTGAGTATGTTATAATTGTGGGAATGTTGTAGATTCAATCCATTGATTTCCCTATTTTTTATAATTGCAATTTGTAGTAGAAGTCTTGTAGGTTAAATATGGGCTTTGCATTTTCATGCTAGACCTTTGGTCACTCAATGATTGTGTGTAGAGAGAGTGGAATAATAGAGTTTCCTGAGCAGTGGAATGATAATTGATAGAACCCTTCTGATGAAGTATATGAACGTGCGTGCTAAGAATTTTGAGTTGTTGTTCTTGTAAATTGGAGGTAATGTCATTGTGTGGGACCTATTCTGTGTTGCTTTGAACGCCTTTTATCAAATCATAGTAGAACGAGTTATTTAGAGTATTCGGTGGATTCAATATAGCCTCTCCACAATGGTGTGGATGATGTATTTCAATTTGAGCATAATTTGAGGATGTTTAACTAAGAGGTTTAAGCTCATGTGGTAGGCAGTGAATTCGAATTTCAATGTTCGAGAGAAATTTTATTCCTAGAAGCGAGGAACTGTGGCAAAGGATGATTCGTGGGATAATGAGGCGTTTTCTTGATTCTCGTTTGAGTTTTGTGTCGTTGACTTGTATTTTCCGCAATTTGAGTTGGCGCTGTGTTGGCGTGTTGATTCTTTCCAAATTCAGACAAACCGCAAGTATTTGGTTTGGGCGTTCGAGTGATTTCTCCTTTGGTTGTCGTGGTGTTCATTTGTAAACTGCTTATTTGGAAAATGGATTTGTTTTTGAGATGATTGTCAAATTTGGAATCTAACCTTTTGGTGGAGAGTTAGCATTGCGTGGATGTGATGAGGACTCTCTATTTCTAGTTGGATTCTCTTCGTTTTTGAAAGTTGTAGAAATGAGAACGTTGACTTATCGCGTTGACTGTCTCGGGTCCTTATGCGAAGTACGCATCGTCTGGTGTGCTCGAGTGTTAAGTGAGTATCTGAGCAATTCCAAGCTTGGAATATCATTTGTTTCATTCGATCGTAGTTTCCTTACTTTTAGATTGGCGTGCGATTCGAGGTCGAATCATTGTTAAGGAGGGTAGAATGTAATACCGGATTCGGATCGGGTAATTAGAAACGGTGGGAGGAAAATTCAAACAAGAACTGAAATTTTTCGAATCGACGGGGTTTTCGTGCGATCTTCCGACAACACTGGGCTGGCCGCAGCCCAGAGGGGCCCATGAGAGGGGCCAACCAAGGGGGGGGTTTTTCCTCATCCCCAAACCCTAGCCTATCCCCTCTCTCTCCCACTCCCTCCCAAGCCGCCACCCCCTCCTCCCGCTCTCCAACCGGCCGCCACCCTCCTCCCTGTCGTACGCCAGACTTGTTCGTCAGCTTTGGATAAGTTCCGTACGTTTTATGATCTTCCCACCTGTTAGAAAGTTGTAGCCCCTGATCTTAGCTTTCTTTAGGCACCGAGATCATCTGATTTGGAGTTACGGTTTAGGAGATATGGTAGTTTTACCGCGACTGTCCCGGACAGCTGACGTATTTTGGAAGATTTTCTTGTCGGGCCATTATGAATTACTTAGAGGCCGAATCTCAGGTTTTCGTCTCCTAGAGTTATGTTCCTGGTTTCCTTAGCTTTCTTTTGGCACCAATATCACGAGATTCCACCCAGTGGTGTAGGAGATATGAATTTTTAACCGCACACTACTCTGTCTGTCAGAGATTTTGGAGACTGTCGGTTGCTCGTCGGTTTTGATCTAGTTACAGTCAGATTCATAACTCCCACCCAAATAGGTTATTGTAGCTCTTTAAATTATATTTCCATGTTGATAAAGATCACCTCTATTGGATCAGTAGAATAAAAGTTACGTCATTTTCTTTACCACTGTTCTGAAATCTGGCTGAATAGTTTATTTTCAATTCGGGTCTGTGCGGTATATTGGGTAGTCAAGAGATATTGTAGAACACCGGTAGCAATGTATTTCCACGTTGTTCTTATTTCGGGAACACTTGTTTAGGCGGTGAGGCATCGCGTGTGGGAACACCTTCATTGCTTGCTAGCGCGTCGCAACGCGAAAGGCAAGTACATTGAATCATTTACATTGATGAATGATGTGTTTGTGTTCATGCTAATGTTTCTATGATTCATGTTTTCAATCAACGAAGTTACTCAACATTCATATTCGATCTGACAGGGCGATCGCATATTAACTTGTGGTGTTTTAAATTGAATGCATGATAATGTGATGTATCGTGTATGTTCTTGCACTTGTTCATGATGTTGATATGTTTCAAATTGATAATTGAGAAAAGATGATGACATTCATATTACTTGCTTCATTCCATTCATACATGCTTTAATTTCCGTCCACGGAGTGGAATTTTGAAAGACCCATCAATTCCAAAGTATGGGCATTTGAAAGACCCATCAATTCAAAGTATGGGCATTTGAAAGACCCATCAATTCCAGTATGGGCATTTGAAAACCCATCAATTCCAGAATGGGTACGTGTGATCCACCATTCCAATGTGGGCCACGTTGGACACCCGTATGAAACGTTCTTCATACGGTAACTTTAAGTGAACACCGACGGGTGTTACACTCGCTATCCCCAGTATAAGTCGTGATTAGTCCATTCCTTGATGCATTCTTTTATTCCATCCATTCATGTATTCATTCCATTCAATCATGTATGTGGTGTAAGATTTGTTCATAATTCAATTGAATTGATTTATCCACTATTTGATTGATTATTCTAATATGGTACTTACTGAGTTTCGACTCACCCTTGCTTTCAATGTTATTTAGGTGATCCACCTTGATGTTGATGATTTTGGGAAGGGAGTAGACCAACACGTTGCACACAGAACATTACTCGATAATTTTCATTAATGGTTTCAACTTTGTTATTCCTTGATGAGAGAAGGACTGTATTAAGTAATGTTTAAACTTCATGTCATGTCGTTCCATGATTAGTTTCTTGATTATTCGCCAATGATGTATTGGCTGCTTTCACCTCGTTATCCTGTTATTGATATTTGGATAGATGCATATTGAATCTTATTCCGTAAATTGTTCATATGTTGTATCCTTAGGTGGCATCTTGGCTTCCGAATAGCCAGGGTGTTACAATGAATGTCATCATCTTTTCTCAATTATCAATTTGAAACATATCAACATCATGAACAAGTGCAAGAACATACACGTATACATCACATTATCATGCATTCAATTGAAAACACCACAAGTTAATATGCAGTACCGGCCTGTACTGGAATATGAATGTTGAGTAACTTCGTTGATTGAAAACATGAATCATAGAAACATTAGCATGAACACAGACACATCATTCATCAATGTAAAGGATTCAATGTACTTGCCTTTCGCGTTGCGACGCGCTAGCAAGCAATGAAGGTGTTCCCACACGCGATGCCTCACCGCCTAAACAAGTGTTCCCGAAATAAGAACAACGTGGAAATACATTGCTATCGGTGTTCTACAATATCTCCTGACTACCCAATATACCGCATGGACCGAATTGAAAATAAACTATTCACCAGATTTGACCCTTCCGATCAGCGATGCGAGAAAAAACATATTTAATTATCTGGAATTGAAATGACCGAAACCAGTGCTAATGAATCTTAACGCATGACACTCTGAAACTCTAGTTGGCGGGTTCTCTGATTCGCCAAAATAGTGGCCTAAACAACAGTTGAAAACACTAACAGATATCTGCCCAGATTTCAGAACAGTGGTAAAGAAAATGACGTAACTTTTATTCTACTGATCCAATAGAGGTGATATTTATCAACATGGCAATATAATTTAAAGGGCTACAATAACCTATTTGGGTGGGAGTTCTGAATCTGACTGTAACTAGATCAAAACGGACGAGCAACCGATAGTCTCCAAAATCTCTGACAGACAGAGTAGTGTGCGGTTAAAAATTCATATCTCCTAAACCACAGGGTGGAATCTTGTGATCTCGGTGCCAAACGAAAGCTAAGGAAACCAGGAACATAACTCTAGGAGACAAAAACCCGAGATTCGGCCTCTAAGTAATTCATAATGGCCCTACAAGAAAATCTGCCAAAACACGTCAGCTGTCCAGGACAGTCGCGGTAAAACTACCATATCTCCTAAACCTTAACTCCAAATCAGATGATCTCAGTGCCTAAAGAAAGCTAAGATCAAGGGCTACAACTTTCTAAGAGGTGGGAAGATCATAAAACGTACGTAACTTACCCAAATCTGACGAACAAGTTTGGCGTACGACAGGAGGAGGGTGGCGGCCGGTTGGAGAGGGGGAGGAGGGGTGGCGGCAGGGAGGAGTGGGAGAGAGAGGGGATAGGCTAGGGTTTGGGGATGAGGAAAAAACCCCCCCTTGGTTGGCCCCTCTCATGGGCCCCTCCTGGGCTGCGGCTCAGGCCCAGGTTGTCGAAAGATCGCTGAAAACCCCCCGTCGATTCAGGAAATTTCAGTTCTTGTTTGAATTTTCCCTCCCCAGCTGCTTTTCTAATTACCCGATCCGAATCCGAGGTATTACATATATAGATTCAACAATATTGACATAATTTCCAAACTCACAACATTCGAGTTCAAATTAAAAAATCTACGCATGAGGCATACAATACGGTACATATAACAGTTCAAACAGTACGGATCAATTTAGACTTAAGCTAGAGCTGCTCCTTCTATCACATGGGATTCTAGTAAAGAGATGGCCTTCTCATCTGATCTCTGCATCAACAGGAATGTGAGAAAAGCTTGTTCCCACCCCAGAGTCCATAGCAGCCTTAAGCAATGAACTCAGACCACTGCATTGTCATGAAGAGAACAATTCAGTTTACCACTCAACATAAACAAGATGAAACTGAAGGACCGAAATGGCAACAGAGGGGGGGGTGAATGGTGCAATAAAAATTAAGAACTCCCCTTTGATGTATTTAAAGCAAATCTACAAAGCCCTCTGGATCTCTTAAGAAGAGTGAAGCAAAAACAGAGAATCAAAATAAACTTCAGACATTACACGAAATCGGAAGGTCGATTCTACCGTGTAGTTCCGCACTCCGTAGTTCCGGGATGCATGCGGAAGTTCCGCTGCTGATAATTCCGCCGTGGACAATCGGAAGTTCGATTGTCTGACCAGAAGAACACAGTCGCTCGGGTTTTCCCAAAAATCAAAGTGCTAAATCTTGAATGCTCTTCTCGGTCAAGTTTCACAGGACATCATCCTAAGCAACATCTTGACCTCATGGAGAAGAATCGCAAACAAAGATTTAACAAACAAGCCAAAATCGGATTTCTTGAAGAAGGGCAAGAAAGACCAAAACCCGAAATAGACACGATTCTCTGATTTCTAGTTCATGAAACTTTGAGGATACATTAGCAATATCAAAAGCGAATCTAGATATCAAGTTTCATGCTATTTCATAAGGCGAATCAAAAGATATGCCAAAACCCTAGATATTTAACATGAGAGCAGAGAGAAAGAAGAGGACATAAACAAGTAATCAAAACTCGAGTTTCATTGATAGATATCAAATGTTTACAGATGGAAACACAGAGGAAAGATTACATAAGATTTCAGATCATACTCTCCTCTCAACAAGCTCTCAAAAAGCAAAACAAATCTTTTCTAGAGCTAACCCTAATTTTCTCTCCAAAAGGTCTAACCCTAACTCGGGGTTCTCCCTATTTATAGCCTTGGCTAATGGGCCTCCAACCCATTAAGCCCGCTACACCCGAACGGAACCGCCTCCACTTTTGCCGCTTTGCGAAAAGACCCTTCGCCCTTGCGCACCTTCCGGAAGCCTCCGTACACCTTGTTGTGCACGACTATAACCGCTTCAAGATTCACGCCGTCTTGACACATCCCGGCCGTTCGACCTCAACGCCTCCTGCGCCTAGTCCGGTCCACGTGTCTCGCCACGACTCCATCTTGATGCCTGCGGTCAACATGACAAAAACACATCACATAGCATTGCACAATATCATAGCATCAATATTTGTATAAGACTCAAACTCATACAAAATCAAAATCACAATTTAACCTTCTACGCGATTACGGACACAATCGGAAGTTCCGCACTTACCACAATGAAGTTCCGATTTCGAACATCCGCACTTGTCGAATTATCGGAAGTTCCGTGCTTACCATCTGCGGAACTTCCGATCTTCGAACATCCATACGCCTAAAAATTCTATTCGATTTTCGTCTCGAGAGGAATCTCAATACGATATTATCGGACACTCGCTACCCCATGTGCGGAAGTTCCGATTCTCTTCAGCCGAAACCAAAAACCGTGTAAATCGGAAGTTCCTTTTTCCAACACGGTAGTTCGATTAATCGAACTTCCGCTCCATACACAAATGTAGTTCCGATTTCCTGACTTCGACCGAAGCAGTCCAAACCGAAAACCTCAACTCTCAATCTAATCAACACACTTGTCAAATACTCATCACTCAGTGGAGGACCTCTCACATAGTCTCTCAATCTCCCCTTGATGAGTATATTGACATGCAAAAAAAGCATAAGATGAGTTTGAGATTCCAGTCAACCAAGGTCTAAACAAGAGCAATTAAGCTCAAGACCAAGTTGACAAAAAGAGAAAAACTTGAGATGAGATGAAAGAGCAATTTTCTTCAGAAGGCTTTTTCTCACAATCATTCTCCCCCTTTGGCAATAAAATCATCAATATGTAGAAAAGGGAGGAAAAGACTAGATGATGTTCATTTTAAGCATTAGGAGCCATGTAGATTATCCAAAATGACTATTAGAGTATTACACCAAGCCATAACACGAGAAGAATGCTATCAAGATCATGACAATCGATGTATAGAAGAGCTAAGGCGAAAGTCTATAATCGATTAATGATCCGATTCTTTAGCGAGTCAAATAAGTCAAGATTGAAGTCTAGCTAAAGATATCCAAGGATGATGCAAGCCATGTCAAATAATCTAAGTTGAACCAAGAAGACTCATACTGAATAGTTTAGAGTGCTACCAGTTGAAGAAGGACTCATTTTATCCAGGACTTGGTCTCTTTAGAGATAAGTAATTTTAGCACATTTTTCTTTTTCGAAGACTTTTATGGTTTTATCTCGATAAAGCAAGCTCTGGACTAGGTGCCATCCACAACCGCCTCCTAAGCTTCAACCATTTTTTTATATTTTAAACCATGTGCTAGATCTCAAGCCTTATGCGACCACTCCAAACAATGACTTAAGGAGGTGATCTTAGGTCATCAAGGCTCCCCGAGTTCATGCCTAGTGCAATGGCAAGCCGTCTCATGAGAAAGATTTGGTGAGATCGGTTTTTCGCACAAAAGAGATCATTTTGCTTTTGAAATTTTTAGACCGGTGATTAGAGATAAGTCATGTTTCTTAACAAGCGACATAGCTTACTCAAAAGTTCAAAAAGATTCAGGACTCAACTCACCTACTTGACATGGCGAAAATCATAAAAGGATAGTTTTAACGGACTAGTCTCAAGAGCTATCATGACAAGATTTTAATTCAAGTTTAGCATTTTAAATACCTTAGCATGTCAAAGACTAAAATACACATAAAAGTCATGATAGATCTAGCGGTTTAGCATAAATCATGGCAAGATGTAAAAAGTGAAAGCAGATCATAAGGGATAATAAACAAGGCTCCATTTGATTATTATGCAATGCTTGATGAAATACACAAAATCGATTCCCTTGAGAATGAGATGCATCTTTTAATTCAAGGTTGAGGTATGACACAATTAAGAATATGGAATAACCAAGAATAACTCCCCGAACCAAAGGAACAAAAGCGAGAATCGATAAGTAAAGCAGAAAAGCGATCCTTTAGAGCATAGAAAAGATATAGAAGACTATCGCTCAGACGGGTTCTTATCTACCCCATATGATTCTAGGACTATCGGTGATCTATACAAACACTAAGGAGCAAACATTGCCCCTGTCTACCCAAGGGTGGCCCGACCCTGCTAGAACCTATAAGAAGTGAGTAAGCTCTACTTAGAGAGGTAAGAGACGACTAATAAGCGACATCCTAGAAGCACAAGACAAGAAGTAGCAGTCAAAGCAATGTGGCAAGAGAAACACTCTAACCTATCTTTGGAAGGACTTGACCGAAATATTAAAAGAAATGAAACGAGAAAGGAGTAAGCGTATAATATAATATAATATGATATAATATGATCTGAGAGTAGCACAAAGCTCCCCTCACGTGATCCGTAAGGACAAACCACTAAGCTCTCCCGCAGAGTGGAAAACCGAGAGTTGTCCGGAGGCTTAGTGAAGATATCGCATGGCTGGTGCTCACTCTCCTGGCGGAGCACAATGTCACCCTTCTCTACATGATCTCGAAGAAAGTGATATCGATATCTATATGCTTGGTCCGAGAATGTTGCTTTGGGTTCTTGGCAATGCAAATCGCGACGTGTTATCACGAGAAGAGTGGAGCGCAATCGATAGATAACCGAAATCTGCGGTCGAGACCATCAAAGCACTTGACTCTGACAATCGGTGCGACAGCGTACTCGGCCTCTGCGGTGGGCTGCAACACCGGATTGCTTCCTCGGCGACGGAGGAGAGAGAAGTGCCAATGAATTGGCAAGTGCGGAAGTGCTCTTCCTATCTATCCTCTGACCCAGTGAAATGTGCATCGGAGAAGGCTCTAAGAGATAGACAAGAAGAGGAAGAGTACGGATACCATAGTCAATGGTAGCTCGAAGGTACCGAAGATGCGCTTCACCTTTGACGGTGAGATCTGTGAGGAGAAGCTCAAGCAGAGCACAAAGACACACAGAAAAGTGTATATCCGGTCTCGAGGTCGTGAGGTACAAGAGAGCCAATCATGCTCCTAAAATCCTTTTGGTCAGCAGGTTCGCGTCCTCATACGGATCGAGCATTGTAGATGCCATCGGAGTTGATCTTGGCTTTCCATCATTCATGTCGAAACGCAGCGGGAGGTCTCGAGTGTATTTGCCTTGATGAAGAAAGGTACCCTCCGAGTCTGTTTGATTTGGAAGCCAAGGAAGAAGCTCAACTCGCCCATCATGCTCATTTCAAACTCCGAGCTCATGACATCGGAAAAGCGGGAAGCGAGAGCGAGGAGCCGCCAAAGATAATGTCATCCACATAGATCTGGACGAGCGGAAGATCGGTGCCAAGGCGGCGGATGAACAAGGTTTTGTCAATTTTACCCATCTCAAAACCATGGCTCGTGAGATAGGACTTAAGCCTTTCATACCAAGCTCTAGGAGCTGCTTGAGTCCATACAAAGCTTTGGAAAGCTTTGTAGATATGGTTAGGGTATTTGGGGTTCTCGAAACCAGGAGGTCAGTCGACATAGACTTCTTCCTCAATAAGGCCATTGAGGAAGGCACTCTTGACATCCATCTGGTAAAGCTTGAAACCCTTAGAAGTGCAAAGGCAAGCGAGATTCTAATGGCTTCAAGTCTAGCTACGAGGGCAAAGGTCTCTTGAAATCTAGACCCTCAACTTGAGAGTAACCACGAGCTACCGGCCTAGCCTTGTTTGAATGACTAACCCATCTTCACTTTGCTTGTTCTTGAACACCCATTTGGTCCCAATGATATTGTGACCTTGAGGGGCTCAACAAGAGACGGACCTTGTTTCTTTCAAAGTTTTCCAACTCCTCATGCATAGCGTTTGTCCAAGACTCGTCGGATAGAGCATGACAAGCGTCTTTGGGCTCAAATGAGGCGGCGAAGGCGAGAATGGAGCAGAAGAGAGATAAACCGACCTTAGAGCGTGTGACACGCTCAAAGAGGTCTTCAATGATACGCTTTGAAGGATGGTCCTTTTGAATGTGTCTTGGAGGTCGAGGTGAGATGAAGAAGTGGCCTCTACCTCATTAGCGAGCGAGATAGGGACAGAGCCACTAGCTTGAAGAAGCGAAGGTAAAGGGTGATCTCCTCGAGGTGCGGTGGAAGAAGGCACCTCAAGAGGAAGAGAAGGAACTGGATCGGGTAAACAACCCTCATCTCCATCCTCCTCATCGTCCACAAAAATGGACTCAGACTGCTCTAAGGAACCTGAGATATCAGGCCTAGTCCCTGGACTGGCCTCATCGAAGGTCACCTCACAGGTCTCTAACAACTTACTAGACTCGCAGTTCCAGACTCTATAGGCACGAGAAGAAGTCGAGTAACCCAGAAAGATCCCATCACAAGATCGTGACTCGAACTTATCTAGGTTCCCAGACTTCAGAATAAAACACTTGCAACCAAACACACGAAAATGCGAGACGCTGGGTTTTCGCCCATATCTCAACTCATAAGAAGTGCCATGCAAGAGTGCCCGAAGAAAAACTCTGTTAGAGACATGACAAGCGATAGCAATTGCCTCATTCAAAACTTCCTAGGTGTAGAGTACTCATCAAGCATCGTCACCGCCATCTCGACCAAGATGCGGTTCTTCCTCTCCTAGCGCCATTTTGTTGAGGGGCGTATGGAGGCGAGCGGTGCTCTACACCTGTCTCACCACAAAAACTCTCAAAGTAGGAATTTTTGAACTCGGTGCCATTATCAGTGCGAATTGCTCGTAATGCACCTGGGAGCTCAACAGAAAGCCTACTAAAAAGACCACGAAAAAGAGTAAACGTCTCATCCTTGAGGCTAAGAAAAACACCCAAGAATACCTCGAGAAGTCATCGACCACGACAAGTACGTACCACTTCCCTCCCATCGATTGCACTCTAGTTGGTCCCTCTGTGTCCATATGGGCGATTGACACAGTGCATCTGTCATAGTCCTTTATGAATGGAGGATGTGAAGCGGCAACCATTTTGCCGTGCGGCAAGGAGCACAAACAAGATCCTTGACCATTTTGAGTTTGGCAAACCACGAATGAGATCGTGGCCGCTAACTCGGTCGATGATCAAATCCTATATGACCAAGTCTCCTATGCGAGAAAGACAAATCACGGATTGAAGCAATTAAACATCGGAGAGGATCACGGAAGATCGGAAAAATCAGCACGAAAAATCCTCCCATAACGAGAAATCCATAAACTAGACTACAGAAGAATCAAGAATTTTGCAATTGTTTTTCTTAAAGCTCACCTCGAAACCGCGTCATCAGTGGTGAGAGGCGAAAGCGATTATCTGCGGCTTACTTACTAAGGCAACATCTTTTAAAATAAAAGAATCATTAATGCTCACGATACCTTTAGCGATGGCGCCCAAATGAAGCATCTCGAAGGTGATCGTCTCATCACAGGCGCGGGCTGGGAAGAAAACCAACGAGACTCACCGGTCATATGGCGTGAACAACCGAGTCTACAATCCGACCTTTCCTTCCCGGCCGCGACCACGAGTCAAGCAGTAAAGTCTCGATCTTGGGGTGAATCAGCGGTGATTTTGGCACCCAATCTTGAGTAACACGGCGAACAGATGAAGTAGTCAAGCAAGGCCGACCTCTATCTACCCTCGCTCTCGTCGCTCAACAAGTCAAAAGATCTCGACTTTATTCTTTGGATCCATTGCTATGGAAGAGCGAGTCGAAGTGCGATAACATCTTGATCTCGCCCATGGTAGCTATCTCGAAAGAAAAAGCGAGATCTACCCTCGGGGCGGCGGAGATTACGACCAAAGGGAGCATGAGGACGAAAATCGTAAAACTTCGGAAAAACCAAGTCCTCGATCTTGCCCAAAATCATCGGATGGCACAAACCTAGACCTCGTGTTGGTCTTAGGTGCACTCAAGATCCGGGTGACCACAGAATGTTCCTAAGAGACTCAACACGATCTCTCAAGCGCGATCTTGGCGCGCTGAAGCAATGATCAACTAAATGTCCATCTTTACGATGAAGGTGCAATGATACTTCGCCTTACGAGGGCGAAAAGCTGCAGTGGAATCACCTTCTTTGTCGAAATCCTTTGAACAAAACCCGCTAACTTAAAATTGACTTTCTCGGTCCCTGGGCTTAGTTTTGATTACACCGGTGCTATGATTTTGAGCACGACGGTGGATGCTTCCTCATATCCTCACGGATATCATATCCTAGACCCGATTAAATCTGCAAATTTTAGATTTGTCTAGAATGAGATTGAGCTTCTTCTTGCCTCCTACAAACCTCTCGAGAGTGTTCATAAGATACGACACTCCGAAAGAGAGAGGTGCAAGAAGAAGCGAGGGAAGAAGGGACGGCAGAAGGTAAGGGCGGAAGAAGAACCAACAACAGAGGAAAGATTGGCTTGTGCACGCACGGTAGACTTTGAGACAGTCCTCTTGCTAGTGATTGGTTCACGTTGCTAGGCGTCTCTACCAAACCCTTAGACTTCTTCCCGGCACACACAATACAAGCGAGATGATTGTGTCTCTAGAAGGTCCTTAGTTAGCTTCACACATTTTTCATCCAAAGCAATCAAATCACATTTTAGTTTATTACATTGCTTGCATGGTGAGCTAACAAGGTCCTTAGAAGCATCTTGAGCCAATTTATTCTTGTGATCAATCATTTCTTGAAACCGCTTAGAATCTGATTCTAGTTCAGTGATTAACTTAGGGCGGTTTAAACAAGAAACAATAGGCTCTAGTAAGCTGACTTGGAATTCAAACAATTTTGTGATCTCGCCGCTTTAGGTTCATCTTGAGATTATTACAATTTTCACAAGTTTCAGGCAGATCAAGCAACATGGTATAAAGACCTCTAAACGAATTGTCCTTAACCTCACATGAGGTGCAAGCAGTAGCCTCAATAGTAGTGGATGCAGGAGGTGCTACCCTACTCATCTCTAATTCAGCAAGAAGGCTAATGTTCTCTACCTTAATCATGTCAAGTTCAGAGGACACCTTTGTCATGCAAGGTCCTTAGTTTTCCATGTCATCAAGCAAAGCACAGCAAGTGTCACACAATCATCACGGGAGGGAGCAGATGTAAGTAAAGTAAGCTCCCGTGATAGTCTAGCTACTTCCTTCTCCAACACAGAACACTTAGCCCTAGACTTAGCATGAAATCTACCTAGCTTAAGAAAGGCATCATTAAGCTGGTCATAAGTGGGACTAACCTCATCGGAGTCGGAGTACAGCTCGCTGTCGCTCAGTTCGCCCCCGAGGGCCATGAAGCACATGCCGGAGAAGTTGCCGTCGTCCTTGGGATCATGATCGTCCTTCCCATCATCGTTACTCCACCCCTCCACCTCATTTGGTGTCCGGTTAAATCGAGGGCGGTGAGGACGCGATGGAACAGCTTCTTAGCCTTCCCAAAGTTGCGGAACTTCTTCTTGCCTTGATCAGGTGCTGAGGGCTTCGTGTTGCGGTTCTTGTCGATGTAGTCGTTCTTGCTTGGACCGCCATAGTCACCTTTGCCCTTCCCAAGCTTGGGACAGTTTGCTCGGATGTGGTTGGGGCCACCACACGAAACAAATCACAGGACCTCCTCTTTTACCATCCATCCTCCTCTTGTAAGCATGGGAAAACTTAGAGCTAGGAGGGCTAGTTGTTCATCCTCAAAGTCGCTCTAGCGATCATCGGTTATGTCACAGAGAGCAGCTAGGAGAACCCACGTGTCGACTCGTAAGAAGATCGAAGTGGGATCGGTGACTAAAGCCATCATCGTGACTTGACCTTGAGAGACAATGTCAATCTCGTGAGTCTTGAGACGAGTAAAGCGCATCAAGAGTCGAGTCGAGAAGGTCCGTGCTATCTTTGATGGTAGTCACTTTCATCTCCCAAACACGAAGATCAAGTCGAAAGCATCATCGGCGTTATCCGAAGTCGGGGTATGTAAGACCGACCGCTCGGAGGTTGCTCAAAATCTTATGAAAACGCGAAAAGCACTCGTCTAAAGATTCACGACAAGCATTTCAAATTTCTTGTATTCACGCTTGGCTGGTCTTGTCGAGCCGTCTTAACTGAGTGGTGCCCTCATGGTATGCATCGAGAGTCACCCGGATGTCATAAGCGAAATCAAATGAGAAATACGATCAAACTCATACGCTTAAACCACGAATGATGATGTTCCTAGCCTTAGCATTGGCCTCAACATCGGGCATATTTCCGCATTGATGTTTTCATCGGCAGAAGCGCAAATCTCACCTTCACCTTTCTCCGGATGGCATACCCCGAGCACGGATGTATGTTTCCATTCGGCTCTTCCGAAGGGTAATCCGGACCATCAAAAGCGGAGGCTTGGTGGAATACTTGTCCGTTGCCATGGCTCAACCGGCCGGTTAAGATCTATCAAGAAGAGCTAACAGGCTCGATACCAATTGAAGGACCGAAATGGCAGCAGAGGGGGTGAATGGTGCAATAAAATTAAGAACTCCCTTTGATGTATTTAAAGCAAATCTACAAAGCCCTCTGGATCTCTTAAGAAGAGTGAAGCAAAATAGAGAATCAAAATAAACTTCAGATTATTACGCCGAAATCGGAAGGTCCGATTCTACCGTGATGTAGTTCCGCACTCCATTGATTCAGGGATGCGTGCGGAAGTTCCGCTGCGATAATTCCGCCGTGGACGATCGGAAGTTCGATTGTCTGACCAGAAGAACGATCGCTCGGGTTTTCCCAAAAATCCAAAGTGCTAAATCTTGAATGCTCTTCTCGGTCAAGTTTCACGGGACATCATCCTAAGCAACATCTTGACCTCATGGAGAAGAATGCAAACAAAGATTTAACAAACAAGCCAAAATCGGATTTCTTGAAGAAGGGGCAAGAAAGACCAAAACCGAAATAGACACGATTCTCGATTTCTAGTTCATGAAACTTTGAGGATACATTAGCAATATCAAAGCGAATCTAGATATCAAGTTTCATGCTATTTCATAAGGCGAATCAAAAGATATGCAAAACCCTAGATATTTAACATGAGAACAGAGAGAAAGAAGAGGACATAAACAAGTAATCAAAACTCGAGTTTCATTGATAGATATCAAATGTTTCTGAGATGGAAACACAGAGGAAAGATTACATAAGATTTGAGATCATACTCTCCCTCTCAACAAGCTCTCAAAAAGCAAAACAAATCTTTTCTAGAGCTAACCTAATTTTCTCTCCAAAAGGTCTAACCCTAACTCCGTGGTTCTCCCTATTTATAGCCTTGGCTAATGGGCCTCCAACCCATTAAGCCCGCTACACCCGACGGAACCGCCTCCACTTTTGCGCTTTGCGAAAAGACCCTTCGCCTTGCACCTTCGGAAGCCTCCGTACACCTTGTTGTGCACGACTGCAACCGCGCTTCAAGATTCACGCCGTCTTGACACATCCCGACCGTTCGACCTCAACGCCTCCTGCGCCTAGTCAGGTCCACGTGTCTCGCCACGACTCCATCTTGATGCCACAGGTCAACACGCACAAAAACACATCACATAGCATTGCACAATATCATAGCATCAATATTTGTATAAGACTCAAACTCATACAAAATCAAAATCACAATTTAACCTTCTACGCACGATTACTCGACACAATCGGAAGTTCGCACTTACCACAGCGGAAGTTCGATTTCGAAGTATCCGCTGTCGAATTATCGGAAGTTCCGTGCTTACCACTCACGGAACTTCGATCTTAACATCCGCACGCCCAAAAATTCTATTCGATTTTCGTCTCGGAGGAATCTCAATACGATATTATCGGACACTCCGCTACCCCATGTGCGGAAGTTCCGATTCTCTTCAGCCGAAACCAAAAACCAGGTAAATCGGAAGTTCCTTTTTCCAACACCGGTAGTTAGATTAATCGAACTTCCGCTCCATACGGTGGTAGTTCCGATTTCTGACTCGACCGAAGCAGTCCAAGCGAAAACCTCAACTCTCAATCTAATCAACACACTTGTCAAATACTCATCACTCAGAGTGGAGGACCTCTCACATGGTCTCTCAGAAACTAATAAAACGGTAAATGCAGGGGAAACAAACTACTGCCAAAGTATATTGCTCGCGGTGATCCTCCAGAAGCACAAGCTTCTAACAAAAATATATTACTAATCAAAGCCTGAAGAACAACTCAACTGATTGATGCAAGAAAAAAAAAAGGAAAACAATACTACTAGCTAGTAGTGTTAAATGACACCAATATGGTATACATTCAATTAATTTACTAGCTTGTAGATCAGTCTTATCATATATACTTTACATATGCATGCATGCTTTGCAGTGAGGTTAAGAGATCCTTTTGCAGTAATGAGTAAGATCAGTGAAGCAAAACGCAACTAGTGAAGAGATCACATCCATGTTTTGTTTCTCAACACTTTCCTCCTTGGTTCCCTTTTCTTTTTAGTGCTTAGTGGGGGCTTTATATCTATTATAGCTACCTGGGATACAATCCACATCCAGGTAGCAATTTCAATTGAATGAGAGTCTATAATTGCTATTAACTGATCAATTAGAGTACTGAACCGTGGAACCTTATTGATTCACTTCTCGCATACTTAACTAGATCTAAGTTCATGTTTGCACAACTAGATCATGAAAATAGCAAGCACCTGGTGGTGGCCTCTCGATGTTGGACTCATCCGCATGATCTTGGTTTGGGCAGCTAACATGTGTACCATCTCCAGCATCAGCACCAAAAGCAACTAGATCTGCCATTGATCCCGCCGTATGTTGAAAATGTAGAACTATTGTAAGGTTGATCAGGAGTACGCAACAATATTGTAATATCAAATAACAGTCCAATTCTACAGCAGAACTATCAGAATTTCATAAAAAATGTAGAGGAGCCACCAAATTTCACGTGTGCTTTTCCTTTTGTCAAAAATTTATAAAACACACAACAATAGCAGATAGCTGCAGAAGTTTAAGGCTGGTGAACTCATTTCCTCTGTAAATTAAGTATGATAGTAATCAGTACATGGAATAAAGTGAAGAGTTCCACATAGGATCAAGGACAAGCAGCCTACAACTATATTAATAAGTGTCTAGTTACTAACCGGATTAGATAATGTAGGCAGTGGTGCCCCTGGTGTAGTGGCATCAAGTCGAGTTTGAAGTGCTTGTATATTTGTTTATTTCAGTCATATGGGGTGAGAATCTACTAGTAATGTCAGCTAATGGTAACTAAAAAAGGAATAGTGATGGTACTAACATCTTCTTATATGAATTGAAAACAAAGAAATATCAAGGTAAGCTTGTGGAAATAAATGAATTGCAATTTGCATCGCATATAGGGTTTGAAGTCCAAACCTGGATCATTTGCTCCAATCGCTGCCTAGCCTCGATTTCATCTTGTAGCCTGGCCTCAAGCTGAGAAACCCGGTCAGTTGATGGTCTCACTCGTCTTTGAGGGTGTACATCATCCGTTGATCCCGTACTTGTTGTTCGGACCTCCGAGAGGGTTGTCGGTGTGCTAATGTAGCCGGCACCGATCAAGAAACGGCCATGTTTCTTCCCCTTTCCAGCCCTGTATGAATCTCCTTTACAGCAGTCACATCCAGTGGTGAATTCATTACGTCAAAGTCTTGACCATGAATCTCCTTAGCAGCCTCAGTATATACATCCTGTTGGACAAAATCATAAGTGAGCGAATTTCATCAAGGACAAAATCATAGTGTAGAAATGGTACCAAGTTACGTGTTTGCTATTTGGTGCATAGGGTGCCCTCCTGATCACCCCTCCTAGCTTCTACATATGCCTCTACATCGGAGACAGACCTCTGCTTCTTCTTTTCCTGCACCCAAAAAAAACCACGAGGTATATAAATATGTATCTGCAATATTCAATCAATATGAACATGTTGACCTACCAAGTGCTTCTTGTAACGAGCTATGGAGGAGTTGCCTTGGCGATGTGCTACCCCACCCATCGGTCCCTAGCAGCACGGGACGCCTCTAACCACTGTTCGTTACACCACCTCTTTTGGGCAATCTGCTGCCATGCATCTTCACACTTTTAGGCCCACCAAGGTATTGCCTAATTTAACAAAGTGTTAAATATGAATAAACTAGAATTGATTGTAAACTAGAACCCACAAGAAGCAATGGCATGAATGAACTAAAACAATGCATGGATAACTGACAACATATAGTACAGTAGATTTTGGGACCCAACACCCACTCTTCTGACTTACATTTTTACTAGAACGAATTATGATTAGCTGCATGTAGTCCTCCAAAGTGCTATGCGTTTGGCAAGCCTCGGCCCTATGAATTTCCTTTCCAAAGACTTGTGTGTGGTAATAGATCACTCCTTGGATGCGTGCTTCATAGATCATCTGTGGGATCCACTTTTTAACAACATTACGCACCACTCTCCTAGAATCAGCTTCCTGTCCATCAGCCCATCTAAACCACCACTAGATAATAACAAGATAACACAGGACACATCATAATGCTACAAATCAACATACTGGTCATAAACAAGCATTACTTGGAAGTTTTATAAACAAGCACAGTATTGGAGCATGAACAGTATAAGGATAGTATTATAGGAAGACTAATGTATTGAATTCTAGCAGTCAATATATGAATCTATTTCACAGAATGATCACACCAGTAAACTATATGTTCTTTCCTTTCTCTGTGTGTGTATGAACGAGAGAGGGAGAGGGAGCGAGCTAATTACGTACTAAATGGACAGTTGGGACAAAATTGGTCATGCATGTAGTACAAAAGTAGACTTGTTAAATAAACCTGTGATCTATTATCAAAGAAACGACTAGCTCTAGCTATAGCAGGTATGGCCACTAAACTAATGCTCCATTTCACCACTGTAAATAAAATATATCTATGTATATATTCAACTGCATTGGCTCTTGAAGTGATCACGGCCCACTAAGTGAGGAGCACACCAATTAACCAAAAGCAGTAAGGATCCTTGTCACTTACCCAAAAACTTTCCTCCACCCGCTGCAAACAATTGTCAAATTGTATTTCTGGTTCTGCAGCGGTATCTTCAGCGGCCTTGTAGTGGTGCCATGTCCATGCAGGCTCCTGCCTTCCTCTGTAGATGACCAAGCCAGGGAAGTGCCATCGAATCAACACACCAATTATGCCGTTTGGAAGTCTACATTTCTCAGCCCCTCCTTCTCGCCATTGCCTACACATTAGTTTTTTTGCGGTCTGTAAGCAAGTAGGATAAATTAGTGAAAGTGATAACAATTTCTTACGTGTCGCCAACAGGAACAATGACAGTCTTGTCCTCCTCTCGGGTTGGTTGTGGTGGCAAGTTCGCAGGTCCTCGCAACCAAAAATCTTGTGTTGTAGTATTGTCTTCCGCCTCAGGGTACTCATCCTCCTCACCCTCTTCCTCACTAGGATGCTGATCATTATCCACATGATCAGCACGCGAGGGCTGCAGGGTAGAGGTGCCTGATCTAGTAGAGGTAGACCCCACGTTGCTTCCTGGAGGGGCCGCGGCTGCCCCTCTGCCTCCATGACATGGTGCTGCCACTTTGGAAGATAGACGTCTACCTCGACTAGAGTATGCTGCCCCTTTGATGCCACTCACTTTAGGTGTCCTGAAATGAAATGAAATTAAATAAATCAATTAATATAGCGTAATCAAGTAAGCTCATACAAAAAATTAAAAACATGCAGCAAATACATGCAAGACGTACAAGAAGATCATGCTTAGAAGTAGTCGTCTACAATAGGATCCTCCGCAGATGGCCCCTCTAAAAAGTCATCGTCACTCTCATGAGGTGTTGACTCGACCTTATCCCCTTCAGTGCCATCAATGTCCAAGCGATTAAGTACTTCCAAATCCTCTTCGTTGACAACCTCCTCAGCATCGATTAGAATGTCTTCTATGTGATCGTCCCCTTACCCAATTATTATTTCAAAAGTCCTTGGGAGCCCATCTTCTTGGAAGAATAGGTCAACACTTCCTGCTCACTAGGGGTAGGTAGTTTACCATATGGTTGCACCTTATGTACTACCCACCAATCCACTAGACTACGCATAGTTTTTCATGGGTACGGGATGTAGTATACTTGGGTGTCTTGCTGAGCCACAATAAATGGATCATTGCCTGGTAGGAGTGATTGATGTGCAACTTCAACCACCCAAGTGATGTGTCCTTTGACTCCCCTAAACGGATGGAACCAATGACATTTGAATAACATAATTTTGAGAGGTTTGCTACCATGGAAATATAGTTCAATTATTTCTTCAATTAATCCATAGTATTCAACAGTTGTATTGCTCCCATCATGCCCTATAGTCACCAATCCACTATTAATTGTTGTTGCATTAGGCCATTCACGCTCATGTGTCAATGTTCGGAAGCGGTACCCATGCACATCGTAGGTACTATAGGACAACACCCGAGTGTGGCATCCTTGAGGAACTTGCCTCAATTCGCTGCTCATAGACTTGTCCTTCAAGCTCTACAGGATAAATAGAACGGGTTTCATGTGTTAGTTCATCTTTACTTAGCAAATGTTATGTGCAAGGGGGACTAGCTAAAAGGGAAGTTACTTTCTGATAGAACCAGGTTGGAAAATTCGGTTTGCAATTCCCAGCACCCTTCCTAAGAAGGGTTTCAATTTGTTTTTCGGATGGATCTCGACATTGCTTCCACTCGTTCCTAACAAATTCCCTACAGGCAACAAGACATGTACATTAAAACACTCATGCATCAATTGTAGGGAAAAGATAATTGTTGCATACCTAATGTAATCATCCACTTCAGAGAGATTGGTCAAGACATACAATATCGCAGTCAACCACTCATCCCGCGATAAAACTTTGGGAGTACCACTGCTTGAAGTATCACCTCTTCTAGTGAAGAGGCTAAGTTGGCAATCATTTTGAGGGATGCCAATGTTGTATCGTGATGTTCAATTGTGCACCGTGTGAACATTGTCAGCAAGGTATATTGATGTGAAATGGGAAATTTCCTCAAGTATGTATGCCTCCACTATTGACGTTTGAATACGCGATCGATTTTTTGCTTTGCCTCGTAGTTCCTTCTATTCCCTCTCAATTGGATACATCCACCGGTTTTGCACTGGTCCCCCCATCCTAGCTTCATAGGGGAGATGAAGAATCAAATGTTGCATTGGATTGAAGAAGCCAGGTGGAAAGATCTTTTCCAACTTGCAAAGCAACACAGGTACTTCACGCTCCATAGTAGACATCACCATGGGATCTATCTCTTTCGCACATAGCTGTCGATAAAAGAAGCTCAACTCCGCCATCACTTGCCAAACACACTCGGGGACGTAGCCACGAATCATCACAGGTAAAAGGTGTTCCATGAATATGTGGTAGTCATGACTCTTTAGGCCATTGATGCGCATGGTAGCTAAATTCACTCCTTTCCTTAGATTTGCTGCATACCCATCATGAAACTTTAGGGTCTGAAACCATTCCAAAATCTCTTTCCTCTGAACTCTAGTTAGGCAGTAACTAGCTCTTGGCTTCTCCCACTTGCCAGTAGCTGGCTTGTGGATCATATTCAGCCAAGGCCTGTTGCAAAGCTCCTCTTGGTCAAGTCGAGCCTTGACATTGTCCTTCGTCTTGTCTGGAATGTCAAAGAATGTGCTAAATATGGCCTCTGCAACATTCTTCTCATTGTGCATTACATCTATGTTATGCGGAAGAATGAGCTTATGGAAGTATGGTAGCCGCCACAAGCTTGGAATGTGGGTCCAATTGTGCTCCTCGCCATATTTCTCGAACCCATCTCCATCGTCAAGAGGCTTCAAAGCATCTAGCTGTGCACGAACCTCTTCACCTGCCAGCCGACATGGTGGTCCACTGCGGACAGCAATATTTGCCCTAAATCCATTTATGTCACTTCTAAATTCGTGGTCAATTGGAAGGAATTGAAAATGACAATCGAAGAAGGAATGCTTGCAACCATGCTTTAGCCAACAGCCACGCAACGCCTCCCTGCAGATTAGGCATGGCATCTTACCATGTACACACCACCCACAGAATATCTCGTACGCCGAAAGTCATGCATGGATGTGTGGTACGCGACCCGCATGGTGAAGTTCTGTTTCGCTGATCGATCATATGTTACTATGCCTTGTTCCCAAGCATGTAACAATTCATCCACCACCAGCTCCATGAATACACTCATATTCTTCCCTGGGTATTCAGGACCAAGGATTATCAAGGAAAGGAATATGTTTTGCTTCTGCATGCAAACGCCGAGTGGGAGGTTAAGGGGAATGACAAACACAGGCCAACAAGCATGCAAAGACAAGCCCCATACCAAATGGGTTAAACCCATCGATTTCGATTGCAATTCAAACATTCAGAGGCTCATGGCGAACTCTACATAGTCTCGATCAAATTGCTTCCATGCTTCACCATCAGATGGGTGGACCATCTTGTCATCATGGTACCGACGACCATACTTGTGCCATATCATTTGTTTGGCAGAAACCTCAGACATGTACAACCATTGGATTCGTGGCATAAATGGTAGATAGCGAAGTATTTTTCTGCCAATAGGAAGCTGCCTCTTCTGACCATCACCGAAGTCAACCTCAACAATCCTAGACTAACCACACTTATCACAGTGATCTTTGTGCACCTTCTCATTCCTAAATAGCATGCAATGATTTGGACAAACATCTATCTTCTCATATGGCATATTTAGTACGCTTATCAATTTCTTGGCCTCATACAAGTTAGCGAGCAGTTTGTGACCATTAGGGAGAAGGGTGCTAAACACGCTTAAGAATGCATCAAAGCAAGCAATGCTTGTCTTTGGCCCAGGACTTGATGACAAGTAGTCGTGTGATGGCATCTAGTTGGGACACCTGTGTTTGCCCATGAAGTGGTTGACTCGCTGCGGACAACATATCAAAGAAAGCCCTTGTTGCAGGCTCCGGTTCTTCCTCTACAGGTGGCATATATGCATCACGCACATCATCTAGCATGTCATCTATCCTACTCTCATTGTGGCCGCCATCGTCCATTTCTTCCCTTAGCACATATGATCTACTACGTTGTGACTCGCCGTGATAGACCCACACGGTATACCCTGGCCGAAATCCATACTTGCACAAGTGTGCGATCATTGTTGCCCTCATTTGTGGCCGTGTGTTCGAACAACGAGAACAAGGGCACAACACACCCTTCCATTACTCTTAGCAAATGCTCGATCCACAAAATTAGTCGTCTTTTCTATCCATTCTTCGCTACAATCACCCATCTCTCTACGCCCAGTGTACATCCAACTACGGTCCTCAGTCATCCTAGTGTACAAAACATAATGCATATTTTAATCCGACTTGTTATTTATGTCAAAAATAACAAATACAGAGCTAGCTAGAAGTTACTATAGGATACATGCCCTATACATGTACACAAAAACATATTGACATGAAGACAATATAAATGATCAACAGATTCTACATAAGCAAGAAACATCAAGAACACAATCACCTGAGAAGAAGAGGTTCAATCGAGAGGCGTTATCACCTTCAAAGATCTAAAAACATTCGTGATGACCAAATCTGAGTACTTAAAATACTGCACATACATGCACAGAAAAGAAGAGGTCAATAACAGGTAGCTGGATTTATGGTAGTGAATAGCATAAATATCAGGTAAAAATATAGACACTCGGGAAACAAACAGTTTCTAGTAGTGATGTGTGTAGTTTTTGTGCTGCTTACATGCTTCAGGGCATTGTACTAAATATACTTGATCACCATGTTGCTATATGAAATAAGGTCATGGAGAACTTACAAACTTCATGAAGTATGATTTTTAGTTGGTAACACTCTTCAGCTATGTGATTATAAGCTGTTGGTCTTTCAACAAAGAACAAACTCGACAGGCGCCATATGTTCAAGTATGACAATATGCACAAACACCAAATGCTCATTTATATATCGTGGCTTTTATTTACATATTTCTACTTTTTTGTGATTCTACAATGTATTTTGCCTGAAGCGGAATAGCATTCTGACAAATTAGATAATATGACATTCTTAAATTGTTGTGCTTGCGTAACAAGAGACATGTAAAATGTATATATGTAGACTCAATGATGACATATGGGGAATTGCCCATTTGATATTTTTCTTCCTCTATGCATTCTGTTCTGTATTAAGGTTTCTCCCTTTCACAATTACTGCCTGTGGTTCTATGCTATACTTGTAATCGGAATTGTTAGTATCCACTCGGACCACTATGCATTTTGGAAGCTAAAATGACAAGTGAAGTAGCTTTTTTAACTTGAGCCTCAGGATGTGAGAGGTCATTTGCCTCCATTTGCAGCTTTTCATAAATTTTATAAACTCAAAATTGGGGAGTGAATCTTGTAGGCCATAGCTCATATCCATAAGTATTGAAAGTGTAAATAGTGCATATACTAATAATTTTCATTTTCTGATGATTCAACTGCTCCCAACACATAATCATTGCAACCTGTAGTATAAATATTTATGAGTGTGTTATCCTGAAGATCTTGTAGTTTTTCTTCTTCAGATCACCCAATAAAGTAAATCCACAACTATTTCTTCCCCTTTTCCTTGTGACCGTTTTTAGACTGCGGCAAATATTTGGAGTTTTCTACTTGTTGTAAGTTTGTCAACCACATTGTTAAACAATTAAGGTACGAGAGTTTCTGTACGCGTGAAAACACTGTACTTTAAATATCGCCTGCGAAAGGAACCTTTTCATGGACTATTGAACACAAAAGAACCACTAGCAGCATATATAACAATAGGCTGGTTCGTGAAAGCTATGAAGAGTTTCTCATGAATCATGTTACACAAAGGGAAAAATCAATTTGCAGATGAATAGTATGTACTGATGTTTACTTCACATTTATGTACACAAATAATTAGTAACATGCCTTTGAAGGACAGTATAATATATCAAGCAACGAATCGTTATTCAACATGCAATTCTGTCATTTTTATTTAAGTATGGCTAAAACTGCTATCCATTTAACTATGTACCTAAGATGTGAAAGATTATTTTGTTGGGCTTACGGGGATTATTTATACTTCTTTAAAGGAAGTATCCTACATGCATGTGCACACTTGTCTTTCTGGTTCTGATATTCTTGTACACATATCACAACACCATGGCACAGTGATAAGCTACAATTACTTGTACCGAAGCATGGTGTTGCAAAAGTATTGCCTTCTCTCTATTAACATAAACAGAACTACAGTCTACAATGCATTTGTTGCCCTGACAATGTGAAGAATATATCAGTAGTCCTAATCTCAAACTATATGATACCAATGTGAAGAAACAACCAAGAGTAGACTGCTTACCTCGGGAGGACGAGCGAGCGAAGCCGAACCAGGGACGCGGGAGGGGGCGCGCACGGGCGGCGGTGCTAGGTGCCAGGGAGGAGCTGCCGAGCCGAGAAGGAGGCGCTGGAGGGAGAGATTGGCCGGAGGAGGAAGAGAGCCAGGGGATTTCGATGGTGAGATCGCCAGGGAGGAGGGAGCCGGGGAGGAGGGAGCCGGAGCACGGCGGTGCCGGAGGAGGAAGGAGGCGGGCGGCGCTCGGGAGGAGGGAGCCGGGGAGGGAGGCAGAGGATGGCGTTGCCGGAGGAGGGAGGAGGCGGGCGGCGCTCGGGAGGAGGGGTAGGGGAGGAGGCGGCGCTTGGGAGGAAGGGTTAGGGCGCGGGGGAAAACCAGTGCGCGCGGAACGGGGAAAACGGTGCCGTAGAAAAAAAAAAAACAGGCGCAAGATGGTCTCTTTTCGCTCCCGAGTGTTTTAAAAACACTCGGGACAATTGTTATTTCCCGAGTGTTTCATATAACACTCGGGACAGTTATTTGTACCGAGTGTTTATAGCTCTTACCGAGTGTTTTGTGAAACACTCGGGATCCATCTAGACACTCGGTAAAAATATAGACACTCGAGAAACAAACAGTTTCTGGTAGTGTTCGGTAACATACATACCGCTTGATCATCTGCATTTCCTTCGCGAACGTTGAAGGCGCCATGTTTTTTCTTTCCTGTATATCCTCATCTTGACTTGAGTAACACTGGCAAATTGGTAATCCCGAATGCAGGACGGCTGAAATTCCAAACAACATTCTTTTTACTCGCCACTAATTGATAGGAGCCAATTTCCCTTCTTCTGGAAGAACGGCAGCAGCCAATTCTCCGTCAGCATCTGTAGAAAAGTCTAATGGATAATCAAGAATAACCATGTATTCTTAGAACAAGAATCACAATTCAGAACGTGTTAATCTAAAAACATTTGACAACTCCTTACCCGAAACAATTTTGTCAAAAGAAATGACAAAACTTCAAGAACGTTACACCTATGAAACTAATAAAATTCCCACTAGCTAGATTGACCGCTTGTAGTGGATAAGTGCCAGACTGAAGTCAGAAACAAGGAATGCATGTCAGAGTGTTATGATCACAACAAAGTAGAGCCTAATGCACCTCTTTTCCATGTAAAACACTAAATATGTGGCCATAGAATTTGATACTTTTCACATTGACCGAACAAACTAATGTGCAAGTATCTTTTGCTGAGTAGGATCCGATGCAAAAGAGGATACTTGCCTTAACCTGGTTTGTTAGGCCAAAGAGAGAGCACTTTTTGTCACAATCAGTATTAATAGCAACACAATAACAACTCCTGAAAGCTAATGGCCACTCCAAAACAATATTGGAGTCCTTACAACAAGCAGGTCGTAAAGCCAAATCATTTCAGATTCAAATGACCTACCCAGACAGACATGTCCACCTGATGGGGCCAAGCATAGTTATGCATCCCCATCACAACATTCAGCTGTCCTGTGTGTAATGTGCTGTGCAGTAGGATCTGTGGGGTAAGAAGACTCCAAACAATTTGTTCAGGTTAGTCAACCCCCTATATGTACCATAAAGGAAAAACATAAAATGTTATACGAAAACTCAGGAGAAGACATAGTGACAGTTCTAAAAGGCTAATGGCCACTCAACAATATTGGAACCCCTATAGCAACCAGGTCTTAAAGCCTAATTATTTCGGATGCAAATGACCTACCAAAACAGACAGCTGTACACATATAGAGCCAATCACATATACATCCCCATCAGAGGGTTCGGCCGTGCGTACTCTGCTGTCCAGCATTGTAGGATCGGGTCATGCGAAGTGGCAAGAATACAAATATTCTGTTCACATCAGCTCCCTATGTGGCTATTATGACCATACCCGAAAAATACAAGATTTGTTAGAAATTCACAAGAATGGAATTTGCATACTTCCTCCTCAACAAATCAAAGTCAATGATTTTATGATATTTTATTTGTTATTTGCTTTTGCAAAGAGGACAATTTTTTTTTTTTTGCAAAAACAGTACTCACATTAATCACCTATAACTAAGAAACTGGTTAGAACAGGTAAAAACTGGAATTCAAAGCAAAATTTCAACTAGTTCAGCAGCATTTTGTTTTATTCTGGAGGACGGAGAATGCCTTGAGAAAATCTCCCAGTGACTCTTACGAAGAATCATCCAGTTTTTTGTTGTCTGCTGTGAAATTCCAAATATAAATCATTTGTTAAACTAAAGATCAAGTAATCACCAGCCTATGGCCTACCTAACCTGATTATTTTCGAAACCCTGATGAGCACCACCGCATAAAAGTAATCAGAACGAAAATAAATTTCCTACGGGGATATGATCAGAAAACTTCCTAGTAACCAACATAACCCCAAAAGAGCAGACAATGCTGCTAGTTTATGATATCTCGTATAACTTTGGAGAACCAAAAGAATTAAAAAGGAAAATGAATAGAATTAAGATTATAATTTCAAAAATTATGAGGGGAAAAAGAACATGGGCCGAAGGCCCATGGCCCCCTTGGCTCATGCGGGAGCGGCTGGCCATTAAAGAACCAGGGGGAGGGGCCAGCTGCCTAACCTTAGCCGCCCCGGCCGGCGCACCCTGCTGCCCTTGGCCGGCGCTTCCCCTTGCCACCACCTCCCATTGGCTGGCGGCTCTCCCCTGCCGCTGCTACTACTAATGGTGGAGGCGCTGCTGTGGGCTAGCAAGGAGGAGCAAGAGGAAGGAGACGGGAGGAAAGAAAGAGGAGGGAAGAACTCGGGCATCGCGGCCATCATTGATTTTTTCAGGGTAACAATCTGGTAGCCATTAGTTTGATTCTAGCATAGCATTTGTTCAGGTTATATATGATTTTGATCATGGGAAGTATAGCTTTTGGGAAACCCTAATTCGTTAAACTACGCTGTAAAACCTTGTGAGGGTAATTACGGGTATTTATGTTTAAATTTAGGGTTTTGGCTAGTTAGAAACATTGTGGGTAATTTCACTAGCTTTCCAAGAAGGTCTAGATCACCAAGATTGGAGTTGTGAGTGAAATGTTATGGCCTCGGGAAGGTCGCTGTCCAGAATTCGGTTGTCAATGACGGTTGTCGTGTAGATGTGCTAGTTACAAATAGTATACGAAATAATTTTGTGGATATTATGGGGATATGCTCATTATCTTAGGATGATGTTACAATTGGCAATGGCGTTGAAAGTTTATCGAATGATGCGTTTTTGGCAAAGTTCAGTCTTTGTCGGTCATTGGCGATCATGGCCCTACTGTGGTAGTCGAGCCAGGCCGGTGTAACACACAGCTATTCGGAAGCCAAGATGCTACCAAAAGTTTCATCATACACTTCATTTGCGGAACTATTAATCAATTTGCTCCAAAATTAAATAGTCAATACAAAGTAACGAAAAGTATTTAACCGTTCAACCACAGAATATAACCAAGGAATTAAAATTACAGTTCGTCTCTTTAATCAAATAACTTAGCAAAACATCTTTATAAATAAGTGAATCTTTGAGGTGTGTGAAACGTGCTTGGACTATGCCCTCCCGCTAGCAACTATATCATCATGGATCACCTAAAAAAATAAACACAGGAAAACAAGGGTGAGTCGAAACTCGTGAAGCACCACATCAATCTCACAGTGTATAAAGGAACAAATTAATAATCAAGACAGTAGAACATATCTTTCACGAATCTGTGAAACTGCATAGTATGAATGCATACATGGAATGAAAAATTGATCTCTCAACTGCATATACCGGTATAGCGAGTGATACACCCGTCGGTGTTCACTTAAGCCCGTACTTCACAAAGTGCGGGGACCCAATCACCGTATGAAGAACGTTTCACACGGTGTCCAGGGTTGCCACATTGGAATGGTGGTCAACACGCCCACATTGGAATGGTGGGTCTCATATGCCCATATTGGTGATTGGACTTTTAAGTTTCCACTCCGTGACTGGCAGAATCAAATGCATGGCCAAAATGAAAGTCACGCAACAAAATCTTATCACATCATAATGAAGAATAATACAAGCATACAAACATGAATAACCAATCTAGCAACTCATCCACACATTTTCATCAACCTTCATTATGATAAGATAAGGTACTTGCCTTCCGCGATGAGTCGAGCTAGGAGGTAACGACGGAATCTCTTCACTCCACCTTACGCCTACATAAATATTTATTCAAATAATAATAATAAGTCGTGGCGTGGCTACAAGCGTTTACCATAACCCTCTATCTAATCAACATAACCAAAAACTCAAAATGACGAATTAACTACTCACCAATATCGCCCTTCCGATCAGTGATGCGAGAAAAATCGTAATTAAATATCTGTAACTCGAATGACTTGAAACCAGTGCTCAAATACTCTTAACATAACAGGATATGAAACTCTAGTTGGTGGAATCCTTTGATTCGCCAAAACATTGGCCTAAACAACGATTGAAAACACTAATGATATCTGCCTGATTTCGAATAGTGGTAAAGAAAATGACTTAACTTTTATTCTACTGATCCAATGGAGGTGATCTTTATCAACTTGGAAAGATAATTTAAAGGGCTACAATAACCTATTTGGGTAGGGGTTCTGAATTTGAATGTAACTAGATCAAAACCGAGGAGCAACCGACGGTCTCAAAATCTCGACAAGCAGTAGTGTGCGGTTTAAAATTCATAACTCCTAAACCACAGGGTGGAATCTCGTGATCTCGATGCCAAAAGAAATCTAAAGAAACGAGGAACAAAACTCTAGGAGACGAAAACCCGAGATTCGGCCTCTAAGTAATTCATAATGGCCCGACAAGAAAATCTGCCAAAACACATCAGCTGTCCTGAACAGTCGTGGTAAAACTACCATATCTCCTAAACCATAACTCCAAATCAGATGATCTCGGTGCCTAAGGAAAGCTAAGATCAAGGGCTACAACTTTTTAAGAGGTGGGAAGATCAGAAAACGTACGGAACTTACCCAAATCCAACGAACAAATCTGACGCACGACAGGGAGGAGAGTGGCGGCCGGTTGGAGAGGGGGAGGAGTGGGTGGCGGCTTGGGGAGGGGAGTGGGGAGAGAGAGGGGAGAGGCTAGGGTTTGGGGCGGAGGAAAAAACCCCCCTTTGGCTGGCCCCTCTCATGGGCCCCTCTTGGGCTGCGGCCCAGGCCCAGGCTGTCGGGAGATCGCTAAAAACTCCCCGCCGATTCAGGAAATTTCAGTTCTTGTTTGCCTTTTCCCTCCCCAACTACTTTTCTAATTACCCGATCCGAATCCAGGGTATTACATTCTACCCCCCTTAACAGGATTCGACCTCGAATCTGCACGCCAATCTAATCGTAAGGAAACTACGACTCGAATGAAACAGCGATATTCCAAGCTTGGAATTGCTCAGATACTCGCTTAACACTCGAGCACACCAGACGATGCGTACTTCGCATAAGGACCCGAGACGGTTAACGCGATATGCTAACTTCCAAATTTCTGAAATTTTTGGAAACCAAGAGAATCCAACAGGAACTAGAGAGTCCTCATCGCATCCACGCAATGCTAACTCTCCACCAAAAAGGTTAAATCCTAAAATTTGACATTTCAACACGAAAACAAATCCATTTTCTAAATAGGCAGTTTACGAATGAACACCACGACAGCCAAAGAAGAAACCACTCCAATGCCCAAATCAAATACTTCTTTTGGTTTGTCTGAATTAAAATGAATCAGACATGCCAACACAACGCCAACTCAGTTACGGAAAACAACAATCAACAACACATAACTCAAGCGAAATCAGAAAACGCTTCACTAACCGCAGAAACATCCTTTTCCTCGGTTTCTCTTTAGGAGTAAAACTTCTCTCGAACCTTGGAATTCGAATTCATCGCATACCACATGAGCTTAAACCTTTTAATGGAACATCCTCAAATTATGCTCAAACTGAAATACATCATTAACACCATTGTGAAGAGGCTCCATTGAATCCTCCAATTACTCTAGGCATCTCATTCTACTAATCAACATTAATTTGATTGAAGGCACCCAAAGCGCCACAAAATAGATCCCACACAATCACATTACCTCTAATTTTTAAGAACAACTCAAAATCCTCAGTACACACGCTCATGTACTACATCAGAAAGGTTCTATCAATGATCATTCCACTGCTCAGGAAACTCTATTATTCCACTTTCTTTACACACACTCATTGTGTGACCAAAGGTCTAGCATAAAAATGTAAAGCCCAGATTCAACCTCTAAGACTCTTACAATGAACTTCCGGTATACTTGATAGGAAATTCTTTGATCGGATAACTAAAATTCCTGGAATCCAAACAATATCCTCAATCATTAATATCAACATTCCTCACTAATCAAGTAACTGCCTAATGTGATTAGCTTCACCAAACTTGAACCCCCTAAACCACACTATTCCATTTCACCCACACGACCGCAACATACACATTCGCAAGACTCTAACTAATTGACCAAGTTCCAAACTTTTGAATATTTCAATATTCCACCGACATAAACAAGGGTTCTTGAATTACAATTCACTATTGGTTTTACTAGTTGTAACAACATAATCAGTTTTACCTCAACGGCCATCATTCCTTTTGGATCCAATTCTCTACAAGATGTATATCACCAAATCAATTCTTCCTCCAATGCTCTTGAAATAACTTACAACATCAGGTCTCACATCAACATATACTTGACCACTACTAATCGGATGCCACTGTATACCCCATAAGATTTTGTAAAACAAATTGATGAAGTGGCAAATAAAATGTTTTTTTTCAGCACCCGGGAAAAAAAAAAGTTTTCTTTTCGCAACAAACATAAGACCGGGGGAAATAGACAAATGACAAGGATCTCGGAAAAGCAAAAGCGGAGACCACAATTGAGGGCACAAGTCCCACAAAAAGAGAATATGAAATCTCAAGTAAAACAAAGCACCACTTTTGACAATCGAGAAACTCCTATGGGGCAAAAATAGAAAGTTTAGGCACGCTTCAAGTAAACTGCGAGTTACAAAACTTGACTTTGATCTCGAATACTTCTACTTCACTCTTTCTTTAACAATGAAAGTAATTCTTTTTTATTATAACGTCACGTTGGCCACTCAAACAAGAAAAGTTGTAAGACCAAATCACATGAATCACTTAAGAACCAATAAAGCTTTCCAACAAGCCACTTCCTCAATCCAATCCCAGCTACTACATAAACCATGAACTACAAAAGATCACTGATGCAAAACTTGAAAATTTTCATTTGAGCGATACTACAAGTGACGATCAAATTACCTTCTTTCTATAAGAATCGACAACACACTACCAATTTATTGTTGATAATCTTACTAACATCCAGAATAATACACTGTTAACGTAAATTCATCATAGTCTACCCTTCCATTGTACAGCTCTCTAAAAACTCACCAAATTGTTTCATACTACTTTATCATCTCGTCCTCAAATAGTGAGTCTACCAAAAGCTTACAAACTACTACAACAACAACTTTATTTTAGCAGAGATCTACTACACAAATCAAAAGGTTATACCAAAACCCTTTCATTATGGACATGCTATCGTCTGACAATTCCACTATCATGAAAGCATAGGCCACCAATTAAATCCACAGTTCAACTCTTATAGATGCTCAACACCAAGCGTCAATACACAATTGTTGCACTCCAACCATTTGTTGCTATCAAGCGGCTTCATCAAGAAATCTAGATGCTACCTACTTTCCTTTTCAAATCACATGAACAATCACAAATACATGTTCAACTGTCCATCCTCATATTCATATTTCGATGCAAAATCCCGACAAAACTTCCAAAATCATAGCCTTCCATCGATCAAAAAGTCTCAACAACTCTGCAACCAAATTCGTCCAATTATTCTAGTTAAAATAACTATCTAGAAACTCCTTACATAATATAAAATCATCTAGTATCTATAGATAAGATAACTCCAATATTAATATCCACTATGATAATAATCTAGCATCTCCCCAACTTTTCCTTCCCACACAGTAAGATTAATCCACTGAGACCAACTAATCCAACAAGTTTAGGAAAACTAAATAATTTTAATGATCATACCAGTCATCAATGTTCTACAATTCTTAATAACTCCTTTTAATCCAATTAGGTATAGCCATACTATTAATCATAGTTCATCAAGAACTACCACATGACACCATCAAGTTAATCAACTTTCCTTCCAAGGTTCTTGGTTAAGATTGATTATACACCACACTACAGACCCAACTTGATAACCCATACCATATCCATTAATTTATTTAATTACAACTTTTAACTTAACCACAACAAGACATCGCTAAAGAGTTTTAATATTTTCTTTTATAGCAGAGAAGCATTCAACTTCAATACTCAAAATACCCAAAAGAAATACATTGGGTCAAAGCTTCCACATGTTAAAGGACTTAAAAAAGAAAACTTTCGTTATCCAAAATACCAAGCTAACAAATGAGTCATTTTTTTCCAACAAGAAAGGCAGATTTCTCGTGAAAAAATCAACCTTGCAAATTAACGATGTTCACAAGAAACAACAGATCAACAATCAGGAGAACAAATAATAACTTAATAGAACCAACAAAGACCAATAAAAATACATCAACTGCATTGTAAATACTAACCCAAGAAAATTCATCAACCGCAACTATAACAGGAATAATCAAATTCAAATTCAAGGAAGAAAACAACTTTTCTAAAGAAACATATCCTCAACACCTGTAACTAAGTTACCCGATGTAAACACTTCACCACTATCATACAACAAACGGTGATATAACTTGGCCATGCCTATGGCCACAACCACAATCTCTACCTCTCGACTATCATAACCCATAGCAATCACATAATCAAATAATAAGTAGTCAGAACAAATTCATAACATAAATCATCAATACAACATAACGGAAGCGTAAATACGATACTCATCTCATTCCCAGCCTACTGTGCACCAGTGTGTAAAAATTTTAAGTTAATTAACCATTATCAAATTTTGGTTTATTTTACAAGTCCTAAAACAAGTTTTAGCAATTTTAGGTTAACTAAGTTATTAATCTATTCACCACGGACCTGAAGCCCGCTCTGATACCAACTGTAACACCCTGGCTATTCGGAAGCCAAGATGCTACCAAAAGTTTCATCATACACTTCATTTGCGGAACTATTAATCAATTTGCTCCAAAATTAAATAGTCAATACAAAGTAACGAAAAGTATTTAACCGTTCAACCACAGAATATAACCAAGGAATTAAAATTACAGTTCGTCTCTTTAATCAAATAACTTAGCAAAACATCTTTATAAATAAGTGAATCTTTGAGGTGTGTGAAAGCGTGCTTGACTACGCCTCCCGCTAGCAACTATATCATCATGGATCACCTAAAAAATAAACACAGAAAACATGGGTGAGTCGAAACTCAAGAAGCACCACATCAATCTCACAATGTACAAAGGAACAAATCAATAATCAAGGCAAGAGAACATATCTTTCACGAACTGTGAAGCTCGCATAGTATGAATGCATACATGGAATGAAAAATGGACCTCTCAACTGCATATCTGGGTATAGCGAGTGATACACCGTCGGTGTTTACTTAAGCCCGTACTTCACAAAAAGCACGGACCCAATCACCGTATGAAGAACGTTTCATACGGGTGTCCGAGTTGCCACATTGGAATGGTGGTCAACACTACCCACATTGGAATGGTGGGTCTCATATGCCCATATTGGACTGATGGGACTTTTAAGTTTCCACTCCCGTGGACGGTAGGAATCAAATGCATGGCCAAAATGAAAGTCATGCAACAAAATCTTATCACATCATAATGAAGAATAATACAAGCATACAAACATGAATAACCAATCTAGCAACTCATCCACACATTTTCATCAACCTTCATTATGATAAGATAAGGTACTTGCCTTCCGCGATGAGACGAGCTAGGAGGTAACGACGGAATCTCTTCACTCCCTGCCCCACCGCCTACATAAATATTTATTCGAAATAATAATAATAAGTCATGACGTGGCTACAAGCGTTTTACCATAACCCTCTATCTAATCAACATAACCAAAAACTCAAAATGACGAATTAACTACTCAGCCAATATCGGCCCTTCTGATCAGCAGTACGAGAAAAATCGTAATTAAATATTTGTAACTCCGAATGACTTGAAACCAGTGCTCAAATACTCTTAACGTAATAGGCTACGAAACCCTAGTTGGTGGAATCCTTTGATTCGGCCAAAACAGTGGTCTAAACAATTGTTGAAAACACTAACAGATATCTGCCCAGATTTCAGAATAGTGGTAAAGAAAATGACTTAACTTTTATTCTACTGATCCAATGGAGGTAATATTTATCAACTTGGAAAGATAATTTAAAGGGCTACAATAACCTATTTGGGTGGGGGTTCTGAATTTGAATGTAACTAGATCAAAACCGAGGAGCAACCGACAGTCTCCAAAATCTCTGACAAACAGAGTAGTGTGCGGTTTAAAAATTCATGACTCCTAAACCACAGGGTGGAATCTCGTGATCTCGATGCCAAAAGAAATCTAAAGAAACGAGGAACAAAACTCTAGGAGACGAAAACCCGAGATTCGGCCTCTAAGTAATTCATAATGGCCCGACAAGAAAATCTGCCAAAACACATCAGCTGTCCTGAACAGTCGTGGTAAAACTACCATATCTCCTAAACCATAACTCCAAATCAGATGATCTCGGTGCCTAAAGAAAGCTAAGATCAAGGGCTACAACTTTCTAAGAGGTGGGAAGATCAGAAAACGTACGGAACTTACCCAAATCCGACGAACAAATCTGGCGCACGACAGGGAGGAGTGTGGCGGCCGGTTGGAGAGGGGGAGGAGTGGGTGGCGGCTTGGGGAGGGGAGTGGGGAGAGAGAGGGGAGAGGCTAGGGTTTGGGGGGGAGGAAAAACCCCTTTGGTGGGCCCTCTCATGGGCCCCTCTTGAAGCTGCGACCCAGCCCAGTTGTCGGAAGATCGTTGAAAACCCCACGATTCAGAAATTTCAGTTCTTGTTTGCCTTTTCCCTCCCCAACTACTTTTCTAATTACCCGATCCGAATCCAGGGTATTACACCAGGCCTTGGGCCTAGAGGCTGGCGGTCAGACCGGCCATGGGCGGCAGTCTAACCGGCCAGTAAGTGTCTTTGAATTTGGAGCTAGGCCAAAAATAGAGAGTGTAGATAAGAGAGGGGATTCTCCTACGCTTGGTCTCATAATTTTTGGAGCTTCGAGTCAAAAGTTCTATTCGTTTAAAATTTCTAGAGAGGTTTCAAATTTCCAAGGGGGGATTTTGTCTAAGTCCCTTGCTGGGTGGTCAGACCGGCCCTGGGTGGCGGTCAGACCGGCCCTCGGTGGCGGTCTGACCGGTTTTGACTTGTTCACCGGCCTTCTTGGCAGCGATGTTTGTTGGTTAGGTCAAGTTCATGGGTTTCAGTGCATATGTGTTGCATGATGCATGTTTTGACTAACGTGGGTCAAGTTGTGAAGAACTTATTCCCGAAATCGATTTCTTAGTCTATTGTTGTGCAAGTGGATTGGAGGTCAATGATGATCAACGGCGAGGATGATCGGGACTAGGCTTGGAGAGTTGAGGTTCTGAACAATTGAGGATGATGGATGAAGTCGATGGACTCAAGCATGGCGCAAAATGGACAAAGATGACCGAACGGAAAGTTCGGTGGACGGGTTGCATCAAGCGGCGTGGGGGTCGGTGCAAGTGTCATGGTGGTTTCGATGGGAGCCGGACAGGAGAGACTTGCCGACATGAAGAGAGCCGTTAATCAACTTACACGTGGCGAAGCATGGTATTGCTTCATGAAGTTTGGACTCGGTCTTTGGAGAAGAAACGAGAAGGGGTATTTTGGTAACTTCACAAAAATACTGCCTTGATGGCTTTTGGCTAAACCGTGGCGCAAGACGGCGCAAGAAGAAGTGGTTTAGGTCAAGAGAAGATGAAGACGGTGCTTTGAAATACGTACGTGAGTTAAACTCATTTGTGTGTGGGCTTAACGGGTGCCCATTAGGGGAGGGTGCTGTTTGTGCACCTCACAACCTTTGTATTTTGAAGAAACCCTAGTTTGTGTTTAGGGGGAGATGGTGGAGAGGTTAGGGTTCTAGAGAGTTGAATTGATTGTGTGCTCAACTATTGAGTATTCGTTCTTCATGATGGAGTGGCTGTAAACCAACATCTATCTCAAATCAATCCAAGCAATATTCCTCAAGATGATCATCTTCTTGTTGTTGCTCTCTATTTTGTTATTTTGGTGCTTTCTTTGATCCTTCGGTTTTTCTTTAATTTCTGGCCTAGATCTTGCTTGCTGTGATATGTGGGAATACATCTAGGATTATCATGATCATCTTTAACCCATGAGCAAGTTTTTGGATCATATTTCGGTTTTGACTCGGTTTTGGAGCAACCTTCACTCAAACGGGAATAGGTTTCTGACATCCTAGAGAAGGTGTGTTCCAAGTTTCGTGAAGTTTGGAGTTGTTGTTCAAAAGTTAGACCTATTTGTGATTTTGTTTTCGGACTGATTTTACTGTTCATCGTGCTGGAGGTCAGACCGCCCCTGTGAGAGGTCAGACCGCCCATGTTGAAAGGTCTGACCGTCCAACTCTTTGAGAATTGAGTTTTTGATGATTTTGGTTATTTTGCTTCGGGGTTTCGATTGGATTCAATACAAGTCTTCCGCTATGCTTGTACATTATATTGATCTGCATAGCTCTCATGCTATTGGAGTGAAATATGTGTTGAATCCGATCAAGGTAAAAAAGAGATCATGCTCCTATTCACCCCCCTCTAGTCGCCGTTTCGGTCCAACAAGTGGTATCAGTGCACGGTTAGTTCAATATTGATCTTAACCGGTCACTGAACTTGACGATGGAGAGTACTCCACCAAGCCGCATGTCTTCGATGGGCTCGACTATGCCTATTGGAAGAATCGCATGTGTGTCTACCTTCAGAGCGAAGGTCAAGCCATATGGGAGGTTGTTCGAGTCCCGCTCGTTTTGCCCGTGGTTGCTACGCCGGCTTCAGTGGCCCTCTTAGCTAACAACCATAAGGCAAAGAACCTCCTATATGGCGGACTTGGTAGACAGGAGTATGATAGGATTTGTCACCTTGAGACCGCGCACGAGATTTGGCACACCCTCGAAACCTACCATGAGGGTTCGTCCCAAATCAAGCAAGTGTGTCAAATAGTTTTTAAGCGAGAATACAACAAGTTCGATATGCGTCCTAGAGAGAGCATCGATGATGTATTCACTCGCTTCAACAAGGTGCTCAACTAGTCTCTTGGCTGCAATCAACTCTTGGCTGAGAATGCTACCCATCTCTTGGCTGCAATCAACACTAAGAAGTGGGAGATGAGGGCTGCCGCCATTGAGGAAAATGTCAATCTCTCTAATCTCACTTTGGAATTGCTATATAGTAGGCTCAAGACTCATGAGATCAAGAGAGTAGATCATCCTAAGAAGGAGAACATGGCTTTGGTAGCAGACCCTCTCAAGAGATCTTCTGATGGTCTCTCTGAATCTTCTTATCCATGAAGAGGAACTTGAGAGTATCCCTAAGGCTGAGTTAGCTCTCCTAGCCAAAAAATTCACACGGGCCTATAACAATATGAGAAATAAGAAGAAAGGTGGCCCTATGACATGCTATGAGTGCGGAGAGCTCTACCATATCCGGGAAAACTGCCCGAAGCTAAAAGGGAATGGAAACCACAAGGAGAAGAAAGCAGGTTGGAGGAAGCATAATGTGAACAAGCCTAAGTTCGATGCTGCCAAGCTCATGAAGGCCACTCACTGGGTCCTTGCTGCTCTTGGAGAGCAATCTATGAGTGATTTGGACTCCAGGAGTGAGGAGGATAAGGAGGATGAGCTCTCTCAAGACAAGAAGAAATGGAAGGCAAAGGACTTCACCAGCATGTGCTTCATGGCCGACTCTGTCGACATCGATGACATCGATGAGGTACCTTCATCCTATGATGTTCTCTCTACTAGATGTGATACCATCTGTGAGCAACTTGTAACACCCTGACCCAAAATCGGCTCAATGTCCAGCCCACCGTGGGGCGGACCCGCCACACATAGCACCTCACTTACACTTTCGTCCTCGCTTCGTGTAAAAGGGTTAACCCGGAGGTGCTACGTTTGGATCCAACAGGCATTATAAACCACTACAACTCACTTGAGACAAGCAATGTGGGACTAATCCCACCACACAACTCCTCATGGGCCACATGGGCCACTCTACGAGCAGGCCGGGGTATTACATTCACTTCTTAAGGGTGGCGCCCTCGCAAAGATACCGCATCTGTGGCAAATGCCCGGAACCACCCCTCGGTACACGTCCGTGCGTCCAGTGCCGGCACATATGCCATGCCATGTGTCCACTCCGGGACCACATGTGCCATGCGTCATATGCCCGCGCCCCTATCCCGCACGCGCCCGTGCAGCGAAGGTTGATGCTCTGATACCATCTGTAACACCCTGACCCAAAATCGGCTCAATGCCCAGCCCACCGTGGGGCGGACCCGCCACACATAGCACCTCACTTACACTTTCGTCCTCACTTCGTGTAAAAGGGTTAACCCGGAGGTGCTACGTTTGGATCCAACAGGCATTATAAACCACTACAACTCACTTGAGACAAGCAATGTGGGACTAATCCCACCACACAACTCCTCATGGGCCACATGGGCCACTCTACGAGTAGGCCGGGGTATTACACAACTGCTTAGCTAGGATAAAGCGTTAGAGTTCACCATGGCTAGGAATAAGGACTTAGAGTCACAAGTTAATAATCTCACACTAAAACTTGTGAATGCTAAGAATCTTGATGCTGATGAATGTTCATCCTGCCATACTTTATACTCTAAACTTGCTAAACTACAAACTACTCATAATGTTGTCTTGCACCAACTAGAAAATGCTAGGACTGAACTAACTGAAGTTAAATCTACTTCATGTGAAAAATGTTTAGAATCTAGCAAGTTGGTTCCATCTGATAAAGCTGAGTCTAGCACTTGCTCTTTCTGCTTGGAACGTGAACATAAAGTAAATGACATTTTAGAAGCAGTTAGAGCTAAGTATGTCAAGATTAATGACATAATTAATTATGCTTCTTGTGTTTCATGTGAAGCCTTTAAGCTTGAAGTTGCTATTCATAAGGAGAGGCATGCTAGAGCCATTAAAGGTAAAACTTGTGAATCATGTCTTAATCATGAAAAAGAGAATGCTTATCTCAAGTATACTTTAGAAAAAATTATCTAAGGGTAAAAAGCAGTTAAACATTATTCTTGACAAGTCCAAAACTCCTTATAAGAAGCAAGGGTTATGATACAACTTTTCCCAAGACAAGTGTAGGATCAAGGATAACCGACTAGAGGGGGGTGAATAGGAGGTCTCTAAAAATTCTAGATCAAATTATACAATTTTGCAAGATAAACTAAGCAAAGCTATCTATCACAAGATATATGCTACAAAATTAATTGCAATAAGTAAAAACAAGAAATAACCACAATGGGACAATGAGGTTTTTCCCGTGGTATCGAAGATTTGTCGATCTTCACTAGTCCACGTTGAGGAAACTTGACTCAGTCAAGCCGGCTCCACAAATTAAGCCTTCCCTCGTAATCACTTGGTTGTTCTTCCTCCTCTCTGGAGTTGGTGAACACCGACCAATCACAACCGGCGTCGGGCCTCTTCAGAAACTTCTTGAAGAGATCACCGCACAACCTCTGCCAAGCTGTCTAGGTGCCGACAAGCACCAAGAGAATAGATCTTTACCTTCGCTTGACGGCAACCAAGAGCCAAAGGATCAACTAGAATGCAATGCTCTCGGTTTTGCTCACAACCTCACAAATTTGTGCAAAGAGAGTAAATAAGGAGTGAGGAGGGTGCTCAAAGTTCAAATGTATTGAATGAATGCTCATCAACTTAACCTTGAGCTGGTGGGGGTGCATTTATACCCCCCACAACCAAATATGACCATTACACGAAGAATCCAGAAAAATTCAGGGAAATCGGAACTTTCGCTATGTAACGTGCGGAACTTCCGCCCTTGCATCGAGTGTACTGTAACGGTCATTACAATAGCATTAAATGCTCTGATTATAACCGTTAGATTTCAGTACGGAACTTCCGCCATCTAAAATTCGGTTCGTCCGTGTTAGACCGAAAAGGCGACTAGAGGGGGGGTGAATAGGAGCACGCTCACTTTTTCACAAATTATGAATTCAACACAATTTCACTCTAATAGCTATGAGGAAGAATGAAGATCAATGTACCAGTACAGCAGAAGACTAGTATTGAATCCAATTTACACCCTAAATAATATGACAAAAATCAACACAAGCTAAAGCACAAATCAGTACTGGCAGTCTGACCGCTGTATTAGTGCCGGTCGGACCTCTGACCAAATCGGTTGGACCGGTGCCCTCGGGCGGTCTGACCGCTAGGCTCCAGAACAGTAAGAACAGCCCCGATGACGAAGTTGCAAATAGATCTAACTTTTGATTCTCAACTCCAAACTTCACGAAACTTGGTATACACCTTCTCTATGATATTAAGGACCTATTCTAATCAACAATTATGATAATTCTTGGACAAACAAAGATCCTTTATGATCCGTTTGGAGAAGGGTCTAAAACCGAGCAAAAGTGAAAACTAGATCCAATCGCTTGCTCGTGGGTGATTGATGATCACGAAGATCCTAGATGAGTTCCCACACAACACAGGAAGCTAATCCACGTGACGATATCAAGCAAAAACTCATGGATCAAATGAAAGCCCTAAAATCACGAATTTGAAAGCAAGAACGAAAAGAGACTTATCTCAAGCAAACCTTGCGTAGATTAAAACGTGATTGATGCTGGATTACACCCACTCCATCAAGGATCAGTGGTCAATCCAAGAGCAGGAAAATCCAATCAAACCTTCAAGAACCCTAGCCCCCACGCCTAGCTCTCCCTAAACAAAATTAGGGTTTTCTAATATAAAGAGGGTTAAGAGTTGGTGCAGCCACCATCCTCTCCTATTTATAGTGGAGGCTTAGACCTTCTAAAAGTTTGATCCTATTGGGCTCCCGTTAAGGCCCACTAACAAACGGGTCACACACGCACGCTTCGCAAAGCGCCGTCTTTAACCTTTTGACCTAAATAGCTTCACCTAGCACCATCTTGCACCTCGGATTTGCTAATAGGTCACCCTTTCCATCTTGCGTCACGCTTGAGTCAGACACCTCACCCGGCATCGTCGATCGTTCTGAACCTCAGCTCTCCAAGCCTAGTCCCGATCATCCTCGCCGTTGACCGTCGTTGACCACCAAGCAACCTGCACAACCATAGACAAGTAAACCAATTTTGGGAACAAGTTCTTCACAACTTGACCCATGTTAGTCAAAACATGCATCATGCAATACATATGCCCTGAAACTCATGAATTTGACCAAACCAACGAACAACGCCGCCACGAAGGCCGGCGTTCAAGTGACAACCGGTCCGACCACCCCTCAGGGCCGGTCGGACCTCTAGCCTTTCCGGTCGGACCGCCAGCTATAGGCCAGTCCGACCGCCCAAAAGGACTTAGCCGAATTTCAAGCCCTGAAATTCCGAAACCTTCTGAAAATTTAAAACGAATAGAACTTTTGACTGGAGACTCCAAAAATTATGAGACCAAGTGCAATAGAATCCCCTCTCTTGCCTACACCCTCTATTTTTTGCCTAGCTCAATTTGACACTATTTGATCATGGTCGGTCTGACCTCTGCTCATGGCCGGCCCGACCGATTTGGGACCGGTCGGACCGCCATGCTATGGCCGGTCAGACCGCCCCTGTCGACGGATCTGAACTTTGTCGAAAACCCGTGAAACGACAAACCATAAACTCCATTGCCAATTGTCACATCATTCTAAGATCTGGAGCATATCCCCATGATATCCACAGTCCGATAATCGGAAGCTCCGCTCATATCATGGCGGAACTACCGCACTTGAAAAATGGCTAAGTCCCCAAAAAGGGTACTCTCTGGAAAAAAACACCCCGCAAGAATTTCAGAGCAACCAATAATAGGAAGTTCCGCTCGTATCATGGCGGAACTTCTGCACTTCGAAAAATCGGCTAAGTCCAGAAACCGGGTACTCTCTGGAAAATACGTTCCGCGAATATTTCAGAAGATCCGCCCAGCGGAAGTTCCGCAGTTATAACGCCGGAACTTTCGATTTCGTACTGAAAAGATGATTTTGATTTTAAAACCAGACCAAGAGAGCATGCATGATTCTAAGTTGATCAAAGGTATAATGAAGTGCTTTCAAGCTACTAGACAAGCTCCCACTTAATAGTACGTCATTTATCCTAAAATCCGGTCTTCCACTATACTCCAAAGACCGGTAAAATTCAAAAGGGGTCCTAGTCTATTTGTACCTTGCTCTTGAGATAAACTCCATCTTCTTAACATTCTTTGACATGCAGCTCCTTTATTTGACTTTGTCATTTAGGACTATGCCTTGTTATCACTTAAACAAACATATTAGTCCCATATTCACATAATGTTATTAATTACCAAATCACATTTTTAGGGGCCCAGATGCTTTCAATCTCCCCCTTTTTGGTAATGGATGACAACACAATAAAGATGTGAGAGATATTGAGTTTGAAACATAAAGCTCCCCCTTAACATGTGCATATTGAATAGAAGATAATGCAAAGCACAAGTTTGGATTTTCATAAAATTTTGGCAGGGTTTCTGTAGATTGTTGATACTTGAAAAGACCAATATCAAATGACAATATGTAGAGATAATGAATTCAAATAACATAGGCGTTCAACATCATACCCATAAACTCATATCCAAGTACAACAAAAAATATCCAAATAACATTAGATATCATCACATGCAAAATATTATCAAAGTCATTACAAACCATAATTAAAACGACAGTCTATTACATAATAGATAAGTTACCTAAGCTCTCACACTGACTCACTCCTCTCCCCCTTTATCATCAAGTGACCAAATAAGCGCTTCACTCTGCAGGAGGGTCTTGTGGAGGATCATGAGAAGGAGAGCGGAGGCGTCGTCGTGCAAAACGGACAGGAGGAGGAAACTGCTCTGCAAAGCTGGCGGAGAGGGCATCCAACCTGGAGGTAGTAGCAGCCTCAAATGCATCCAACCTGGAGGTAGTAGCAGCCTCAAATGCATCCCACCGAGTGTTGGTTGCTGCTTGAAAGGCCTCCTAAGATGCTTTCATCTCCAAGATAGTAGCATAAATTTAATCAAGTGAGGCCTGGCCTTGTGGAGGGGCAGCAGCAGGGTCTTCTGCTGGAGGGTGCCGAAGGTTGGCAGGAATAGGAGGACCCTCTCTAGGCTTATAGAACTTGTGGGGTGAAGGCGTAGCTCCATTATAATCAGTTTGACGAATAATCAAGGCCATAATATATGGAGCATAATTTATCTTTTTGACCTGATCATTCTTGGAGGCTGCAATCTCCCTCACAATAACATCAACTACATCAAATTTTCTCCCATGCATAATGCAATCCATAATGTTCCATACCTTCCCCTTATTGCATCATAATTCTCGCTCTTTGGCAATATAGTATGGTTAATTATCCGATTTACCAAGCTGGGAATAGGGAGAAGACCAGTTATCTTACCAGGGACAAATCTTTGAGTGGTGTCATAAAATTCAGTCCAAGCATGAAGAGGAAGAACAGGTCTATCATAAATCTGCTCAAACCTACTTGACTCTATATACAAGGCACTCTCAAAAGCATGTTTTGAGCAGGAGTATTTGACTGTCCCAGTCATCCAGATAAGCTCAGAGAAATCTGAAGGAATGTGCACTGTGGCATAAAATTGACGAATGATTTTGTCACTATAATTACATTTGAGTGCTACAAAGTCATGAATCTCAGCTCGCTGAAAGAGTCTATATGTGCCCTCATACTTGTCTAGCCCACTAAGGTATAACCAATTTATGCACTTATGATCGATAAATGGCTTGTTGGGTCTATAGAAGAGTTCATACACTTGCCTCTGAAAGTTGGTATGAAAGCGAGGATCGTCACAGTTGCGAGGTAGCGAATACTGATTTTTATGCCAAAGAAGAGTATAATCATCGGCTGTTAGTGCTTTAAGATCAATCTGTGGTTCCTCGGGTTCTCCCAATTCATCATCAGATTCCGATTGAGAGCCCTCATCCGATGCACTCGCCTCTGTATCTGAGTTCTCAGAAGTTTCCCTTTGGTCCTCAATAGCCTTCATTTCTCCTTCTTGTTCTGAGGGAGGAGTTTCTGAAGATGATTGGCCGGCATCCTTATAGGACTTCTTGATAGTTCCTCGTGTCTTAGGTATCTTCAAAAGACATGAATGAAGTGTCAAAGATAGATTCAAATGAAAGAGATGAAAGTTCTGTTTTTGTCAGGACAATCGAAAGTTTCGCAATTTTGAACGCCGGAACAACCGCTAGCGGAAGTTCAGCGTTTTCAACAGCGAAAGTTCCGATTATCCTGGGCCGATTCTAGGGCAACTAGATTTGTGGATTTTCAGTATTTTTGATGGATTGAGTCCATGAAATCGATGCATATACATCATATAACACTGAATAAACCTATTTGCCCAAGAAATTTCCACAGAATTCATCTACATTTGCATTTCTCCAAAAATTTCATATCTAGGGTTCATGAGAAGAAGAAATCCGATGGGGGATGATTTTACCTTGAGGAGAGAAGTGAATAAACCCTGGAGATGCAAATGATTGGACGGGATTGAAGAAAAGCCGAAGAAAAATCAAGTTTTTCGGTGGATCTTTGGGAGAGAAAAGAGAGCACGGGAGAAGAACTGCGGCGGTAGGAGAGAGACTAAGAAACGGAGGAACCGCAGGGAATTTAATGCCTCCCAACTGCCGAAAAATGGAAGTTCCGCAATTCAAGAGTGGAAGTTCTGAAAATCGGAAGTTCCGGACCTGCAAGGCCGGTAGTTCCGATTATCCTGACACTTCAGGAAGAGAGTGTTGAATTTGATGATTTTGTAAATAATCCTTAGTTTTGCACTCAACCAAGTATCATTCAGGATTATTATGCAACGAGAAGACTAATGTCTGTCTAAGAAAATAATTTTTACGAACATATCACATTTGGAGCAAAAATTTGAGAAATGGCACCTTCAAATTGACAAAAATGCAACTTAGGCCCAAAGTGCTTGTGACAAGATGTAGGGCCGTAAAGGCGACTAGAGGGGGGTGAATAGGCGCTTTCTCGATTTTTTGCCTTAATTAAATTCAACACGCACTTTTCTCCTTTAGCTATGAAAGCTAAGAAGATCAGTAAATACACAGAGGAAGCCTTGTGCTGAATTCGATTACCCCCTTAACCACAAGACTCAATAATGGAGAATTGATCTCACTGGGCCGGTCGGACCTGTGTAGTGCTGGCGGTCTGACTGCCTGGCGGTCGGACCGGTGCTCAATTGGCGGTTTGATTGTCGGGCGGTCGGACCGGCGCTGAGAAATCGGTCAGACCGATTTAGTCCAGAGGCAGCGCACAAAGCCCAAATCCAAAACGAAAATTGGTCCAACTTTTGATTCAACCAATGAAACTTGACCAAATTTGGAGACACCTCCCTAAGGATATCTGAGACCTATTTCTAGCGACGATCGTCCAGATCCACTTCAAATAATCGATTTCTTTAGGTTTTACCAAAGAAGTGTTCAAAACCTAGAAATATGAAAATCTTGATCCAAACTTGTTTGTAGGGGATTGATGATCTAGATGATTCTAGGAGTATTCCCACACATCATAGCAAGGTAGAATCGGTCAAGAGACCAAGCATAAACACCCGGATCAAGGAAGCACCAAAATCATCAAAAGAGAGAAGAAAGGAAATGAGACTTCATCCTTGAACAAACATCCATAGATTGAATGATTCAAGATGTTGCTTACAAAGCCACTCCCTCAAGGAGGACAAGAGCTCAATCCAAGAGCACACACACAAATTTCCTCTCCTCTCCTCTCCTCTCTAAACCCTAACCCTAGTTAGGGTTTTTGCAAATGAAGTGCTTGGTTGCTTGGGGGGTTTTTTCGATCTCCCCCCTTCTGTTTATAGGAGAGGCTAGGGTTTCTCTCATGGGCTCCCATTAAGACCCAACACAAATGGGATCCACACACACACAAATCTGTTGAAGCAATCGCCTGCTTCACCACGTGTAGGTTGATTAGCGGCTCTCATCATGTCGGCAAGTCTCTCCCGTCCGAATCCCATCGGAACCTCCAAGGCACTTGCACCGACCCCGCGCCGCTTGATCCAACCAGCTGCAACATGCTTGTTCGATCCATCTTGTCCATTCTGCACCATGTTCGAGTCACACGACCTCACCCGGCATCCATGATCGTTCTGGACCTCACCTCTCCAAGCTTAGTCCCGATCCACCTCACCGTTGACGTCATTGACCTGCAAGCCACTTGCACAGTAATAGACAAAGAAATCGTCTCCAGGAACAAGTTCTTCACAACTTGACCCACATTAGCTCAACAATGCAATATGCAACAATAAAGCATTGAACCTCATGCATTAAACACAACGAAAACACAACAATGCCAAAATGGTCGAAGTCCAAGTGGAAGCCGGTCTGACCGCCCTACCATGTCGGTCGGACCTATTTCCCAGCGGTCGGACCGATTCCATAACGGCGGTCGGACCGCCCCAAAAGACTTAGCCAAAATTCAACTTGAAAATCCACAACCTCTCTGGAATTTTCAATTTGATAGAACTTTTGACTGGGAGCTCCAAAAATTATGTGACTACATCCAGGAGACTCCCCTCTCATGCCTACACAACTTATTTTTTGGCCTAGCCTCAAACTCTATCATCACTTGTGGCCAGTCGGACCGGCAAGCATTGCTTGGTCGGATCGCCACTTACGGCCGGACCGGACCGTGGCAGCGATCGACCGCCAATGACCGACAAAGAAGTTTTTAGAAAGCGAGATTCGTCAAACCAACAACGCTATTGCCAATTGACTCATCACTCTAAGATCATGCACATATCCCCACGATATCCACACAAGAGTTCAAGCGACATTTGAATAGTCAATGACATTTAACTCATTCCTCAATAAGCAAAAACAGCCTTCATCTAAAGGTTTGGTGAAAATATCTGCTAATTGGTTTTTGGTACATATGTGGCTAATTTCAATATCTCCTTTGCACACATGATCTCTTAGGAAATGATGGCGGATATCTATATGCTTAGTTCTTGAATGTTGGACAGGGTTGTTGGCTATTTTTACTGTACTATCATTATCACACAAAAGAGGCATTTTATCAAAAGTTATTCCATAATCCATCAATGTTTGCCTCATCCTAAGCAATTGTGCACAACAACTACCTACGGATACATATTCGGCTTCGGCAGTGGAAAGGGCAACGGAGTTTTGTTTATTGGACGACCATGACACTAAGGATCTACCTAAGAATTGACAACTCCCTGAGGTGCTCTTTCTATCAACTTTACAACCCGCATAATCCGAATCCGAATATCCAATCAAATCAAATTTAGCACCTTTTGGATACCAAAGGCCAATGCTTGAGGAATGCTTTAAATATCTTAATATTCTTTTAACAGGCACTAAATGGCATTCTTTTGGTGCCGATTGAAAACGTGCACACATGCAAACGCTAAACATAATATCGGGCCTAAATGCGGAAAATAAAGCAAACTACCAATCATAGACCTATAAAGCTTTAAATCAATAGATTTACCTCCTTCATTTAGATCAAGATGGCCATTTGTTGCCATAGGAGTCTTGATAGGCTTTGCGTCATCCATGCCAAATCTTTTGAGTAAATCCTTCACATACTTGGATTGACTTATGAATGTCCCATCTTTGAGTTGTTTGATTTGAAGTCCAAGGAAGAAACTAAGTTCTCCTATCATTGACATCCCAAACTCCCTAGACATCACATCACCAAATTCTTTGCAAAAATCTTGATTAGTGGAACCAAAAATTATATCATCAACATAAATTTGACAAACAAAGAAATCACCATCAATAATTTTAGTAAAAAAAGTTGTATCAACCTTTCCGATTTTGAATCCCTTAGAGAGTAGAAAATCTCGAAGGCGCTCAAACCACGCTCTAGGAGCTTGCTTTAAGCCATATAGCGCCTTTGAGAGTTTATACACATGATTAGAATTTTTGGGATCTTCAAAACCCGGAGGTTGTTCAACAAAAATAAGTTCAGATATTTTACCATTTAAGAAAGCACTTTTAACATCCACTTGGAATAATCTAATATCAAAGCATGATGCAAACGCAAGTAAAATGCGAATAGACTCGAGTCTTGCCAGCAGTGCAAATGTTTCATCATAATCTAGTCCCTCGACTTGAGTATATCCTTGAGCAACTAACCTTGCCTTATTTTTTTTTACCACAACTCTATTTTCATCTTGTTTGTTTCAGAAGACCCATTTTGTGCCAATAACACTATGTTCCTTGGGTCGTTCCACCATTGTCCAAACATCATTCCGGGTGAAGTTATTTAGCTCTTCATGTATAGCATTCACCCAATCCGGATCTTCTAGTGCTTCATATATACGTTTTGGTTCAAGAGAAGAAACAAAAGACTAATGTTCGCAAAAAGAAGCAATACGAGAGCGAGTTTGGATACCCTTACTCACGTCACCCAATATTTGGTCTATTGGATGGTCTTTGGCTATTGCGTTGTGGATTCTTGGAGGTAGATTCAATGATTGATCATCTCCCTTGACATCTTCTTCATTATGATCAACTTGATTTGTCACGGAAGAGGTAGGCGGTTCGACTTGTGTGGAAGATGATGGTTCATATTGATCTTCTTTAGGCTTAATGTCTCCAATTTGCATGTTCTTCATTGCTTCCATAAGAGCTCTATTACCTACATCATCAAAATCTTCTTGCTCTTCTTGAGAGCCGTTAGTCTCATCAAATTGTACATCGTGTCTTTCTTCAACAATACTACTAGTTTTGTTAAAGACACGATATGCTTTGCTATTTAAAGAATAACCAAGTAGAAAACCAACATCACAACGACTTGCAAATTTAGAAAGTTGAACACCCTTTCTTAAGATATAGCATTTGCAACCAAATACTTTAAAGTAAGAGATGTTCGGTTTTCTTCCAATAAGGAGTTCATAGGAAGTCTTTTTCAAAAGTCTATGCAAATAAAGACGGTTTATAGCATGACAAGCGGTATTTATGGCTTCCGCCCAAAAGCGATCGGAAGTATTATACTCACAAGCATTGTCCTAGCCATTCCTATTAATGTACGATTTTTCCTCTCTACAACTCCATTTTGCTCCGGAGTGTAGGTAGTGGAAAGCTCATGCTTTATTCCAAGTTCATCACAGTAATATTCAATATTAGTGTTTTTGAACTTGGAACCGTTATCACTATGGATTTTCTTTATTTTGAAATCAAATTCATTTTGAGCCCTTTTTGCAAAACTTTTAAAAATCTTGGAGGTTTCACCTTTGTCATATAAGAAGAATACTCATGTATATCTAGAGTAATCATCTACAATGATTAAACAATAGCTATTGCCCCCAATGCTCTTATAGGTTGTTGGCCCGAACAAATCCATATGTAAGAGTTCTAATGGCCTAGAGGTTGACATGATACTTTTGGAAGGATGAGAGTTAGCAACTTGCTTTCCGGCTTGGCAAGCGCTACAAAGTGTATTTTTCTCAAACATCACATCCTTCAAGCCAACCACTAAGTCATGTTTGAAAAGCTTTTTGAGTTGAATCATTCCCACATGACCTAATCTTCTATGCCATAACCAACCCATTGAAGTTTTTACAATCAAACAAGTTTTCAAACAAGATTCATTTGAGGAGAAATCAACCAAATAAAGATTGCCAAATCTGAAACCTTTAAAAATCATTTCTTTTTCTTTTTCCCTAAAAATGGTAACTTCCTTTTTAGAAAATGAGGAAATTAATCCAAGATCACATAATTGAGCAACGGATAGCAAATTGAAATTTAATGTTTCTACTAAAGACACATTTGAAATGGAAAGGTCATTTGAGATAGCAATTTTACCTAAGCCAATTACCTTTCCTTTGCTATTGTCACCAAATATGATCTTTTCATTGCCGCTCCTATTCTCAAATGAGGTGAATATTTTCCAGTCTCCGGTCATGTGTTGAGTGCAACTACTATCGAGTACCCAATGCTTTCCACCGGTCTTGTAGTTCACCTACAAAAGGAATCAAGTTCTTTTAGGTACCCATATTTGTTTGGGTTCTTGGAGGTTAGTTATCAATGATTTGAGCACCCAAATAGCATTCTTCTTAACACCTAAAATTGAAGTGCCAACAAATCTAGCAACTACTTTTCCATCTTTGGCCTTTTTAAGCATATAGCATGAATCAAACAAGTCAATAGATGAAACCTTACCAATAGGATAATTTTGTTGCACATATCCTATTTCCCGGCATTTATGGCAATACTTACCATTTTACTTAACAAACCTTACGGGCTTGTTTACCGGTTTCTTACCTTTCTTGGGCACATACCCAAGTCCTTCCTTGTTGAATGAGCATATTTGCTCACTCAAAAGCTTATCAAGGGTAGCTTTGCCCTTGAAACATCTTTCCAAGCTCTTACTTAGCTTGGTAACTTCCTCCTTTAGCTCAGTATTCTCTATAAATAGCTTATCACACGATGTAGTATTTTTCAATTTTGAAATCAACATTTGAGCTACATGGCATAGCAAGCAAATCTTCGCAAGAAGTAGATATGCTAGTTCTAGCAATATTTACAATATGCATTCTTTCTTGAATATCACAAGTAATACCAATGCTAGTGCAAGACTTATCTTGGATAAACAAATCATGAGCTTCTTTTAGTTCATCATAAGAGTCCTTTAAAGACATGTGTTCTTTCTTTACGACTCTAAAATTATCTTTTTCCTTTCCAAGATATTCATTTAATTCTTCAAGCATATCCATAAGCACATCATAGGAGGGTTCTTCATCATCAAGAGATTTTACCTTTTCTCCTTTTGCCATAAGGCAAGTATGAGTGGAAAATAGCGATGCAGCCTCCTTGATGGCGATACCGACAAGTCCTCTCTTCTTGGAGGACCCCTCAACATCGGAGTCGGAGTCGGAATTCGAATACTCCTTGTCGGAGTCCCATTCTCCGATATGGGCTTCATTCTTGCCATCCTTGTGAAGCTTCTTGAAAAGCTTCTTCTTGCCATTGAATTCTTTCTTCTTTGACGACTTGCACTTGTCGTCCTTCTTGTTGGGCCAATGAGAGGCAATGTGCCCCTTCTCATCACACTCATAGCAACGAATGTTGCTATAGCGCTTCTTCTCATTTGGAGAAGATATAACAAAAATAGAAGGGGAGTCTTTTGGAGAAAAGGGAGAAAATAAAATTTTCTGAAAAATAATGATCATAGTGAGGGGGGGCATTTAATTCGCATTCTTATGATCTTTTTGTCATTTCTGAACTTGAATTGCAATTTTTGGAACCTCACAATGATAAAATGTCAAATTGAACAATTATTCTTTGATAAGGACCTAAAGTGAGATTTTTGACTCTTCTTTGGAAATTGAAGCTTTCTCACTTTCTTTTGCCTAATTCACTGGCCTATACTAATATGAAGCCAACTTGGTGATTTCCATTGCGTTCTCTTGCTTTTGGACCAAGTTGTGCCTTTGCGCGAAAACGTCGAGTATTTTTGTTTTCAAACCATAAACTTACATTTTTGAGAAATTACCAATGTGTTCATCAAGGGGGAGATTGTGGATATCATGGGATATGCTCATGATCTTAGGATGATGTTACAATTAGCAATTGCGTTGAAGATTTGTCGAATCACGTATTTTCGGCAAAGTTCATGTGCTGTCAGGTTACTGGCGGTCAGACCGGCCAGGGCGGCGGTCTAACCGGCCTGTGTGGCGGTTTGATCGACCACCACTAGAGGTCAGACCGGCCAGGCCTTGGGCCTAGAGGCTGGCAGTCAGACCGGCCACGGGCGGCGGTCTGATTGGGCAGTAAGTGTCTTTGAATTTGGAGCTGGGCCAAAAATAGAGGGTGTAGGCAAGAGAGGGGATTCTCCTACACTTGGTCTCATAATTTTTGGAGCTTCGAGTCAAAAGTTCTATTTGTTTGAAATTTCCAGAGAGGTTTCGTATTTCTAGGGAGGAATTTTGGTTGAGTCCCATGCTGGGCGGTTAGACCGGCCAGGTGGCGGTCAGACCGGCTAGAGGGTGGTCAGACCGGCCATGGGTGGTGGTCTGACCAGCTTTGACTTGTTCGCTGGCCTTCTTGGCGGAGATGTTTGTTGGTTAGGTCAAGTTCATGAGTTTCAGTGCGTGCATGATGCATGTTTTGACTAACGTGGGTCAAGTTGCGAAGAACTTGTTCCCGAAATCGATTTCTTGGTCTATTGTTGTGCACGTGGCTTGGAGGTCAACGACGGTCAACGACAAGGATGATCGGGACTAGGCTTGGAGAGCTAAGGTTCAGAACGATCAAGTATGTCGGATAAAATCCATGGACTCAAGCATGGCGCAAAATGGACAAAGATCACAAACGAGAAGTTCGGTGCGATGGGTTGCATCAAGCGGCGCGGGGATCGGTGCAAGTGTCATGGTGGTTTCGGTGGGAGCCAGATGGGAGAGACTTGCCGACATGAAGAGAGTCATTGATCAACCTACACGTGGCGAAGTATGAGATTGCTTCATGAAGTTTGGACTCGGTCTTTGGAGAAGGATCGAGAAGGGGTATTTTGGTAACTTCACTAAAATACCGCCTTGATGGCTTTTGGCTAAACCGCGGCGCAAGGAGAAGTGGTTTAGGTTAAGAGAAGACGAAGATAGTGCTTTGAAATGCGTGCGTGTGTTAACCTGTTTGTGTGTGGGCTTAACGGTGCCCATTAGGAATATCATTCTAGAAAGCTAGCCTCCACTATAAATAGGGGAGGGTGATGAAGACGGGGTGCTCGATCTTTCGATGAGATTGATAAATATCGATTTTGGTGGAGGCGACTCTCGCGATCCGACTATAACCGTATGACGACGCTTGCACCTTAGCAATCGTTGAACCAACTCTGAGATGTTATTGACCTGCTGGAAGCACGATCAACCTGACCACGAAGGTCTATTCCTGCATGCAATCGAAGAATACGCAAGAACAAGAGAAAACACAATCTGATGTATTGCAAATATTTATAAAATTTGATAAGGTGGGATTCCGAAGGATGTCTTAACAGGTGGTCGTTCGACACAACTGAAGAACAATAGTTTGCACAAGGGTTAAACCTTAACTCAACGAAATCCAAGAAAACTAGAGGGGTGCGACCTCCTTATATAGGGAAGGGGAAGCCACAAATCTAAAAGAAATAGCGGGGTGGGACTAAAACCCATGGATTACTATTCACATGAATAGTAACCAAACCCCTAGGTGAGCCGCCAGCTTATGGGCCAAGTTGAGTATGATTACAAAGCCTAATTTGGTCTAAATAGGTGATATAGTGTCTTTTTGACGATTCTGAAGTCTATAGAAAGAATTTGAAGGTGAGGCTCGATCCATTGGAAAGATCTCAGAATAATCTTTCCAACAAGCCGAAGAACACCCCAATCGGACTCCGTTTGCAAACGTTATGGCCTTTTTACTATGGGCCTATTGGGTTGTCACAGTGCTAGATTGTTTCAGCGATTTCGACCTGCACAAAAGGAATTTGAAGGTGGGGTTGGATCCGTTGGAAAGATGACGAGATAATCTTTCCATCAAGTACTGGTGGACCTCCAACGGACTCCGTATGTGAAAGTTATGCATGTTTGAAGTCGGTGGTGTCTCCGGAGGCCGAATTGGATTCCAAAATAGGTGCAGCTCGAACTCTTACAAATCAGCCACTCTCTATCTTTTATTCCTGAAAATAACATCACATTTATTAGGCAATATCATATAGTTCATGTAATATAAAGGTACTCTTAAAAACGAGTTCACCTGATAATCTAAGTGAAGCGTACGATCTCTTGTAACCGAAACAACAACCACAGCAAATATGGTTGTATCCATATGGGTCATGTTCTCATCATCCTCCCATTCTTGAAAACAAAGCCATCCTTGGCTTTTGATAATATGAAAATAGGGTAACAAAGAAGCCAAGGTGTATGCATGGTATATGTATATGTCATCCGTTTTAACGGCTCTTCGTTGTTGCACAATTAATGTTTTAAAACAGCAGCGTTCATAAAAGCTTATTGTATTATTAGCCCAAGAATAATTATATATGTTAATGAGCAAAACAAAATTTCTCACACAGCAATTATTGCAACTAGATTTGCAAATGTAAGTGAAGCATTTATGCAATTCAAATATCTGAAGTTGTAAACTTGCAGTGTAGCACTTATAAGCAAATCTACAACCTTTGGAATCATACAAAGTCCATCCATATAATCAGATTTCAATTGGGTGTTAGCAAATTCATCTAGTAAGGGTGAAAAGATTTGAAAGTTCTTCCATACTTCAACATCATGATGCAGATTATCAATACTAGATGATGCAATAAGAGATGAACATATAGGCATTGGATGATCACTAAAGTTTATTTTTCTCTCATAATGAACAAGATTCGGCACACAAGAATTGTTGTTCAAAGCAGTAAGCTTCAATTCATCTATGTGATCACAAGTTATGCATATTCGATATACAAGAAATTGATTGTCTACACCATAATCTCCAATCAAATTAAACTTATATCCAGGGGTGTATGCACTAGACAAGGAGATTGTACATGCGATTTCAGAAACTTTCTTCACAGCATGTGACAATTTCATAGGTGGCTCCAACATAATGTAACATAAAGAATCAGTAGGACAAATTCTAGTCAAAACTTCTTTATGTCTGACCAATTCCACAGTACCATTATATGTGATTGATTCATCACATGAATCGCTCAAAACAGTAGGCAATTCAATTATGTTATCACATGGTACACTTATGTCAACTGGTAAATCAACAAGTTTATCACATGGTGCACTATTCTCAACTGGTACATCAACAAGTTTATCACATGGTGCACTCAAGTCTACAGGTAAATCAACAAGTTTATCACATGGTCTACTAAAATCAATGCAGTCTGAATTCTCTACGTGAAACATGTGCATATCAGAATTGTTTTCCACTAATTTTTGCTCTAAAATAGCATTAACAGTGGACAGTTGTAGCTCTTCACAATCATACTCACCATGAGTGATGATAGCACCATGATCTTTACCTTTTTGGCTCTCCTCAGATGATGTAGGTGCATCCATCTCCTCATCTTCCTTCTCAACCAATGGAGTCGATGGTTCAATCAGTTCATTATCCTCTTCGGCATGGTTCTCAACTTCCTGCAAGCTCTTAGTCATAGAAAAAGACACAAACACAAGCTTGTTCTCATGATTTCTATCATCAAGTATTCTTAATTCCTTCTCAATCTGACTTTCAACGTTACAAGCAAGAATAAATAGATGGGAGAGAGAATTATATTCTTTATGAACAAGAAGGTCCTGAATTTCTTGATTAAGCCCACTTAAGAATCTATTTTCTGTAGCTTCAGCATGTTCCTCTAAACCACAACGCAACAAACGAGTTTTCAATTCATGATAGTATTACATTACAGTTCTACTTCCTTGATTTAAACGTTGTAATTTAGCTAGTAAATAATCAGCATGATATTTAGGAACGAATTCATCTCTCAAAAGTTTCTTTAATGATTCCAAGTTTGAGGCACTTTTCCATGTCTATTTAAATACTTCCACCAAAGTATTGCGTACTCAACAAAAGCGCTAGTGGCAGCTCTAATCTTTTGCCTATCAGACCAATCATGATATTCAAATTCTTTGTCTAATGCTATTTCCCAGTCAACATAAGCATTAGGGTCAAAATTACCAGCAAAGGATGTGTCGTAGGGATGGCCCCACCGGCCACAACGCCCAGCCGAAGCACCCCGGAGGACCCCTGAAGTCCCGCGAGGCCCGGAGCAGCAAGACCTTCGGGCCACCCTGAGGCGGGGCCGAAGCACCCCGGAGGACCCCCGAGGCCGCACGAGGCCCGGAGCAGCAAGACCTTCGGGCCACCCCCGGGGCAGGGGCCGAAGCATCCTGGAGGACCACCGAAGCCCCGCGAGGCCAGGCAAGAAGACCTTGGGCCACCCCGAGCGGGGCAAGCACTCGAGGACCCCGGCCCCGCGAGGCTCGGGCAACAAGACCTTGGGCCACCCGGGAGCGGGCCAAGCATCTGGAGGACCCCGGCCCGCGAGGCCAGAGCAACAAGACCCGGGCCACCCAGCGGGCCGAAGCACCCCGGAGGGCCCCCGAAGCCCCGCGAGGACCAGAGCTGAGAGGCCCTCAGGGCGAACCCGAGGCCTCTACTATCGCTCTCTGGACCGGAGACTCTGTTAGGGTGAACCGAGTCCAGGAACGCGTGCCATGGACCAAAGCCTAGGCGTAGGGGCGAGGAATGTCCCTGCAACGCCTATGGATACTGTACCATGGTAGGGTCAGAAGGGTAATATACAAAACCCCCACATGGGGCTATAAATAGGTGATCACCCCCCTCCTTTGTGGGGGTGAGAAAAAAAGCAAGCGCGAATTACCTAGCAATAACCATCTCATTCTTGTCACTGGCTAGTCCCCTCTTGAGGATCCCCGGAGCCCTCTTGGGCTTGTCCCCCCCTCTTTTACCGTATAGCTCGTTTTTTGCTACTACAGTTGGCGCCGTCCGTGGGGACCGACAAGCCGAGCGCATACCTAGATACAAGAATGGCACCTCGAAGAGCCGCTCCTCGCACACGCGCGTCTGAGGCAGAGGCAGCACCTGAGCCACCCGGCGCCCCGAGGGCCAAGCGAGGTAGGACCTCCCAGGCCGTAGAGCCCGTGGCTCGTCCCGAAGAGGAGATCGAGCACTCCACGCAGGACAGCGTGGCTGGCGAGGCGCCCCCCAGACCCGGGCGGTCGGCCAACTGCTCGCTCCGGTCCCACTGGGGGCATCACAGCAAGCTCGCGATCTACACCAAGAGCTGGCAGATCTCCGCTGGGAACTACTCGATCTCTGACAACGGGGAGGCAGCCCCACCACCGCCCACGGGGGCACCGCGCCGGCCGCCCCAGGGTCCTCCGCCGCCGCTCCTGAGCCGATACTTCGGAGAGATCCCAGCGCTCCCTTGAGCGCGGGGCTGGAGGCGGCCCGCTGGCCCCCGGGCTTCAAGATGCTGATGGATCGACGGACTCGTCGGAGTTCCTCCGTGTCTACGAAACAGCCATAGAGGCCGCCGTGGGGATGATACCACGAAAGCAAAAAGCTTGACCCTAGCTCTAAGGGGGATAGCGCTAACACGGTTCTTTACCATCCCCCCGCGCTCCGTATATGCGTGGGAGCAACTGCGGGACATGGTGCGCAACAGTTTCCAAGGAAACTACGCCGAACCTAAGGACGCAGGAGATTTATTCGCCATAAAGCAGACCCCGGGTGAGCCCCTCCGCAGCTTCTTCAGGAGGTTTGCGGAGGTCAAATGCCAAGTGAAGGGGGTCAACGAGACGACCGTAATCAATGCCGCAACGTGCGGGCTCCAGAAGGGGCCCTTGGCAGAGCGCCTCGCCCGCAAACCCGTCCGCTCAGTGGCGGAGCTCTTCGACAAAATGGAAGAGTATGCCAGGGCGGAGGAAGACAGCACACGGCGGGGAGGTACCTCGGGCTGCCTCGCACCGAAAGCCACGATGGTCAGATCAGGCCCCATAAAGGAGCCCTCAGCAGTAGTAGCCGCCCGGGCAAGGGGGCGGAATGTGTACAATGTTGAAGGACAACAGCAGCCAGGACCCCGTGCGGGGTGCGGCCGGCGGCGTGGTCGCGGTAGACAAGACGGAAGACACACCGAGGCACAGTTGTTCTGTGACCTCCACGGCGAAGGGTTCCACTCAACGCTGCAATGCCGAACCCCCCGGGACGGCCAGGAGAGGCCACTCTTGTTTTGTGACCTACACGGCGAAGGCTCCCACACCACCCAGTGTTGTCGCACAATCGCTGCCATGCAAGAATACATGGGCCACGATCGCTCTGCGGGGCCAAATGATGGGGGGAGGCCACGGACCCAAGTACCCGCCCCGCCCCCCAGGCCTCGCATTGAAGGGACGCACGCAGATTAGCGACAGAGGATCATCAACATGATTACGGGCGGCTCATCATCAGGCCTCTCGTCAAAAAGGCAACGGCGGGCTTACGCACGCCAAATACACCATGTGGCGACGTGCACAACTTCTAGCCCGCCACGCTACGCCGAATCACCAAGACCCCCTGGTCATCTCGGCAAACATTGCGGACTTCGAGGTGCACCGCGTCCTGGTGGATGGAGGAAGTTCTGCGGACCTACTATTCGTGGAAGCGTTCGATAAGATGATGATTCTGATGGACCGGCTGTTGCCGCCAGGCATCCCCCTCGTAGGCTTCAGCGGGAGGCCGAGGCGACCAGAGGCGGATCGACTTGGCCGTCACCTTCGGTGACGGCTACGCCACCCGCACGGAAGTCATCACGTTTGATGTGGTCCAGATGCCGTATCAGTACAACGCTATTCTGGGACGGCCCACGCTAAATTCATTCGGTGCTATAGCACACCACAACTTCCTTTGTATGAAGATCCCCGCTCGGGAAGGGGTAGTCACGGTGAGGGGAGATCAAGATCTGGCAAGGCAGACGGAGCACGAAGCACTATCCCCCGCCCACCATGTCCACACAGTGGGAACAGACGTCGCGCAGCCAACTGGCACCCCGCCAAGATGGGCGCCGAAGGCCAAGCCCGAGGGCCAGCTCCTACGGGTGCCCATCGCTGAAGATGAACCAGACAAGACGGTGGCCCTCGGCGCCGAGCTATCAACCAAGGCCTGCGAAGACATACTTACAGTGCTCCGCCACAACAAGGATATCTTCGCTTGGGGCCCCGAGGACATTCTGGGGGTCCCACGAGAAGTTGCTGAGCACCGATTGACATTACGGGAAACAGCGTGCCCAAGAAACAGAAGTTGCGTCGCATGTCAGTAGAGTGCCTGGAGGCCGCAAAAAAGGAGGTCGCCAGGCTCTTGAAGGCCGGGGTAATCAGGGAGATCAAACACTTAGATTGGTTAGCCAACCCGGTCCTCGTGCGGAAGGGGGAAGGGGACTTGCGTATGTGCGTTGACTTCACCGACCTCAACAAGGCCACACCCAAATACGATTTCCCCCTACCCCGCATCGATCAACTGGTGGACGCCACCTCGGGCTGCGATTTAATAGGCTTCCTCGATGACTATTCCGGGTACCACCAAGTATTCATGGCAAAAGAAGATAAACTCAAGACAGCCTTCATCACACCCATCGGCACATACTGCTATACTCGCATGCCCTTCGTCCTGAAGAACGCGGGAGCCACGTTTAGCCGGCTCGTCAACAAAGTTCTGGCCGACCAGCTCGGCCGGAATGTTGAAGCCTATGTTGACGATGTGGTAGTCAAGAGCAAGCTTCATAATTCCCACGTGTCCGACCTCCAAGAAACATTCACCAACCTCGGGATGAAGGGCATAATGCTCAACCCGAAAAAGTGCGCCTTCGGCGTCCGAGCCAGAAAACTGCTTGGCTTCCTGGTCTCGCAAAGGGGCATAGAGGCAAACCCGGAGAAGATCAAAGCTATCCAGGAGATGGCACCCCCCCCCGCACGGCCCGCGAGGTACAGAAACTCATGGGCCGCCTTGCGACACTTAGCAGGTTCCTGTCCCGCTCAGCGGAGCGGGCATTGCCATTCTTCAAGACACTCCGTGGAGTGGAGCCCTTCAGCTGGACCCAAGATTGACAAGAAGCATTCCAACAGCTCAAAGAATACCTCGCCAAACTCCCTAGCCTAGCGAGCCCGGCCGGAGGGGCAACCCTTTTGCTTTACCTCGCGGCCTCGTCTGCTGCCATCAGCGTAGTCCTTGTTCAAGATGAAGGAACCCAGCGTCCAGTGTACTATGTATCCGAGGCCTTGCAGGGCACCAGAACCCGGTATACAGAGCTGGAAAAGCTAGCCTACGCCCTCCTCATGGCCTCCCGCAAGCTCCGGCATTATTTTTTGGCCCACGCCGTTGTAATTCCCACATCCTACCCGTTGGCCTTGATGTTAAGGAACAAGGACGCATCCGGTCGCATAGGCAAGTGGGCAGCCGAGTTGGCTCCGTTCGACGTTACCTTCACCGCACGTACAGCGATAAAATCGCAGGCGCTCGCAGACTTCGTCGCTGAGTGGACCCCGCAACAAGCAGACCAAGCGCCAGACCAGGTTGAGGCACCTTGGGTGATTACCACGGATGGTTCATGGTGCGCTGCAGGGGCGGCGCCGCTGCCATCTTGACCGCACCGGACGGCCGCACAATCTCGTACGCCGCGCGCCAGGACTTCCCAACAACAAACAACGCCTCCGAATACGAGGCTATACTACTCGGCTTGCGGAAGGCTAAAACATTGGGCGCGAAGCGCATAATAATCAAAAGCGATTCCCGCCTCGTTGCAGGGCACTTCGACAAATCATTCATAGCAAGGGACCCGGAGATGTCCAGATACCTGGCGGCGGTCCGGGCCGAAGGGAACAACTTCCACGGCATCACCGTCCAGAGCATCCCGCGCAACTCTAATGACGCGGCCGATAGACTGGCCAAGATAGCGAGTGCCAACGAAAATCCCCCACTGGATGTATTATACTCTAGGCTGCAGGAACCATCAACCGCCCCGGAAGCACAAGGGCCTGAGCCCGAAGCAGTGGATGTGGCACCGGGGACGTCACCGGCCCGAGAGTCGAGGCCGGTTCTGCAGGTCGGAGCAACGGACTGGCGGGACCCTATCCGAAGATACCTTGAAGGAGAAGAGCCCGACGAAGCAGCCGAGGCAACTCGCCTAAAGCACCGAACCCGCAACTACTGTATCATCGACGGCCACCTATACAAGGGAGGTGTCTGCGCCCCATTGCTGTGGTGCATCTCCCAGGCCCAGGGGCAATCCTTCCTAAGAGAAGTACACGAAAGACTCCGCGGAGCGCACCAAGTGCCATAGAGCCTCATGGGAAAAACTTTTCGCCAATATTTTTACTGGCCCACGGCGCTTAGGGACACATTGTAACACAGTGCAAGATCGCCAGGTGCCAATGGGCGACCATCGCCCAAGGCCCCACCGCGCGATTCTGACCACTTGCTCCAATATGACCCTTCGCGCGATGGGGCCTCGACATCATCGGGCCCTATCCCACCGCCAAGGGCAGCCTGCGTTTCGCATTCGTCGCCATCGAGTACTTCTCCAGATGGGTCGAGGTCGAACCAGTGGCCAAAATCACAGCCTCGGCGGCGCGACGATTTGTTTGAAAGAACATCGTGTGTCGATATGGGGTGCCCCGGGACATAGTCACTGACAACGGCACATAGTTTGATTCCGCGGCCTTCAGAGTTTTTTGCCAGAGCATCGGCACCAATATATGCTTCGCATCCGTCGGCCACCCCGAATCGAATGGGGCCGTAGAGCGCACCAATGGCAATTTGCTGGCTGGACTCTCCAAGCATCTCGTAGGGCTCCCAAAGCGGTTGTGGCCAGAAGAACTCCAGAAGGCCTTATGGGCGATCCGCACGTCCCCGACAAGAGCCACAGGCCAGAAGAACTCCAGAAGGCCTTAAGGGCGATCCGCACGTCCCCGACAAGAGCCACAGGCTTCTCCCCCTTTAAGCTTCTCTTCGGGGACGAAGTAGTAACACCAGCCGAGATCGCGGGAAGATCTCTCCGGACAACCGCAAGAAGAAGCACAGAGGATTGCGGGGCCTCAATAGATCTCCTAGAAGAGCACCGGGTCGAAGCAATCTCCACAATAGCCAAGTATGTTGAAGGGGTCGCTCTGACGATACAACCCGTGGTCGGGATCCGCGACTGCGGCACCAAAGCGACATGGTACTCAAAAGGGTACCAAACGCAGCAACACTGGGGAAGTTCGAATCAAAATGGGAAGGACCCTACATCATCACACGAAGCATAAGGGCAGGGTCCTACTACATAGCGACGCCAGAAGGACAACAGCTGGATCACACATGGAACGCCAAGAGCCTCCGGAAGTATTACCCCTAGAAAACACCGACTGCGCCCGGATAGCTCCTCTCCTCGAGTGTACGCAGCACAACCCTCTCGCCATGTAAAGCACATTTTGACAGAAATATACAACCATGAGCAGCAGCAAAGACGCCACACGGGGCCCCAAGCCCCGGCGCACACTAACTCACCCCTCGGGTGTGAAGTGTATAAACTGACACCGCGCATGGCCCACGGCCCCGGTAATACACGCGATAACTCGCAAAGACGCCACACGGGGCCCGAGCTCGGCAAGACACTAACTCACCCTTGGGTGTGAAGTGTATAACCGACACCGCGCATGGCCCACGACCCGTGAATACACGCGATAACTCGCAAAGACGCCACACGGGGCCCCGAGCTCCGGCGCACACTAACTTACCCCTCGAGTGTGTGAAGTGTATAACCGACACGCGCATGGCCCACGGCCCCGGTAATACACGCGATAACTCGCAAAGACGCCACACGGGGCCCGAGCTCCGGCGCACACTAACTCACCCCTTGGGTGTGAAGTGTATAAACTGACACCGCGCATGGCCCACGACCCCGGTAATACACGCGATAACTCGCAAAGACGCCACACGGGGCCCCGAGCCCCGGCGCACACTAACTCACCCCTTGGGTGTGAAGTGTATAAACTCCCCCTCGTTCTAATTGCAAGGGGCTCCCCTGAGCGAGTTAGTCGCCCTAGGTTTATCTCTCTAGATTCTCATGTGCATTCTGCTTTTGTTGCATCTTTTGAACCACGAGATGTCACTCATTGTGATTGATTGGTGTGACAAAGTTGTAAAATTGGTTTCCTGACTTATTTACACTTGCTGAGTCATGGACTCACCCTTGCTGTTTGTTTGTATTTTTTAGGTATCTCTTGCGCGAACGTCATGCATGGGAAGGGTTAGTGGTATGATCTGTTGCACATGTCCACAAACTTGCATGAATGAATAATTTTGGACTATGAATTAATAATAGAGCAAACCATTAGGATGTTTTTATTGGACATGCCTTCATGCTTCTGTTATTTTGGAAATAGAATTGATTAGCGTATCATAGTAGTTTATTTGCGATTATGAATTAAATTGGTTGTTGAAATATTTGATTATGATATTGAATTTTGTTAGAACCCCTTGTATGCATAACCGTACAATGGAGGTTCTGTCGAAGTTTACTGGAAAGATTTATAATTTAATTTGTTATATTATTATTTTAATAGCATTCTAGGCTCATATTGGGTTAGGGTGTTACAGTATTGCCCAAGTGTTTGACTCAATGTCTTGCCCGTTCCTCCTTCAAGTCCTAAGGCGTAAGGGATTCGGCCCGAAGTGGTGTTCTTGGCAATGCATCATGTTGTCCTCGGCCTCCACCCGTGTCCTTTTGAATGGCCAACTGGGCTGGCAAATTTGGCATGTGGTCATGGGCTCCGGCAAGGAGACCCCATGTCGCCGATGCTGTTCGTCGTTGTCATGGACGTGCTGAACAACATCCTTTCACTAGCGGAAACCTCTTCCCTTCTCCAACCACTGGGAGGACCTCAAGGTACTCCGCACTGGCTATCACTTTACGCCAATGATACAACACTTTTCCTTACCCGATTGCATCAGATTTGCATACAATCCAAACTATCCTACAGGTCGAGGCCACAGGATTATATACTAACCTCTCCAAGAGCTTCGTCTCTCCAATCTGCTGCTCCGATAACAGCTTTGCCTCATTACCAATGAACTTCAATGTATTGTGGCCAACTTCCCTTGCAAATACCTAGGGCTGCCCCTATCCTTGAGGAAGCCGAAAAAGAGTGACTTTCAACCTCTCTTGGATAAGGTCACTGGTCAACTATAGAGCTGGCAAGCCCATATGCTTACACAAGGAGGTCGCCTTGTGTTGGTCAAGACGGTTCTTACGGCTCTCCCCATCTACGCCATTATGGCTCTAGACCCCATCTTTGGGTGATCAAAGAGATTGACAAATGGTGACGTGCTTCCAAGGGAAAGGAACTGAGACAGTCGCTATAGGTCGCTGCTTGGTGGCTTAGCCCTCGGTTTGTAGACCTACTGAGTGCAAGGGACTAGGCCTGCATAATCTTCGTGTCTCGGCCATGCCCTTCGCATCAGATGACTTTGGTTTCAGCGTGCATGGCCCTCACGATCGTGGCAGGGACTCTCTATACAAGCCAGCAGTACAGAGCACAACATGTTCCAGGCTTCTCTCGTCGTCCAGCTTGGCAATGGCGAGCATGCCTTGTTCTAGTCCAAATGGTGGCTCAATGAGTAGAGCATCCCCACCATAGTACTAACATTGGTGAGAATAATTCCGCTCGCAATACAGAATACAAGAACGGTTGCAGAGGCTTTATTTAACGGCGTGTAGGTCGCGGACATTAGGGGTTGCCTCGACGCAAATATCATTTCAGAGTACCTACGGTTGTGGGACTTGGTGCAGAGCGTTCGCATAACGCATGGGCAGGAGGATGCCATTATCTGGCGATGGGAAACCTCGGGCCAGTTCACTTCAAGATCGGTCTATAATGCGTTCTTCATTAGTTCCCAACAATTCACGTGTGCTGACACCATTTGGAAGGCTTGGGAGCCTTTGAGATGCAAATGCTTCGTGAGGTTGGCGGTCCGTCGGCAGTGCTGGATTGCAGATCGACTCGAATGTTTGGCCTCCAAAACCAAGGAGTATGTGTCTTCTGCTGCTCCACTAGTGAAAAAAAATTGAAAAAATCTCCTTGTTGGGTGCACCACCACTTCTCAAATCTTGTCGCGCTTCCTACTGCTTGTTGGATTGGGGCGTTGTCTCCTTGTGGGCCAAACTACCCTAGAAAACTTCTGGATTTCAGCTCGCCAAACGGTCTCAGGGAAGCGTCGGAAGGCGCTACATTCGTGCATCACCCTCATCTCCTGGATGATTTGGAAGGAGCGGAACAATACAGTGTTCAACAACGAGGCCACGTCGACCGACCTTCAGCTTCAAATGATTTGGGATGAGTACTACCAATGGCGCATGGCGGGAGCTCAATGTTTGGAGGCGCTGTCATCCTCGTAGTAGTTGCTTAGTCCTCTTTTGCACCCCCACCCCCACCCTCTCTCTCTCTCTCTCTTTCCCTTCCCTATCCCCTTAAGTCGCTTTGGTCGATTACCTTTTTTTATCTCTATATATCCAGTTGTTTTGTTTCCAGATTCATTCTTTGTATTTTTGTTGTTGTGCTAACTTCTTCTTAATGGAATGACATGTAATTCTTTTGCGCGTTCTTGGGAAAAAAAAATACTAAAAGACAAACAACAACTTGAGACAAAAGCAAGCACCGATTCCAACTTGTGGGCAAAACAATGGGCATAGAAAGCAGATGGGTTTTCATCAAGTATGTGTTTGTTTCTGCATGCTATTAAATTATCCTCTCATATTTCAAAATTCATCGTAACCCTGCCCCTCGTAATCTAGAAATTGATAAACCATGCCGAGCAAGCAAACCAATCAAAGCTTCCTCTAATGCAGCGGGTGTATCCTCGCCGACACACTCAAGACCAAGAAATCTTTTTATAACATTCCCTTGCTTATTCACAAACCTGCATGCCACAAATTAAAATAAGTTAAGAAAGCACAACAATGGAATAATGGATAAAAGTTTCAAATAGAAAACATATAAACAACTGCAAACCTGACAATAACATCCATTTGCTATTTTGCTCTCGATTGGCATATCGTGGGACTCATCTATAGGCACTACTACGAAAAGCTCATCACGACGGTTCTAAACCGTCATCACAAAGCGATTTTTGAACCGCTCAATTTTTGTGTCTGTAATGACACGAGGTCATCACTGACGGTTTTTAACCGCTCATGAAAATGATATCACGAGCGGTTCTATTCACGAACCGTCGTGATAGCACACATCACTGCACGGTTCGTGAATAGAACCGTGCGTGATAATCTATTTTCGCGCACGGTTCGTGAATAGAACCGTGCGTGATATTCTATTTTCACGCAGCGGTTCTTGTTTAGAACCGTGCGTGATAGTTTTTTCTAGGGAAAAAAGCAGCGGATTTTCACCGTATGGAGCCTCATGAATGAATCTGATATTGATTTTCGGATTTCGCTAGCTTTCCCACAATAGCCAGAGCATCACAATAGCATCAACTCAATCCATTCACAGAGCACTAAAAACAACACGACATGCATCACCCACATCACCCACATCACAGTAGCATCAACTCAAACAATTCACAGAGTACTAACACATCACAGTAGTAATCTACATCACAGAGCAAAAGGGGGGAGTAGAGAGAGTGAGGTCGTGGGAGGCTGGGGTGACGAGGTCATGGGAGGCCGGCGACGATGAGGCCGGGGCAAGGTGGAGGAGGCCGCAGGCGACGAACTCAGGGGAGGACGGGCCAACGAAGTAGAGGAGGCCGGGGGCGACGAGGTCGTAGGAGGCCGGGGGCGACGAGGTCGTGGGAGGCCGGCACAGGTCAGGCGAGGTAGAGGAGGTGGAGGAGGCCGCGGGAGGGGAGGCCAGAGGAGAAATGACAGAGGGGGAGAAATGGCAAAGGAAGAGATGGAGATGGCAAAGGGGGAGATGAATGACTCTGTTAATATAGAGATATTTTCGGGAGCCCGCCATTATGTGCAAATTTTCGTTTTCCCGCCTAACGAAACCAAAGTATCACAGACGGTTCATGGTTAGAACCGTCTGTGATGGTTCACAGATATGTAGATATCACAGACGGTTCTCTAGAACCGTCTGTGATAGTGACATACCACAGACGGTTCGTCTTGGAACCGTCTGTGATTACTTTATCACAGACGGTTTCCAAGAACCGTCTGTGATGAGGCGTTTTCTATAACCTGTTTTGTAGTAGTGAGGTATGAAGAAACGACTATCACCAATCTCTCCCAAAATTACCTTGGTGGCCTCCTATGCCCAAGCTTTTGCAAGATCCTTTTGAACCCACGGAGAAGTTATGTCGCAGTTTCCAGGAGCTTTTTCATCATAGGCACGCCTCACTTCCTGCTTGTTCTCTTTGTACCAATCTATCATATCTTGAAGATTGTCCTTGTTTATGGACGCGGAAGATTGCTCGTGTTCACAAAACAAAAAAAAGCTTGACCTTGTGTTAGGAGATATCCTGCACCACCAAGGGAAGCATTCAAACAAACGTTATACGAACTTTCCGCGTAGAAGTAGTGGGCTCACTTGCACTGTCCCGACGACCGAGCCGGAGCCGAAATGCTGCCTGCGCACCACTCCCTCGCCTCCTCCGCCGAGCGCACGAGCCTCCGCTCCACGATGGCCGCCGCAGCCCACCAAGGCACCGGGCCTCAGCGACGTCCAGGTTGGGCATCGTTGCAGCTCGCTGCAGCCTCTTGGTCTTTGGGGTTGCTGTTTCAGTACAGCTAGCAGTAGCAGTAGCAGTAGTAGTAACAGTAACAGTGTCATTTTTTTGCAGTTCCTAAAGTTATCATATATATATATATATATATATATATATATATATATATATATATATATATATATATATATTCTGGTGACATGAGGGAAAATAAAAAAAGAGAAAGAATGAGGCCGTCATCTCACACAGCAACGGACACATCACGCGAAACAAAGCACTAACAACAAAGTTTTTTTGCTATTGGAGCGCTGACGTCGTCTATTCACGCGGAACAATGCACTTTTTTCATGTAAAGCTTAAATGCTTATGATACTTTAAAGAGACAATGTATTGGAATAGCTGTCTTTAAAATTATCTTAAGATGACATAGAGTATACCAGAGATTACCTGAAAGACAAACTATTCCTAATACTTCCCACTAGACTACTATCTATTGCTTAATGCTTCCCACTAGACTCCTCCCCAACATTGCACACACCCTTATGCTACCTCCACTAACGAGGAGCTTTCTTGGTTCTCCAAAGAGACGCTTGGGGGGCAAGACCCTTGATTTAGCTGGTCTTCTTTCGAAGATTACCAGTTGTAAGTTGGTTTGCTCTGTACTGCAAACCACATGAAGAACTTGCATCTCATGTGTGTGATTTTAGAAGATGATTGTCAGGAGGTCGTCAGGCTATGGATGCAAACAACCAAGAACATATTTTGTGGTAGCGAGTATTAATTCTTGAATTTATTTAGAGAGCTTGGTAGAGATTGTGCTTATTTTTGTTTCAAGTTTGTTCGATCGCAAGGTAATAGCGCTGCCCATTATTTTCTGAAACAAAAAAGAAATACATGTAGAAGGAACTACATGTTTTAGTAATAAAGCAGGGAAAAACATCCAAATTCAAGCCAAAGAAGAAATCTAATCTAGATGGTGGGGTTCAATGGAGGCTCATAAGCAGTCCATTATTGTGTTTCTTTTGATTTTACACAATAGGGTATGCAAGAGTGGTGGTCTTTATGCCCTCGATTCGTTGCAGCCACCCGGAGAGACGAATGTAATCTTTGTACGGAGTACAAGATTGAAGAGAAGAGCATAGAGTTGGGATTAAGACAGAACTTGTGGAATGCTTGGAAAGGGAGGATTTGGGACCAAATTTTTAGAAATCCTAAAAGCTCTTTTTTCGCGAGGAAAAGGAGGGATTTCATAGATTACTCATGAGTGTTACGATCGTCCAAGCACAAAATATGATTAATTACAAAAATCCAAAAAGTTCTTCGGGAGTTTCAATAAAACAAACTACTTAAGATCTATTTTGGGAAACACAACACAAATTCTTAAAAAAAGTTAAATCTAAAATATGCCATCTAAACAACCGCTAAACCTCTCAATACACATCCCAAAATTTCAAAACTATTATATATTTATGTTCAAAATCTCATTTTCTGAATTTTGAGCTTTTTCCAATTTTTTTCTGCTTAGTTAAAGCTTTTTTGTAATTTTTAGCTGCTAAAAATGCATTTTCGAATTAATAAAAACTTGGTAAAAACCTAGAAATAATTTATTCTGGTTCTAAATAGTCTAAAGACAATCTCCCAAAAAAAATCAGATTTTTTTTAGATAAATTTGGTAATTTTATGAGCTCAAATGTTATTCCTGGAATTAAATCAACGAGAAAATGATTTAAAATTTTAAATCAACTGCAGACCGTCTTCCCAAGGATTGGCCCGGCCTATTACTGTTTTGACCCAACAATCGCCCGCACACTATTCCCTTCGCAGTCGTCTTCTACTTACCACCCGACCGCATGCGCATCGTGGCGAGCTCGCGTGTACGCCCACGGTTGGCGGCCGCAACACCCACCACTTCACCTCCCCTAGCAAGCTGTCGCCTTCGCCTCTCCCTGTCCCATCATCACAGTTGTCATCAATCCCCTTTGTTGCCTCCGCCTGTCGCGCATGGACAAGAGAGAGCTCGTGCCACTCCGTCTGTTTTGTCGTGTGTCGCCCGCGAGAAATAGTGTCTTCGCTCGTTGTTCTCCTTCCTATTTCAGCCAAGCCGCGCGCATCATCAAGGCCAATTCGCCATTTCTAGTTGTGGGTTTCGATGACATTGACGTCGAATTCTAGGACTTGAACCCTAGTATGTTGCCTATGGGCTAAGGCATATCACATGAGCCCATTATCTTTTATTTATTATTTATTTCTGCTATAAGTACTCTGTGTGATTTATTTGGTCGGTCGGTCATTTGTGTAAAACTTGGTCAAGTAGATCTATGTATGACTACTTAATATTATGTACTACTCTGTTTATTTATTAGTGTATAAAAGTGATGCAACGATGTATTATGTGTGTGCTAGCTACTAATCATAGAACTAGTACGGTAAACACATATGATTCAGAATTAACTTTCTGAGTCAGACATCTGAGATGTTTTGTATTTGAATTTGAAGTCAAATAATATATCCTCTCCATCTAGTCTTGTACTCCTATTCGTGGAAGAAACATGCTCCGAGATATATTTCGACCATATTTGGGGGAGCTGTAGCTTTTGTCATAACATGCTTTTTAGCTTTCTAGTTGAAAAGAAGCTGTAGCTAATGGCTGTAGCTTTTCTTGAAAGGTTGTTTGGTAGTCTGACTTTTCATTGGGTGACTAATTATTCTGAGTTGTGAAATGTTTGAAATATCCCTAAGACAAATGATACTTATTTGGTACTGATTAAGCTAATTCATACAAATAATTTGTAACATTAATGCATTTAGCTAATCATAGACATGACGTCAAACGGATTTTATACAAGTTCGGAATTATTTTTTAGTTGTTATTCTATGCTTATCGTGTCTTACACCAATCACTACCAACCTTTTGTACAAATTTATCATGTTTGTTTGTTGATTCAGTAATTCATGTAGATAAACAAAGAAAAAAAATTCATGTGCAAATTCAAATGCGACGATTTGTGTTCATTTGTGCTCAAACTAATAATGAAATCCAAACATTTGTGTTCACTTGTGTCCAAACAAAATTCTACATTTGGACCAATTTGAATCCCAATATGAAATCCTAATCTACGTGCACGAATCATCCGAATCTGATTTTTTACAATCAAGGACTACATTTGTGTTCATCAAAATCCCATCAAAATCTATAACAAAAATAAAAGGAAGGTTCAGGGTGGTGAGCTCGGAGCCGAGGTCGGAGGGGACAGCGAGCTGGTCGACGGAGGAAGCGACAACAAGCAGCGGTCAGGACCGAAGGTAGACGACGGCGGGTGGGATCGGGAGGCGGCGAAGTCGACCGGAGGAAAGCGATGGTGGTGCCCCCTAAAGAATCTAGACCCACCATTATTAGTTAATTGAGTATTTTGGTAATTAATGACAATTATAATGTGGACTAAATTTTTTATGAGTTAGTGAAACAGGTTGAGTCCTACGATGACAAAGACTTATGATGTCATCGTGTGTTGATGAACATCAAGATAAGGTCATGAAGTGAAGAAGATCATCATGCGTTGATGATATTCAAGACAAGATCCCGGACTTGGAGTGAAGATGTTCGTCATCAAGTGATCACTTCAAGATGGATGCTTAAGGCAAAGGTATGACTAGCTAGGCTAAGGATCTGTTTCTTAGTAATTTTACCGGTCTTAGTGTTTGGTGTGGAGACCGATTTGCTAGTATAGGTTGTCGTACTATTAAGAGCAGTCTTGACTAATATCTTGAGTATGTCTTGTGTTGATAGCTCTTAGTGCTTGTTGTAGTTCTCTTTAGCATATTGCCGATATGCGAATAAGTTTTGCAAATAGTTAAGGCTCGTGCATAACCCTTATAACATGTTACTTTAGTTTGCGAATCTATTTTGTAAATGGTTTAAGTCCATGTACCAAATTAATTGTGACGTGATTCTAAAAATCAGCAAATGAGTTTTGCAACTTGTTGAGAATTTTGCCTTCATCCCTTGTTTGCATCGCGCATCAATTGGCAAATGTGTTTTGCAAATTGAGTCGAAGTGAGATGCAAAATCTGTTTTCAGCCTTGTTGGTAGTGGGCGGTCTGACTGGCCCTTCCTCGGTATTGAAGGGATACAGGTAGGCTACACTAGCTGGTAATTCAAAAATTCTACCACGTAAATAGGATGCCAGACAAGTAAGAGATCACAGATCGTTACCACCAGACGCGTAATGCAGCGGAAGATGAGTTGGAGTAGCCTGGTCCAACAAAGAGCATGTCGATGTAGTGGTCACAGTCGATCGTCCGACGTAGTTGATCGTTCAACGTAGTCGATCGCCCAGCGTAGTCGTCGCCGATTGTCTCCTCCAGCAACCGATCGCTTTCCTTGCAATGTCGCGGATCGCCCTCGAGTGCAACAGCAACCGCGGTAGCGCCTCTACAGTATCCACAGTCCAAGGTAGGAACACCGTACGTCGGTGTGCTGGCACCAAGTTGCACAGAAAGGCTCTCTCAAGAAGATGGCGGCTAGGGTTTGGAGCAACTCACGTCAACTCTTATCGTGTGTCTCCTATGTTACCTATCTCTATTCCCAACAGCCTCAAGCATCTCCCTAAATAGTGTCTGTGACGGATCCTATCCGAACACATTTGACGAATCGTATCCGTACTGATTTTTTCTAACCCGTTAAGTATGTGACCCTATAGATTTATACATAATCGGTTGTAACTCAGAAACTCCTATCCGATCACAAGTCGTCAGTGGCACCTAGCAGGACATAATGATTCCCAAATACACACGAATTATATCCAACGAACCTTAATGCAAAATGGTCTACGACTAGATCCTCTTTGGTCTCGACAAGTTCGCAACTCCGTACGACCAGGTTTCAACCAGCCTACGACCAACTCATATTTGATCTCGACCTGTTCGTAACTCCTTACGACCAGGTTTCGACCACTTAGTGATCATGTTCGACCAGCTTATGACTAGCTCGTATCTCTACATGACTAATCCGTATCTGATCGAACTGAACGACCAGCTCGTGTATTCTCCTTTTGCCTCACGATATTTGGTTGAACTCTAGGTGAGATGCTGTGTCATCCATAGATTGTTCAATACTTTCTCGATCAAGTGTCAGATAACTTCATGTTGTTGAACTGTTCGACCACAAGCGGTATGGTCGTGCACTTTCCTTATCCGACCACATCGAGGGCCCCAAAGACATCTCTCTTGTTATGTTAGGAGGGGCAAATCCCATATCCGACCAGTCATATTCCTCCGCATGTTTTATATCATACTCGAAAGCTATCTTTATGACTATCCGATTACGGAGTAGCCTTTGGCAACCCCAAAGTGTACTCTTACACATGTAGGAAACCATGTTGATCTCAGGTATAAGGATTATACATCATCATTACTTGAGACCAACTGATGATACATAAAATCATAATAATCTCAGCGGTGTCTCAAGGTGGGTCAATCCAACACCATGTTCTCTAACATGTGTTCCTCACAACCCCATACCCTGAAAGAAGCACTTATCGGACAGATGTTATGCGCCCTGTAGGGCACCACACTTTGATGGTTCAAATTATGCTTATTAGAAAATTAGAATGACCATCTATATTAAGGCTATGGGCCCAAACCTAACCTATGGATAATTATTAATGCGGGTTTTGCTACTCCATTTGATCCACAAAACCCCAATCAAAGGGAAGAGCAAAACTTGCAACTCGATGCTCAAGCTTTAAATGCTCTATATAGCGCTTTGAGTGTGGAGGAGTTCAATAGAGTGAGCAATCTTGAGAATACTCGTGATGTTTGGACAACTCTCATGGAATTCGTGAGAGAATCTCCACCGTCAAGGATGCTAAATTGTATAGGTTGAAGCTCAAATATGAATCATTTACCATGTTGTCGCATGAGAGCTTAAATGAGATGTATTCTTTATTGAACAACATAGTAAATGAGCTCAAAGGTATATCTTGTGGTTTAACCGATCTTGATATTGTGCGCAAGATGCTTAGGGCTCTACCGGACAAATATGAAACATTGGTGATATTATTCCTCAATTCATCCAAATTGTTGGACCGAAACGGCGACTAGAGGGGGGGTGAATAGGAGCATGATCTCTTTTTCACAAAGATCGGATTCAAGACGATTTTCACTCGGATAGCTATGAGATCTATGAAGATCAATATTCAAGTACAGCAGAAGTCTTGTATTGAATCCAATCTAAACCCTGGAGCAAAACAACCAAAAATAACCAAAACTCGATTTTCAAGTATTGGGTGGTCTGACCTCTATGTCAATGGCGGTCAGACCTCCAGCCTGATGAACAGTGAAAACAGCCAGAAAACGAAGTTGCAAATAGGTGTAACTTTTGATCTACAATTTCAAACTTTATGAAACTTGGAACACACCTTCTCTAGGATATCAGGAACCTATTCCAATCAAAGATCGTGAAGATCCTTGGCAAAGTTCCGACCTTTTTCCGTTTGAGTGAAGGATGATTCAAAACTCAGTCAAAACGAAAACTAGATCCAAAACCTTGCTGTGGGTTAGAGATGATCCTAGATGAGTTCCCACATATCACAGCAAGTAAGATTGGGGGCGAAAACCAACAAAAAACTTGAGAATCAAAGAAAGCCTCAAAATCACAAAATAGAGAGCAAGAACGAAAAGAGACTCATCTCAAGAGAACTTGCATAGATTGATTTGTGATTGTTGCTGGTTTACAGCCACTCCATCCAGGAGGACAAAACTCAATACATGAGCACACAATCAATCTCTTCTCAAGGATCCTAACCTCTCCACTCCCAAATCTCAAAAACAAACTAGGGTTACAAAATAAGCAAAAGGATCAAGGAGGTGCTACAGCACCCTCCCATATTTATAGTGGAGGCTAACCTTCTAGAAGAGTCATAGCGTCGTCTTCATCTTCTCTTGACCTAAACCGCTTCTCCTTGCGTCGTCTTGCGCCGTGGTTTAGCCAAAAGCAAACAAGGCGGTATTTTAGTGATATTACCAAAATACCCCTTCTCGATCCTTCTCCGAAGACTGAGTCCAATCTTCATGAAGCAGCTCCATGCTTCGCCACGTGTAGGTTGATCAACGGCTCTCATCATGTTGGCAAGTCTCTCCCATCCGGCTCCCACCGAAACCACCATGGCACTTGCACCGACCCCCGCGCCGCTTGATGCAACCCGTCGCACCGAACTTCCCGTTCGGTCATCCTTGTCCATTTTGTGCCACGCTCGAGTTCAATGACTTCACCCGGCACCATTGATCGTTCTGAACCTCAGCTCTCAAGCCTAGTCCCGATCATCCTCGCTGTTGACCGTCATTGATCTCCAAGCAACCTACACAAGAATAGACTAAAAAATCGATTCCGAGAACAAGTTCTTCACAACTTGATCCACGTTAGTCAAAACATGTATTATGAAACACATCGGCACTGAAACCCATGAACTTGACTCAACAAACAAGTATCGCCGCTACAAAAACCGACGAAACAAGTGGAAACCGGTCAGACCACCACTCAAGGGCCGGTCTGACCGCCCTCTGGCCGGTCTAAACGCCAGGGGTGGCCGGTCACACCGCCCAGAAGGGACTTAGCCAATTCTCAACCCCTGAAAACCGAAAGCTCTCTGGAAATTTCAAACGAATAGATCTTTTGACTGGAGACTCCAAAAATTATGAGACCAAGTGTATGAGAATCCCCTCTCTTGCCTACACCCTCTATTTTTGGCCCAAAGACAAAACTCCATTTTGTATTGGCGGTCCGACCACGCCAATGGCGGTCCGATCCGCCCCTCGGCCGTCGGCCGTCGCCTGGCGATCGGACCGCCTATGACCTAACAAAGATCGGACTTTTCTTTGGCGCTTGATTCGATGAACCCTCAACGACATTGCCAATTGTAACATCATCCTAAGATCATGAGTATATCCCCCATGATATCCACAGAATTGCCAAGGATGACCTCTACCACTCTTTTGGGAAATCTCATCACAAATGAGACATACAAGAAGGACAAAGATGAGCTCAAGGAGAGGGCATCAACTTCAAACAAAAGAATTCATACTTTCAAGGCCAAATATTATTCAATTGAAGATGAGGATCAAAATGATGAAGATGATGACACCGAAGAAGAAATGGTCACTCTCATGAGTAAAATGGAAGATCTCATGAAGACACGTGGCTCACAAAAAAATTCAAACCCATCTTCCAAGACAAAGCACAACAAGACTCTAAGGTGCTACAATTGTCAAGAAAAGGGACACATTGTCTCACAATGTCCTTATGGGGAGGAAGATGAAGAAGAACTCAAATCATCATCAAGAAAGAAGAATGATGGCAAAAGAAAAAATTTTGTCGGGCTTGCCATAAAGGAAGATCCATCAAACAACTCAAATGTAAATGAACCCCCATCACTATTTGACATGCTTACATGCTTCATGGTAAAAGGTAAAAATGAGGCAAATGATGATGATGAGTCATTGATGAGGACATCACTTCTACTGATATGAACACTCCTCTTCCTACTACTTTGAATGATGTGCAAGGCCCAATTACTCGGGCGCATGCTCGTCAACTTATTTATCAGGTAAATTCGTTTCTAAGACTGAGTGCATTATTTGAGAACTCTATGATGCTGCCTAACGGAGATGATTTACTTGTACTTAGAAATCTAGGACTACGACCAGTTCAAGAAGGTCTACGGCCAGTTCCGCAGAGTCTACGACCACTTCAAGAAGGCATATGACCAGTGTCACCAGTACTCGGCGAGCCCAGTACTCGTTGGACACAATCTACGACCAGAGATAGCATGGACTCCTCAAGACCACCCCAGGACCAGTTCTACGACCAGGTCTTCGACCAGAGATACGTGACCTGAATAGTAAATAAGGTGCTGCTCACCGTTTTGGCCTAATAGGGCCTTGTAAGCGTGTCGAGATTGGAGTCCAGGTTGTGTACGCCTCTTCCCGTGGCCACACAACCCTAGGTTGACCTCTTCACGTCCCCCTATATATATACAGTAGCCGTCATAGTTTAGGGTGGGTTTTTCTTTGAGATTATTCTGCTTAGCAGTCTCGCCGCACGTTCGGTTGAGGAACCCCACATTGTGTGCTTCATCTATATTCGCAATACAATATTAGATTGCATCTTCTACTCTCTTGCTTGTGTTCTCGATTCGCATGCAGGAGATAGCCTTCTTGGCGAGGTCAACCACGTTTGGCACGGTTGATAACCATCGGAGCAATGGTGTAGTGATTGCGAGGGGTTTGATCTGTTCTGGTTGGAGCCTTCGGATCATCAACGTCGAGTTCTCCACAATCGACTTATCAGTACCTTTCGGAAGATCGGGCCACCGTCAGATCAGTTGGTATCAGAGCAAAAGTTGCCCGTTAGGTAATCACAATTTTCCCCCCTGTTAGATTAGTTGCTTTCCATCGTCCTAAAGCTCCAGAAAATTGCCCCACAAAATATTTTTGTTCGTCGTGTTCTTCCGTTGTCCTATCACCCATTGTGCCTTTGCAATTTCCATTATTTGTTTCTCGTTGTTGAATTAGTGTCCTTTGTCTAAGTCGTGTTGCTGGTTTAGAGTCGTGTTCTTAGTCTCTAGTCAACACCGTCACCTGTCGTGCCACCACCCATCCTGGTCGCGCCACCGCCTACTCGAACAACCCCCTTTCGACCACCCCCTCGAGTACGACCACCTCCTCGTGTTCGACCACCTACTCGCGTTTGACCATCTAGTCAGATTCGACCACCTACTCACGTTCGACCATCTACTAGTTTTCCGCCCCGACCACCCTATTTATTTCTTGTTGCTCTTGGACACCCTACGCACTCATCATATCGTGCCTGCCACACAAAGTCCGATAATAGTTTCCATAGCCGAATGGATCTAGCCAAAGTTCAGAGAGAGAGAGTATCTTTTAATTACCTGTATACCCCTGCTTTCTACAAAAAGTTTGTGACCTATATATATCCATAGACCCAGAAGAGGGTTTTTGAAGAGTTTTGAGTCAAGGTCACATTCGCAAAAAAAACAAGGAAACCTAGGTTGGGTTTCGACAGTCAAAAAAAAGGGGAAGGAACTCTAGGTTGGGTTTCGGCAGTCAAAAAAAAAGAGAAGGAGAAGAAACAAATCGACCACCCCCAGTAAAGAAAAATCAAATCGACCACCCCCTAGTTGGTCTACGACCACTCCCAGCTTTGAATCCTTTGTATCCAGTCCTTGTTATCGATCAGTGTTGTGCTAGGGCTAGGGACACTTGTTAGGCCAGCAACCGTGATGGGTACTTTGGACCCTTATTCAACTTTGCTAATCAGATTACGGTTTTTGCTACTTCTTGCTACATATTGTGCCTTCCGAGCTCCACCTACTCTTGATCAGAACAGGTCCCCTCTTGCAATCATACCCACTCTCAACACGGTATCACGAACCAGCCACCGGTCGTACCACCTGCTGCGTTGGTAAGAACACTTGTAAGAGTGTGATAAGACGCTTGAGAGTGTGTGTGTTTCCACCTTCCATCACCTAGTAGTTGATAGGGATAATACATTTGTGTTGTCTTTTGTTTTCTTCTAACCATGGCAGGTGAGACTTCTGATGAGAAAGAGTGTGTTGTAAAGGGAGAGCTCATGACGCTCTTGGATGAACAATGCACTACTATTCATGAGGACATCAATAGGAGGCTTCAAGCTACAACGATCACATTGCAGCGCTCAATCAACGATAGTATTGCAGCACTTACTACATGCCTTGAAAGAATGGTGAACCAGCCACCAAACATTAGACGTGAGTATGATCACGATGCCGCCCAAGATCTTGAGGTGGGAGAGGATAATGAGAGGAGAAATCGTGATACTGGCCCTGTGTTTGCTGACCAAGATGCACGTCAACCACACCGCCCACATCACAACCGGTACGGTATGGGAGGTAATAATTTTCAGCACCACAATGCTCGTGCTAATGATGACCCATTTGCTAAAGTTAAATTTACCATACCAACTTTTACGGGTGTTTATGATGCTGAAATTTATCTAGATTGGGAGATAACAGTTGAACAAAAATTTAATGCCCATCTAGTTCCTGAAGTGCATAGAGTCATACAAGCTATTAGTGAATTTAAAGATTTTACTATCGTTTGGTGGAAACAAGTAGTTAATTCTGGTTTAACATCTGATACATGGGATATATTGAAAGTAGCTATGCGTGCTAGATTTGTTCCTCCTGCTTTTAAACGTGATACGCGTAAGAAATTACAGCGCTTAGACCAAGGTAATAAATCTGTCAAGAATATTATCAAGAACTACAAATAGGCATGCTGCGTTGTAATATTGTTGAGGGTGAGGAGGATAAGATAGCTCGTTTTTATGGTGGTTTAAGGCGTGAGATTCAGGACATAGTTGATTAGAAAGACTATAATGATATTAATAGGTTGTTCCAGCTTGCTTGTTTGGCAAAAAAGGAATTGCAGGGTAGACAACAAAAGACTAGGAGTAACTTTGGCAGTACGTCTACATCCAGATCAATGCAGAGACAAACCAAGGCAGCCCCACCTCCTACTTTTCGGTCTGCTGCCCCCTCTGTGAGTAGGGCGCGTTCAGAGCACCGCCACCACTGTCACATGCACCCGAGAGGAGCAAATCTACTAGTGTGCAGGCACCAGCACAGAGCTCTTCATCGATTGCTTCCACGGGCCGTACGACAAGCATTGTGTGCCACCGTTATAAAGGGATGGGCCACTTCATGAGAGATTGCCCAAGTCAACAGGCGTACATTGCGACAGAAGATGGTGGTTATGTAAGTGCTAGTGATGTTGAGGATGAATATACTCTTGCAGCTAACCTTGCAGGCAATGATGATGATCATGAGGCAGATAGCGATGGTGAGGAAATTTTAGGTGCCGCTGCTACATCGAATTATAGGACCATAATTGTGCAACGAGTATTGAGCATTCAAAGAGAGCTAGAGGAGACGCTACAATGTCATAATTTGTTTTAGATGTTCCTCATCGTTAAGAATTGCTGTGTTCGTGTCATAATTGATGGCGGAAGCTGCAGTAACTTGGTGAATTCAGGATTGGTCAAGAAGCTTGGCTTGACCACACGTGCGCATCCTCACCCATACCACATTTAGTGGTTCAACAACAGTGGTAAGGTGAAGGTAACACAATCTGCTAGAGTACATTTTTTCATTGCTTTCTATCATGATGTTGCTGATTTCGACGTAGTACCTATGCAAGCATGTTCTCTTTTATTAGGTCATCCATGGGAATTTGATACCGATGCAACTCATCATGGTAGAAGTAATAAATACTCATTTATGCACAAAGGAAAGAAAATAACTTTGCTACCTTTGACGCCTACTGAAATTGTGAATTGTGATAAAGAGCTAGCTGAAAATGAGAAGAAAGAACTTGAACATGAATCTGAAAACCAACAAGTAGTGAAGAATATTTTCCCACCTGAGAAGAGCGGTTGGCATCTAGTTCTAAGACCGAGGGAATTAAATTAAAGGGTTGTGTCATGCTTACAACCAAATCCGATCTTGCTGAAATTTTTCATCATGATATGCCATGCTATGCTTTGATATGTAAAGATACTATATTTTCACTTGATGATATATCTAGCTAAAGATATATCTAGCTATTTACCGTCTACTGTCACTAACCTTTTGCAGGCATATCAGGATGTATTTCCAACTAAAATACCCCCGGGATTACCACCTATTAGAGGGATTGAACACCAAATTGATTTAATTCCAGGAACGACTTTGCCAAACTGTGCCGCGTATAGGACCAATCCAGAAGAGACAAAGGAAATTCAACGACAAGTCCAAGACCTTTTGGACCGAGGGTACGTACGGGAAAGCCTTAGTTCTTGTGTTGTTCCTGTTCTTTTGGTTCCTAAGAAAGACGGTAGTTGGCGTATGTGTGTTGACTGTAGAGCCATTAATAATATCACCATACGGTATCAACATCCCATTCCTAGGTTAGACGATATGCTTGATGAGTTGAGTGGTTCTACTCTTTTCACAAAGATTAACTTGCGTAGCAGGTACCACCAGATTAGAATGGCGGGAGATGAATGGAAAACTACTTTTAAAACTAAGTTCGGATTAAATGAGTGGTTAGTGATGCCTTTTGGTTTAACTAATGCACCTAGCACTTTCATGTGTTTGATGAATGAAGTTTTGCATGCTTTCATTGGAAAATTTGTGGGGTTTTATTTCGATGATATTCTGATCTATAGCAAGTCATATGAAGAACACATGGAGCATTTACATGTTGTTTTTGATGTTTTGAGAGATGCACGTTTGTTTGGTAACCTTGAGAAGTGCACCTTTTGCACGGATCGAGTCTCTTTTCTTGGCTATGTTGTTACTCCACAGGGCATCGAAGTTGATCAAGCCAAGATCGTCGCTATCCAGAGTTGGCCGCCTCCTAAAACAGTCACACAAGTACGGAGTTTTTTAGGGCTCGCTGGTTTCTATCGGTGATTTGTTTAGGATTTCAGCACCCTCGCTGCACCGCTGAATGAGCTTACAAAGAAGGGAGTGTCTTTTACATGTGCCACCATACAATAACAAGCTTTAGACGCTCTCAAAGATAAGCTAACACACGCCCCTTTGCTTCAACTTCTCGATTTCAGCATGACTTTTGAATTAGAATGTGATGCTAGTGGCATAGGTCTTGGTGGTGTGTTAATTCAAGAAGGAAAATATGTTGCTTACTTTAGTGAAAAATTAAGTGGTCCTAGTTTGAACTATTCTACCTATGATAAAGAATTATATGCTCTAGTTCGAACTTTGGAAATATGGCAACATTATTTATGGCCCAAAGAGTTTGTAATACATTCTGATCGTGAATCTTTGAAGCATATTCAAGTCAAACCAACTTTGAACATGAGACATGCTAAGTGGGTTGAGTTCATTGAGTCATTTTCCTACATCATTAAATATAAAAAGGGCAAAGAAAATATGATAGTTGATGCTTTGTCTAGGAGATATACCATGCTTTCACAACTTGACTTCAAAATCTTTGGATTGGAGACAATAAAGGAGCAATATGTGCATGACCTTGATTTTAAAGATGTGTTGCTAAATTATCAAAAGGGAAAGGGTTGGAATAATTTTGTGGTGCATGATGGGTTTATGTACCGTGCTAACAAGCTATGCATTCCAGCTAGCTCCGCTCATCTTTTGTTGTTACAGGAGGCGCATGGAGGAGGATTGATGGGTCACTTCGGCGTGAAGAAGACCGAGGACATTCTGACTCACCACTTTTATTGGCCAAAGATGAGGCGTGACGTCGAACGCTTCATTGCCCGCTGCACCACGTGCTAATGTGGATTTCATGGAGATATGTTCCAAATCTTAGGATGATGTGACAATTGGCAATGGCGTTTACGAGTTGTCGTTTCACGTGTTTTCGACAAAGTTACGAGCTTCTTCTTTGGGCGGCGGTCCGACCGGTCCTTGCACGTGATGTCCGGCCGGTCCCAATTGGTCGGACCGGCCATGTGGGGCGGTCGGACCGGTGGTGACAAAGTGGTCAAAACAATGGGCCAAAAATAGGTGTTGTAGGCAAGTGAGGGATCCCAATGCACTTGGTCTCATGATTTTTGGAGTCTCCATAAAAAGTTCTATTGGTTTAAAGTTTCTAGTAGGTTTTGGATTTTCGGGGTTGAAATTGGCTAAGTCCCAAGGGCGGTCCGACCGAGCTCACGAGGCGGTCCGACCGCCAAGGCGATCCGGCCGCTCACTGGGCGGTCGGACCGTAATAACTTGAGCGTCGGCCAACCGTGGCGATGTTGTTTTATTAGGTCAAAGTCATTGGTATCGTGGCATATGGTTTGCATGATGCATGTTTTGACTAACATGGGTCAAGTTGTGAAGAACTTGTTCCCGAATTCGTGTTTGCTTATCCGTGGTTGTGCGAGGTTGCTTGGTGGTCAACGACGGTCAACGGCGAGGAGGATCGGGACTAGACTTGGAGAGTTGAGGTCGAGCGATCGGCGATGCGGGTGAGTTAATGACTCAAGCGTGACACAAGATGGACAAGGGTGACCTATTGGCGAATCCATGGCGTATGGTGAAGCGGTTTAGGTCAAAAGGTTAAAGATGGCGCTTTGCGAAGCGTGCGTGTGTGACCCATTTGTTAGTGGGCCTTAACGGGAGCCCAATTGAGTCAAACCCTAGAGAGTTCTAGGCCTCCACTATAAATAGGAGGAGGTGGTGGCTGCACCCCTCTCTCTCGCCTTTTTATGTTTCAAAACCCTAATTGTCTTAGGGAGAGTTGAGGTAAAGGCTAGAGCTTTTGGTGGTTTGAGGTGAATTTCGTGATCTTGGATTGACCACTGATCCATGATGGTGTGGGTGTAATCCAGCAACGATCACGTTCTTAATCTATGCAAGGTTTGCTTGAGATAAGTCTCTTTTCGTTCTTGCTTTCAATTTCGTGATTTTAGGGCTTTCCTTGATCCGCGAGTTTGTGATTGATTTCTTCATGTGGATTAGCTTGCTTTGATGTGTGGGAACCCATCTAGGATCAATTTGATCATCAATCACCCACGAGCAAGCGATTGGATCTAGTTTTCACCTTTGCCCGGTTTTGCACCCTTCTTCAATCAGATCATAAAAGATCTTTGTTCGTCCAAGAATTATCATATTTGTTGATTGGAATAGGTCCTTAATATCATAGAGAAGGTGTGTACAAAGTTTCGTGAAGTTTGGAGTTGAGAATCAAAAGTTAGACCTAATTGCAACTTCGTCATCGGTGATTTTCTTGTTCGGAGCTCACGGCCGACCGCCCCACACCGTAGGTCGGACCGATTTGGTGCCGGTCGACCGCCCACACCGAGGTTAGACCGATTTGGTGCCGGTCGACCGCTTGAGATAACAATGATCGACCGCCGACCTATGATTAGATTTGATTCTTGCTGATTTTTGTCGCATTGCTTAGGGGTTTAATTGGATTCAATACTAGTCTTTCGCTGTACTGGTATATTGATCTTCATAGCTTCATCATAGCTATTGGAGTGAAATTGTGTTGAATTCATATTTTGTGAAAAAGTGAGCGTGCTCCTATTCACCCCCCCCCCTCTAGTCGCCTTTTCGGTCCAACAAGTGGTATCAGAGCAAGGTTAGTTCAATCTTGATCTTAACCGGTCACTGAATGTGGATATCGTGAGGATATGTGCACGATCTCGGGATGATGAGTCAATTGGCAATGGCGTTGTTGGTTTGCAAAATCTCGCGTTTTGGGTTTGCTCCAAGGTTGTCGAACCCTTGCGGTCTGACCGGTTGTCTTGGGCGGTCGGACCCTTTGTGGAGCGATCCGGCCGGCCATGGTGGCGGTCCGACCTTGAATTAGATTTGGGTTTTTGAGTGGGCCAAAAATAGGTTGTGTAGGCAAGTGAGGAGTCTCTGGATGTGGTCCCATCATTTTGGAGCTCCAGTCAAAAGTTCTATTCGTTTGAAATTTCGGAAGGTTTGAATTTCGCTTGAATTTTGACTAAGTCCTTTGGACCGTCCGACGGCCATTGTTGTGGGAGCGGTCCGGCCAAACATGAAATCGGTCGGACCGTACGAAGTGCTCGGACCAGCCGATCTACTGGAGGTGAGCCAAGTGTTGCATTGAGTTTGTTACGAGTGTGTTATTCTATGAACTTCAATGCTTTATTGATGTATATTGCATGGAGGCTGATGTGGGTCAAGTTGTGAAGAACTTGTTCCCGGAAGCGGTTTGTTTGTCTATTCTTTGTGCGGTGGCTTAGTCAGCGGCGTCAGCGGTGAGTGGATCGGGACTACGCTTGGAGAGCGAGGTCGAGCGATCATGGATACCGGGAGGTCGTGTGACTCAAGCAGTGCGAGAATGGGCAAGGCGGATCGAGCGGGTGGTTCGATACAGCTGGTTGGATCAGGCGGTGCGGATATCGGTGCGAGTCTCTGGGAGGTTCCGATGGGATTCGGACAAGAGAGGCTTGGCGACGCGATGAGAACCGCTGATCAACCTACACGTGGTGAAGCAGGCGATTGCTTCAAGAGTTATTTGTGTGTGGGTCCCATGTGTAAGTGACCCAAAAAGGAAACCCTAGCTCTTTAGTATAAATAGGAAGGGGGAGATGGAAAATATGGTCAAGCATTCATTTAGCCCCCTTCTTCCTTTTTCTAGGGTTTGGAGGAGAGGAGAGGAGAACTAGGGTTTGGAGTGTGCTCCTTGTTGAGCTCTTGCCCTCCTTGGTGGAGAGGCTTTGTAAGCATCTATTGTGAGTGAACAATCTTGTGATGCTTAATTGAAAGATCAATTGCTCCCTTTGTGCTCTTCTCTCTTTTGGATGTTTTTGGTGATTCTTTGATTCAAGGTTCATGCTTGGTCTCTTGGCCTACCTTATCTTGCTTTGATGTGTGGGATTACTCCTAGAGTCATCTAGTTCATAAAACCCCCACAAGCAAGTCTTGAATCAAGATTTTCTCATTTCTAGGGTTTGTGCACTTCTTTGGTAAAATCTCGAGAGATCGATTTCTGAAGTGGATCGACGGATCGTTGCTAGAAATAGGTCTCCAATATCATTAGGGAGGTGTGCTAGAAATTTGGTCAAGTTTTATTGGTTGAATCAAAAGTTGGATCAAATTTCGTTTTGGATTTGGGTGGAGTTTTTCAGTACTGGACTCTACCGGTCCAACCGGCCTTTCAACGGCGGTCCGATCGCTCGATGTATTCGCACATTGGTTTGTCGGTCGAACCGTGCCCACCGTCCGACCGCTAGTTAGTTGTCGGTCGGATCATTGGTTGACCGTCGGTCCGCCGCCCGTGGTAGCCGGTCGGACCGCCCGATACCGATGAAAAACGGTGAGTTCTTTTTCCATTTGTGTCGTGTGGTTGAGGGGTTTATCAAATCCAACACAAGGCTTCCGTTGTGTGCTTCTTGATCTTCTTAGCTTTCATAGCTAAAGGAGTAAGGTTCGTGTTGGTTTTTGATTTAGGCGAAAAAGTTTTGAAAGCGCCTATTCACCCCCTAGTCGCCTTTCCGGTCCTACAAGTGGTATCGAGCCGGTTAGCTCTTCTCATAGATCTTAACGGTCTTTGGAGCCATGGCGTGACAAGTACTCAACCAAGCCACACATTTTGAAGGAGTTGACTTTGCATCTTTGGAAGGCTCGTATGCAAGCATATATCGAGGCTCAAGGGCACGCTATTTGGCTAAGGTGAAAAATCCTTATGTCGTGCCGGTAGATAGCGATCGATTACTCGGATGTGGAGGCCAACAAACAAAGCTCGTAATTATTTGATCCAAGGCCTTAGTCGATCCGAGTTTGAGCGTGTTGCTCACTTGCGGTCCGCTCACGAGATCTGGCGGACTCTTTGTGACTATCATGAAGGGTCCATCTGCGATCAAGGAAGTGAGACAGAACCACTCAAGAAAGTATACTCAAAGATCGAACAAAGGCACGGTGAGTCTTTGGATGAGTGTGGGAAGATTCTCTAAGATTCTTCATGATCTCCGTATTTGTTGACTGGTATTTCTGAGTCGGAGAATGCACGCCGACTTCGGGTGCTCTTGATGTGAAGGTGCTGGGAATGAAGATCACTTCCATCAATGACAACATGTCATGAGTGAGCTTACCATGGATAAGCTTTACTCGAGGTTGAAGGCGCATGAGATTGACTTTATCTCGCGTCTCCCAAGAACAGTCGATGGCATTAGTGGTCGATAAATCCAAGGGTTGTTCTTTAGAGTCTCTTGAGTGTAGCTCATCCGGTTTTCATTATCGCTTTACATTCTTTAAGTGATGAGCAACTAGAGAAAGCGCGAGGATGACTTAGCCCTCCTTTCCACCAAATTCACAAGAGCGTATAACAAGGTGAGGAATAGGAGGAGAAGTGGACCTATCACATGCTTGAATGTGGTGAGCCAAACCACATTCGCTCGGATGCCCCAAGCTAAAGGGCAAGGAGGAGAAGGAGACACGAAGACATCCCGGAGAGGATGCTAAACCCAAGAAGACAAACTATCGAAGTTTGTCGGTAGGGTCCTGCCGCTCTTGAGAATGTAAATATGAGCGATGTGGACTCGGAAGCGGAGGACGACGAGAGTGACTCTCGTGGCAAGAAGAAGGCGCATGACTTCAGGCATGTGTTTCATGGCCAAGAACGACCACGACGACTCCTCCAACAATGAGGATCCTTTTAGTGATCCTCGATGAGGTATGCCCTTCTATTCTTTGACATGAAAAGGGCGTTGGTGCTTGCTGACGAAGCGCATAAGCAAGTAAAAATGATTAAGAAGGGACATTATGATTGATAATTTGAACCTAGAAGTGGTTAGGCTAAAATCTATTAATCCCGATGATTTTGTGAATCTGCACTAGCTTGCTTAATGACTTGACAAGCTTGAAATCTGCTCATTCCTCTGTCACCAATCAACTTAAAGATGCTCTCGATGAACTAGAATCTCTCAAGTCTAGTTACGCTTGCTTAGATGCCATTTCACTTGATGTGACCGCCATGGAAGCTATCCTTTAACTTGCTCAAATTGTGCTTTGCTTGAATTAAAACTGGATAGCTCCTTAAAGAATTGCAAAAATTTGATGCTAGTCATACATGCTCTCATTGTAAGAATAATAAGATTAAGATGCAAGAGATGAAAGAAATGCTAGTTTACTCTAGAGTTGCATCTTGTGAAAATTGTCCCAAGCTTACAATTGAGATTGAAGCCTTAAACAAGACCCTTGAAGAAAAGGCTAAAATTGAAAGATCCATGTCTTTTCTTGCTTCTAAGAAAGTTATTGATTCTAACTCTTGTGCTTTAAATCTGAAGTTGAAACCATGATTAATCGATTCAAGAGGCATTTAGAGTCAAATTTAAGAAGCGATTGAATAGGATTAGAGAATCCTATTGTGTGTCTTGTGAGGCCTTCAAGGTGGAAGTGGCCCTTCTTAAGAGTAAGAACAATGAGGTAATCAAGTCTAGCAAGTGCACTAGATGTGAGGGTTTAATGAAAGAAAATGATTACCTCAAGGTGACTCTTGAGAAGTTTTCAAGTGGGAAAAGAAACTCAACATGATTCTTGATCAATCCAAAGTGAGTGTGAAAATAGTGGTCTAGGTTTCAATCCCTAGAGCATTCCAAGAAAAACCCACCTAGGATTACTAGAGTCGTGAAGAATGGTTTGTTTGAGCTAGAACCAACTAAGTCATCCGGGGTTGTTTTCAAATCCGCGGGTTTTGCTCAAACTCTTTCTGGCAAGAAAGGTGCTTTCACTCGATCTGCTGAGACCTCTCAAAGGTCGATACCATTGCACCTTACGCAAGAAAGAAGGCCATCTTGTTGAGTTACCTTAGGAGAGCAAAGCTTGAGAGAAAAGAGAGGATGGCGTCCTAAGATCCATTAGAGGAGTCCCTTCTCCACTGTAGTCTCTAGAGCTAGGCGACACCTTATCGCACCACACATAGGCCTAGATTAGTAGAGAACTTTGTAGACTCTTTTGGTGGGTCTAGGCAAGCATGTTGGATTAGGACATCGTGAGGAGAGACCACGGGTAGCACCTAGGCAGGGGAGTATCGATCTTTTGGTAGATCGTTTGGAGAGGTCTAGGTGGTTCTCATGTGCATTCTTGTGATTTTATTCGATCATGTTTACGCTACTTCTCTGCTGCTCCTAGACATCGTGCTTCTCGATCTTTGGATCCTCGATCATTTATCACTAACTTGATCTTGAGGCACGGATATTTTCTGATTGTGCTTTTTAGGTCCGTCGTGCGAGGAAGGAGGACATATGGCTTGTTGACTCCGGGTGTTCTCGACATATGACCGGAGATTCTAGATAGTTCTCCTCCCTCACACGTGCATCCGCAATGAATTGATTACATTTAGGGATGCTTCTACAGGACCGTGGATCGCAAAGGGCACCGTGTCGTGTCGTCGACAAGTTCATGCTAAAAGGCGTCGCTTTGGTAAGTGGTCGAGGTATAATCTTCTATCTGCTTCTCACCGCTTGATGAGGGTCTAGAAGTGAGGTTTAAGAGAGGTGAGTGCAGAGTTCTAGATTCCTCAGGTGAGCTTGTTTTTGAGATCTCCAGATTTGAGAAGATCTTCCGTGCAAATTTCAGCATTTCTTCCATTTCCAGGTCCTAGGTGTCTTGTAGCCTCCGATTCTCATGACCTTGTTTTGTGGCATCGTAGACTTGGGCATATAGGTTTTGATCATTTGTCTAGAGTCGGTTGCAAGGACTTGATTAGAGGTTTGCCGAGGTTGAAGGTCATTAGAGATCTTGTGTGCTCACCACAGAGACATGGTAAGATGGTGTCCGCTTCCACCCACCTCTTACTTTGGTAATGGTGATGGACTGGACAGACTTCTTCACTTAGATCTGATTGGTCCTTCTAGAGTTGATCATTTGGTGGGAAATGGTATGTCTTTGGTGGTTGTGGATGATTACTCCGGTATTCATGGGTTTATTTTCTTGCTTCTAAGGACGAAGCATTTGGATTCTTTAGAGATTTGGTCCTTAGAATTCTTTGTTGATATACCGGAGCCTTGAGAGCCATTAGGAGTGACAATGGGATGAGTTCAAGAATTCTTCTTTTTCTACCTTCTCAGACCGATAGGGAATTGAGCATCGTTTTCTTCTCCTAGAGTTCCTCAACAAAATGGTGTTGTAGAAAGGAAGAAGTGAAGGCAGAACACCACCCAACACTGAGCCTAGAATGCCACCACACTACTCTCTAAATTAATAATTAACGACACACTATAATATTACAGCAGGAAAACAACAATAAACAATTCCAAGGATCACAAAAGAACATGCATAAATATGGTTCAAGTGATAATAAATAATCAATGGGAATGATAACCAGGTAAATAAATCCAAAGCAGCATCAACCAATGAATCCAAATTAATAAAGCAAATAGTCTAGTCCAAATGATATCCTAAACATTATTCAATAACTAACATGTCCAAGTGTAAACCAATATTGAATGAAAAGATTATCATGGCTAATGATCATGTGATGTCCATGTGCTCTACTCGCTCTCGATTCGGCATCCTCGAAGATCACCTAAAAACAACAATAGAGCAAGGGTGAGTCCACGACTCAGCAAACACATTCATAAACAACGAACAATAATAAATCAACAGCATTCAATAACTTCATTATCATCACATGCACTTCTATTATCATTCTCATTCATTAATCTCAAATATCAATGCAACTCTAATCTATATGTCCACATGCACTTCTTTTCGCGTATACCGGTATAGCGTGAGTGAATGCTCGCGACAACATTCACTCTCAAGCCCGTTCCTCCTCAAGGATCGGGGACCTCCTCCACTCCCGTGGAGTTGTGATCAATCATGATCACCTTCTCTTATGCAAAGATGCTTATGAATGCAAACATGCAAACTCCATCATAAACATCATATCCAACTTTTCATCATGTCCATTAACAATATAAATCCATACCATTCCATTGCTTGCAATTAAACAAAATAAAAGCACAACAATAATGGTAATAGAAGATAAAGAAAAGCGATGATCGATCATTGATCATTGTCTACCATGCACTTGCCTTTACTAGTTGCGACGCACAATTTGGCTAGCAGATGGCAACAAGCACGACGCCTTCTCCTACATTAAATACACACATCTCAATACAAGCTACAGCATCATAAGGATAACAATCAATATACATCGCTCCTACACGTCCCCAAATATACCACGTTACACTGGTACCGAAAAGTTACCCATAGCTGTCCGGTTACTAAAAAGAGCGTAACTCTTGACTCGAAAGTCCGATCACAACAAACCACCCCATTCTGGATTCTTCATAAAATTATCCACCTTTTCTTAGATTACGAAGACTTCTAATTAAATCATCTAACCCTCCGTATTTAGCCCGGAAAGTCGATCTGTCCGCTTCGGAACAGCAGTCTTACTAAATTCATAACTTTTGTTTTACTCAACTAAAATACGCGTTCTCAGATCCTACAGAACCATTGGACAATTATCTACAACTTTCATGTAGATCAAAAACTCTAATTAAGCTATTTACTATTTTTACTCTACAGTCTACCATAACAGCGCCGAAAGACGACAACCGTAAGAACAGCGGCCTTCCGAAAATCATAACTCAACTTCTACTTGTCCGATTGACATGATTCAATATGCTAAAGAGAGCTATCGAAATTATCTACAATTGACTAGTAGATGACATTTCCAAAATCCGCCATTAAGGTACCCGAATAAATCGTTCAACAGAACAGCAAACTAAACAAATTCATTAATCGGCCTCTCTATTAGACAATTATAAATCTTCACTAATTAATCTAGATTATGGTCTCTAATTAATCTAGAAAAGCAGATAGGAAATAAAATCACATATCGCTAACCACAAGAAATCGGATCTTAGCTTCTTTTCTCCTATTTTCTCATGTGTATTAAGCCTTGATTTCTGTGTACCTTCTCGGGAGACTCTTGAAGCTTTTCACAATCACCAAACCGACTGGCCGATCAGCAGGCAAGCCATGCATTGGCGCTACGCACGCACGCGACCAAAGACGCGGCAAGCGGCTTTCGGCGAAGCAAAGCGAAGGCCGGCGCGCAGAACTTCGGCTCGGCCTCACGCGCCGACAGTGCGCAGGCTCGGCCGCTGGTTCCACTCGGCAACAGCGCGACGCGGCGGCGGCGTCTGACCACTCGGCGACGCTTCGGCGCGCGAAGCGGCAAAGACGCAGATCAATCTTGGCGCGAGCGATGGAAATCACGCAGGCGTCGCACATGCAGTGTTTTTATTGGCGAGTAACGCAAATTCTGCAATGCAAGAAGAAGAATAAGAACGATTCTGCAATGACAGCAGAAAATTTGATTGGTCAATACAAGGCAGAAAATAGAAAAAGGCTGCTTAGGGTTTTCTAGAAAACCCACAAACTATTTATATAGCCCATAAAATTCCGAAAATTCTATTTTTCACCAATTCTTTTTATTTAATTACGCACAAGCCCTTAAGACGTTTTTAATTAATTATTTACTGTTACTATTAAATTAATTACTCTCCGACCCTTAAGACGCGATTATTAAAATTATTTTCAGAGTATTACATTCTACCCCCCTTAACGGAATTCGACCCCGAATTCTACTCGCCGTTCTACTCAAATACAAAACTACACAACTGAAATTAAACAACAAAATAACACATACCCGACGTGAACAACTCCGGGTATTGCTCGCGCATGCGAGACTCCAACTCCCAAGTCGCTTCTCTCTCAGACTGATGCGTCCACAGCACCTTAACGTATACCAACGTCTTGTGCCTCAGCACTCGCTCGACCTCTCCGAATGCGCGCGGACGCGACTCAAGCGTGAGGTCTTGCTCAATAGTCAGCGGCTCTAATGAAATCTTGTGCTCTGGGTCTCTCAAAAACTTTCTCAGCATCGAGACGTGAAACACATTATGAACCCCACGCATGGACTCAGGAAGATCCAAGAGGTAAGCTAACTTCCCAATTCTTGCAATAATCGAGAACGGTCCAACGTACCTCGGGCTAAGCTTCCCTTTGGTACCGAACCGAACAATACCTTTAGTGGGAGACACTCTCAAGAGCACCTGGTCACCCACCGCAAACTCCAAGTCACGCCTCCTCAAACCAGCATAACTTTTCTGTCTACTCTGAGCTGCTAACAGATTCTGCCTCACCATGGCCACACGCTCAACGGTCTTCTGAATCCAGTCCGGACCCAAAATTGCCTTCTCTCCAACCGCATCCCAACAAAGCGGTGATCTGCACTTCCGCCCATAAAGAACCTCAAATGGCGCGGCTCTAATACTGGAATGGTAACTATTATTATAAGCAAACTCTGCAAGTGGCAACTGGTCCTCCCAACTACCCTTCCAAGACAAAACACAAGACCGCAACATGTCCTCCAAAGTCTGAATAGTACGCCTCATTGCCCATCATGCGTGGGTGGAGCAGCTGTACTAAGGCGGAGCTGTGTGCCCAATGCACTCTGCAGACTCTCCCAGAACTTGGAGACAAACTTCGCGTCCCTGTCAGAAACGATGGTCTTTGGCACACCATGCAGTCTCACTATTTCACGCACATATATAGGAGCTAGGTCACTCGCTGAATTTGTCGTGCGAATAGGAATGAAGTGTGCGCAGACTTACTGAATCGGTCCACCACTACCCAAACTGCATCCTTCCCTCGCGGCGAACGAGGCAACGCCACCACAAAGTCCATAGAGATATCATCCCAAGGCCACTGGGGTACCTCCAAAGGCTGCAATAACCCTGCAGGACGCTTGTGCTCAGCTTTCACTTGCTGACAAACACCGCAAGAAGCCACATAATTAGCAATATCCACCTTCATTCTTTTCCACCAAAAATTACATTTTGAGATCTCGATACATCTTAGTCTCACGGGGTGAGCGAGGTATGAGTACGATGTGCCTCCTTCAAAATATCATCCTTGACCTCCGCCTTTTGCGGCACGCAAAGACGTCCTTTAAACCTCAAAGTACCAGAATCATCCATACTAAAATCACTCTCTTTGCCCTCATCCAGGCGCTTCCTAACCTCCTGTAATAACGGTCACTCTGTTGTGCTTCTACTTTTGATGCGGAATAGTGACTCAAGAATCAAGCGTGTCTCAACATGTGATGTGCCCGCATAACAATAGGATATACCCATGCGATCAAAATCAGCAATGAGGCAATCTAGAGTAGCGAGAGTCGCCTTGCGACTAAGAGCATCCATAACAACATTGGCCTTGCACGGATGATCTTGAATAGTAAGATCATAGTCCTTGATCAATTCCAACCACCTCCTTTGCCTCAAATTCAGATCCTTACGAGTGAAGATATACTTGAGACTCTTGTGATCCGTGAAAATATCACAAGGCTCACCGTATAGATAATGCCTCCAAATCTTGAGAGCAAAAACAACCGCACCAACTCCAAATCATGAGTGGGATAATTACGCTCGTGCTTCTTTAAGCGCCTCGACGCATAAGCAATCACCTTACCGTCTTGCATGAGAACACAGCCAAGACCCACTCGAGACGATCCAAAAGGCGTGAATCGTTTCCCGGCTCGGGAAGAGTGAGAATAGGAGAGGTCACCAACTTTGTCCTTCAAAATCTAACTCAGGCGCTCACACTCATCATCCACTGGAATCTCACACCTTTTGAGTAAGGTGAGACATCGGCTTGGCAATGATAGAAATCCTGCACAAATCGCCGATAATAACCAACCAAACCAGAAACTCCTCACCTCCTTCACATTAGTCGGCCTCTTCCAATCCACCTTTGTGGAGACCTTACTAGGATCAACAAACAATACCACGAGGGTTAATCACATGACCCGAAAACCCACTTCAAATCCGAACTCACACTTCTTCAACTTAGCATAGAACTTGTGCTCTCTCAAAGTCTCTAAAACCGACCTCAAATGGCGCTCATGATCCTCATTGGTCTTGGAATAGATAAGAATGTCATCAATGAACACCACCACGAAGTCATCTAGATACTCGTGTAACATGTTGTTCATGGTCTCCATAAAATGGCAGTGCATTAGTCAATCCAAAAGACATAACTTTATACTCATAATGCTCATACCGTGGAGAAAGCGGTCTTCTCTACATCTGCTCACGCCACGGATTTGATTATACCGGCGGAGATCGATCTTGGAGAACACTTGAGCTCCATTCAAGCGATCAAACAAGTCCTCAATGCGGGCAATGGATATTTGTTCTTGATTGTGGCGCATTAAGCGCACGATAATCAATACACATCGCCAACTCCCATCCTTCTTCTCCGTGAATAGAGCAGAGCTCCCCACGGCGATACGCTACGCCGATCAAACCTTTAGCCAACAAATCATCCAAGCGCTTCTTCACTCGTCCGAAGCGGACGTGCTAATCGATATGGAACATCGAGATGGGGCGAGTACCGGAACAAGATCAATGCGAAACTCCACGTCTCGCGCGGTGGCAATCCGGAAGATCAGCGGGAACACATCCGGTAATCACTAACCACTGGAATCTCCTCAATCTGCGAAGCCACACTCGGTTCTCGGCAAGAGCTAAAGAAGCCCGATTTTCCTTCGCCGACGACCGGAACAGTCCACCAACATCGAAAGAGAGCGCGAGGCGCACTACCTGAAAGGTCAAAGTCTCCCAGGGCGAGGTGCGCACAGACAACATTCTCTGAAACAAGATATCACGGCTCGATAAGAGTGCAACCAATCCATACCCAAGATAACATCGAGCGGCTCCATTTGAATAACTATCAAATTCGCGTGAACTTCTCTCCATCAATAATAATAGAACACCGGGACAAGCAGTAGAACTAGCAATAATACCCCGGAGAACTAACCAACACCGATCGAGAAATCCATTTGCATACTCAAGTTCGCTCTCCTAGCAAGCGCCGTCGAAACAAGCGAAAAGGTAGCCCCGAATCAAAAGGACTAAAGCATCAAGCGAATCCACAAGCAAAGTACTGTCACCACGTCGGGACGGCCCGCGGACTCATTGTAGGCATGGCGTACACTCTGTGGCGCCATGGCGAAAGAAGACGGCGCGGGCGGCGAGCCCCAACAATCTATTGTGGCGGTGCGGTAAGGCCGGTCCTGCAACTGAAGCGGTGCGAAGGTGGCGGCCCGATAGTACCCTACCGGGCGCCCAAGTGAAGGAAATGGCATCGTTGGAGGAGCGATCATCATCCGGAAAGATCCTCGGCGGGACCATCAAGAAGAAGATGGCACAGCTCCCACTTGATCACGCTAGCGGGTTCGGCGACACACCGCTCCTTGTGACCTGTCGGCCACACCGCGGCAATCACCCGTCCAAGTGCACTTTCGGCTGCGGTGTCCATCACCGCACTTAAAGCAAAGCATGCCCCTTACAGGGACAGACGAAGAGCCGAGTACCGCAAAGGACGAGGCGCCAAGAAGGAACGGCCTCGGCGCTAGACACTGAAAGATCTGCGGTCCTCCTTGAATTTCTTGAAAGCGGTGTTGAGCAGACCCACTTCCCTCACTAGAGCTCCTCTTGGTCACCACGAAGCTACGATCCACGAGGCTTGTCGCCTTTGTGAGTCGTGCATCTCCAACTCCATGCCCCTAGCTTGCTCCACAACAGAGCTGTAGTCACGGAGTGGAGTAGCCCCAACACATCTTGGGTACTCGAGGTGAGACCCGACGGAATCTCTTGGCCTTCGAAGATCATCGTTCGCTCTTGAAGGGCAAGCGAACCAAGTTGTTGAACTCGACCTCATACTCAACAATAGACCTCTTCCCACGAGCAAAGGTCGTCAAGGCAACCTCCATCTTCTCAACAAAAGAATAGGGTAGAACTTCCCTTGAAGCGATCAACAAAATCCTCCCAAGTGGATGGACCTTGGCGGCGGTCCTCGAAGACAACACGCCCTCCCACGGATATCTGCTTGCCCTTTCAATTTGAAAGGCTACAAAGCGGACCCTCGATGTGAAGACATCTCCAAAGCTCAAGCGCCTCTCCATGTAGCGCAACCGATCCATTTGCTCGACCGGTGTGCCCGACAGTCAAGCGAATCAAACCTCAACCCCATCCACTCGAAGTGACATCGCGCCTCGAGGCGGAGGATGTGCGGCAGAGCAACAACAGATGCCGCAAAGAGCGAGGCTGCGGCGCTGTTGACGAAAGCACGGATCTCCCCACCAACTCTCTCGACAAGCGGGCGTCTCATCTGGACCCCAACCGAGGCGGGTCAACGGCAACCCCTCACTCTCGACTCATCGCACAGGGAGGTGGCTCCACGGAACCTCTTCCGCGACCCGACCTCCACGCATCGCGGCCACCACGACCACGTCCTCTACCCCTCGGCATAGCTATCAACCACAATCAACAATACACAATGAGTTCAAAGATCAAAATAAACTCATCCTTCAATAAACAACATAACGGAAGCGTAAAAACTATAATCGTACCTCTCTCTAACCTACTGTGCACTAGTGTGTCAAATTTTAGGTTAGTTAACCATTAGCAAATTTTAGTTGATTTACTAATACTAAAATAAATTTTAATAATTTTAGTTTGCCTAAGTTGTTAATCTATTCACCACGGACCTAAAGCCCGCTCTGATACCAACTGTAACACCCCAGCCCAACACTGAGCCTAGAATGCCACCACACTACTCTCTAAATTAATAATTAACGACACACTATAATATTACAGCAGGAAAACAACAATAAACAATTCCAAGGATCACAAAAGAACATGCATAAATATGGTTCAAGTGATAATAAATAATCAATGGGAATGATAACCAGGTAAATAAATCCAAAGCAGCATCAACCAATGAATCCAAATTAATAAAGCAAATAGTCTAGTCCAAATGATATCCTAAACATTATTCAATAACTAACATGTCCAAGTGTAAACCAATATTGAATGAAAAGATTATCATGGCTAATGATCATGTGATGTCCATGTGCTCTACTCGCTCTCAGTTACGGCATCCTCGAAGATCACCTAAAAACAACAATAGAGCAAGGGTGAGTCCACGACTCAGCAAACACATTCATAAACAACGAACAATAATAAATCAACAGCATTCAATAACTTCATTATCATCACATGCACTTCTATTATCATTCTCATTCATTAATCTCAAATATCAATGCAACTCTAATCTATATGTCCACATGCACTTCTTTTCGCGTATACCGGTATAGCGTGAGTGAATGCTCGCGACAACATTCACTCTCAAGCCCGTTCCTCCTCAAGGATCGGGGACCTCCTCCACTCCCGTGGAGTTGTGATCAATCATGATCACCTTCTCTTATGCAAAGATGCTTATGAATGCAAACATGCAAACTCCATCATAAACATCATATCCAACTTTTCATCATGTCCATTAACAATATAAATCCATACCATTCCATTGCTTGCAATTAAACAAAATAAAAGCACAATAATAATGGTAATAGAAGATAAAGAAAACAGTGATCGATCATTGATCGCTGTCTACCATGCACTTGCCTTTACTAGTTGCGACGCACAATTTGGCTAGCAGATGGCAACAAGCACGACGCTTCTCCTACATTAAATACACACATCTCAATACAAGCTACAGCATCATAAGGATAACAATCAATATACATCGCTCCTACACGTCCCCAAATATACCACGTTACACTGGTACCGAAAAGTTACCCATAGCTGTCCGGTTACTAAAAAGAGCGTAACTTTTGACTCGAAAGTCCGATCACAACAAACCACCCCATTCTGGATTCTTCATAAAATTATCCACCTTTTCTGAGATTACGAAGACTTCTAATTAAATCATCTAACCCTCCGTATTTACCCCGGAAAGTCGATCTGTCCGCTTCGGAACAGCAGTCTTACTAAATTCATAACTTTTGTTTTACTCAACTAAAATACGCGTTCTCAGATCCTACAGAACCATTGGACAATTATCTACAACTTTCATGTAGATCAAAAACTCTAATTAAGCTATTTACTATTTTTACTCTATAGTCTACCATAACAGCGCCGAAAGACGACAACCGTAAGAACAGCGGCCTTCCGAAAATCATAACTCAACTTCTACTTGTCCGATTGACATGATTCAATATGCTAAAGAGAGCTATCGAAATTATCTACAATTGACTAGTAGATGACATTTCCAAAATCCGCCATTAAGGTACCCGAATAAATCGTTCAACAGAACAGCAAACTAAACAAATTCATTAATCGGCCTCTCTATTAGACAATTATAAATCTTCACTAATTAATCTAGATTATGGTCTCTAATTAATCTAGAAAAGCAGATAGGAAATAAAATCACATATCGCTAACCACAAGAAATCGGATCTTAGCTTCTTTTCTCCTATTTTCTCATGTGTATTAAGCCTTGATTTCTGTGTACCTTCTCGGGAGACTCTTGAAGCTTTTCACAATCACCAAACCGACTGGCCGATCAGCAGGCAAGCCATGCATTGGCGCTACGCGACGACGAGCGACAAAGACGCTGCAAGGCGGCTCGGGCGAGTCTGAAAGGCTGGGCCGAGAACTCGGCTCGGCCTCAGCGCCGACAGGCTGCAGGCTCTACTACCGGTTCCACTCGGCAACAGCCGCCACGACGCGGCGAGCGATCTGACCACTCGGCGGCCTTCGGCAGTAGAGAAACGGCAAAGACAAATAGATCAATCTTCGGCCGCAGGCGATGGAAATCACGCAGGCGTCGCACATGCAGTGTTTTTATTGGCGAGAGTAACGCAAATTGCGTGGCGAAGAATAAGAACGATTCTACAATGCAAGTGAAGCAGAAAATTTGATTGGCTGGCGGCGGCGCGCAGGAAAATAGAAAAAGGCTGCTTAGGGTTTCTAGAAAACCCACAAACTATTTATATAGCCCATAAAATTCCGAAAATTCTATTTTTCACCAATTCTTTTTATTTAATTACGCACAAGCCCTTAAGACGTTTTTAATTAATTATTTACTGTTACTATTAAATTAATTACTCTCCGACCCTTAAGACGCGATTATTAAAATTATTTTCAGAGTATTACAAGAACCCTTGTAGAGATGGCTCGGACCATGCTAGATGAGCATTCTACTCCTAGGAGATTTTAATGAGGCGATCTCTCTTGCTTGTTATATTTCCAATGTGGTTTTCTTGAGATCTGTGGTTGGAAAGACTTCTTATGAGCTTAGATTTGGTCATTCTCCCAAAGTCTCTCATTTCAAGATTTTTGGTTGCAAGTGCTTCATTCTTAAACATGGCAATCTTGATAAATTTGAGTCTAGATGTTTTGATGGCATATTTCTTGGTTATCCTGCTCATTCTCGTGGCTATCGTGTTTTTAATGTTGACACTAATAAAATTGTTGAGACTTGCGAAGTCACTTTTGATGAGGCTAGTCCTGGTACTAGACCCGATGCTTGTGTACAGGTTCTGAAATTCAAGGAAGCATTTTAAATCGATGATGATTACGAGGATGAAGAACCAAATCCTCCTCCACCGCTTACGAGAGGTGGAGAGCACGCTACTACTACGTCGGTTTGGTGGCGACCTCCTCCTATCCCCACCGACGATCTGAGTGGCTCTGTTCCTACCTCCACAACTCGTGAGGTAGAGGCCACGTCTGCACCAGGAGCACCTCTTCACATTCAGCGACAACATCCACCTAAGCAGATGATTGGGGATCTTCAAGAGCGAGTCACTCGCTCCAGGTTTATTTCTCCTGATTCTCATGCACATTCTGCTTTTGTCGCGTCTTTGAACCCGAGATATCACCCATGCTTTATCGATGCCTCTTGGGTCAATGCCATGCATGAAGAGCTTGAAAATTTGAAAGAAACAAAGTGCGGTTTTTAGTTGAGCGACCTTCTGATTCTCATGTTATTGGAACAAAATGGGTTTTTAAAAATAAGCAAAGTGAGGATGGATTGGTTGTTCGCAATAAGGCTAGACTTGTAGCTCAAGGTTATTCCCAGGTAGAGGGCTTAGACTTCGAGGAGACCTTTGCTCCAGTAGCTAGATTGGAGGCCATTCGCATTCTTTTAGCATTTGCAACATCCAAAGGTTTCAAGCTTTTTCAAATGGATGTTAAAAGTGCCTTCTTGAATGGCTTCATAGAAGAAGAGGTCTTTGTCAAGCAACCTCTGGTTTTAAAATCAAAATTCCCAAATCACGTTTTAAACTCTCTAAAGCCTGATGGATTGAAACAAGCTCCTAGAGCTTGGTATGACACTTAAGAGTTTCTTGCTTGAAAATGATTTCAAAATGGGAATGGTTGATAAAACCTTGTTCACTCTCGGGCATGGCGTTGATTTCTTGTTGGTTGATTTATGTGGATGATATTATTTTGGTGGTTCCTCTCATGATTTGGTGTCTAGATTTTCATATTCTATGAGCAGTGAATTCGAGATGAGCATGATGGGAGAACTGACATTCTTCCTTGGTCTTCAAATCAAGCAACTGAAAGAAGACACCTTCGTTCACCAGAGTAAGTATACAAAGGACCTTCTTCGGCGCTTCAATATGGGAAGCAGTAGGCCAATGTCTACTCCCATTGCTACAACCACCGTCTTTGGACCACGATGAGGATGGAGAGTCCGTGGACGGAAGGAGTACCATGATATGATTGGATCCTCCAGTATCTTACGTCGAGGCCGGACATACAATTCGCCGTATGTACGTGCGCTCGATTCGAGCTTCCTCGTGCTTCTCATCGTCAAGCGATGCGCGCATCTTCAGGTATCTTCAAGATACGCTTGACTTTGGACTCTGGTATTCTTCTTCTTCGGCTCTTTCAATTCGAGCATTTTCTGATGCTGATTTCGCCGGGTGTAGAGTTGATAGGAAGAGTACTTCTGGCACTTGTCATTTCTTGGGCACATCTCTTGTTTCTTGGTCTTCTAGAAAACAGTCTTACATTGCCTGATCTACCGAGGCCGAGTATGTAGCTGCCGCCGATGGTCGCTCTCGGAGTTCTCTGGATTTTGTCCACATTGCGAGACTATGGGTTATCTTTGGGAAGTGTTCCTCTTTTACGTGACAACATACGCAATTAATATTGCCAAAACCCAAAGTGCAACATTCGGGACTAAACACATTGACATTCGATTTCATTTTACGAGAGACCATGTTGAGAAAGGTGATGTTGTGCTTCACTTTGTAGAGTCCGAGCAACGACTTATGATATTTTCACTAAGGCTCTTGACTCTTGGCGTTTCTTTGCTTATGGGAGAGTTAGGGTTATTAGTCCTATTGGGCTGTTTTGAGGGGAAGTTTCTCTTTTTGCACTCATTGTATCATAATGCATGTTTCAATTCATTTGTCTTGCATTGTATAATAAAATTAGTGGAGCTTTGATTATTATCCTTGTATGACTTGATTTCATCTTCTATACCTTGTCATATCAAGTGATAGTCTGCTAGACTTCTTTTATGGCTCTTCGTGTTTGGCTTAGCCTTTGCCTTGCTAGCTTTGTATCTGTGAGAAATTTGAATCAAATCATGTCTTGTTGGATCTTGTGACTAGTTTTGCTCTAGTGATCCTCTTATGATTCTCGCCATGTCTTCTGAGGTTGAATTGAGTCTTGAACTTATTACGAGTTGAAAATGAGCTTTTATCTTATTAAGTCAAGCAAATGAAAAATAAGATTTTACATGTGAAAAACCGATCTCACCAATCCTTTTCATGAGACGGCTTGCCATTGCACTAGGCATGAACTCGGGGAGTTTTGGATGACCTAGATCATTCTTTTAAGCTTATCGCTTGAGATGGTCGCGCAAGGCTTGAGATCTAGCACAAAAAAAAATGAATTGCCCAAAAAGGGGCTAAGTGCTTGAGCTTTGCTTCAAAAGAATTCTCTTAATGCTCAAAATGCCTCAATTCTTGTTTTGAGTCTCTTTTACTTATAGACATGGCTTGACTCATTTTTGGTTGCTTGGAGTGAATCTATGATATTGAGCAACCTTTCATGATTTTAATTGTTAATCTCGATTGTTGCTATCTTGGTTTTAGCTTTAAAGTACATGTTTTGCCATGATTGAATATAGCGTCTACTCTTTATATGGCTTGGTATAATACTTGTCTTGTCTCCATGTATAATGGTCATGGCTCCTTTTTACTAAAGTTCAAAAATAAAGTCATTCCTTCATGCTCTTTCTTTTTCATGCATCTTGATGAATTCATTGTCAAAGGGGGAGAAAGATTGTGAAGAAAATGATGTTGGAGCTTTTGGTTTCATACTCAAGGTTTAATATAAAAGAACTTCATCAAATAAAAATTTTGAACCTTTTGAAAATTTGTGATCATAGTGAGTTAAGTCTTGTGGTTCTATTGCCTTTTCCTGATTTCATTTGCAATTGATAAATACTCACAATGATCAAAGGTCAAATAGAAAAATTGCCTTTCATTTGGACCTAAGTGAGATTTTTGGCTACTTTCTGGAAATTGAATCCTTTGGTGCTTTCATTGCCTTATCTCACTTGCCTATACTATTCTGAAGCCAGCTTGGTCGGTTCTTAAGTTTTTTCTTGCTTATGGACCAAGTTGTGCCTTTATGCGAAAACGGCGAATTTTTACTTTTCATTTCAAAAAACCACATTTTCTTGAAAATTGCCAATGTGTTCATCAAGGGGGAGATTGTGGATATCGTGAGGATATGTGCACAATCTCAGGATGATGAGTCAATTGGCAATGGCGTTGTTGGTTTGCAAAATCTCGCGTTTTCGGGTTTGCTCCAAAATTTGTCGAGGCCTTGGCGGTCTGACCGGTTGTCTTAGGCGGTCGATCGCCCGTGGAGCGATCCGGCAAACCATGGTGGCGGTCCGACCGCCTAATTAGATTTGGGTTTTTGGAGCTGGGCCAAAAATAGGTTGTGTAGGCAAGTGAGGGGAGTCTCCTGGATGTGGTCCCATCATTTTTGGAGCTCCCAGTCAAAAGTTCTATTCGTTTGAAATTTCCAGAAGGTTTCGGAATTTCTCGCTTGAATTTTGACTAAGTCCTTTGGACCGGTCCGACCGCTGTTGTGGGAGCGGTCCGGCCGACATGAAATCGGTCGGGACCCGCCACGTAGGCTGGTCGGGCCGCGATCACTGGAGGTGAGCCAAGTGTTGCATTGAGTTTGTTACGAGTGTGTTATTCTATGAACTTCAATGCTTTATTGATGTATATTGCATTGCAGGAATGATGTGGGTCAAGTTGTGAAGAACTTGTTCCGGAAGCGGTTTGTTTGTCTATTCTTTGTGCGGTGGCTTGCGAGTCAACGGCGTCAGCGGTGAGTGGATCGGGACTACGCTTGGAGAGCCGAGGTCGAGCGATCATGGATACCGGGTGGTCGTGTGACTCAAGCAGTCGAGAATGGGCAAGACGGATCGAGCGGGTGGTTCGTCATTTGGTTGGATCGGTGGTGCGGATATCGGTGCGAGTCTGCGGGAGGTTCGATGGGATTCGGACAAGAGAGGCTTGGCGACGCGATGAGAACCGTGATCAACCTACACGTGGTGAAGCGGCGATTGCTTCAAGAGTTATTGTGTGTGGGTCCCATGTGTAAGTGACCCAAAAAGGAAACCCTAGCTCTTTAGTATAAATAGGAAGGGGGAGATGGAAAATATGGTCAAGCATTCATTTAGCCCCCTTCTTCCTTTTTCTAGGGTTTGGAGGAGAGGAGAGGAGAACTAGGGTTTGGAGTGTGCTCCTTGTTGAGCTCTTGCCCTCCTTGGTGGAGAGGCTTTGTAAGCATCTATTGTGAGTGAACAATCTTGTGATGCTTAATTGAAAGATCAATTGCTCCCTTTGTGCTCTTCTCTCTTTTGGATGTTTTTGGTGATTCTTTGATTCAAGGTTCATGCTTGGTCTCTTGGCCTACCTTATCTTGCTTTGATGTGTGGGATTACTCCTAGAGTCATCTAGTTCATAAAACCCCCACAAGCAAGTCTTGAATCAAGATTTTCTCATTTCTAGGGTTTGTGCACTTCTTTGGTAAAATCTCGAGAGATCGATTCTGCGAAGTGGATCTGACGGATCGTCGCTAGAAATAGGTCTCCAATATCATTAGGGAGGTGTGCTAGAAATTTGGTCAAGTTTTATTGGTTGAATCAAAAGTTGGATCAAATTTCGTTTTGGATTGGGTGGAGTTTTTCAAGATCTTGGACTCTACCGTCCGGCCAAGCCTTTCAACGGCGGTCCGACCGCCCGTGTATTCAGACCGCTGGTTTGCCGGGTCGAACCGCTGTCCACCGGTCCGACCGCTAGTTAGTTGCCGGTCAGACCGCCGGTTGACCGTCGGTCCGACCGCCCGTGGTAGCCGGTCAGACCGCCAGTACCCAGTGAAGAACAGTGAGTTCTTTTTTCCATTTGTGTCGTGTGGTTGAGGGGTTTATCAAATCCAACACAAGGCTTCCGTTGTGTGCTTACTGATCTTCTTAGCTTTCGTAGCTAAAGGAGTAAGGTTCGTGTTGGTTTTTGATTTAGGCGAAAAAGTTTTGAAAGCGCCTATTCACCCCCCTAGTCTCCTTTCCGGTCCTACACTGAACTTTGGCGATGGATAAGTTTTCTACTAAACCGCATATCTTCGATGGGCACGACTATGCCTATTGGAAGAATCGTATGCGCGTCTTTCTTGAGAGCGAGGGATAAGCTATTTGGGATGTTGTTAGAGCCCCGCTGGTTATTCCTGAAATTGCAACACCTGCTTCAGCGATTCTTGTGGCAAACAACAATAAGGCTAAGAATCTTTTATATGGTGCACTTGGTAGACAAGAATATGATAGAATTTGCAATCTTTCAACTGCGCATGAAATTTGGAACACTCTCAAACATATCATGAGGTTCGTCCCAAATCAAAAAGGTGCGCTAAACAGTTTACAAGCGTGAATACAATAAATTTGAGATGCGTCCTGGAGAGAGCATCGATGACATTTTCAGTCGCTTTAATAAAGTAATTAATCAAATGAAAGTTGTTGATATTGAATATTCTCAATCTGAAAATACCACCCATCTCTTGGCTACAATCAACACCAAGGAGTGGGAGATGAAGGCTACTGCTATAGAGGAAAATGTTGATCTTTCAAGTCTTACTTTAGAATTGCTTTATAGTAAACTCAAGACTCATGAAATTAAAAGAGTTGATCATCCCAAGAAAGATAATTTAGCTTTGGTAGCGAGATCCTCTCAAAAGGCTTTTGATGACTCTTTTGAATCTTCTTACGGATTTTCATTTGCTTGTTTATCTGCTATTCATGAAGAGGAGGTTGAAAGTATTCTGAAGCAGAGTTAGCTCTTCTAGCTAAAAATTCACACGGGCCTACAATAATGTGAGAAACAAAAGAGAGGTGGTCGGTGACATGCTATGAATGTGGTGAGCTCAATCATATCCAAGCAAATTGCCCCAAGTGAAAGGTAAGAGCAATCATAAGGAAGGAAAGCCGACTTGGAAGAAGCCTCCTTTCAACAAATCAAGGTATGAGGCTAATAAGCTTGTGAAGGTCGCTCACGGGTCCTTGCCGCTTTTGAGGATCAATCCTTGAGCGATGTGTATTCCGGAGTGAGGAGGACAAGGAGGAGGAGATCCTCAAGGCAAAAAGAAAGGGAAGGCCAAAGACTTCAGCGGCATGTGCTTCATGGTGACACGGATGACATTGATGATAATGAGGTATCTTTTTCTTATGATGAGCTTTACGCTAAATATGATTCTATAGTTGAACAATTGCTTAGTCAAGATGAAGCGCTAGAATTTGTCATGACAAAAATAAGAAATTAGAGTCAAAGATTAGCAAAGTGAAAGTAGAGCTTAAAAATGCTAAGACTCTTGAACTGATGAATGTTTATCTTGTCATGCTATGCATTGAAATTACCAAGTTACAATCTGCTCATAATATTTCTGTACAACAACTTGAGAATGCTAGATCTGAACTAAATGAAATTAAAAGTGCTCCTTGTGAAAAATGTTTAGAATCTAGTAAATTGATCGCTTTTGATGTATTTGATTCTAGCCCTTGCACTTCATGTTTAGAAAAAGAACGTGAAATCAAAGATATCTTAGAAGCTGCTAGAGTCAAATATGCTAAGCTTAAGGACAATATTGAAAATACTACTTGTGCTTCATGTTCCACTCTTAAGCTTGAAATTGCTTTGTATAAGGAGAAATCTATGAATAAAACTTGTGATACTTGTGTTAACTTGAGAAAAGAAAATGCTTACCTTCATGATACATTAGAGAAATTTTCTAAAGGTAAGAAACAATTAAACATGATTCTTGACAAGTCTAAAACTCCTTATAAGAAGCAAGGTTTAGGATTCAATTCTTTTCAAGACAATTCAAACCCAAAAGTCATTCAAGTCTTGGAAAAAGGTTTAATTGAATTCAAAACCCAACCTGCAAAAACATCTTTTAAATTTGCAGGTTTTGCCCAACCTTGTATTAATTCAAATGGTGCTTCTTCTAGTGGTACCAAGTACCATTGCACTTATTGCAAGAAAGGTGGGCATTTGATTGAATTCATTGGCGTAGGTTGAAAAATGATAGGAAAAATTTTGATAGAATTTCATTCATGCAACCTAGAGCTTTTATGAGACATGGTAACACCGAAAAGAATAAACACGGATTAGGATTTTCTCTCATACAAATCATTATGTTTCTAAATATCCTAATTCTAATGTTTATCGATTTGGTCGACATTTGGTGGTCACCGGTCGACTGTTTTGTCGCTGTCGACCGCCAAGACAACGTCGGCCGATCGCCATGGACGATTTAAGTCTCATGTTAATTTAAACATTGCTCATAACCGAATTTTAGATGAAATTAAGGATAGTACTTCGGTTTGTATACTCCTTGTAGGCGTGTGTCTCGATCTTTGGATTCCTAAATCTTGTTTATCTAACTTGATGATTGAGACACATCGTTCTTTGTTCCTTGATTTTCGGGATTACCGTGGAAAGGGAAGAACACGTGGTTAAATCGACTCGGTGTTCACGCCACATGACCGGAAACTCAAAATGGTTCACCTCTTTCACGCGGGCAACAGGTGATGACTTTATCACCTTTGGAGATGATACACAAGGGCGAATTGAAGGAACAGGATCAATTAGGGTGAACAACAAATTCATTCTAAAGGATGTCGCTCTTGTGGACAAGCTTAGGTATAATCTCCTTTCTGTGTCTCAGCTTCTTGATGATGGCTATGAGACTGTTTTTAAGAAAAATGCTTGTCGTGTGCTTGATTCTACTGGTGAGCTCGTGTTTGGAATCTCTAGAGTTGGTAGAATTTTTAGAGCTGATTTTTCTGAATCTCTTGCTAGATCTCTTAAATGTTTGCTTACATCTTCTTCTGATTTCTGGCTTTGGCACCGACGTTTGGGGCACATTGGTTTTGATCATCTAACACGAGTTAGCAACCTTGATCTCATGAGAGGTTTGCCCAAACTCAAAGTATCAAGGATGTCATGTATGCGCCACTGTAGGCATGGCAAACAAGTTGCCGCCTCACACCCTACGTGACTATGGTTATGGTGACGGACGGGACGGTTGCTTCATATGGATCTTGTTGGTCCTGCTAGAGTCCGGTCAGTCGGTGGAAAATGGTATATTTTTGTCATAGTTGATGATCTTTCTAGATATACTTGGGTGTTCTTTCTTACTTCAAAAGATGAAGCTTTTGGTTATTTTCATGACCTTGTTCTTCGTTTGGCTTCTGAGCTTCCTAGTGCTTTGAGAGCGATTCGCAGTGATAATGTACGGAGTTCAAAATGCTTCTTTTGCTTCTTTTTGTCTTTGGCGTGGCATTGAGCATCGATTCTCCTCTCCACACGTCCCTCAACAAAATGGCGTGGTGGAAAGGAAGAATAGGACCTTAGTCGAAATGGCTAGGACGATGCTAGATGAGTATAACACACCGAGGAGATTTTGGGCGAAGCTATTGCTCGCTTGCCATATTGCAAATCGTGTCTTTTTAGACCTTCTTTAGGCAAGACTCCTTATGAGCTTCGTTTTGGTAGAAAACCCTCATTTCGCATTTTCGAGTTTTTGAATCAAAATGTTTTATTCTTAAGACAGGCAACTTAGATAAATTTGAATCAAGAACCTTTGATGGGTTATTTCTAGGTTATCCTGCTCATTCGAGGGGTTTTCGGGTTTTTAATACTGAGACTAACATTATTCAGGAGACTTGTAATGTCACTTTTGATGAGACTTGCCACAGAGCTAGATCAATTGCTCTGAGATGATTTACAGTGTGAGAGAGCATTTTGTGGAGGAAGATGAGGACGAAGCTAATATCATTCCTTCATCTGCCGCTCTTGAAGCGCCCATATTGATACAAGAACACGCTACGTCTACTTCACCTTGATTGAGGCTCTCTTTGCATCTTCATCATCGCAGATACACGAGGTCGAAGAAAGCAGTATCTCACCCAGGCGCTCCACTTCGCATTCAGAGACAGCATCCTCCGGATCAGATAATAGGTAATCTACATGAGCGAGTCACTCGCTCCAGGTATAATGATCCAAATCTCTACTCTCATTCGGCTTTTGTTGCTTCTTTTGAACCCCGCGATATTTCACATGCTTTATCTGATTCTAGCTGGGTAAATGCCATGCATGAGTTAGAGAATTTTGAAAGAAACAAAATTTGGAACCTAGTAGAACCTCCTAGTGGTCATAATGTTATAGGAACCCGTTGGGTGTTTAAGAATAAACAAGGTGAGGATGGTTCGGTGGTTAGAAATAAAGCCAGATTGGTAGCTCGTGGTTTTGACCAAGTTGAGGGTTAGATTTTGATGAGACATTTGCTCCTGTTGCTAGACTAGAAGCCATTCGCATTCTACTTGCTTTTGCTGCATCAAAAGGTTTTAAATTATTTCAGATGGATGTTAAAAGTGCTTTTTTAAATGGTTTCATAGATGAAGAAGTGTATGTTAAGCAACCCCCTGGCTTTGAGGATCCCAAATATTCAAATCGTGTTTTCAAGCTATCTAAAGCATTGTATGGTCTTAAACAAGCCCCTAGAGCCTGGTATGATAGACTTAAGACTTTCTTGCTTAAAAATAATTTTGAGATGGGTAAAGTGGATAAAACTCTATTTATTCTTAGGCGTGACAATGACTTCACGCTTGCTCAAATTTACGTGGATGATATTATTTTTGTGGTTCCTCTAATGCTCTTGTTTCACTTTTACGACACTATGTCCAGGAATTTGAGATGAGTATGATGGGAGAGCTTAATTACTTTTGGGACTTCAAATCAAGCAATGCAAGGAAGGAACTTTCATCCATCGGATAAAGTACACTAAAGATCTACTCAAGCGCTTCAACATGGGTGATTGCAAGCCAATTTCCACTCCCATGGCAACATTCGATTTTGGATCCGGATGAGGAAGGAGAAGTCGTGGATCACGCAGTACTGCATGACATGATCGGCTCTCTTACATTTGTGGCCTCGAGATCGGACATTCACTTCTTTGTATGCCTTTGTGCAAGATTTGAGCGTCTCCAAGAACTTCCCATCGCCAAGCCGTTAAGCGCATATTCGGTATTTACACTCTACCCTCTTATATGGCATTTGGTATTCATGTTCTTGACTTTGTCCATTAGGGGTTTTGATTCGATTTTGCGGGTCGTCGGTTAGATAGGAAGAGTACCTCGAGCACTGTCACTTCCTAGGCACTTCTCTTGTATCTTGGTCTTCTAGGAAGCGGTCTTACATTGCACAATCCAACTCTTTGAGCGGAGTATGTAGTCAGCGCTAGTTGTTGTAGTCGATTTTGTGGATAGCGTCCACTTTGAAAGATTATGGGTTAAACTTTGCTAGTGTTCCTCTTTTACGTGATAACATACGCTATTAATATTGCTAAAAACCCGATTGCAACATTCTAGGACTAAACACATAGACATTCGCTTTCACTTCCTTAAAGATCATGTTGAAAAAGGTGATATTGTGATGCACTTCAGAGAGTCAGAAGCTCAATTGGCGGATATTCTTACCAAGCCTTTAGATCAAACCAGTTTTCCTCCTTAAGAAGCGAGTTAGGGTAATTTATCCTTATGGGTTGGTTTGAGGGGAGTTTGATCTTTTCTAATCTTTCCTTGTTCTTTTGATCTTTTATTGTTCTTTTTCTGAACTTAGTGATCTTTTCGAACTTTTTAGGTTCTTAGGCTTTTTATTGCATCTCATTGTATCATATTGCATTCATATGAAAAATACAACAAGTGGTATGAAAAATTCAAAAAAATGCATTGTAATATAAGATTTTACCTTATCTTTTAAAATTGATGAAGCTTTGCCTATTACCCTTTGGAGCTTTTGTATTTCAATTCTTGCTCAATGTCATGTCTAGTTCTTTGACTTGCTAGAATTATCATGCTTTTACATGTGTAGCTAAGTCTTTGCCATATGAGCTAGAACCTTTTAAACAACTCAAATTAAGAAATTGCAATTTGTGGATGTTTTAGCGAGTTGCATAATTAGTGCTCCTCTTGTGACATTGGCCTGTCGAATTGCTTTGTTAGCTCTTTGATCTAAAATTGACCATTACTTGAGCTTTTGTGTTCTTGAGATTCTAAGGCGCTCATGTGAAAAATGAAAATCAAGATTGTCTTATGCTTAAATTGTGCCAAACTATTCTTACGAGGCGCTTGTCAAATGACATGAACTTGGAGATAGTTTGATGAACCAGACGATCTCATGGGGACTGCTTGTCAAAAATGACAAGAACCTCAAGATTTGTCGCCCCGGTAGAAGCTTAGAAAGAGTTTGTGGATGGCTCCTAGTCCAGGATCTTCTTTACTAAGATATACCTTTAATCAACTTTTGGTCGAAGCTTAGGATGAGTTTGTGGATGGCTCCTAGTCCAGGATCTTGTCACTAAGTTAGATCATTAGTCAACTTCAATATTCAATGCAAATGAGAAAAATGTTGACAATTGGGCGTTTACAAAATATTGAGCAAAATGATTCAATACGGGACTTGATTGACTCTTAATGTGGATGAGAGGAAGGCGTGATTCCTTGATGAATCCATTGTCAAAGGGGGAGAAGATGTGTTAAATGAGAAGAGAAGATGTGTTAATGAGAATATATTTCTTTGTTGGGGGAGAAGTTTGTACAAAGGGGGGGCGAAGATTTGAAAATTGAGGATCATAGTGAGGGGGAGTTCTTGAGTTGCATTCTTATTGCCTTATTGAATATTCTGAACTTGAATTGCATTCTTTTATCCTCACAATGATCATAGGTCAATTGAACAATTGTTCTTTCATATGGACCTTATGTGAGAATTTTGACCCTTTTCTGGAAATCAAAGTTTTTGTGCTTACTTTTGCCTTGTCTCACATACCTATACTATTCTGATGCCAGCTTGGTCATTTACATTGCTTTTTCTTGCTTATGGACCAATTTGTGCCTTTGTGCGAAAACTGCGAGTAAACTCGTTTTCAAACCTCTTACTTACATTTTCTGGATAATTGCCAATGTGTTCATCAAGGGGGAGATTGTGGATTTCATGGAGATATGTTCCAGATCTTAGGATGATGTGACAATTGGCAATGGCATTTACGGGTTGTCGTTTCACGTGTTTTCGACAAAGTTACAGGCTTACTGGACAGGGGCGGTCCGACCGGTCCTTGCATGGCGGTCCGACCGGTCCCAATTCGATCGGACCGGCCATGTGGGGCGGTCGGACCGGTGGTGACCAAAGTGGTCAAAACAGTGGGCCAAAAATAGGTGTTGTAGGCAAGTGAGGGATCCCAATGCACTTGGTCTCATGATTTTGGAGTCTCGATAAAAAGTTCTATTGGTTTAAAGTTTCCGATGAGGTTTGGATTTTCGGGGTTGAAATTTGGCTAAGTCCCAGGCGGTCCGACCGCTCACGTGGAGCGGTCCGGCCGCCAAGGCGGTCCGACCGCTCACTGGGCGGTCGGACCGTAATAACTTGAACGTCGGCCAACCGTGGCGATGTTGTTTTATTAGGTCAAAGTCATTGGTATCGTGGCATATGGTTTGCATGATGCATGTTTTGACTAACATGGGTCAAGTTGTGAAGAACTTGTTCCCGAATTCGTGTTTGCTTATGCGTGGTTGTGCGGGTTGCTTGGTGGTCAACGACGGTCAGCGCGAGGAGGATCGGGACTAGACTTGGAGAGTTGAGGTCCGAGCGATCGGCGATGCGGGTGAGGTTAATGACTCAAGCGTGACACAAGATGAACAAGGGTGACCTATTGGCGAATCCATGGCGCATGGTGAAGCGGTTTAGGTCAAAAGGTTAAAGACGGCGCTTTGCGAAGCGTGCGTGTGTGACCCGTTTGTTAGTGGGCCTTAACGGGAGCCCAATTGAGTCAAACCCTAGAGAGTTCTAGGCCTCCACTATAAATAGGAGGAGGTGGTGGCTGCACCCCTCTCTCTCGCATTTTTATGTTTCAAAACCCTAATTGTCTTAGGGAGAGTTGAGGTAGAGGCTAGAGCTTTTGGTGGTTTGAGGTGAATTTCGTGATCTTAGATTGACCACTGATCCATGATGGTGTGGGTGTAATCCAGCAACGATCACGTTCTTAATCTATGCAAGGTTTGCTTGAGATAAGTCTCTTTTCGTTCTTTCTTTCAATTTCGTGATTTTAGGGCTTTCCTTGATCCGCGAGTTTGTGATTGATTTCTTCACGTGGATTAGCTTGCTGTGATGTGTGGGAACCCATCTAGGATCAATTTGATCATCAATCACCCACGAGCAAGCGATTGGATCTAGTTTTCACCTTTGCGGTTTTGCACCTTCTTCAATCAGATCGTAAAAGATCTTTGTTCGTCCAAGAATTATCATATTTGTTGATTGGAATAGGTCCTTAATATCATAGAGAAGGTGTGTGCAAAGTTTCGTGAAGTTTGGAGTTGAGAATCAAAAGTTAGACCTAATTGCAACTTCGTCATCGGGTGATTTTCTGCTCGAGCTCACGGTCGACGCGCCCACACCGAGGTCGACCGATTTGGTGCCGGTCGACCGCCCCACACCGAGGTTAGACCGATTTAGTGCCGTCGGACCGCCAAGATAACAATGATCGACCGCGACCTATGATTAGATTTGATTCTTGCTGATTTTTGTCGCATTGCTTAGGGGTTTAATTGGATTCAATACTAGTCTTCCGCTGTACTGGTATATTGATCTTCATAGCTTCATCATAGCTATTGGAGTGAAATTGTGTTGAATTCATATTTTGTGAAAAAGTGAGCGTGCTCCTATTCACCCCCCCTCTAGTCGCCTTTTCGGTCCAACAGCTAAAAAGCTAAGTCACGACTTAATCCCCATGGTTTATACATGCCTCTTCCTATTCCAAGCATACATTGGGAAGATATTTCTATGGACTTTGTTTCAGGGCTTTCTAGAACAAAGGGGAGGGATAGTATTTTTGTTGTCGTGGATAGATTCTCTAAGATGGCTCATTTTAAATCATGTCACAAAAGTGATGATGCTACTAATGTTGTTGATTTGTTCTTTAAGGAAATCATTCGCTTGCATGGTATTTCGAATACGATAGTTTCAGATCGTGATGCTAAATATTTTAGTCATTTTTGGAGAACCTTGTGGAGTAAGTTGGGGACTAATTAAGCTGTTATTTTCCACTACTTGTCATCCCCAAACCGATGGACAAACTGAGGTTGTCAATAGAACTTTGTCCACTATGCTTAGGGCTGTGCTTAAAAAGAACTTAAAAATGTGGGAGGACTGCTTGCCTCATGTGGAGTTTGCTTATAATCGTTCGCTGCATTCTACCACAAAGAAGTGTCCTTGTGAGATTGTTTATGGATTCACCCCTCGTGCATCTATCGACTTGTTACCTCTTCCAGCTTCGGAGAAAGTAAATTTTGATGCTAAAAACGTGCTGAGTTGAAACTAAAGATGCATGAGACAACAAAAGATAACATTGAGATTATGAATGCTAAATATAAAGTTGCTGGTAGTCAGGGACGCAAGCATGTTTCTTTTGAACTTGGTGATCTTGTGTGGTTACACTTGCGTAAAGAACGATTTCCTGAATTGAGAAAGTCTAAACTCATGCCACGTGCAGATGGTCCTTTTAAAGTTCTTGAACGTATTAATGATAATGCATATAAGTTAGACTTACTTGCAGATTTTGGGGTTAGCTCCAGCTTTAATATTGCAGATTTGCGGCCTTTCTTGGGTGCGTAGGATGATCTTGAGTCGAGGACGACTCTAATTCAAGAAGGGGAGGGTGATGAGAACATCACTTCTACTTATATGAACACTCCTCTTCTTACTACTTTGAATGATGTGCAAGGTCCAATTACTCGGACGCGTGCTCGTCAACTTATTTATCAGGTAAATTTATTTCTAGGGTTGAGTGCATTATTTGAGAACTCTATGATGCTGCCTAACGAAGATGATTTACTTGTACTTAGAAATCTAGGACTACGACTAGTTCAAGAAGGTCTACGACCAGTTCCGTAGAGTCTACGACCACTTCAAGAAGGCATACGACCAGTGTCACCAGTACTAAGTGAGCCTAGTACTCGTTGGACACAATCTACGACCAGAGGTAGCATGGACTCCTCAAGACCACCCTAGGACCAGTTCTACGACCAGTTCTTCGACCAGAGATACGCGACCTGAATAGTGAATGAGATGTCGCGTCACCGTTTTGGCCTAATAGGGCCTTATAAGCGTGTTGAGATCGGAGTCCAGGTTGTGTACGCCTCTTCCGCGGCCACACAACCCTAGGTTGACCTCCTCACGTCCCCCTATATATATACAGTAGCCATCATAGTTTAGGGTGTGTTTTTCTTCGAGATTATTCTGTTTAGCCGTCTCGCCGCACGTTGGGTTGAGGAACCCAACATTGTGTGCTTCATCTATATTCGTAATACAATATTAGATTGCATCTTCTACTCTCTTACTTGTGTTCTCGATTCACATACAGAAGATAGCCTTCTTGGCGAGGTTGTAGGACCGTAAAGGCGACTAGGGGGGGTGAATAGGCGCTTTCTCAACTTTCTCGCCTAAATCAAATTCAACACGAACTTTACTCCTTTAGCTATGAAAGCTAAGAAGATCGATAAGCGTTTACAGTAGAAGCCTTGTCTTTCAATTCGATAACCCCGACAACCACACGACACAAAAGTGGAGACTTAATCTCAAAGGGAGATCGGATGCAAGCGGTCCGACCGGCTACTAAGGGCGGATCGACCGACGGCCAACGAGCTGATCGGACGGCTCTTGATGGCGGTCGGACCGGTGGAAATCGGTTCGACCCGTGCAGACTTAGCGGTCGAACGCGGGCGGTCGGACCGCCGTTATAAAATCGGTCAGACCGGTTCAGTCCAGTACTGAAAAATCAATCCCAAATCCAAAACGAAATTTGATCCAACTTTTGATTCAACCAATGAAACTTGACCAAATTTTGAGCACACCTCCCTAATGATATTAGAGACCTATTTCTAGCGACGATCCTTCAGATCCACTTCGCAGAATCGATCTCTCAAGGATTTAACAAAGAAGTGCACAAACCCTAGAAATACGAAAATCTTTGATTCAAGACTTGCTTGTAGGGGTTGATGGTCTAGATGATTCTAGGAGTATCCCCACACATCAAAGCAAGACAAAGTGGGTCAATAGACCAAGTTTAACCACTTGAATCAAGGAAGCACCAAATTCATCCAAATGAGAGAAGAACACAAAAGAGAGACAAATGAACTCTCAAGCAAGCATCACAAGATTGATTGATCTCACAAGATGCTTACAAAGCCACTCACTCAAGGAGGACAAGAGCTCACCAAGGAGCAACCACAATCTCTCCCTCTCTTCCTCTCCAAACCCTAACCCTAGAAAAGGCTAAGGAAAAACCAAATGAAAGCTTCAAGGGGTTTTACATCTCCCCCTTCTCTATTTATAGGAGAGGCCTAGGGTTTCACTTTTGGGACCCACTCACACATGGGACCCACACACATAACTATTGAAGCAATCGCCTGCTTCACCACGTGTAGGTTGATCAGCGGCTCTCATCAGTCGCCAAGCCTCTCTTGTCCGAATCCCATCGGAACCTCCCAGAGACTCGCATCGACTTCCGTACCGCCTGATCCAACCAGCTGCACCGAACCACCCGTTCGATCCATCTTGCCCATCCTCCACCATGCTTGATGAAGACGAGGTGTCCGATCTTTCGATGAGATTGATAACTATCGATTTTGGTGGCGGTGACTCTCACGATCCGACTACAACCGTACGACGACGCTTGCGCCTTAGCAATCGCTGAACCAACTCCGAAGTGTTATTGACCTCGCTGGAGGCGTGATCAACCTGAACACGAAGTTCAATCCCTGCGAGCAATCGAAGAACTAGCAAGAATAAGACATAGGCAATCTAATATTGCGAATATGAAGGAAGCATAAATTGTATTGCGAATAGCAAAGATGGGATCCCGAAGCTGTCTTGACAGGTGGTCGTTCGACACAACTGAAGAACAGAGTTTGCACAATGGCTAAACCTAAACTCAACAAAATCCCCGTTCAAGCGAGGGCGACGGTGGCTCCTATATAGGGGAAACGACCAGCTAGGGTTACAAGGCCCGTGGGCCAAAGTGGAGGTGGCGCAGCACCCTTCGACTCGGACTCTGATACGGATACGGACTCTTTTGATAATTGCGGCTGGCTCGGATAGAATTTGATGATGAGGTTGGATCCGTTAGAAAGTAGACTTGATAAGCTTTCCATGAAGTCCAGAAACGCCCCAAACGGAGTCCGTATGAAGAAGTTACGCCCGTTTAAAGTTAGTCCTGACGCCGTAGTCCGAATCTGACTCCAGAACGAGCCCAGCTCGAACTCTTGCTTGTCTTGGACCCAAAGTGACGTGATGATCTCTATTATGCCTTCCATACATCTCCACGACTCCACATGCCTCTCCATGGTCCTTTCCCATATTCCTAAGCACAATTAAATCACTTGCATTAGGTAGCGGTCTATTCTCAGTAGTATATAATCCTAGGAACGAATTCACCTGATAATTAAGTTGGCGAGCACGAGCTCGGGTAAGAGGTCCTTGTACTGGTTGTGGTTGAGTTGTGTGTGTAGGCACGGTTATATCCATGGTAGGGATGTCCTCATCATCCTCCCCTTCTTGCATTTGAGTCGTCCTCGACTCAAGCTCATCCTCTTCCCCCAAGTATGGCTTCAAATATGCAATGTTAAATGTGGGACTAACCCCAAAATCTGCAGGCAGTTCAAGCTTGTATGCATTATCATTAATCTTTTCTAACACCTTGAAAGGACCATCAGCTCTTGGCATCAATTTTGCTTTTCTCAATTCGGGAAACCTATCTTTTCTTAAATGCAACCAAACAAGATCCCCTGGTTCAAAAGTTAAATGTTTCCTCCCCTGACTACCAGCAAGTTTATATCTAGCATTCATGCGCTCTATATTCTCTTTAGTTGTCTCATGTATTTTTAAAATCAATTCAGCACGCTGTTTAGCATCAGGGTTCAATTTCTCCGAAGATGGAATGATCATTAAATCAATAGGAGCACGAGGCACAAAACCATAAACAACTTCAAAAGGGCACATCTTTGTAGTAGAATGCAATGACCGATTATAAGAAAACTCAATATGAGGCAAGCATTCTTCCCACAATTTTAAATTCTTTTTCAACACAGCCCTAAGCATGGTAGACAAAGTTCTATTCACAACCTCAGTTTGTCCATCAGTTTGGGGATGACAAGTAGTAGAAAATAACAGCTTAGTCCCCAATTTAGCCCATAAAGTTCTCCAAAAATGGCTAAGGAATTTAGCATCACGATCTGAAACTATCGTATTAGGCACACCATGCAAGCGAATAACTTCACGAAAGAATAAATCAGCAATATTGGTAGCGTCATCGCTCTTATGACAAGGTATAAAATGGGCCATCTTAGAAAATCTATCAACAACCACAAAAATGATATCCCTCCCCTTCTTTGTCCTAGGCAATCCTAAAACAAAGTCCATCGAAATATCTTCCCACGGAATGCTAGGAACGGGTAAGGGCGTATATAAACCATGAGGATTAAGTCGTGACTTAGCTTTTTGACATGTAGTGCAGCGAGCAACGTAGCGCTCGACGTCCCGTCTCATCTTTGGCCAAAAGAAATGATCAGCAAGTATGTCCTCTGTTTTCTTCACACCAAAATGTCCCATTAACCCACCTCCATGTGCTTCCTGTAACAACAGCAGACGAACGGAACTAGCGGGAATCACAACTTGTTAGCTCTAAACACAAATCCATCATTAATGATAAATTTATTCCACATTTTCCCTTCTTTACAATTCAACAATATTTCTGCAAAATCAGCATCGTGCACATATTGCTCTTTAATAGTCTCTAATCCAAAAATTTTGAAGTCAAGTTGTGATAACATGGCATATCTCCTAGACAAAGCATCAAGAATAACATTCTCCTTTCCTTCTTGTGTTTTATGACATAGGAAAAGACTCAATAAATTCAACCCACTTTGCATGTCTACGGTTCAATTTACCTTGACTTGAATATGCTTTAGAGATTCATGATCGAATGTATAACAAATTCTTTGGGCCATAAATAATGTTGCCAAGTTTCTAAGGTTGAAAGAGGGCATATAACTCCTTATCATAAGTAGAATAGTTCAAACTAGGCCCACTCAATTTCTCAACAAGTATGCTATAGGTTTGCCTTCTTGTAACAACACACCACCTAAACCAATTCCGCTTGCATCACATTCTAGCTCAAAAGTCTTATTGAAATCGGGGAGTTGGAGTAGAGGTGCATGTGTTAACTTATCTTTCAATGTGGTGAAGGCATTCTCACATGCGGTGCCCCAAACAAATGGCACGCCCTTCTTGGTAAGCTCATTCAATGGTGCGCGATAGTGCTGAAATCCTTCACAAAGCGGTAGAACCCAAAGAAGTCCTAAAGCTCCGCACTGTGGACCGTGTTAGAGTCGGCCAACTCAGATTGCTTCAACCTTGGCTTGATCAACTTCAATTCCTCGTGGAGTAACAACATAGCCAAGAAACGCGACTCGATCGGTGCAAAAGGTGCACTTCTCAAGGTTACCAAATAGGCGTGCATCACGTAAAGCCTTAAAAACAAGACGTAAATGGTCCGGATGTTCTTCTAATGATTTGCTATATATCAAGTATATCATCAAAATAAACCACCACAAATCTACCAATGAAAGCACGCAAAACCTCATTCATTAGTCTCATGAAAGTACTAGGAGCATTAGTTAAACCAAAAGGCATTACTAACCACTCATATAACCCGAACTTAGTTTTAAAAGCCGTTTTCCATTCATCGCCTAATTTCATGCGGATTTGATGATAACCACTACGCAAATCAACCTTGGAAAAGACAATGAGCCACTCAATTCATCAAGCATATCATCTAACCTAGGAATAGGATGACGATACCTAATGGTGATATTATTAATTGCTCTACAATCCACACACATGCGCCATGATCCATCTTTCTTTGGTACCAAAATGACCGGAACGGCACAAGGGCTAAGAGATTCGCGCACATACCCTTTATCAAGCAACTCTTGAACGTGGCGCTGAATTTCTTTAGTTTCTTCTGGATTTGTCCTATATGGTGCTTTCGGTTGGGCAATGATGCACCGGGATTAAATCGATTTGATGCTCAATCCCACGGCGGTGGCGACCCGTGGATGTCCTTTGAAAGACATCTTTGTACTCCTGCAAAATGTTAGTGACAGCAGGTGGCAAAGAAGAAGGTATATCCTCAAATGAAAACAATGCTTCTTTGCAAATTAATGCATAGCAAATGTAATTACTAGCATCCAGGTTGAGTCATATCGATTTGGTAGCAAGAAAACAAGCACCTTTCAATTTAATTTCTTTATTTTTGTCATGAACAGATTTAGGTTCTTTCTTTATATGTTGCTCAAGCTCTTTTGCTACAATCTGATTTTCGCTCTTAGTATTCTCCTTCTCTCTTCTAGCTCTAGCAAGGTCATCTTTAACAATTTGTTCAGGAGTCATAGGATGCAGCACAATTTTCTTTCCCTTGAACATGAGGGAGTATTGATGTAATACCCTGAAAAATAATATTAATATTAATAATCGCGTATTACGGGTCGGAGCGTAATTAATTGAATAGTATTCATAAAAGCGTCTTAAGGGCCTGTGTGCAATTAATTTAATTAGTATATAGAAAATAGTATTTTCGGAATTTTTATGAGCTATAAAAGGATTTTGGATTTTCTTGAAAACCCTAGCTTTTCTTTTCTTCCTCCCGGTAGCGCCTTTCACCTTGCGTCGTCACCAGCCAATCGTTTTCTGTCATTTCTTGGTATTTGTCCAGGTCGCGTGCACCGAGCCATGTCTTGCCGCTTGATCCTCGCTTTTCCCGCTGCTTCTGCGTCTTTGCAGATTTCAGGCCCTTCGGCCATGGCTACTTTTCTCGTGACGGCTGCTCTGCATTGGCCGATCTTATTCTTCTTCCAAGCTGCAGGCGCTTTCTTTTCTCTGTTGTCTGCGCCCCTCCTGCCATTGCCGATCTTCTTCTTCTAGGAAAGCTTTATTCTTATTCTTCTGCCGCTCTTCTTTCTTCTTGGTCTTCTTGATTCCTTCTGGTAGAGCCGACCAACCAATTGCATGTCTTTGTCTTGCCTTTGTGATCATTGCTCTTGCTTTCTGGAGCCGTGGATTTCTTGGCGCCACGCTTTGAATCTGCTGCGGTGGAATCTGTGACGCTGCGTGGGAGCCACCGAGCCAAGATCGCGCCTTTGGATCGGCCGAATTCTTTGTCTTGGCTGCGCTTGAGCGTGGATTCTTCTTCTTTGTTTTCTTTCTTCGCGTTGCTTGCTCGCTATTTGAAACCGAGTGTCGCTGCTGCCGTGTTTTTCTGCCGATTACATACGAGAAGGTAATTAGTTCTTTTTGATTGTGGTTACCAATACTTGCGGTAATTCATGTCTCGGTTGGAAAGTTAGTGATTAACTATTTTGTCTTGTAGTTATATATGTTTGCAAACATCTATTGCTATTAAATAATGTAGTAATGCAATTTTTCATGGTATTGCTAATGACGTGATTAGTAGTTCTCGTTAAATGTAGATAATTTCGATATCTGTCTATAGCATATTTTAATATGTCAATCGGACAAGTATAATTAGAGTTATGTTTTTCGAAAGACCGCTGTTTTTACGGTTGTCGTCTTTCGGCGCTGTTTTGGTAGACTGTAGATTAAAAATAGTAAATAGCTTAATTAGAGTTTTTGATCTACATGAAAGTTATAGATAATTGTCCAATGGTTCTGTAGAATCTGAGAACGCGCATTTTGGTTGACTAAAACAAAAGTTATGAAATTAGTAAGACTGCTGTTCCGAAGCGGACAGACCGACTTTCTGGGCTAAATACGGAGGGTTAGATGATTTAATTAGAAGTCTTCGTAATCTAAGAAAATGTGGTTAATCTTATAAAGAATCCAGAATGGGGTGGTTTGTGGTGATCGGACTTTCGAGTCAAAAGTTACGCTCTTTTTAGTAACCGGACAGCTATGGGTAGCTTTTCGATACTGGCGTAACGTGGTATATTTGGGGACGTGTAGGAGCGATGTATATTGATTGTGATTCTGGTTGCTGTAGTCTGTATTGAGAATTGGTGTATTTAATGTAGAGAGGCGTCGTGTTTGTTGCCGTCTTCTAATCAAATCGTGCGGCCGCAACTAGTAAAGGCAAGTGCATGGTAGACGGCGATCAATGATCGATCATCGTTTTCTTTATCGTCTATTACCATTATTGTTGTGCTTTTATTTGGTTTAATTGCAAACAATGAATTGGTATGTTTATATCTTTGTTGACAAGCATGATGAAAGTTGGATATGATGTTTATGATGGAGTTTTGCATATTTTGCATACATAAGCATCATTGCATAAGAGAAGGTGATCATGATTGATCACAACTCCACGGGAGTGGAGGAGGTCCCCGATCCTTTTGGAGGAACGGGCTTGAGAGTGAATGTTGTCGCGAGCATTCACTCACGCTATCTGATATCTGTGAAAAGAAGTGCATGTGGACATATAGATTAGAGTTGCATTGATATTTGAGATTGATGGATGAGAATGTGAATGGAAGTGCATATGATGATAATGAAGTTATTGAATGCTGTTGATTTATTACTGTTCGTTGTTTATCGATGTGTTTGCTGAGTCGTGGACTCACCCTTGCTCTATTGTTGTTTTTAGGTGATCTTCGAGGATGCCGTAACTGAGAGCGAGTAGAGCACATGGAACACATGATCATTCGCCATGATAATCATTCATTCAATATTGGTTTACACATGGACATGTTAGTTATTGAATAAAGTTTAGGACATCATTTGGACTAGACTATTTGCTTTATTAATTTGGATTCATTGATTGATGCTAGTTTAGAATATTTACCTGGTTTTATTCTACTTGATTATTCATTATCGTTTGATCTATTGATATGATTATTGATGATTTCTTGATGTAATTTTATAGTGTGTCATTAATTATTAGTTTAAAGTGTAGTGTGGTGGCATTCTAGGCTCAGTGTTGGGCTGGGGTGTTACAGTTGGTATCAGAGCGGGCTTTAGGTCCGTGGTGAATAGATTAACAACTTAGGCAAACTAAAATTGTTAAAATTTGTTTTAGTATTAGTAAATTAACTAAAATTTGCTAATGGTTAACTAACCTAAAATTTGACACACTAGTGCACAGTAGGTTAGAGAGAGGTACGAATATAGTTTTTACGCTTCCGTTATGTTGTTCATTGATGGATGAGTTTATTTTGAGCTTTGAACTCATTATATAATGTTGATTGTGATTGATAGCTATGTCGAGGATAGATGGCGTGGTCGTGGTGGCCACTGGCCGTGGAGGTCGGGGCGCATGGCGTGGTTCTGTGGGGCCCCTCCCGAGGCGCTTGAGATCGTGGTTGTGGCCCTGGGTTTTACCAGGTTACACCACCATTCGTGGTATGGGAATAGAGAGGTAGCTACTTTGATTACAGTAGTTATAGGTATTGTGTGTGAGTTTCTTTATAAAAGTTGTTCTCTTCCTTGAGCTTGAATTTTGGGCAATTCTGGTTACAGTTGTGGTTGATGAATTTTCCTTGAGATAGTGTTTACAATACAACGGGTGATATTTCATTGGTCTCCTTTGGTTCCATAAAGCTATTACTTGTTCTCATGACTGTTGATCTATTGTTGCTTTGTGTGAACATCGGTTAACAGCAAGATTGATCTTTCGTGGGAGTTCCGCCCTTCCTATTGGAAAATATGACTTATTTATTCACTTGGTATTCTGGATACTGAAAGTTTTCCATTGCAAGTTCTTTAACATGTGAAAACTTTGGCTTTAGGTATTTCTTTTGGATTATTTCGAGTGCTGAAGTTTAATGCCTATTTTTTTCTGAAAAGAGTTAAAAATCCTTTTGTGTTGACTTGCTATGTTTAAGCTAGAGGTGGTAAACATAGAAGTTCATTGATAAGGTATGAGTATCAGGTCGGATCTGTAGCGTGATGCATGATTGGTCTTAACCCAAATCCTTAGAATTGAACTTGATTAATTTGATATTGTCATAGAGTAACTACGAGTTGAGTAGTGACTAAGAGTATGTCCATACCTAATTGGAGTCATAAGAGTTATTAAGAAGTATGGAACGTTGATGAACTGGCTTGGACATTAAAATTGATTAGTTCGTTGAATTTATTGGATTTGGTACCAATGGATTAATCTAATTGTGTGTAAAGGGAAACTTGAGGAGATGCTAGGTTATTGCCTTAATAGATATTATTTGTGGTGTTATCTTTACTGTAGACACTTGGTGATCATATTTGGTTGATAGCTTTACATATACCTTAGTATGATTAATTATTGGAATTGTGTACAAAAGGTCGAAGGGATTGAATACGGTGGATCTAGAATTTACAGGAGGAGTTACGGATAGTTCTTCATTATAGAATGACACGATGAATTTGATTATAGTGTTGTTGAGACTTTTGATCGAGAGAAGATTTTGACTTTTGAAGATTTAGGTGATTTTGTTGAAAACTAAATGTGAGGAGGAACAACTGGATATGTGTTGGTAAATATTCAAGTGATTCGCAAATGAAAATAGGTAGCAGCTAGACATCATAAGAAAGCTAGTTGATAACAACAATGGTTGGAGTGCAATTGCTGAGTGTTAAAGTTTGGTGTCGAGCATCACTAAGAGTTGAGCTGGTGGGATTGAATAGGTGGCTTATACCTAGACAATTGTGGAATAGTCAGACAATAGCATACCCGTGATGAAAGGGTTTTGATAAAACCTTTTAATTTGTGTAGTGGATCCCTTCTATTATAAAGTAGTTGTTGTAGTGAGGTTGTATGGTTTTGGAATAATCTCATTTTGAAGATGTGATGGTAAAGTAGTACGGAACAATTTGGTGAACTTTTCGGGGCTTATTAATGGAAGAGTTGACGATAATGAATCATGTTAAGAGTGTATTATTCTTAATGTTAGTAAGATGGTCTGTAAGGAATTGTGGTTTCGTGTGGTGATGATTCTTTTAGAAAGAATGTAATTTGATCGCCTTTCGTAATATCGTTTAAATAAAAGGTTTGGAGTTTTGAATTCATGAACTTTTGGAGTTCATGATTTATTTGGTAGATGAAATTGGTTTGAGCAAGTGACGAGTCGGAAAGCTTTATTGGTTCTTAAGTGATTAATGTGATTTGGTCTTTTTTTTTTAAAAAAAAAAAAAAAAGAAAAATCTTTTTATTTGTCTCTTCTTTTGAGAAAGGAATAGTCGATTTGTTTTACAAAACCTTAAAGAGTGTATATTGGGAACTGGTGGTCAAGTATATGATGTTGTGAGACCCTGGGTTGCAAGTTAATTGAGGAACATTAGAGGATGAATTCATTTCATGATATAAATCTCATAGAGAATTGGATCTAAAAGGAATTATGGTCGTTGGGACAAAACTGATTATATTGTTACAATTAGTAGAACCTATAGTGAATAGCGATCCAAGAATATTTGTTCATGATGGTGAAGTATTGGAATTATCGAATAGTTGGGTTATTGTGATGGTATACTTTGCAAGGTTATGTAGGTGAAATTGAATGGTGTGGTTTATTGAGGGTCCAAGATTAGTAAGGTAAATCGTTTTGGGCAGTCAATTGATTAGTGATGATGGTTGATATTAATGATTGAGGATACTGTTTGGATCGTGGGAATTCTAGACAGCGAATATGCGGATTTCTATCAAGTATACCAGAAGTCACTTTAGGAGTCCTGGCTGTTGAAATTGAGCATGTGTTTTATGCTAGAACCTTGGTTGCCCAATGATCATGTGTAGAAGTAGTAGAACAAAAGTGGATTCCAAATAGTATGATGATCATTGATAGAATCCTTTGGTTTTAAATCAGTGTGTGTGGGTAGAGAATTTCAAGTTGATTATCCTTAAAAGATTGAGGTGATGTGATTGTGGGTGTAGACTTTATTTGAGGTGTTGGGAATCATTTGTCAAAATAGTTTCTTTGGTAGAGGAGGGGACTATAGTATTTTTTTTATGGGTTAGTAGAGTCTCTCTAAAAGGGCGCGGTTGTTGCTCTCAGGTTGAGCATCGCTTTGAGATTACCAGTTAAGAGGAATGAGTTAGTGTGATGATTTGAAATCCTATGATTTGAGAGAGTTTATTCCTAGAAGAAAAATTGAGAAGAAAAAAAAAATTGATTCCTCGGGTAGTGAAATGCCCTCTTGATTCTTGTTTGAGCCGTGTGTATGACAGAGGTCATTTACAATTTGAGTTGGCTTTACGTTGGCATGTGATTCTTTCTAATTTAGGGAAAGAAAAAGTGATTGATTTTGGCATTCGAATGTTTTCTCTTTTGGCTTACGTGGTGTTTATTTGCAAACAGCCTATTTGGAAAATGGAAAGGTTTTTGTGATGAATCTTTGATTTTAGATTTGACTATTTTGATGGGGAGTTGGTAACGCGTGGTTGCGATGAGAATCCTTCGTTTTCAGTTGGGTTCTATTTATAAAAGAGTTTGTTTGAAACTAGTTTGGTTGTGCGTTCCTGGTTAAAGGAGGTACTCCTTGCAAATGTGAAGTGGTTGATTGGGAGACAGGACAGGAGTTCAGTGTGTTATGTACAGATTGTGTGGTTTGGTACCAAAACGGAGTTTGGCCCAAGTTACATTAGTTCGTTTCTGGAAGTTGTGGAGATTTTTGGAAGAAAGTGTATCGTTAGGACCGTCTCGTGTCCATGCGCAGGGCACACAACATTTTGTATAACCCGATGTCAAGGTAGTATTTGAGAGATCAGGATTACAAGGTTTTCTTAGAGCCGTTGACCACCAAGTAAGACCGTACCTTCGACTTCTGTCAGTTGAGTGTACCGAAAAATGACGAGATGAGTGCTGAGGCACAAGACGTTGGTATACGTCAAGGTGCTGTGGACGCATCAGTCCGAGAGAGAGGCGACTTGGGAGTTGGAGTCTCGCATGCGCGAGCAATACCCGGAGTTGTTCACGTCGGGTACGTTTTGTTTTGTTGTTTAATTTCAGCAGTGTAGTTTTTATTTGAGTAGAACGGCGAGTAGAATTCGGGGTCGAATTCTGTTAAGGGGGGTAGAATGTAATACCCTGAAAAATAATATTAATATTAATAATCGCGTATTACGGGTCGGAGCGTAATTAATTGAATAGTATTCATAAAAGCGTCTTAAGGGCCTGTGTGCAATTAATTTAATTAGTATATAGAAAATAGTATTTTCGGAATTTTTATGAGCTATAAAAGGATTTTGGATTTTCTTGAAAACCCTAGCTTTTCTTTTCTTCCTCCCAGCCGCCGCCTTTCCTGCTTGCGTCGTCACCAGCCAATCGTTTTCTGTCGGCTTTGGTATTTGTCTGTGCACCGAGCCATGTCTTGCCAGCTGGCGATCCTCGCTTTTCCCCAGTGGCTTGCTTCTGCGTCTTTGCGGTTTCGGCCCTTCTGGCCTTGCTGCTTTCTCTGCACGGCCGCTGCTCCTCTGCATTGGCGATCGATTCTTCTTGCTTAGAAGATCGCGGCCGCTTTCTCTCTTGTCTGCGCCCTCCTGCGCATTGGCCGATGCGCTTTGCCGCTTAGAAGAAATTCTTTATTCTTATTCTTCTTTGCTGTCTTCTTCGCAGTCTTCTTGATTCGCTTCTACCGAGCCGACCAACCGAATTGCATGTCTTTGTCTTTGCCGCTACCGTGATCTGTTGCTCGCCGCTTTTCGGGTAGTGGATCGCTTGGCGCCGCTGCTCTTGAATCTGCTGCGGTGGAATCTGCTGCTTCGCGCGTGGGAGCCAATAGACCGAAAGAAGATCGCGCTTTGGATCGGCCGAATTCTTTGTCGCGCCGCGCTTTGGCGTGGATTCTTCTTCTTGTTTTTTTTTTTTGCGTTGTAATCGCCACCGAAACCAGTGTCGCTGCTGCCGTGTTTTTCTGCCGATTACATACGAGAAGGTAATTAGTTCTTTTTGATTGTGGTTACCAATACTTGCGGTAATTCATGTCTCGGTTGGAAAGTTAGTGATTAACTATTTTGTCTTGTAGTTATATATGTTTGCAAACATCTATTGCTATTAAATAATGTAGTAATGCAATTTTTCATGGTATTGCTAATGACGTGATTAGTAGTTCTCGTTAAATGTAGATAATTTCGATATCTGTCTATAGCATATTTTAATATGTCAATCGGACAAGTATAATTAGAGTTATGTTTTTGAAAGACCGCTGTTTTTACGGGTTGTCGTCTTTTCGCGCTGTTTTGGTAGACTGTAGATTAAAAATAGTAAATAGCTTAATTAGAGTTTTTGATCTACATGAAAGTTATAGATAATTGTCCAATGGTTCTGTAGAATCTGAGAACGCGCATTTTGGTTGACTAAAACAAAAGTTATGAAATTAGTAAGACTGCTGTTCCGAAGCGGACAGACCGACTTTCTGGGCTAAATACGGAGGGTTAGATGATTTAATTAGAAGTCTTCGTAATCTAAGAAAATGTGGTTAATCTTATAAAGAATCCAGAATGGGGTGGTTTGTGGTGATCGGACTTTCGAGTCAAAAGTTACGCTCTTTTTAGTAACCGGACAGCTATGGGTAGCTTTTCGATACTGGCGTAACGTGGTATATTTGGGGACGTGTAGGAGCGATGTATATTGATTGTGATTCTGGTTGCTGTAGTCTGTATTGAGAATTGGTGTATTTAATGTAGGAGAGGCGTCGTGTTTGTTGCCGTCTTCTAATCAAATCGTGCGTCGCAACTAGTAAAGGCAAGTGCATGGTAGACAGCGATCAATGATCGATCACTGTTTTCTTTATCGTCTATTACCATTATTGTTGTGCTTTTATTTGGTTTAATTGCAAACAATGAATTGGTATGTTTATATCTTTGTTGACAAGCATGATGAAAGTTGGATATGATGTTTATGATGGAGTTTTGCATATTTTGCATACATAAGCATCATTGCATAAGAGAAGGTGATCATGATTGATCACAACTCCACGGGAGTGGAGGAGGTCCCCGATCCTTTTGGAGGAACGGGCTTGAGAGTGAATGTTGTCGCGAGCATTCACTCACGCTATACCGGTATACGCGAAAAGAAGTGCATGTGGACATATAGATTAGAGTTGCATTGATATTTGAGATTGATGGATGAGAATGTGAATGGAAGTGCATATGATGATAATGAAGTTATTGAATGCTGTTGATTTATTACTGTTCGTTGTTTATCGATGTGTTTCTTTGAGTCGTGGACTCACCCTTGCTCTATTGTTGTTTTTAGGTGATCTTCGAGGATGCCGAATGGCGAGGCGAGTAGAGCACATGGAACACATGATCATTCGCCATGATAATCATTCATTCAATATTGGTTTACACATGGACATGTTAGTTATTGAATAAAGTTTAGGACATCATTTGGACTAGACTATTTGCTTTATTAATTTGGATTCATTGATTGATGCTAGTTTAGAATATTTACCTGGTTTTATTCTACTTGATTATTCATTATCGTTTGATCTATTGATATGATTATTGATGATTTCTTGATGTAATTTTATAGTGTGTCATTAATTATTAGTTTAAAGTGTAGTGTGGTGGCATTCTAGGCTCAGTGTTGGGCTGGGGTGTTACAATTGATTATTCTTACCATGATGTATACAATCAGTATCGTATTGCCAAGGTCTTCCTAATAATAATGAACAAGCTTGCATGGGAATAACGTCGCAATCAACATAATCATGGTATGAACCCATAGAAAAATGTATTCTCACCATCCGTGTTACCTTCAACTTACCATTGCTGTTGAACCATTGAATATGGTATGGGTGGGGATGAGGTTTAGTCGACAACGCAAGCTTCTCCACCATATCCATACTCGTCAAATTGTTGCAACTCCCACCATCAACAATTATGCGAATGGAACGTTCCTTGACAACGCCCTTGATTTGGAATAAATTGTGGCGCTGATTCTGCTCGGCATGAGACACTTGAGCACTTAGTACGCGTTGCACTATAATGCTCAAATACTTGTCGGCATCTTCGGCGTCAACATGTTCCTCCTCATGGTTAGATTTATCATCATGTCCTGCAGGGTCATTTGCAAGCATAGCATATGTTTCATCATCTAAATCACTAGCAGAGGAATACCCACCATCATCACGTATAATCAATACACACTTGCTTGGACAGTCCCGCATCATATGTCCATAGCCTTTGCAACGATGGCATTGAACGTCCCTCGTTAAGTCTGTCAAGCAACCAAGAGGAAGTTTTTGCGGAAGTTGTGGTGTTGTTTTGGGTGCTTCGAAAACTCTTGTTGCTGAATTTGATGTAGTAGGGCGCTGCTTGTTGTTGGCGGTTAATGGTGGGGCCGCCATAGTGGATGAGGAAAAAGGTGTACGCGTCCATGAATTTGTGCGACCTGTAGAAGAGTTAGATCGCGTTCTCGTCTGGCGTCCTTGTAATTCTCGTTCAGCTTTGCAAGCAAGATGAAACAATCTAGTCATGGAGTTATAATCTTTATAATCAAGAATGTCCTGAATTTCACGATTCAATCCTCCCAAAAACCTAGCCATTGATGCCTCCTCATTCTCAACTAACCCACAACGCAACATACCAATTTGTAATTCCTGATAGTATTCTTCCACAGACTTTGCACCTTGTTGTAAGCGTTGCAATTTATTTAACAAATCACGAGCATAATATGAGGGAACAAATCGATGACGCATAAGCAATTTTAAAGCCTCCCAAGTGTTAGGTATGTTATTGGGATGTTGACGGCAATGTTCTTTCCACCAAATAGAAGCAAAGTCGGTAAATTCACTAGTAGCGACTCTAACTCGTCTATTATCGGAAAATCATGACAAGCAAATTTTTGATCAACACTAGTTCCCAATCTAAATAACTATCGGTCATATTTACCATTAAAAGAGGGCATATTGAATTTAACTTTGAGCAAAAGCATCTTCGCGGTCACGTACCTCACGTCGTGGGGGTTCTCTTCGCATACCTTGTCGGTTAAAACGCAATTGGCGATGAGCTCGATCGTTGTTGTGGTTAGCTCTGCCATCTGCCTCGGAATCACCCACATATTCATCTTGTCCTCTACCGTCACAGCAGGGGGAACAGGAGTCGAAGCTTGGACAATCTCCTCAAGGCGCCATAATATCCGCCAAAGAATTATTAGTGATACCTTGTGCTCTCTCCATCGCAATGAGCGTTGCGTTTGTCTCAACTGGTGCTCTCTAGTTGAGCAAGTCGCTCATTTGTAACTCTGACGTCCTCCTCAAGGCCCTCTGTACGATGATTCATTTCGCGCGTGAAATGTTGTATGATTCCCTTCGTACGGGGACTGTGAGATCTATCTTGATCAGTAAACTCTCCAGAACCTGCCATTGTTAGCGAAAACACAAGAATATGTCCTAACAAGAACTAGGGCTAAGTATGGTGGTTCAAAGTCGCTCGACTCAAACCTTCTATCAATTCTTACCAATTCTTACCAAGCACACAGGCGATCGGCAACAGATGGTGACAATATATCTTCGAAGATTCGATGGAGCGATTGCCAGGTAAAGCTCAGCCTGTACGGTGTAGAAAAGGTGTAGCTGGGAGGGCTCAAGTTTAGTAGCAAGGAGTAGCAATAATCAATTCAGAAAATGCAAGCTGAAAAATCGTTCAACGCCGGTGGGTGCTGGTCCTAGGCTAGACCGTACTAGAGATGCGAGCCTAGCACACAAACGAAGACACACCGTGTAGAAAGAAACTAGATGGCGTTGCACACGGAGTTCTGGAGCTCGGAAAAGGGCGCCGTCTTCACAGGGGACCTTAGAATCACGTGCAGAAGGGCTCTGTCAATTTTGAATAAATTCTAAGAAACTTGATTTTCCTCGGTTTGCGGGCCCGTTTTGAGGCCCTAAACGACCTTTTTTGGGGTCGGAGCTGCCGCGTGTGTGTCTGGTGGCTTACGCGGATCTAAAATCTCTTGATTCACCTAACTTCACTTTTTTTCGCTCTATTTTTCGATTTCCTTTCCAACGGATCAAAAATCGCCTCAATCGGAGGTCGTATGCAAAAGTTAGGTTTTTCTCTCTCTTCTGTTTTTTTTTATGCCGCGGCTCTTCTAGATCTGGTCACTGCTTTTTTTTCACACACGATGCGGCAGAACCCTACTCCAAAACCAACTCCGAGATTGTGTCCTACTCTGAGATCGTGTCCTACTCCGAAACCAAACTAGGGCAAAGCCTCCCTAGAGATTGAGTCCTCCTCCTTTTCTACCCCTGTGGTAGTTCGGATCTAAGCGAGCGGTGAGACAAAAACGTGAATGAACTCAAACTCTAGAGGAACTAGACACTAAGACCAGCAAAGAACACGACGATGCAACCGAAAGTTCAACAATGCAATGTACTGAAAAGAAAAATTGCGAGGCTAAGACTGGTTTGGACAGATTGATCTACTAATGCTAATAATTTTTTTTTGTTTTTGTGTACTCTGGGTAAGGAAAAGCAATCTAATCTATGGTAAACTGGAAATTCTCACCGAGCAACCTTGAGCTCTGATACCACTTGATGAAGACGAGGTGTCCGATCTTTCGATGAGATTGATAACTATCGATTTTGGTGGCGGTGACTCTCACGATCCGACTACAACCATACGACGACGCTTGCGCCTTAGCAATCACGAACCAACTCCAAGTGTTATTGACCTCGCTGGAGGCGTGATCAACCTGAACACGAAGTTCAATCCCTGCGAGCAATCGAAGAACTAGCAAGAATAAGACATAGGCAATCTAATATTGCGAATATGAAGGAAGCATAAATTGTATTGCGAATAGCAAAGATGGGATCCCGGTCGTCTTGGACGGTGGTCGTTCGACACAAGCCAAGAACGAGTTTGCACAATGGCTAAACCTAAACTCAACGAAATCCCCATTCAAGCGAGGGAGGCGGCTCCTATATAGGGAAACGACCACTAGGGTTACAAGGCCCGTGGGCCAAAGTGGAGGTGGCGCGAAGACCTTCGACTCGGACTACGATACGGATCTGAGACTCTTTTGATAATTGCGGCTGGTTCGGATAGAATTTGATGATGAGGTTGGATCCGTTAGAAAGTAGACTTGATAAGCTTTCCATGAAGTCCAGAAACGCCCCAAACGGAGTCCGTATGAAGAAGTTACGCCCGTTTAAAGTTAGTCCTGACGCCGTAGTCCGAATCTGACTCCAGAACGAGCCCAGCTCGAACTCTTGCTTGTCTTGGACCCAAAGTGACGTGATGATCTCTATTATGCCTTCCATACATCTCCACGACTCCACATGCCTCTCCATGGTCCTTTCCCATATTCCTAAGCACAATTAAATCACTTGCATTAGGTAGCGGTCTATTCTCAGTAGTATATAATCCTAGGAACGAATTCACCTGATAATTAAGTTGGCGAGCACGAGCTCGGGTAAGAGGTCCTTGTACTGGTGTAGGCACGGTTATATCCATGGTAGGGATGTCCTCATCAATGCTTGAGTCACACGACCTCACCCGGTATCCATGATCGTTCTGGACCTCAGCTCTCCAAACGTAGTCCCGATCCACCTCACCGATGACGTCGTTGACCTGCAAGCCACCTGCAAAGCAATAGACAAACAAACCGTTTCCGGGAACAAGTTCTTCACAACTTGACCCACGTCAGCTCCGCAATGCAATATACATCAATAAAGCATTGATAACCAAACATAAACCACTATCAAAACACAGCAATGTAAACTTGGTTAACCTCCAAGTCAACGGCGGTCTGACCGCCCCACAAAGCCGGTCCGACCGATTTCAGGCCGGTCGGACCGATCCCACAACGGTGGTCGGACCGCCCGAAAAGACTTAGCCAAAATTCCAGCTTGAAAATCCGAAACCTTCTGGAATTTTCAACTCAATAGAACTTTTGACTGGGAGCTCCAAAAATGATGCGACCACACCAGAAGACTCCCCTCACCTGCCTACACAACCTATTTTTGGCTTAGCTCCAAAAGCCACTTTTAGGTCAGGCTGGTCCGACCGGCAACCACTGCCGGTCCGACCGTTACACGGGCGGTCTGACCGCCCCACACCACCGGTCAGACCGCCTGTGGTCTGACAACTTGAAGCAAACCCCGAAAACGCGAGATTTTGCAAACCAACAAAGCCATTGCCAATTGACTCATCATCCTGAGATCGTGCACATATCCTCACGATATCCACAGAGGTCAACCGCGTTCGGCACGGTTGATAACCATCAGAGAAATGGTGTAGTGATTGCGAGGGGTTTGATCTGTTCTGGTCGGAGCCTTCGGATCATTAACGTCGAGTTCTCCACAATCGACTTATCAGTACCTTTCGAAAGATCGGGCCACCGTCACATCAGCCATCATATGATGATTTGATAGATATGCTAGAGAATCTAAATGAATCTATTGGGAAAGAGAACACATCTCTCTTCAAAATAATTATGATGTGCTAAAAGATGACTCTCTCCTCAAGGAATTCACTAGATCCAAGGTGGATATAGGCATAACATGTGATTTTTTAGATGATATGACATGTGTAGTTGCTAACCTGTGCATTGCATCGAAGGTTAGCATACCCACTTCTTATGATGATTTTCTATATGCTCCTTGTAGCTCAAAATTATACGCTTGTTCTTCCTCTACGCTTGTTGAAACTAATCTTGTAGAGGAAAATGAAGAGCTCAAGGCCTAAGGCAAGAAATTGACAATTGACTTGGAAAAAAGCTTCAAATGGAAGGCCACCCTTGATGATATATTGAGAAAACAAAGAAGCTTACAAGATGAGTGACATTGGCTTCGTTTCCAAGAATAAGGAAAATAGCAGAACAAGACACAATCAAAGACATACAAAGATCATCAAGTGTTGTGGCTGCAACGAGAAGGGCCACAATGCCTCGGTATGCCCAAATAAAGTGGATATCAAGTGAAGACATTCAAAGAAGAGACAAACCTGCAAGGAGCAAGAAAAGAAGACAAAAAGGGGATGTAAAAGCCAACTTGCTACAGCTGCTGGAAAAAGGGACATATTGGTAAACAATGCCCCATGGGTACACTCCTTAGCCTATCCTTTATAATGACATTATTTGCTTTCGAAATATAAAGATGGTAGGGTGATTGCTAGAATTGTTAGTTCACCAAAAATTATTGCTATGGCCATTTAGGTGCCCAAATCTCTTGTGACTACATTTAAGGATCTAACCGAATTTGGGTACAAAAAAGTGCTTAACATGCTAAATAGGTACTTGGAGAGGCATTGTAGGCTTGATTCATTCAAATAGAGGTAGATTCCACCATGTGTCATTTTGGAGCCAAGCATGAGGATGATGTTCTCAAATCATTAACCAATGTTACTTCGGTAACAAGTATTTACATTGAAGTATCTAGCCCCTAGCCTTGTGTAGGATGCATTCATACAAATCCATTTCGAAATGTGTAATTGCTCTTATTCAAAACATTCATTGTTGCAATCTTGAGCAAGAAGGATGTGGCATATTAAGCGGGAGTACTAAGTCATATTCATGTATATCATATCCCTAAGTGTGCTCAAATAAATTAAGTACTAGTAATGTTTTTCAAAATTGAGTATTTTAGCCAAAAAGTAAAAAAAATCATAACTATTGGTAATCTTATGAGAAACTAGTTGCAAAATATATACAAATATTTTCCAAAGGTTTTGGTTCTAGAAAAAAAAACCTATTTTAAGCGAAAATGAGTTTCTAACCAAAATTCTAGATCATTGTATCTTGCTTTTGACATAAATTAGATTTTTGTGTAAAATCTATTCTAAAAGGAATTTGAAAACCATCCCAAAATGAATATCCTAAAGTTGGCTACCTTTTTGGTATTCAAAAGATTTCGAAAAGGCCAACCTAACAAAAGTTATTTGATTTTGAAACTTATCCAAAATACTATTTTAACCTAAGTGATCGCTTTCTAGCACTTAAGTGAATTTTGTCATTTGAGCCAAAAGCATTCACATAAATAGGTCCATAATGGTATGCATGACTCATACATGCAATTGGATGCTTTAAATACCATGAAATACTCAATTTGGCTCTTTTGGGGAAGTTTCATGAAAATAAGATCTTTTTACGAAAACAAAAGCTTAATTTATAATAAAAAACATTTTATAATTGGATTTTTAAGGGCTATATAAGTTAAAAATGTTCCAAATATGTTTATGTGGTTGATTCTGTGAAACTTTGGATCAAAATACAACATTTCCAAATTTTCTCCAAAATTCAAAACTGAATCTTTTGTCAGGTTTAGTCTCACTCGGTCTGATCGGCCGCCCCCGGTGGTCTAACCGCTAGCCCACCGATCCGACCGCCCGTGCCCAGCACTCAGACCGGTCCATCGAGTGGGACTTCCTCTTTTATTCCCCGAAACATTTTCTCCTCAAACTCTTCGATCAGACCTCCTTTGAACCCAAAAACAAGTTCTCTCTCTCTCCTCCAGCTACCCCTCACCTCTCTGCCCGTGGATCTCTTTCCCCGGCCATCGGTTTTGCGTCCCTTGCTTATTCCTCAATCCTGTGAAAAGCTAGGTGGAGGAAGTTTCCCAAATCTAGCTTTGTTGCTTCAAGATTTGTCAAGGATTCATCTCTCTTCATCTCATCTCATCATCTAAGCCAGTAATATCTCAATCTCTACTCACAATTTAACCACATTATGATTTCCCCCAAATTTCTAGGTTTGACATTAATATCCTTAATTCATTCAAATTGGTGGAAATTTTTTGACATGCAAGTAGATGGGGATTAGATTAACAAGTGTTCATATTGCCAATACATAGAATCTTTATTTGTGGATTGCTTCCAAATTTCCATTGCAACCTATGCCACTGACGGTCTGACCGACCGGCTGGAGGTTCGACCGATCGTGGTAGCGGTGCGACTGCCCGTGATAGAGGGTTTCAGTAAAAATGGCATTATGAATTATTGTAATCTTATTCTTTGAACTCCTTTGTTAATCCTTGCTGTCTTTTCACAGCAACTATGCCGCGCAAGAGGATAGTAAGTCGTCTCGCTGCTCCCCCTCTTCGTCAAAAGGAAAGGGGCAAATTGAGGATGAGTATGAAGAGGAGGTTGAAGAAGAAGAAGAAGTGAGTGGCAATAGTGACAACAGCAATGACAACTATGAGGAGTCAACAATGAGGATAAGGATTAGGATGACACTCCGAATCAAAATCCTTTCATTTGTCTTGATGTGTCAAGGATAAAGAGTGAAAAATACACCATGTTAAGGCATGTCAACCAATTTCGCTTTCCAAAGAATGCTACTAAGGGTATGTTCAACACTCTCTTTCAACAAGTGATTTATCACATATATTATGCAAAGAAAAAGTTTTCCAAACACCGTTTTGTGAAGTGGAGCTACTTGGGACAGAATCCAGTTTACAATGGATTATATTGCCTTTTTCGGAGTGTAAACTTGGATTCTTTGGTTTCTTTGAGATGCAACTTCCACGCCAAAGAAATTCATCAATTTTATGCCACAGTCTTCGTGTCCCTTGATTTATGACCATCTTATTTGGATGACGGGACATGATCAACTAGGAGTTTCCATAGATGAGTTTCAGAGTGCTTTGGGATTAGGTGATTCAAGAGGGATTAAAGTGCATCTTCATGAACCTCTTGCTCTCACTCGGGTGGATAGATATTATGATCAAGGAAATCATTTTGTACGCAAAAGAGTAAGTGGTCTTCTCCCTCTTCCTAGCATTATCAATAGGATCATGAAAACTTCATTTTTTTTCCCTAGGAGTGGAAATAATAATGAGCTACATGGGCGTGCTTGGAATGTAGTGAAGTACATTATGGACGACACTTGATTTGATGTGATGAATTTAATAATGAGAGAGATTGCCACATCAAAGGGAGATAAGGCCAAAAAGTATATACTTTACTTCCTACATAATGAAGCTTATTTAAATCAAGATTGACTTTGATTGTCCTTATGATGTGGAGCACAAAGAATACAAATAAAGAGATGCTCCTCCTCAGGTGCCCCTTCCACCTCCTCCTCAGCCTCAAGGAAAAGGATTGCCTCCTCAAGCACATCCAGGGCAGCAGGCTCCTCTGGAGCAAGATCTAGTCATGGTAGCACTTCTACATCTTCAGTCGAGCTTCAACCGCATGGATACCAAATTTGATCAAATGCATGAGGTTCAGATTGAGACTAGAGCCATGGTGGAAGGATTGAACACAAGGTTTGATGTAATAGACTCGAGGATCACACATCTGGATGAGAGGTTCACAGAGTATCAGCAACAGCAGGCACCCTTGGTCTATCAAAGATATGGATGTGGTCATCGCCCTCCCTCTGTCTTTCAGCGAGGTGATCATCCATCCTCGTCGGGCACCCCTCCTCATTCCTAGAGTTTCTTGGAGAGTCCCTTTTGGTATTTGATGCCAAGGGGGGAAGAAGAATTGAAGAATTGAAGAATGGAAGCAAGATCTAGTCATTAAAGCTTAGTGTTTTTCTTATTTTAGGTCAATAGACCTTGTCTTGTGAGGATAAGCTTAGACATATTTTGGACACTTGAATGCTTTATGACTTGTTATGAATTGTGATTTTATTCAATATATAGCGTTTTATTGTTGTGTCATGCTTCCATGTATTCAATATATAGAGAAAACTCTGCCAATTTTTTTTAAAAAAAATCCACATATATGCATGAATTTCTTTCAAATCTCATATGCACATGTTGAGGGAGAGTTTTACCTATCTGTTGTGGTTTTGCTAGCAATTGATTCAAAATCTTTTTTGGTTCCACTCAAATGATTTAATTGATATCAAAGCCATCCAAGAGTATACAATTTGTTCTGTACTCAATGTATACTCGAAAAATCACTTCCAATTCCTTATTTGTTGAGGATTGTCATCAATTACTACAAAAGGGGAGATTAAAGAATCTAGACCCACCATTATGAGTTAATTGAGTATTTTGGTAATTAATGATAATTGTCATGTGGACTAACATTTTCTATAAGTTGGTGAAACAGTTGAGTCCTATGATGACAAAGACTTATGATGTCATCGTGTGTTGATGAACATCAAGATAAGGTCATGAAGTAAAGAAGATCATCACGCGTTGATGATAGTCAAGTCAAGATTCCGGACTTGGAGTAAAGATATTCGTCATCAAGTGATCACTCCAAGATGGATGCTCAAGACAAAGATATGACTAGCATAGGCTAGGGATATGTTCCTTAGTCATCTTACCGGTCTCGGTATTTGGTGTGGAGACCGGTTTACTAGTATAGGTTGTCATACTATTAAGAGGAGTCTTGACTAGTAGCTTGAGTATGTCTTGTGTTGATAGCTCTTAGTGCTTGTTGTAGCTCTCTTTAGCATGTTACCAATATTTACGAATGAGTTTTGCAAATAGTTGAGGCTCATGCATAACTCTTGTAGCATGTGACTTTAATTTACGAATGTGCTTTGCAAATGGTTTAAGTCCATGTACCAAATTCCTTGTGGCGTGATTCTAAAAGTCAGCAAATGTGTTTTGCAACTTGTTGAGAATCTTGCATTCATCTCTTGTTTGCATCGTGCATCAATTGGCAAGTGTGTTTAGCAAACTGAATCGAAGTGAGATGCAAAATCTATTTTCAGCCTTGTTGGTAGTGGGCGGTCTGACAGCACCCCTTTGGGAAGTCTAACTAGCCCTTGATCGGTATGACTGGCTTAGTGCCCGTCTAATAACCTGGCGGTCTGACCGCCCATGTTGACCGGTATGACCAGTGGGAAACCGGTCTGACCGCCATGTGTTGGCCGATCTAACCGGCTCGATAGTCAGCCTCCCCAGTTAGCTTTTTCTAGAGGAGGTGTTTTCTTGTTTTTAGTTGGCTCCTCTATGGAGCGGTCTGACCAGCCCATGTGAGGGTGGTCAGTCTAGTTGGGTGTCCAACGACTAGTTTTTATAGCCGTTGGAGCTAGGGCGGTTTGACCGGCTGTTGGTTGGTGGTCAGACCTGGAATCCCTATTTTTTACAATTCTCTTCCAACAGCTAGTTTCTTGTGTGGGGGTATATGTAACACCCCAGCCCAGCACGAGTCTAGGATGCTACGAAAACAACAAAGTATAAATTAAGGTCTAAGATAGCAATGTTAAAATCTAAGGTAATAAACTAAATTTTGGCAGAACCTCCTTTGTATAGTCAAATATACATGAGGTAGAATCAAGTGTCAACAGCATAACAATTATTTTAGATATCTAACTGGAATCATAAACAAATTAGACATCAAAATACCATAATTAACTCCATTACAATGTAGCGGAATTAAGAAGGTAAATTCTATTAAAAAAATCCCTAATGCTTTGCTCAAGTGTGAATTCAAAGACCAAATTTATTCAATCATGATCGTGTGTGGAAGTCTGCGATAATTCATATCTCTAGTCCTTCCCATGCATGACGTCCACGCAAGAGTTACCTAAAATAAAAACAACAACAAGGGTGAGTCCATGACTCAGAAATGAAAACTTGACCCAATAAAATAATTTGCAACCTTTTCACTATAAAATAATTTGCAACTTTTCACTATAAATCATGTCAACTGAATGCATATTTTATTTTATCTTTGCATATACCGGTATTGCGGAGTATGCATCCGTCGATGCATACCCATCATGCATGTGCCTTCTAGCACAGGAACCATAAGCCTACACTCCATGAGTGTAGGGACCATAACAAATCCAATCATGACGGGGACCTCAAAATCAATACTTGGCCTCCACAAGGCCAAGCCTCAAGGTTATCAACATGATGCATATGAATCATCTCAATTATTCAACATAAATATGTAATAAACCAGTTGTGACATCCTTGAGTAAAAAATCTAACATAAACATGTAACAATCCATTGGTGGCATTCATGAACAAAAACATAACCATAACAAATACTCAAGCGTTCACCACAATAATGCTACCGATTGATTTCACTTGCCTCAACCGTGCGAAGCTTGATGACGTGAAGAGGGTGCTGCCCCCCGGAACCACACCACCGCCTGAACAATTTTGTAACAATCTTAATAAAAAGGTACTTTGGAACATAACATTGCTAGAAATAATATTTGACAAGCTATGCTTCTAAACGCGCCTAAAACTTTAACTCCATAAGCGACAAACCGTCCCTGAATGGGACAGTCCCTTCTAAAATTCATAACTCCCTGTAGGATTAACCAAATTTAATGATCTTTAATCCCCTGAAAAGCTTACAAACTTTCCCACGAAAACCTAGTTGGCAAGGTCCCCATATTCTATCTTCTTCTACCCCTACTAAGCAGATCAATCAACCCATTAAATCTCGTCAGAGGTTCTGGACAGCGAGAATAAAACCTACGTAACTTCCAGTACAAACATCCAAAAAATATGTTTGTTACCTCTCTGGAAAGCTTACAAAAATTCCTACAACTTTCATGTTGGTTCAGTTCCCTAAAAAATCATTATCTAATTCCTATTAAACAATTGTTACGATCTGTCAGAATCCCGACAGAAACCTAGAACAGCAACATTGCAAAAATCATAACTCGAGATCCCCAACTCCAAATTAAGTGATCCAAGACTTTATGGAGAGCTAGAGCCGGTACCTACAACTCTCTAGGAGACATTCTAGTCAGAATCCACCGTTAACTACCCCAAAACAAGCGATCTCTACAGACTGCCAGAATCAATCTGCTACCAGTATCGCCTAATCACAAAAATGAAATGCCAATCTAACGGGATTACGAGGACTACCTTTGAAGACATGCTAACCCGTTGATTTCTCAGCGAGGTGCCAGACCAGGGAGGAGAGGAGGAGGCGGCAGCCAGGTGGGAGAGGGGAGGAGGAGGCGGCGGCCAGCAGGGAGGGAAGGGGTGGCCGAGTGGGGGAGTGGGGGAGAGGGGGCGGCTAGGGTTTGGAGGGAGGGCACCCCCTGGCCAGCCCCCCTCTTGGGCCTCTTGGGCCGGGGCCCAAAGCCCAGGTTGTCGGGAATTCGCAGGAATCCCCTCGAAAAACTGAAAATTCCATTTTTTTCCTATTTAATATTTTCTCCCGAGTACTCTTCTAATTATCCGAATAAATTTCGGAGAATTACAGTATAAATACCCCTTGTGCTGGTTGTGGGAGGATGCTTGTGACATTTTCGTTCCCCTGAGCAAAGAGCAAGCCATCTCCTTTCCTTTGTGGATGTGCTGTACTTAGTAAGCATAGAGAGCAAAACCCTAGTGCATGTATTACATTAGGTGGTGGATTTAGTATCCATTGAGTTTAGACACTTGATTTGTTCAAGTGAGCGTCTCTGACTTGTTACTCTTGGTGTTTGCCGACACCTAGACGGCTTGGAGGAGATGTGCCAGTGACCTTCTCAAAGAAGTTTGTAAGAAGACCCAGACGATTGTGAGTGACTTGGTGCTCACCATCTCCGGAGTGGAGGAAGAGCAACCCCGAGTGGATTCAAGGTATAGGCTTAATTTGTGGAGCCGCTCTAATTCGTTTGGACTTACCTCAATACGAACTAAGGGAAACCGATAAGTTTCCGATCACCACGGGAAAAAGTTCAAGTGTTCATGTGGTTTGCTTTCTTGAGCTTTACCTTATTGCAATTTACATTTATAGAATTAAATTGTTTGCTTGTCTTAGGTTTGCAATCCTTGTCTTAAGTTTTAGCTTGTTGGTGCACTTAGTTAAAACTAGTTAATTTATGTTTTAATTAAGCAAGACCGATTTGATTTACAATTCCGCATAAAACTCGATTTTAAACAAAAGAATTTTTTAAACCGCTTATTCACCCCCTCTAGTAGGCCTCCTTGATCTTACATCCCCTGAGGCGAAGACGGGGGCGTAGGGACGAATAGCGGTGATCGGGACCAATGAAGTGCGGAGGCGGCGATGATCGCAAGTAGAGGAGGCGGAGGCAGGGGTGTATGTGTCGACGCTGTCGGGAGCCTGGAGGGCAACGGTGACCGGGAGTAGCGGAAGATGAAGAGTCGATCGGCGGCGTCGGGGCGTGGCGATGGGATTGGCGGGAGGAGTGGAGGTGTGTTGGGTCAACCAAGCCGCTTCACGCCAACACGCATGGGACGAGGGAGGAGCGGGCTAGGGTTTCCATCTTTGGACCCTATTTATTCGGTGGCAAGGGTGGGCAATTTCCACCAACTTTTAGTGGCAAGCATGCAAGTCCATAAAAAGCCCAAGAAGTAGGGGTGAACCCTCCCTTCGGGCATGGTCGGGCTACCACTCGAGCTCCCCTCTGGCCGGACCCCCTCCCATACGGCTAGACTTCAGACCTCGACATCTACGACACATTCGGTCGACGGCCGGCGAGGAGGAGGCTGCCAAAGCACCAAGTGTCGAGCGGAGGTTGAAGAGGAGGCTGCTTTGTGGTCGTGGCCTCGTGGGCTTTATTTAATTGCGCTGACATGGCGACCTCTATCCATTAGAACACACTACTCACACAAGACTGTATTTTTCTCACATGCTCACGGCCTCCTCTGCTCTTCACTCACGAGGCTTAGTCCTCTCCTCCCCTAACCCTAACCAAGGGCTCGGGCTGTCGGGTGCGCAACGAGGTAGCAAGACAAAGCAAATATGGGTTTTTGGTCCACGCTTACGACTCCGCCCTATTTAAAATTTAGTCCTGGGTCCTCCCCTGCCCACTAGCTTCATCTTTCCTGTGGACTTCAGCTATGACTTAGTCGTTAAAATACTCATGCTATGAATCTAGGCCCATCGGGGCTTCCGACTTTTCCAAAACTGAACCTTAGAACTCCCAAACAGGCCCTTCCACGTGCTCTCAGCTCCTTGTACCCCCACAGAATCCCCCGTTTTCCGATCCGAACGGACTCGAAATCCCCCTCCCTAAACAACCCAACCCAACCCAACCCGCCTCCGTTTCCCGTCCGATCTAGAATCCTCTCCGGAATCTGGATCCCAAACGGCCAAACGAATACCTCCTCCCTCGGAAACAAAAACAGCCAGGACGGGTCCGACTCCGATCCAAAGTCCCAAAGACCCAAACCCACCACCACCAGCCACATCACACGCCCCATTCCAACCCGAACAGTACCGGGGGACACTTCGAATCTCAAACCCACCACCAAACCCTAGCTCTAGCACCAGCCATGGCGCCGACGGCGGCGGCGGCGGGGCCCAGCGACGACGGGCTCCGGAAGCTCGAGTATCTCTCTCTGGTCTCCAAGGTGTGTTCGGAGCTGGAAACGCACATCGGTGTCGGCGACAAGGTGCTCGCCGAGTTCATCACCGAGCTCGGCCGCGACTCCGCCTCCGTCGCCGACTTCGACGCCAAGCTCAAGGCCAACGGCGCCGACCTCCCGGACTACTTCGTCCGCACGCTCCTCACCATCATCCACGCCATCCTCCCGCCGCAACTCCAGAACCCTAGCTCCGCCCCGTCGCAGTCCAACGCCGGCAACTCCATGTTCCCCGCGCTCTCCCGCCCCGACGACCACGACCACGCTCGCAACCTCCGCCTCGAGCTCGAGCGCGACGCCGATGTGGCGGCGGCGGCCGCCCCCGCTAGGGACGATCGCGACCGCCGCCGGGACCGCGGCCATGACCGCACCCGCGACGACCGCGGCCGGGACCGCGACCATGACCGTGGCCATGACCGAGAACGTGACTGCGGCCGCGGTCGCGAGAGGGATCGAGACCGTGGCCGTGACTATGGCCGTGATAGAGACCGGAGAGAGATCGGGATGGTGACCGGCGGAGGGACCGGACTGCGACCGCGAAAGGGACAGAGACATGGACAGGGATACAGGCAGGGGCCAAAGGAGGAGCAGGAGGTATGAGGATGAGGAGGAAGAGCAGGAGAGGGTGGAGGAATGAGGAGGAGGGTACTGATGCGAATCCAGTGGGGAGCGGGCTGTACCAGGTGTACCGGGAGGGTGACCCGGTGATGGATACTGGTTGCTTTGTCAGGCTTGAGGATGTACGGCGGCCGTGAGGGGCTTGTTCACATCTCGCAGATGGCAAGCAAGCGGGTGGCCAATGCAAAGGAGGTGGTGAAGCGTGATCAGGAGGTGTATGTGAAGGTGGTTTCGGTCAAGGGGCAGAAGTTGAGTTTGTCAATAAGGGATGTTGATCAGGATACAGGGAGGGACCTCCTGCCAATGCAGCGTGGTGGGGATGATGCACCAAGGGCGAACCCATCTGGCGGTGGTGGCGGTGGTGGGGTCTGGTAGAAGGTTGGGTCTGTCAGGGATTATGATTACGGAGGAGGATGAGACTGCACCCACATCGCGGCGGCCACTCAAGCGGATGAGCTCACCGGAGAGGTGGGAGGCGAAGCAGCTGATTGCTGCGGGTGTTCTGGATGTGAGGGATTACCCAATGTTTGATGAGGATGGGGATGGTATGATGTACCAGGAGGAAGGTGCAGTGGAGGAGCTGGAGATTGAGCTTAATGAGGATGAACCAACATTCTTGCAGGGACAGAGCAGATTCTCAATTGACACATCACCTGTTAAGATTTTCAAGAATCCAGAGGGTTCGTTGAGTCGAGCAGCAGCTCTCCAGACTGCCCTCATAAAGGAGCGGCGTGAGGTTCGGGAACAGGAGCAGAGAGCAATGCTGGACTCAATCCCCAAGGATCTGAATCGGCCATGGGAGGACCCAATGCCTGATACAGGCGACGACACCTTGCACAGGAGCTGAGAGGTGTTGGGCTATCAGCTTATGACATGCCGGAATGGAAGAAGGAGGCCTATGGAAAGGCTTTAACTTTTGGGCAAAGGTCAAAGCTTTCAATACAGGAGCAGAGGCAAAGTCTTCCAATATACAAGTTGAAGAAAGAGCTGATACAAGCTGTGCATGATAATCAAGTTTTGGTTGTTATTGGAGAGACTGGCTCTGGGAAGACAACACAGGTGACACAATATTTGGCTGAGGCAGGTTATACCACAAGGGGTAAAATTGGTTGTACTCAACCTCGTAGGGTGGCTGCAATGTCTGTTGCTAAGAGAGTGGCAGAAGAATTTGGCTGTCGACTGGGAGAGGAAGTTGGTTATGCCATCCGCTTTGAGGATTGCACTGGGCCAGACACGGTGATAAAATACATGACTGATGGTATGCTTCTGCGTGAGATTCTAGTTGATGAGAACCTTTCCCAGTATTCGGTTGTCATGCTTGATGAAGCACATGAAAGGACCATCAGCACAGATGTTCTCTTTGGTCTGCTGAAGCAGCTTATTAAGCGCAGATCTGACATGAGGCTTATTGTTACTTCTGCTACCCTGGGCCGAGAAGTTCTCTGGCTATTTCTTTAATTGTAACATCTTCACAATTCCTGGAAGAACGTACCCGGTAGAGATACTCTACACCAAACAGCCTGAAAGTGACTATTTGGATGCTGCATTGATCACCGTGCTGCAGATTCATTTGACTGAGCCAGAAGGTGATATCCTTGTTTTCTTAACAGGTCAAGAGGAGATTGATTATGCATGTCAATGTCTATATGAGAGGATGAAAGGGTTAGGAAAGGATGTTCCGGAGCTCATAATTTTGCCTGTGTATAGTGCTCTGCCCAGTGAAATGCAGTCGAAGATCTTTGAGCCAGCTCCACCTGGTAAGAGGAAGGTGGTCGTTGCCACCAATATTGCTGAAGCTTCTTTGACCATTGACGGCATTTATTATGTCGTCGATCCTGGTTTTCGAAAATTAATGTTTATAATTCAAAACAAGGGCTCGATTAGTTGGTCATCACTCCAATCTCACAAGCATCAGCGAAACAAAGAGCAGGGCGTGCTGGGCGTACTGGACCTGGCAAATGCTATCGTCTATACACTGAAAGTGCCTACCGCAATGAGATGTCCCCCACAACTATTCCAGAAATTCAGAGGACCAATTTGGGTGCTACAGTTATTAATATGAAGGCGATGGGAATAAATGACCTATTATCCTTTGATTTTATGGACCCCCCAGCACCTCAAGCACTCATTTCTGCTATGGAACAGTTGTACAGCCTTGGTGCTCTTGATGAGGAGGGCCTTCTCACCAAATTGGGGAGAAAAATGGCCGAATTTCCACTGGAACCACCACTTTCAAAGATGCTACTAGCTAGCGTCGACCTTGGATGCAGTGATGAGATACTCACTATCATCGCAATGATTACAACAGGAAATATTTTCTACAGGCCAAGAGAAAAACAAGCTCTAGCTGATCAAAAGAAAGCCAAATTTTTTCAACCAGAGGGGGATCATCTCACTCTACTTGCTGTATATGAGGCTTGGAAGGCGAAGAACTTTTCAGGGCCTTGGTGCTTTGAGAACTTTGTTCAATCACGATCGTTAAGGAGGCGCAAGATGTGAGGAAACAACTTCTCACTATCATGGACAGGTGACTATTTGATTTTCAATTGTTTGGACTAAAAGCCTCTGCTTATAATATGCATTCTTTTGTTTTGCTTGTAACTGTTCCTGGCATGCTTTCCCTTTTGTTATTTGTAGTTTTGCCTTATATCTAGGTCAATTTCTTACCTTGCATATATTGTAAACTTGTTTTGCCTTTAAATGCTCTTGGGCAGTCCATTATACTTTTCAGTTCCTTCCAAGATATTTATAATGTTGAGATTATTGTTGTCAGCAATGGCCTGCCTAATCATTTCAGCATTTTTCTTATGTCTTGGTTCAGTTGAGATTTTCCTGAGTTGAATATTTTTTAAATTAGAATAGAAGCATTCAGTTGGACAAAGAGGCACATTGCAATTACTTACCAATCTTGTCATCATGTTATATATTGCAGTACTTCGCACATCAAATCCAACTAGTATACCTAATGCATATGCAGATGATTACGAAGAGATACATACTGAAGACCTGGCAAAAATCAGCTGTGTAGTGTAGAGGTTCACTAATTTGTACGGGTCTTAATTTTAAGAAAATTAGCGAAGTCTGTTAACTCCATACTATATTGGCTATTAAATTGGGTTGCATAATCCAAACAGTTTGGCCTCTACATAATATTAACTTGGTAGTGTGTTGATATTGATGGTTTCTGTGAATGTACTAGACTAAGGCAATATTGTGGACTGCTCTGTGATTTGAATCAATAGTACATAAGCTGTGCCTCCATCTTTACCTACTGGTTTCTTTTTTGTTCAGACAACTTGCTTTTCTTGTTCAGATGACTTTTTACCTTCCACATTACCAATTCCATGCTTGAGGTGCTTGTGAGCAGGCTTGTTAGATCTATTTTATATTGTTCAGACACCTAGTTATGTTTTATGAGTTTCATCTATATGCTAACTTGCTGTTGTCTGCAGATATAAACTGGATGTTGTCTCTGCCGGGAAGAACTTCACTAAAATAAGGAAAGCGATCACTGCTGGCTTCTTTTTTCAGGCTGCCAGGAAGGATCCCCAGGAGGGATATAGAACCTTGGTAGAAAACCAACCAGTGTACATCCACCCAAGCAGCGCATTGTTCCAACGGCAGCCAGATTGGGTCATCTACCACGAGCTTGTGATGACAACGAAGGAGTATATGAGGGAGGTGACCGTGGTCGACCCAAAATGGTTGATCGAGCTGGCGCCGAGGTTCTACAAGGGGGCTGACCCAACCAAGATGAGCAAGAGGAAGCGGCAGGAGAGGATCGAACCTCTCTACGACAGATACCATGAGCCCAACTCATGGCGTCTCAGCAAGCGCCGAGCTTGATGGTACCTGTATGATGTACTGTATGTTTGTTCGGCGCTGGTCGATCAAATCCCAACCGGAAATTTTGGTGTAACTGTGAATATTTATGCCCTGCTCGTATGCACTGCTACTTGTTAGGAGAGCAGGTATTGACACATGTAATGTAGTCTGTGGATGCTATATTTTCTTGAGACTGGTTCTACGATTTTCTTTTCGCATGACTGCTAATGTTCAACGATTACAAAGTGATTCACTTCGCTCTTGCTGAGATAATTCAGATATGCTGTTATTGACTTCTCATCGGCTGCTTATGAAGTTAATCTGTATGTTGCTGCATATGGAAACTTCATGAACCCTGAATTTGCTCATCACACTTTTTAAGCTCATTCTTGTGTGATCTTGTTTGTCGTGTTGATAGTCTCTCGTTATTATTTTGGGATCCCTATTATTTTTGATACTCTCTCGTTATTATTTCCAGTTCTGACTTATTAGGGACCTTGGGTTTTACTTCATGTGTGTTATGTGCATCATCAGGTAGGACAAGGCAACGCTACGGTGTTTTTATATCCACCAATCCAGAAGTCGTTAGTGATGACAATGGCAAGTGGTTTTTTATTCATCTTGATACATTTCATTACCTGTGGCCAGTGGAGTACATCCACCAATCCGGAAGCATGTGTAAAATTTCCTTAAAAGCAGATGTTTGTATGAAGTGCCGGAAAATATTTGGGAAAATCGATTATTTGCCATGTCAAAGATTGCCACGTCGTAAAATGTCACCTTATTATCTGAAATAGTCGGCTTTTGTCACACAATAAGTATTCTCATTATTCTATTTTTAAAAACAATAAACACCTGACGTGAAATGGCAAAAGTGTGCCCCTGACCCCAAACCCACCATCTAACCCAAGCCAGACTCTTCAGGAGTTGAGCGCCTAACACAAAAGGGAGCTCGCTACATAACCTGCCGTACACTGCTACCGTCGTGACATTTGAATGTAGAATTGATGTTATTTTTGTTAATTCGTTTGTCAGAGGAGGAATAACTATTTTTATTATTTCGTTAGCCAAAGGGAAATACTATTTTGCTGTTTCGTTAAAAAAACCATGCTAAATAAGTCAAAAACATCAAGATTCCACAGAGAGGGTCTCAACTCCTAGGGATACTAGAGCAAACACATGATGAGCTCCTTTTAGCAGAAGTGGTAGTTCTGAAAATGATCTTCGCGTAGCTGCTCGCAATTCACAAGCATGCGTATTGCGTATTGCGCATTGCATGAGGAACACGGGTAGAAAGTTGGTTCCAAGTGATGCGCTTAGCATGTAATCCACTGACACCACTGTATTAGCAACGAAGATCAGAGCAAGAAGAACAACGTAGATCACGCCATGAATGTTTTGTAGGTACGAAATAAACAGAATACAAACAACGATTTATGTTTATGGTGGTCAATGACTATGAGGTGAACTCAGTCTCAAAAGGCCGCAAATAGTATCGAAACCTAGTCAGAGTCAGGGTCGGCGTCGACGATATCTGGCATTGAGTCTTCCGACTCCGCGTCAGACAAGTCAGTCTTGCTTGGCTGGGTGAGGCAGGTCGAAGAGCCCTCTGGTGCTTGATGGCTGCTTGACGCACCAACTGGAGCAATTGGAGCTTCACCTGAGGTTCCCGTGTTGCTGGGCGACGCATCGACAGCATCGACAGCCGGGGCTTTGTTCTGAAGATGACCGGCATGGTCAGTGCGCTTCTCGAAAACTGGGGCAGCCGCAGGTTTCTGGGGATCAGCCGGCATTGTGTAGACTGGAGTTGAAACGGCACTGGAGCTAGAAACCACTGTGTTTAGCTTGGCAGTTTCTTCTGCGGCCGCATCCACCATTTTGACATCACTCTTGCCGGACGTTGGAACATCTTGTACTGCCTCAGGAATGCTAGGTGAACCAATTTGTGGATGTTCTTTTATGAGTGCGCTTTGGTTTTCATCCCGTGACATCTCGACTGCTGTATCTTTTCCTTCAGGACCATCTTTCACCAGAGTCTCTGTTGGCTCGTCATCCTTGGTGGATGCCAACCAATCATCATACATGTCTTCATCCTCCATAGCCTGACGCTGGTCTCCAGATGGTGAAAACTTATATTTGCCAGCACCAAAAACTGCCTTTTCTGGTGCACCATAATCGAGTCCAGGGCCTATAGGACCTGCTCTTTCTAGAGAAAGGGCTCGAGGGTGCATAAGAACATCCAAAGCCAGCAACGCACGCGAACAAAACTCTGCAAGCCTAGTGCCTATATCTAGCTTCCCTGTAATGAACAAAAGATAAAAGTTATTACATAAATGGATATTTGGAACCCTCTACTACCTAACCCCTCCCACTCGGAATATAGAACCAACAGAAAAAGGGCAAATCAAGATCATGGGTTCAAGTGTGCGGGCATGAGTGTACCAACACTAGTTGATTATTGTTTTTGTCTGCAAACTGTATCATGTCAAAAAGTTAAGGGTACAAGACAATTTCTAGTCAGCTTATATTCCGTTTCAGTGCAAAACCTCTAATCTTTTCTTTCAATCAACTATACATTAATTAGGAGACAAATGAAATACTCATATGTGACCACTAAACTAAACAACATGCTAAGAAATTTTACCTCTTCTGAAGAGTTCAATTCCTTGGGCTAAATAAGGAGGGCGGGCATGAAAAGAAGAAAGAAAAGATGCCAGCAGTGCCTTCAATGAAGCAAGTTGGAAGTCTGATATGCTTGGCTCCCCAACTGTGGATGGTTTTTTCTCATACCCCCCTCCTGTGTCACAAGCACTTCTAGCTATGTTAATTAGGAGCAAGTCCACTTCTGCCCTCCAGTGATCTGTCCTCAATGAACCCCCCTGATCAAGGTGATAAAATGAATATCACATTAAACTGTTCTTACGCAGTATATACATGAGAGTCACTACTGCAAATGTGAACGATTTAGGTCCAGTCAATATAGTACCAATTGGATGACGTTGGATGACACAGCAATGACAAAATGCTATTGAAAATAATAGGGTGCAGTGTCAATAAATCGTGAGAAAAAAATACTATATCCAGTACAATAATAATATATTTTGTCAATTGGCACGGTATCCAAAAACCTATTAATTTGTACTAGTCTCTGGAAAAACCTATTATCCAGCAGGAAAACCAATATATCAGATGAAAAAAAATGTTTCTCTTGGATGAACACATATATAGAGAATAAATTCTAATGAGAAAAAGAAACACAAGAAACAGTAATAAGAAAAATAGAAGACATGCAAACAAGATAGATTAGAGGCATACCACATTCAGAAGAATTTCCAATGTTTCTAGTGCAGCTATTTTGACAGAGAGTGGAGTCAACATTATACCATCAGCTGTTGTTTCAGGAGTCACTCCCTTCGATGTGGTTGGTATGGAAGAACTTTTCCTTTTCTTAAGGCTGATTGCGGCCTTCTCTGAACCTGACGCATGTGAGTTTTGCATTTGTGATTCTTGCTTCCTCTTCTTGGAGTAACTTTTTGATGATGATTCGTTTGTCACTTTTGATAGATCTGTGCTGAATAAAGTCACGTCGTTTCCACAACTATCATCCAGATCACCAACTGCATTGCTGACTATTACCTCAAGCAAATGCAGAGACATCCCTGATAACAAAGACACCTATTCAGCAACAGGTGCAACTGGAAATTGACTAAGGCTTCATTTGGGATTGCGGTGGATTATGAAAACCTTGTTTGGTTTTGCCGCTTTTAGATACTTGGGTGTTTGGCTAGCTGTTTTTTTCCTTAATCAAGTTGCAAATGGATATATTATTGTGTTCCAGAATATATTAGATGAAATGTGAGAGGACAACCATTGGATAACAGAACTAATGTAACTTCAATCTGATTTATTAAATAGAGTAATAGACTTTTCACAATTTCTTTTTCACAGCAGCTTTAAAAGCAAGCACAGACAACAACTGCAAATTGAGCCTAAAAGACGACCAAGGCTAAGAACCAAACATGCAGATGGATGCAGTTGGAAGTATGACAGTCATTCCACAAACAAAAGCATGAAATGGACCAATCCTGTAGGGAATGTGAATGTAAAGTTACGAATCTCAAGTTTTAAAGACATGGAAAAATGGTTAAACCATAGTCCCTTGTACGCAACATGGGAGATATCTCCAAGATCTAACCTGTTAGCAACTCCAACAAATACCCTGAGGAAGCTAAATTTGAGGTTCTGATGGAGCATCACTGCCATGGAAGAAAACCGCGGCGGTAACCGACCGGCGGTTACCGGGTTTACCGGTGGGCTCGGGAAAAGGAAAACCGGCCGTTTTTGCGGTTTGGCCAGTTCAAATTCAAATTTTGAATCTTGCCTGGTTTTTAAGCAAATTCAAATGAAATCCGTCCGGTTTTTTCCGGGAAATCCGGGAACCGGCGGTTTTTTTTCCCGGCCGGCGACCGGGATTCCCCCCGGGAATGGGTTTTCTATCCTTGATCACTGCCAAAGGTTTATTATAAACTATATCCCTCTTATCAGTGACAGTAATTACAAATTTGCTGACGCAACATGCCAAAGAGAAAATATTTGAAGAATGATGCATTTTGTCATGTGGGGACGTTATTACCAGCGCCGCCCGGCAGGATCAGCCTCAACCGCGCACGCCACAGCCCCATCCAATTCAGCAGCAGCCGAATATGCTATCCCTTAATTCCCTTATCTCCCCATTGAATTAGAGATAAGATAGTTTGTAGAGACAAGGTTTGCTTTTTAAATTAGAGATGGGATATTTGAATTAGAGATCAGATTAGTTATTTGAATAAGAGATAAAGTTAGAGATCGATTGTTAGGGGCTGTAACTTAATAGCTGGCTGAAACCTCATTAAGATCAAGCAAGAAATATTAAAAGGGTTTCTACCCACAAACCTGCCGCGTTGCTTTTAAAATTAGAGATGGGATATTTGAATTAGAGATTAGATTAGTTATTTGAATAAGAGATAAAGTTAGAGATCGATTGTTAGGGGCTGCTACTTAATAGCTGGCTGAAACCTCATTAAGATCAAGCAAGAAATATTAAAAGGGTTTCTACCCACAAACCTGCCGCACCCTGTGCTTTGGCACGCCGACATCACGGCACCGCCGAGGCGCAGGCGTGCGGTTCCGTGTCCACTTACCTCGCACTCATATTTCTTGCGTTCATTCTTGTTGACGAATTCGGGTCGTGACACATTTCAAAATTATGTGTTCAAAATGGCAACAGGAAAAAAGAAAGAATGGATGCTGTATTTCTGAAAACAGGCATGCCATAATACATTTCTAGTCTGAGATACTATCACAGTATTACCATGACAAAAAACTAATTATGATTATAACTTCTTATCGTCACTTGTATTCTATTAAAAGCTACCATCATACAACTGTAAACAAACACACAAGAAATAAAGAATCACCTACCAACTCCCATGGAGGTCAGCAGTAGCTGCACAATGTTGTAAACTTTTGTCCTCATGGTAGGCAACTTCACTATTTTGAAGAACTCAGTAATAAGCCGTACAATATTAGCAGCATGTGGTAAAAGTTGGCTGCAGGATGGTAAGCATAAATTAGATATTCCTTTTCCATTAATCAGCTCAAATTCAAACAAATATTAAAATAAAAGTTCTATAGAAAAACACAAACAGTATCCATTCTTAAAAATTAATTAGAATTCAAATATTATTATTGCTTTTGTATTTTCTTCACTTATGCTTCAAGCTTGTGAAAAACGCACATGATATATGTCCTAAATAATAATGACAATAGCTAATATGCATGTTACCTTCGCATTCCCTTAATAGTTGCACTAAGCAAATCCAAGAAAGTCGAATGCAATGACGGAAGCTCAAAACAAATAAGTTCTTGGTGCAAGGAAGTTGTTGAAGGAAACAGCTTTTTATGCAATGATCCATCAACTAACAACACTCTTCGTATCAAAGCTATCAAAGCGCGCACTGGAACGTTGACCTTTTGACAAGTAAAACAATTTAGCTTAGAACAAAATGGTATTATATAGTAGTAGCTTAAAAGTACCACTAGGTAATAATGGTAATGTACAGAAATGTTCTGCTTTGGACAAACCTGAACTGGATAATAACTAGTCAGCATCACACAGCAGCAATGGACAAGGGCTGAAATGGTAGGAACAGTACAGACACGAAATTTCTTCGTGACATGCACGTTTCCTCTGGAACTTATTTGATCTCCCAACATTGGCGGAGGATCATTTCCAGGTGGAACTAGTAACACCATAATTTCATGGCCATTCTTTTCTGCAAAAGTAATGGTTAGAAGTCACCCTGAAATGGTAGAACTGAGATAAGAATAGCAGATAACAGCCATATCTTACCTTCTTCCAGCCCAAGAAAAGCTTCATTCAAAAGATTGTTTACCACAATTAGTATCTTTTGAATCATTAGTGACCAACTGTCCTCGGTAACTCGGACAGAAGGTAACAATGCTAAGGCTTTTGCAAATTTCTGGAGGATTGGAAGAGCAGAGGTCGGTCAACCCAAATGGAAATTTCATGACAAGGACAAAGGAAAGAAAAAAAAATGTGACAATGAAGCACACAAGTTTATGTCTGCTCAGCCTTCAGATCATATTACTTCAATAATAAAGAGTGAAGGCATGCACTGCTCACCTCTGATGGTTTTACATTGACTTCTGTACTCATAACCTTTGCTGCAATGGCAGATTCGACCTGAAATTTTTAAATTTAAGTAAAAAAACTGTGACAAATAATATAGCAGAGAAGTAGAACAGGCAGGGCAATAGGAACAGAAAAATGGAACATGCAGGAAACAGGAAGTGTGATTACAAAAATATGGCTACATATGTATTTCTAGTGATGCTAGTGAACTTCTGGAAGCTCCCGCATCACATCTCACTCTTGTACTCTCCTAGAAACCATTTCTATAGAACTGCCTGTCATTGGGAGTGTTTGAGCATGAAAACTTAAGTAACACCCCTTGCAAACTTATGTAACAGAGCGAGGGGCACAGCTGTGTGTTGGGGACTTTTAGGGGTATCTTCAGAAAAATTGCCATAGCTTAAGGAGTAAGGACTAAGGAGTAACTACAGTAGGCAGAAGAATATGTGGCTTGTTAGGTGCATTGTATTATGTAAAAACTAATGACGAATGACAAAACAAGAAAAAGGAATACATGACAAGGAAACCTAAAGAGGAACAAGTTACAGAACATAATAACTCTTGCATCCCCAGTCACTCAGCATTTGAATAGTAATAGACATATAAGATTAGCTCAGGTAAATATCTAGAGCTCCTACAGTCATTCAATGCTTCAGCCCATACATACATACCAAGAAAATCACAATGAAACAACATCTTATAAAATTTCAACTCCTACAGCCCTAAATTTATCCAGAAACAATAAATTTTCGTTTAAAGCTGTTCTCAAAGAAATTTCATTTTGTTTTTCTGCTGGATACTGAGCACTACATATTTACCCAGAACAGGAAATAGATTAGAACAAAAAAAGTCATACTTTATTGTAGTGTCGATTTACAGATGATGGGAACAATTTAATGACTGTCCTGAGCAAATTAATTGCTTCGTCCTGCAAATATAGACATAATCAAATATTTCCTTCTTTAGTGCTTGAAATTAAACAGATAAGCATGTGGATGAAAAGACCATACAGCCACTGGACCATTTTCATTTAAGAGCAGCAGCACTGGTTCGACAACTCTTCCAGCAAAGGACGACGCCTCTTTCTTTAAGTTCAAAAACTTCGCCAATCTAATCAAACAACAAATTATTTTGCTTTCTACTGAACAAAATAGTCACATGCAGAAGAAAATGCAATGAATAAACTGTCAAACTAACATTTTAACTTTTTAAGTAATCACATGTGTGATACTGTAGTGTGGCCAAGCAACAAAGCAGCTATCTTTTCCATTGAGACAGACTGGTATAGTACATCAACCACTTAAAACATATGATTTGACATAGCATATGAATCATAAGAAAGGAGTTTGCACGAACACAGCCTAAAAACAAAGCAGATAAGGCATCCTGATCCTGGAGAATGTTTAGTTTTGAATCTTGTCGATGGTTGCAGGATACTGGCAGGAGCCAAGTAATTAATTTTTTCACAACTAACAATACAGCCTATGAGAAAACTGCTAACACAAAATATGCAAGCCAAATTTAAACGCCCCAAAAAATTAGATAGCAATAAAAATTTGATATGAATATTTTAAGCATTCTGCTTTATGATGATAACCAGATTATAGGATTTCACATAAGTCGCAATGGCAACAATTTTGCAGGACAAAGCTTTTTCAAAATATTATCAGAAAAAGGGTGGGGGAAGGAAAGGAAAAGGAGCAATTTTTCGTTCAAAAAATGAATTTAATAGATGGATCGTTATTGCTGTTCAAAGTAAATTACCATTAATGGAACAAACAGTTATACCGTTTTTAGTTGAAACCAAATGTACATTTCAATGAATCAAGAAATTCCATCCAGACAAGAATATCAATATTTGAAACGGAGTACATAATGTTATTGGGCCAACTATACCTTCTCTCTCTCTCTCTCTCTCTCTCTACTGGTTCTGCTAAACATTTGTTAAAAAATGAGCCTACCATCAACAAAATTTGCAAAGCTCCTTGAGAACACCAATAATTTTAGTTGCCTCACTTGATAAATACCATATGTGGTATTGTACATAACTGATTCTGTATAACCATGTACTGATTAGCAATACAGAAAACTAACTCACAGAATATCAATCCAATTATATGCTTGACTCGACAGCTTGAGCTAGTAAAAGGACATTAAACACCCATTACATACCTCACGAAGAAATCAGACATGGAAGTACAAGAGACCATAGTAACAAGTTGCAAGCTAGATGGTTCCTGGCAAGAGGAAAAGAGAACATACCAGCTTAATAATAATCTATGATGATGTACATCTATTTAAAGTAAAGAATTATCTCTTCAGGCATGCAAAGAATCTGGATTAAATCAACTCCTGAGAAGCATATATAAGATTTTCAATAATTTTTTCATTTGCCAATCAGTCACCCTCCATGTGGTTTGTTGACATACATTATACTCGATCTTATTACTGCATAAAACCAATCTTAGCTCAGATAAAGGTAACTGGTACTACATACTTTTAACACGCAAAATATACAATGGAACAGGTAAAATTAAGACGATTGCTATGACCTGCAATATCTGATTTAAAAAAATTATAAGTGTAGTCTTGATCGATACTGAATGCAAATGGATGGCACTACATAACAGGCCATAATTTCTAATTGATTGGTTGTGGTTTACGCACATCAAATAATGGATGGTAGCTTAATACCAACCAAACAACATATGATCAATTTGCAGAGAATTGAGGAAGTGAACACATAAAGTTTTGAAGAGATTGAAGTTTGGGCTGTGGATTGTAGAAAGACTAGGACCAGATAGGTGTGGAATTGTACTCCTTGGATTTAGATCTAGAAGAAAGAAACAAGCACAAGTAAACCCCCCCCCCCCCCCCCAAAAAAAAAAAAAAATTAGAGTAACATGTACACAATGGAATGTTCGGAACAACGCAAGCCCAAACACTCGCAGGAGGTACCAAGCAAACAGAATTTAAGTTAGACTGAGTTACATTAAATTCTAGATGAATGTCACTCAAGGAGAGCTAAACTTCTCAATCTGCTTTTTTCCTAGGTATAGTTTTATCTCAAGATTTTATTATTATTCCTGAAGCAATTCAATCTGTTAGAAAAGATGAAACTAGGGTTTTGCTATTCACAATTATACAACTTATTCATTTATTGAGAGGTATATATAGACATTGTTACATAAGTCTCATGGGCTATAGAGCGAGAGAGAGAATGCAACACTCTTAACATCTCCCTTCAAACTCAAAGTGGATCAGAGGGATCTAATGCACTGAGTTTGAGTAGATGAAGTCGACGATGTCCTCGAGTTTGAGCTTTAGTGAAGAAATCTGTAACTTGAAGCTCTGAGAGAACATACTTGAGGGCGATGGTTAACTGCTAACACTGAGATCATGTGAAGGATGTATTAACACCAATGTGCTTTGTTAGCTCATGTTTGACTGGATCACTGGCAATCTGAATAGCGCTTGTATTGTCACAAAAGAGAGGTGTGAGATTGTCACAATGGACACTAAGATCAATCAAGAGCCATCAAAGCCAAATGATCTCTGAGGTGATAGTGGCAAGAGCTCGAAGCTCAGCTTCTGCACTAGAGCGTGACACCGCAGTTTGCTTCTTGGACTTCCAGGCAATGAGTGAAGCACCGAGAGAGATACAATAGTCATGATAGACCAGCAATCAGCAGGATCACTCGCCCAAGTGAAGTCAAAGTAAGCGTGAAGCTGAAGCTGACTCGAACTGACATAGAACAGACGTCTGGACGCAGTTCCTCTAACGTATCTCAGCACACAAAGAACATGACCATAGTGAACTGAGGTGGGAGCATGACAAACTGGCTGAGCACATGAATCGCATGAGCAATGTCTGGTCTGGTGACAGTGAGATAGACAAGGCTCCCAACGAGCTGACGATAGCGAGAAGGATCTGTCAGGGGTACACCGTCTTTAGATCGAAGCTGCAAGTGAAGCTCTATGGGTGTGGTAGTAGTACGAGTATCAGTCATCCCAGAAAGAGCAAACAGAACCTAAACATAGCGATGTTGAGAGAGATATTAAGCCATCACCATCAGAATGAACCTCAATCCCTAAAAAATAGCTCAATAGTCCCAAATCGGACATCATAAACTGCTCACTCAATTTCTTCTTAACAAAAGCTACGTAGTGCATATCATCTCCTGTGATCAGCATGTTATCTACATACAGTACAAGCAAAGTACGACCCTGCTGAGAAGTGTGAATAAACAAGGCAGGATCATGCTCACTCGGAGTGAAATCAACCGCTCGAATCAAAGAATTGCAACGCCTGAACCAAGCACGAGGAGCCTGCTTGAGGCCATAGAGAGCACGCCTAAGGCGACAAACATAGCCTGTAGGAACCTCAACACCAGAGGGTGGCTGCAAATAGACCTCATATAGATCACCACAAAGAAAAGCATTCTTAACATCCATCTAAGATATAGTCCATGTGCGTATCGCTGCAACTGCAATAAGAGTACGGACTGTGGTCATATGACCAACTGGAGCAAAAGTCTCATCATAATCTCGACCATAAGCCTGCTAAAAACCTCTTGCAGCAAAACGAACCTTGTATCGCTCTACTGACACATCTGACTTGTTCTTTACTTTGAACGCCCATTTGCAAGTGATAGGAACAACTCCAAATAGAAACAGAACAAGATCACAAGTGTTTGTACGCTCTAGTGCTGTGAGCTCCTCTGTCATAGCCAACTACCACTCAGGTACACTGGCAACCTCCTGATAGGTATTCGGCTCAACACTACACCTACACGAGAAAAAACCTATCTCTCTGGTGCCTGAATAGAAGAACGATCACGTAGAGCATATCGTGATGCAGTAGAACGATCGTCAGAGTCAGTGGTACTGACCGGAGGGTCAAGGGGAGTAGAGGAGGACTGAGGATCAGAAGGATCTCTGCGGCGACTATAGTGAAAGGGAAAAGTGAAAGTGTCAGAAACTGGTAGAACTAGTGGAGAAACTGGTGGAGCTGGTGGAGAAAGCACACTAGAAGGTGAAACTGGTGGAGAAGGTGTATCTGGAGAGGGCAAATCTGATGAAGGAATAGGAGGTAGACACAAAAAGGAAGTGAAATCTGTGGAAGTAGGATGTGTAGAAGGATGACAAAAGAAAGGTCGTCCCTCATCAAAAGTCACATCACGAGAGATGCGAATGCGGCGTGCTGAGGGATCATAGCAACGGTAGCCCTTATGCTAAGGAATATAACCCAGAAAAACACACTCAACTGACTAAGAGCTCAGCTTTGTGCGCTCATGAGGTGCTAGTAGGACATAGTAGACACAACAAAAAACACGAAGATAAGCATGGTGAGCAGGTGCTATGTACAGGACCTCAACGGGACACTTGCCCTGAAGCTTGGAAGAGGGCTGACAGTTGATAAGATAGACTGTCGTAGAGACTGCTTCTCCCCAGAAGTGGTAAGGAACAAAGGAGGAAATTAGAAGAGTACAAGCAGTTTCAATGATGTGACGATGCTTGCGCTCAGCAACACCATTCTGAGCATGAGCACTAGGACACGAGAGCTGAGGAAGAGTACTCTCAGAAGAAAGACTGATGAAAGATTCTCTCCCCCTAAGTCAGAACGAAAAACACGGATGGTAGATGAGAATTGAGTATGAACCAACAGAGCAAAAGATTGATAGATAGAAATCAACAGCGAACGGTGTTTCATGAAGTAGATCCAAGTGTATCGAGTATGGTCATCAAGGAAGATGACATAGTAACTATGACCACCCTTTGAAGCAAAAGGAGAGGGACCCCAAACATCCGAATAAACCAAATCAAAGGGCAATCGAGCGAGAAATGGTGGAATGATATGGGGGTTGTACTTGCTTGCCAAGTCTACAACCCTTGTACTAAAAAGTTGTGTCAACAGAACAGGACTAAGAACACCTTGATGAATCAAGATAGAGAGGCATGAGCCACACAAGTGTCCCAAGCGATGATGTCATTGAGGAAAAGATTGTCAAATAGAAGTAGATATAGAAGGACAAGGGGTAGATGAACTAACAACAGAGGGTGCAGGAATAGGGGCACGAGTAGTACCAAAAATGGAGGACAAAGGAAGACTAAGACGATCAAGAACATAGAGCCCTGCAGAACCTCTCTGACGATGACCTGTACCAATGACAACTCTTGTTCGACGATCTTGCACAAAGCAGGAGCTATCGTCGAACCCAACAAAACAGTACATATCTGCGAGCTGCCCGACAGAGATGAGATTCATGGAGAGCGTGGGGATAAGTGAGACATCTGAAACTGCGAAGTGAGAGGTGGAAAGTCCCCTGATGAGTGACTGCATGGCGTTCCATCAGCTGTTTGAATCTTGATACCTTGTGCAGCAGGACGACATGATATGAGTTGAGTTGCATCAGATGTCACATAGAAAGAAGCCCCTGAATCCAATATCCATGGGAGTGAAGCACCTGACACAGGATATGATGGTGTAGTCAAGCCGGTGGATGCACTAGAAGATGCCTGCAGTCGACACAACTAGGCCTGAAGATTTCTTATTTGAGTCTGAATCTGACCAAACTAAGATGTACAAGACTCCACAGCATTAGCAGGAACAGAACAAGCAATAGCATCATCACCTCGAATAGGTCCAGAACCAAGAATGCCTGCCATCAAGAGCCATGATATGATCAAGTACACTAACACCAAGCAACAACCTCAGCAGTACCAACACCACAGGCAATAGCTCATAGCACAAGTTAACAGTAGCAGGCCAACAACAATAGTACCGAGGAGCACCACAATAGCATCAAGAGAATAGATGGACCATAATCAACAACGGCAAGAACTGGAGCATCGAGAGCGGCGTCAGCAAAGCGATGCGAAGCGAGCTCTCGGCACAAGTAATCAACGGCAAAGTTGCAAAGCAGATCAAGCAAACATCAACAAAGTAGTACTGCAGCAGAGTAGTAGCAACAGTATTGCACAAGAGCAAAAAATAAGCACCAACTATCGGTGCCGATGCAGAGTCAATGCAGAGGATGAAGTAGCAGATGCATAGACCAATCACCAAGCAACAGCAACAGCTATCAGTGTCCACATCTGGAGCAAAGGATGTTAGTGACTTGAGCAAAGGATGCCAGGGACTTGGTTCCGACAGATCCGACGTAGCAGATCCGTCGTGGACGAGGTAGCTGGCCACACCGAAGCACAAGAGGAGGCTGTTGGACTGGATCCCGCTGGACAAGCAGAGGATACCAAGGAGGAACCCGCTAGATCTTTGGTGGGAACCCGCCAAATCTGTGCCGGAGTAGAGGAGCAAGGCGTCGTGCTTGAGGAGAAATCCTTGGCCTCCAGCACTTGATCCCGCTGGATCCTTGGTGGAGACGAGGCGGTGGCATCGAGTGATTCTCTAGGCACTGAGCAGTGGAGACGAGACATCAGATCTAGGCGCCGTATCGGCAAGAAGGCGTAAGGAAGATCTGCTGTGAGATGCTGGAGCAGAGGATTCGGCGTGAACGGCAACACCGAGCGTGGATTCGTCGTGCGCCTCTTGAATCCGGTCTGGATTCGTCGTGGGTTGCTCGGGACAGGAAGCTTTGAGCTCGGGGAAGATGCGCCACTCGGGAGAGGATGAGAGCAAGGAAAGATGCGCCGCTCGGGGAAGATGTCGAGCAGCGACTCGGGCCTGCCAGCCCACGACGGAGGAAACACAGCACAACGACGGCGGTGACTATGGAGATAGGGGTAGGGTTGGATTTTGCTCTGATACTATGTTAGAAAAGATTTAGCTAGGGTTTTGCTATTCACAACTATGCGGCTTATTCATTTATTGAGAGGTGTATATAGACATTGTTACATAGGCCTCATATAGGCCATAGAGGGAGAGAGAATGTACAACACTCTTAACACAATCAACTAGTATGATGTCAAATACAATTCCTGTCAAGGTAAATAATGTCTGGAATATCGCTATACTTCGTAATGACTTTATCATTACTTTCATGGTCTATAATCCTCTTGAAATTTAATTATATCAAGCAATTATATAAGAAGCTAAAGGCATCTTTGATTAAGACAATGATGGAATTCTCCAAATATTAAAACAGCGGGGAAAAAAGCTAAACACGCTGTCATAATAATAAATAAATAAATAAATCAGTGAAAACATAAAGTTCTATGTACAACTGAAGAAAATGGTATGCATTACCTGCAAGTTACACAGAATCTTCTCAAACCAATTGGAGTATGATTCTCCAAAGCGCTCATTGCTGCACTCTTGGAATGTCACACCGAGAAAGCAAGTACCCAACCAACAACTATATGGCTAAAGAGTTGTCAAACAGAAAGGTGAAAATATTACTAAAACCTCTCTGATACATTATCTTTTACACCAAGGCATAAAAAATGTGAAGATAACAAAACAATAGTTAAAGATCTGGAGGTTTTGTTTTAAGAAGACAGCATATATTGTTCAAGTTTGCATCATTCTGCAGCACAAAACAACAAATAAATGACACTGACCAATATAAAACTATTTAATCTGATACCATGTATCATAGTTGCTGTTCATTCTTTGTGATAACTTTTACAAGAGGGCGGTGACTGGGAACATCACAGAATTGAAGTTTCAGTGATTTAGCAACAACTAGCCACACATTAGGTTTGGTACAACTGTAACACAAGTGCTATGACGATGTCAATACTCAATTCGCAGGAGAATTGAAAAAAAAATTGAACAGTGTGACGTTATTTAAGAAATGCTGAAGAAGATCATAGAGTAAAACACTTGTTAAAGTCGAGGAACATTGAAGATAATGCATTTATCATTCATCAGTGTTTCTAGCTAGATGATGTGTCACTCCGCTAGATAACAGTTCACTTGGCGGTGTCTTCTAAAACAGAAGTTTTATTCTAAAAATTTCTGCAACTAAAATCCAGTTGTTCAAATTTATGTTTGTAGTAAAGTGCACCAGAAAGGTCCTCAAACCAGAAAGGCCCTTGAACTTGCTTAATTCTCATAAATAGATTCATCCAGCGGTTATGTGACATGTGACAGAAAAACAATGTTGATGGCGAGGTCCATAAACTTATTTAATTGTGAGATTTATGTCCTTGAACTTGCTTAATTGTGCGACATGAATCCCTACCACATCCTTTTACCCATAATTTAATTGGCGAATGGACCAAAGTAACGCAATTAAGTAAATTTAACTTGAGAGACTTTCCAGGCTGAACCTGAATTTTAAGAATCTAAGTGACAGTGTGATACAAACAAACAAATTTCAGGACCTATCATTTAATTTATATTTTGTCCACTGTAAACCACTGCAAGATTAAAAACAGAGCTAAGTCCTACTCCTACCTGAAATTGATCAAAATTTCTTTCTAAATGTACCCTTCAGACTTCAATTTCATACATATAACATTCTGAACCACTCTTCCTTACGAAATTTCGACCGGCCACTAGAAACCCCCTTTTTAAGGCACTGTAAAATATTTTGCTCAAACAATCTTTAGAGGGTTTCTCTCTATAAAACAACATTTCTAGAGAAATTTGCTACACAGTCGGCCAAATCATTCGAAGAGGAGAGCAAATTTCGGCCCAAATCAACAAAGTAGATAGCAGAGGGCAGCATACCGAGTCGGTCTCCACGAGTTCGCCGACGCGCTCGACCCAAACGTCCACGGCGGCGCGCCACGCCTCGGCGAGCTTCGGGTCCGGTGAGTCCGGGAGGCTCTCAGTGAGGAGGCCGTGCATACGCACCGCATCGAGGATGGAGGCGAGCTCCGCCGGCGGGACGTCGCCCCCCGGCTGCGGCAGCCGCTCGCCGACCACCACCCGGAGCAGCCGCGGCTTAAGCCAGTGGTCGTTCACGTCGGCGAGGAAGCCGCCTGCGCCGGCCATCGCTGGTAGTGGGGTGGGGTTTGGTAGCCGGAGGGATTGGGTTTTGTAGGCGGCCGGAGGACGGCCGTTACTTGCTGCCTGTCGCGCTGTGGGCGGAAAGGTTTAGCTAGGGTTTGAAGGGAAACCAAACCTACTTTGGTGCACAGGGCAAGGGCTGTTTCCTGTTGTGTTTTCGTTGCTGCTGGCCTGCTGCTAATATTTGTTGTTGCTATTAGTATCGTAAGTCTATTTTTCTTTAATTTTCATCAAATTCATCTATGGATTTTCATCGAATTTATATAATTTTCGGATCGGAAATGAATTCGGATTTTTTTTTTGTCAGAAACGGAAATAAATACGGTAGGCATGCTATCCGGCGGATACGGATACGAATACGGATTATCCGGATAAGACAAAGTCCGGATATCCGTATTTCAGCCCAAAAGAAGAGGATTTTAGCCCAAAGGAGAAAATGAGATTTTAATTGATTTTCGAATTTCAGAAAATGCAACAAATCAAATAGTCTTTTAGAAAATAGCAAATATAGTTAAAAAAAATTCTAGAAAAAAATCCAAAAAAAAATCCTTAAATTATTTTGAACTTAATCAAATTAATTCCAATTTAAATTTGGTTTTTATTTTTGCACATAAATTATTTTAATTTCTAAAACATAGGAAAACCCTTTTTAAAATCCAGAAATTCAAGAAATTAATTATTATTTTTTCATTTTCACTTTAAATCCAATAAAATACCAGAAATCTCAGTAAATTTTATTTTTAACATTGAAAACTAGGAAATTAAATGACTAACTTTATTTTTTTATTATTATTTCTTTTTAACCAAGAAAACTCTTTTAAATCTAATAAAATAATAACTTTATTAATTTTATTTTTGGTAACATACTTTGGGATGTTACAGTCATTTGTGTATAGAGTAACCATGCAGCTTAATTAATGTTAGTGTGAACTAAGTTTTATGTATGCGGTGAACTAAGTGTGAATGTATGATGACTTGTGACTTTCTGAGTTATGACTTATGAGCTAAATATGGTAAACTAAGTGTTATATTTGTGATGAACTACTTAATGCAGCTTACTAGTACCAATGTTATGTGTGGTTGCTGGAAATACAAACAATTCATGAATGTTTGAATCAAATAAACTAATTATATATTTTCGTTAATTTTTGGCATACAATTTAAGGGGTTTTCATGTTCCGAAGAATATCCACGACCGTATTCGTTTCAATTTGTATTCACTCCGTATTCATATTCGATATTATTTGTATCCGTATTCATATCCGAATCTGAAAAAAAAATATGAAAACAAATATGACAGGGCCATTATCCATCCGTATCCGATCCGTTTTCACCCCTAAGTCGATCTAAGTCCGGTGTATCTGTCTTTGAGTTCGTCAAAGTCATGTCAATTCATGATATCCTTTGTCGATCAGCCGATTGCTTCTTCCTTTTTCGGAAGTCATACCAGTTCATCGTATCATTTGTTGAAGCTGATTGCTTCTTCATTTTTCGGGTTGTCGCGGTCCATCCATTGGATCAAGTGCGGTCACCCCCATCATCGTTGTTGATGTGTCTTTACCCTCTTGGTCCTCTCTTGTATAGGGGTGAAAACGGATCGGATACGGACGGATAATGGCTCTGCCATATTTATTTTCATATTTTTTCACGGATCTGGATACGAATATGAATACTCGGATACGAATAATATCGAATACGAATACAGAGCGAATACGAATTGAAACGAATGCGGTCGTGGATATTTTTCGGAACATGAAAACCCCTTAAATTGTATACCAGAAATTAACAAAAACATATAACTAGTTTATTAGATGTAAACATTCATGAATTGTTCATATTTTCAGTAACCACACATACAATTGGCACTAGCAAGTTGCATTAATTAGTTCATCACAAATATAACACTTAGTTTACCATATTTATCTAATAAGTCATAACTCACAAAGTCACAAGTCATCATACATTCACACATAGTTCGTCACATACATAAAACTTAGTTCACACTAACAATGATCAGGCTAGATGATTAATCTATACACAAATGACTATAACATGCCAAAGTATGTTACCAAAAATAAAATTAATAAAGTTATTATTTTATTGAATTTTCTGAAATCTAAAAGAGTTTTCTTGGTTAAAAAGAAAAAAATAAAGTCAATTATTCAATTTACTAGTTTTCAATGTCAAAAATAAAATTTATTAAGATTTCTGGGATTTTATTGGATTTAAAGTGAAAATGAAAAAGTAATTAATTTCTTGAATTTTCTGGATTTTAAAAATGTTTTTCCTATTTTTCAGGAATTAAAAATAATTTATGTGCAAAATTAAAAACCAAATTTAACTTGGAATTAATTTTATTAAGTTCAAAATAATTCAAGGAATTTTTATGATTTTTTCTAGAATTTTTTAACTCTATTTTCTATTTCCTAAAACGCTATTTGATTTGTTGCATTTTTCTGAAATTCAGAAATCAATTAAAATCTCATTTTCTCTTTTGGGCCGAAATCCTCTTCTTTTAGGCTGAAATCCGGATATCCAGACTTGGTCTTATCCAGATAATCTGTATTCGTATCCGCCGAATAGCATGGCTACCGTATTCGTTTTCATTTCCGACAAAAAAATCCGAATCCGTTTCCGATTAAAAAATTGTCCGAGAAAAATCCGATCCGAGACAATCTTAATATGTTTCTGTCCGGATCGGTCGGAAACTATCCGATCTATTTTCATCCCTACTTGTAGCCATCTGGCTACACATCTTTGCATCATTGCGATTCTTGACCAATTGCCTTCTTTATCGTTATCATCAACTGTCTCTCATTCGTCGGGTGCCAGATTCAACACCGTCACCTCACATCTTGGGTGGGCGGATCTGGTCCATCGTCTTTGCCTTCATCAAGCGCCAGATTCGACACCGTCACCTCACTTGTTGGTTGGGCGGATCTGGTTCCTCTCTATCTCTCTCTTCACCAACTTGATTTGACATATCTCTCTATTCCTATCGGTTTCAACATCTCCAAATCAAAACATTCGTGTGTGAAGAGTTGAAGGAAAAATTTTGTTCAAGAGTTGCATACTTCAACGACATCTTCAAGTTCAGACTTCGGATTTATCTTTTTTTAGTGTTGTTCTCTTCAAACTCAATGCTATTGCATACATATTGAGTTTGAGTGGGGGTGTTTAAGGGTGGTAGTGAGTCATGTTAGTGTAATAGTCATGTAGGGGTAGTAATGTAATTATAGTCTAACTAGGGTTTCACTTGTACACTATATATAGCTTCTTGGGCTCTTGCAATACAATCAAGAATTCAGCCCTCATTTCACTCTTCTCTCCCAAAATCTAACAGCATTGAGGAGAAGGAAGGCGAGGGGCGATGTCGGGGATAGCACAGGAGGGAGGGGGTCATCGCCTGAGCAGAAGGAAGCAGCAAAGGTGGCCTGGCGGCGTAGCAAGGGGTGAGGGCGCGAAGGGGCGGTGACGAGTGGGGATGAGTGAGGGGATCAGCTCTAGCTCTAGAAAGCTAGAGTTAACACCACACAATTGGCTAGCCTTCTAAGTTTGGGACAACTGGACTGGGCCGAAATGGTCAATACGTGTCCAAATATCAAATTTTTTTTTTCACATGTCTAATTTCGGACACACCTTAAATACGTGTATATGTCCGACACGACTCGCCTGTTTCCAGCCATGTTCATGCATCAAAGCAAGAAACTATGTGGTGCGTACGCTTTGGGAGATCATAGGGAATTAAGATGCAATTTGATTGTCCTTTCTATTCTTACATTTCGATGTATAAGATGTCGAATTTGTATCAAGTACAAAACATAGTTGATGATGTCACGTGCTGTAGTGGAAATGGGTGATTTATGCATAGCTTCCTTTTTTTACTGTTAGTTCCCCAAACACGGATAGAATACACGGTCACTCTATCATGTGAATCTTTTTGTTTGTTTTTTTTTTCATTTTCCTAGTTGCTACTCTCCACCAAGTCCGGTGTAGGAAACAAACATTTAAATGCTTTATTGGGTAATATATGCATGCATTACAAGAATCTTCAAATGAAAAACGCTTGTAGCTTTGCAAATATGTACATACATCCACACTACAAATAGCTAATTGAGTACCCTCGTATTTTTCTTCTGCGATTACAAGAAAAACGCACACCACACTGCACTGCAAATAGCCTACTGAGCACCCTCGTATTTCAGCTTGATATTTCCCTGGTTCATTATTTTCTTGAGTGGCAGAGCTACTAAGTGGCCAACAAGGGCTGTGGACCTCTCCTTCAGTTCGCAAAAAAATTGTTTCGTATATTTTCTTGAAGAATGCAGTACCTAATTTCATATTGGCATATTCCTTTCTCATGACTAAAAATTTCTATCGTCAAAATGCCTTAAGAACTGATTTGCTCTCTCTTGCTGCGCATTCAGCATCGCAAAAATGGAAATCCAATTGATCACAACTGATTTCACCCAATACACTGTTAAAGCACCCAGTTGCCTTCGAAATTGCTGGCCTCTTTGTTGCGTTAATCTAGTCGAAGGCATATACTATTGTAGTCAAAGGTATAGACTAGTATGGTCAAAATAATCTGGTCGAAGGTATAGACCAGTGTGGTCGAAGGTATAGATCAGTGTGGTCGAATTCATAGACCAGTGTGGTCATAAAATAATGGTTGGATCCTTAGACCAGTGTGGTCATAGTACACTATCGAAACTGAGTGGTCGAAACTCAGTGATAAAAAACGAGTGGTCGAAACTCAGTGTTTGAAACTAAGTGGTCGAAATTGAGTGGTCCAAACTCAGTGGTCCAAACTGAGTGATCGAAACTGAGTGGTCGAACTGAGTGGTCAAAATCAAGTGGTCAAAGCTCAGTGGTCGAAATCGAGTGGCTGAAACTCAAGAGTCGAAACTCAGTAGTCGAAACTGAGTCTTAGTGGTTGAAACTGAGTCATCGAAACTGAGTGGCCGAAATGGAGTGGTCAAAATCAAGTGGTTGAAACTCAAGGGTCGAATCTCAGTGGTCGAAACGCCGTGGTCGAAAATTAGTCGTCGAAACTGAGCGGTCGAAACTCATTGGTCGAAATCAAGTGGTCGAAACTCAAGGGTTGAATCTGAGTGGTCGAAATCGAGTGGTCGAAAGTCAGTAGCCAAAGTCGAGTGGTCAAAACTCAAGGGTCAAATCTGAGTGATCGAAAGTCAGTGGTCGAAAGTGAGTGTTTGAAACTGAGTAGTCGAAACTTAGTGGTTGAAACTGAGTGGTTGAAACTGAGTGGTCAAAACTGAGTGGTCGAAATTCAATGGTCGAAACTCAAGAGTCGAATCTAAGTGGTCGAAACCGAGTGGTAAAAAATGAGTGGTCAAAACTCAGTGGTTGAAACTGAGTGATCGAAACTCTGTGATTGAAATCGAGCGGTTGAAATACACTGGTCGAAAGGGGTTTCGACTACCTGTCCGGAGGGGGGTTTCGACTATCTAGTCGGAAGGGGTTTCGACTACCGGGTCGGAAGGAGTTTCAACTATCTGGTCAGAAGGGGTTTCGACTACCTGGAGGCTCGACTACCTGGTTGGAAGGATGTTCGACTATATTCCCGGCGGAGGGAGGTTCGACTACATGTAGTCGAAGGAGGTTCGACTACACATGAAGACTACATCTCCACTGCATTTGTTACTCCGGCAATGCTTCGGCATAACAAAAGTGAGCATGAGCATCTAGTGGCTACTATAAACTCACCGGTATGATGTGGAGGAACGGAGATGGTCGGAGATGGTCTAGCGGTGATGAGCGGCGGCGGTGAGAGGAGCTCCAAGCGGCGGTGATGACCTGAGGAAGACGGATAGCATTCAACCCTCAGGATAGCTTCAAGGGGGTATAGAGATGGTTATGGAGTATTGAATCGGAGTCCCACTCACCGGAGTGAAGGATTCTTCGGTTTTGGCTCAATTGGTTGGAGGGGAGGAAGAACGAAGTGGAGGTGATTCCTGTGAACAAAACCTTGAATTAGTTTAGGGGTTTTACTGAGGGTAGGCTGTAACGCAATGTGATAGTGGTAGTGGAGCATGGGGCTCTCTGGATTGCCGACGACGATGGGGTGGTGCCATGGCTGAAACACGGAGCTCGATCTTACCATGAGCTTGGGCTCGATTGAAGAAGAGAGGAAGTGGTAGGAGGTTTGGTGTGGCGAAGGGAGCTCACAGGGGACAGTGGAGGGCTACTTATAGCCACCAGGGCGGAGATTGCCCATTGGTGTCGATGCGCTTGGCACGAGCACTAGTGCCAGCACATGTCTCGGGTTGGTATGGGCAATGAATTGACCAAGCGTGGCGACACAATGCACTTGAGCGACATTGTGATGGACGACGAGTGATGGCTGTGGTGACAGGAGCAGTTGGCGAGTGATGGCCAAGGTGGCTGGATGGGGCGCGTGGCGATCGAGTCCGACCGGCATGGGCGCAGGGCTGTGGTGGCACTGGTGCTGTCCAGTGGGGAGAGAGGAAAGGCTAAGCTACGTGCTCATGTCGCTCTAGAAGGAAAAACAGTGGGATGGTGAGTCATGTTTACCAACAAGTTCGGTTGCCTTAGTTAAGACTCGAGCTGGCCATGGGGGAACAATAAGATAGAAATGAAGGGAAAGGAAAAGACAACAAGGGGGAATCCCTAATTTTATGGCTAGATTTCTTTAGGGTGCACTCTCAATTGGGAAGTTTAAACTTATTTTTGATATGATGATTTACTTGCATTGATACTTTTGCTTTTAGAATTCTGATTTGTAGAATTCTGGTTTGTAGGGTTTTCTGCCTTACACCATTTATGAAGGCAAAAGAGAAAATAAAATTCAAATGAGAAAATAAAATTCAAATAATTCTCCAAAAACGTAGTAAAAAAGAACGACAGCAGGTAATACATAAAAAGTTTTAAAAAATCTCGTATTTTTGCATTTAGGCATTTTTGGGATGTCAGAAGCCGCCTGCATGTGCGCCTTGCTCTGCGTCGAGCCCCCTCCCCTGTGTCGACGCCCTACCCTTGTTCGATCCGATCACTCCTCCCCCTGCGCCGCCCCTCCCCTTGCTCAATCCGGTCGTTGCTATGTGAGCTTGCTGCCGACGTCTTCAATAATACCAAGGATGCGGAGGAGGACATGGAAGAATCTGGTGTCAAGCAACCGCAGTAAACATTTTAGATGCAGCATAGTGCTTTTGTATTTGTAGATGTACTGTGACACTATATTGATTGATGTGTAATCATTGAATGGAATGAGATTATTGTATAAATTGACTTGAGTGCTCTTGTCTTTGTGGAAGTACCATATGTGCATGCCATGTTGTCCTGGACAGCACCAGGATGTGATGACTCCGGTTAAACTCCAGTATTGCTCAAATAACATAATAGATTCAGAATTACCATGATTGGCATTTTTCATGTTTTTCTTTAGAAGTGTCATGTTTGCTGAATATTGAAAGTGTCATTGACCTGATACTACTCATGTTGTAGCTCATGTGATTCAAACATTTCAGAATAAAAATGTGAAATCATTGTCATGGCTACATTTTCAATACAAAAGCATGATTGACGCATGCATGCCACTGAATCAGGCTATCTGAATGTTGTACAAGCTGTCAAATGTCTTGTATCAAGTGGAAATGTTTGCAATGTTTGCGTCTTCCTGACATGTGAACTAGTCACGTGAAAAAGTTGACTGGAAGCTTCATTGTTGGTCAGCTTCAACAGATGGAGGCATACAATGGTATAGTTTTTTCTTAATGTATCAGTGGATGTGATACAGCTGGATGAGCTAGTGAATGTGATACTACTCTTTCTTGATGTATGCAATCAGAACCATGCAGATTCTCTTCAATGTATTAGTTCATTATGCCTGCCAGAATCAGAACCATTAGTTCTTGAATGTATCAGTGAATCAAAAGTCATTCATATTCCATTATATGAGGTCATGCTGCCAGAATTTAATGTCATTGGAGCGCATCCTGATACTGTTGCATTCAACCTGATCTGATATGCCTGAATCCATTATATGAGGTCATGAAACAGTAACATGAATTGCTTTGCATATCTTCTGCTCAGAACCATGCAAATTATCTTGATGTATACAACAAGATGTTGCTAGCTGCTGCTCACTGGTGATTCAAAAAAATCAGAAGCATGCATTTACAAGATGGTGCTAACTGCTACCAATCAGAAGCATGCATATACGCTAGCTGCTGATCACTTCTGCTCACTGCTACCAATCACAAACATCATAAGCATGCATCTAGATCTCTATGCAATCAGAAGCATGCATTTACAAGATGGTGCTAGCTGCTTCTCACTGCTACCAATCACAAACATCAGAAGCATGCATCTTGATCTCTATACACCTCAAGATGGTACTAGCTACTGCTCACTGCTACCAAAAAGATAATTCAGATCGATACATACAAATTCATAATAGTATCAGGCTCATGGCAGAACCAATGCAAGCACTCAACGCCTCAACAGGAATACATGTCTTGGTTCACAAACAAACAATATAATCAACACTGATGATTCACAAACACATTCATAAAAAGAAAATAGTTCACAGAATAACACTCCATGACGCATTACAAATTTCACAAATCAATTCTCAGAGCAAGACTCTATAGAATACTGCAGCAGTAGTGGCATGCCATCGGTAGAACACCAAATCCACAGGCAGATGAGTGGGCGTGCGAACGAGGAGAAGCTCAGGGAATGGGCTACTCGAGGGGGAGGGACTAGGCGCAAACCCTAGGATCGGCGCAGGGGCTAGGGCGGGCGACGGAGGGGCGAGGCGCATGCGTTGGGTTCTAGTTGGGTAAGAGGGGAACCCTGGTAGTGCACGGCACAGGGGGCGCTGGGGAGGGACTAGGGCTTCTCGGCATCGGGGCAGGGGCAGGTGCACGGCGCCGAGCTGGCGCAGGGGCAGCACAGCGTAAACCCTAGACGGGGGCGGCGACTGGAATCAGAATGCTTCGCGGGGTGGGGTGCGCTGGGCGCTAATTGCAGCGGGGAGGAATGCACAGATCGGGGAGGCTCGATCTGGCCAACTGATCCCGAGCTGGATGGCTCGGATCTGCCATGTACATATGTCCACCAATGTCTTCATGTGCACTAGATATGCTGCCTATGTGAGACCGGACAGAGAACGAGGATGAATTGAGCCAATTCAGGCTTGTAGAGGTATGAGTAAGAGTATTGAGATTTAGATACGCTAGTTGAGTAAGGTCTTGTTTGGTATAGCTTCAGATTCTCAATTTTCAGATTCTGCTTCTCTAAGACTCTGGTGTTATCTGTTGAAACCGTTTGGCTAGTTGATTGGCTCCAAAAACCATATGAAGGAGGATTAGAGGCAAATAGACCATGTCACCCCTAGGTGTAATACTTCAATTGTATTTGTGTAACTCAGTGGTATTTGCGGGTAAAAACCTTCAACTTCAAAAGGGTATTTTCATTTATAAAGGTTAGATTCTCACGAGAATCTGCTGGGAGACTGCTTCTCGTTGCTAGTTTATTTTCGAGACAGTTCCTCGCAAGAAGCAGAATCTAGTGGTTGTGAGAATCAGAGTGTTCGGTACGGTTTCACGAGAATCGATTGGGAAGCTGGGAGTGGAAGTTGTACCAAACATGGCCTAAAAGTTACAGTAATATATAACCGCTATTTTCAAATGCATTTTAAACCTCAGCTTTATCATTTTACATGGAACGAGAAACAAAAGTGTACCAAGGGTTGGTGGTATTAGTGTGTAGTCTATCTAACGTGATTGTAAAATATGTTGGAAATTGGCCATATGAGTGAGACTCATTTTCTATAATTCTAAAACATGTATAGTTTTGTACTATATTGCTAAGGCAAAATAGAGGTGACCAACATATAAGGTAGAGTTATTGCCACTCTTTGAAACATGTGACACATAGATGAGGGTGGCACGAGGAGGGTTTTGGCTAAACACACACGCGCACGCGCGCATTCGCGTATTTTCACGTGAAAAATCGCGTGACCTGTGACTTGCGACCGTGCCGTGACGTGGCGCGCCACTTGGCAGACCAAGTCCACCTATTTTTACTGAACCATGCATCTCTCTCTCTCTGTTTGAATGCGATTCAAATGTTTGAATTTGATGCTTTATTGGGTGATGATGATAGGCGCTTACCGATGGGTAAATGATCGTTAATGTGTCGCCATTATTGGGTAAATGGCTATTTAATCACCCGCCACACCGTGATCTATATATACGCCTGGAAACGTCCAAAACATAGCGTGTAGAACAACTGTCTTCATTCCTTCTTTTCTTCCTTATGCAAACCTGTGCTTTGTATTGCGCCATTTGAACCTCGTCGACTCTTCTTCTCGGCGTGCACCTTGAAGAAGGGGAGCGGTATCTCCGAGCTGTTGCTGCTGTGAAGATCTACATGGGGGGGGGGGGGCAATAAGGTTTCTTGGCAGCGCACATCTGTGCGACCGCTCATTTTGCTGATTCATCTAAGTTTCTGCACTGCATCGAGTCTGCGTCTACGATGCTTCCTATTTTTCATCGAATTCATCTGTAAGTCTTTCGTGTGACTGATTAACTTGTTTACATTCTATTTTTGCTTATGTTGTAAAGTACAATGAGTTGTCTGCTGTTAGTACTGATTTATGCATCATTAGTCTTTTGCAATATCAATCTTCTATTAAAATCTGAAATTAAAATATCGCCCTCATTTTTAACAAAATACACTTATTGATTATTGATTTTTTTTTTCTACCCTTGTCCAGGATGCTTGCATAAGTTATCATAAATTAAACCATATATCTCATTTCATGTATCTGAAACGAGCAAGCGCAAATTCATGTATTATTTATTTCAAACGATGGATCATGCAACTGCACCATTATTATTGTTATTATCCTTGAGCACACATGCAAAAACCAGCGCAGATGCTACAGCCTATCTTAGCTAGTTATTAGTTGCTTTGTTGTGGTCGAGGTGGTGGGTCGCGGAACACGCAGCTGCATACCGGGACCGGATGCGTGTCCTTCGTTGTGCTGCAGTTGCCGCTCTTAGCGCCCAGTTGGGTGCAATTCGCATTGCAATCCCGGGGAGGCACACGGGTCACCCAGCGTAATTATATAAATTGCCACAATCCTCCTTGGGTGCGATGGCTTTTTCTACGGACGCCTTTGCTACCGCATCTGCAAATCTCAACAAAGAAAAAGGAGGGTCAAAACAACCCCAACATTTGTTTCTTTTTTAGGGCCTGTTTGGCATGGCTCTAACTCCAGTTGGAGCAGCTCCACCGTAACTCTGTGGAGCTGGCTCGAGTGGAGTTGGAGCCGTCAGATGGAGTGTTTGGCTAGAAGGGTACTCTCACCGCGAATTGTGGTTTGTCCGTGTGGATTGCCCACTTTGCCCTTGGTTGACATGAGTGGAGCTCAATGATGCGGCAAAGAAGATAACAAGAATATCGTATGTTCTCATGTATCGCTTAGCTAAACTGTATGAATCCGAGATACAAGTCCGACAAGCATGTAAATAAATTAAAGTACCAACATATATCAAGATAATCATGTCCAACCAAATTATCCAAGATACAAGTCCATAGTTTCAAAATACAATTACATTAATTCCAAGCTAAGGCGATTGGATGTAGCCAAACTATCACGAAATGAGTCCATAGTCACAAAGCTTGATTCAAGTGGATCCATCAGAGGCATGTTGAGACACATCATATTTGTTGTACCTTTCCGGGATAGTAGGCACATAGTTCGGATCTCGATCCGAAATTCGCAAAGTCCACATCCCCACTAGCATGCTCACGTATGAAATTGTGGAGAACCATGGTAGCAGCTACAATCTTTTTTTGTGTGAGCATGGAATATGGAGGCATCTTATAAAGAATTTGCCACTTCATTTTTAATAGTCCAAATGAACGCTCAATAACATTACGAATGATGAATGGATCCGGTTGAACTTCTTTTGGAGTGTTTGGTTCCATACCTCGATGCCACTCTGTAAATGATACCTTTCACCCTTGTATGGAGCTAGGTAACTGGACGATTAGGATAGCCCGCGCCCACAACATAGTACTTGCCTACACATGTGAAAAGAAAATAAGAATTGCATGGTACAAGACACATTTGAGGACAAAATGGAGCTCGGATAAAATATTTTTACCTTGTGGAGGATGTGGGAAGACTTCGATCCACTTCCATTGCATGGTACAAGACACTAGTGTCATGCAAAGCTCCTACTGACCAGACCACATATGTGAATCGCATATCAAAATCACAAACAGCAAGCACATTTTGAGTAGCAATTCTGCCTTACCAATGTACCTCACTTGTTCCTCGTGAAAGAGAAACACGAATATGAGTTCCATCTAGTGCTCCTATGCAATCCCTAAAGTGTGGATATGCTCTTTTGTCATCCCTTATTCTTTTGTGAACTGTCCAAAATTAGGATCGCTTGGTCTCAAATAATCTTCACCATTGCAACCACACTATCAAGAACTTCATGGAATTTCCTACTAATGGTTTCACCAGAGTGCTTAAACCTATTTTGCCCTCTTCTATTTGACTCACATCCACCACATGTGAATAGAAAAATTGCAAGCATTTCATAGGTATTCATGTGTTTTGACGGTCTCAAACCATACCTCTCAACCAGCACATCATGCAGATCCAAAAAGATATCCTTGTTCATCCAAGCATTATGTGGCATTCCCTGAGTGTTTAGGGTCTCACCACCCATCCCATTCCACTCGAGTGTGAGGTCCTTGGCGGTGCCTTGTCCATACAAATGTGAACATAAGCTTCTACAAGTTTAGCACCACCTTGAATGAGAGAAAAAAATTGATGATCATCATCGCTATTTTTATCACTCTCACTTGTAGACATCTGTAAAATAAAATGGTATAGCAAATTATAAAATGCGTTCATACAAATGTAAAGCATAATATAAAATGAGTTCATAAAATGAGTTCATACAAATGTCAAGCATATTATTACAAGTCTTCAATCATAGGAAAATAAAACATATTGCAGGATACAAGAGACAAGCCATAGGAAGCACTCCTACTTTCCATGCTTGTCATTATATTTCCTACTAAGCCACTTGAACCTAATGTCATCAGAGGCAAGGTCATAAACATCTCCCTTTGCTCCTTCTTCACAAACAATTCAAAGGGCCATGTAGTGTTCATTAGTTTCATAATCGGCACCACAAGCAATCACACCTCCATCACTTGATCAATAGTGAATTTTCCTTCTTTCTTGAAGCATATTCATTTGTTGAACTAGCCATACTAGTGATGACTTTCTTAAATGAGGATCGCATTCATTGCCTTAGCTTTCTTGCTCAGATCTTGACAGCCTTGCCGCTTCTTTGGCACTACCAGGGAAGGGGTACCTCCTCTACCTCCTCACCTTGAGCCAAACCTTCACAGACATTTTCACGCACCTTCCTCACCTTGTGCCGGTTCTTGTGTCGCACTATCAACTGTAGGTGTTGCATTGCCGCCACAAGGGGACCAATGGTCAACACCAATATTAACGATGCCTTGAAAACAAGTCGTCAACTCATCTTCATTTTGAAGGGTTGCTTCCTAAACTTCATGCACTGGAATGTCCTCAAAATATCCAAGAGAGCAACACATATTAGTACAAATAATAACAAAGAACTAATTTAAAAGGTAACATTCCTATAAATACATATAACACTTATGACTCTAGCTTTCTTCCACCATTCATCGTCCATATCAATAGTGCCATTATTACGGTTCCAACCGGTTCTCGCTTGCCTCATCTTAAGCTTTTTCCATGCCTTGAAATCTTCCTTCAATTTATCCCATTTGTTCTTGATTTGCGCCTTGGTTAATTCAATACCCGCCCTATCTTTGAATCCTTTTTCAACCGCAGATAACCAATCAATTCAAGAATGTATTTGGCCGATTTCCTTTCTCAACTTGTTCGCCATCAAACCACATAGGATCCGAGTGTTCTCTACGCTCCAATCAATTTCTAAGATCTATAGCAACTCAAAGACGAGCTTTGAACATACAGATTGCTAACATGAACTACAGAGGAACTATTTCTTAACTAAAAATTTCACCTTGCACAAATCAATTTAACTAACCCGCGGAATGAAAGGGTGCATCATTTTTAAAATATCACCTCATCATTGGCCAAAAATCATACTTATGCCAATCGCGAATGAAACTAACCGAAAGCGTGCGGGTGGGCGGCGGGCGCAAGGGTGGGGTTGGTCGGGCGGCACAATCGCATGGTGGGGGGGCGGGCAAGCGGGCGGGCGGGCGCGGCGGGCATGGGCGCAAGGCGGCAGCGCAAGCGTGGGCGATGGGGAATGGAGGAGTGGGACGGGCGGTGGGTAGGATAGAAAAAAAACGATTCGCTAATGAGTGTGTAATCGATGGCAAAGGTGGGTAATTTCTTTGAAACTCCATGTCTAGATCTATTTCAGATGATTGTAGAGTTGGAAAATAGGTGCTCCAAGAGAATGAACTAGAGCTCCAAAAACTCTATGGAGTTAAGTCGCCCAATTTTTTTGGAGTTGGGGTGTTTGGCTAGTTTTACCCAGCTCTAGCCTGGAGTTGGGCTCTAGAGCCATGCCAAACACCCCCTTAAAAACTAAAACACCAACATTTGTAACACTGTTATCATGTATTGTAACTGCAATATTAATTGTACCTGATGATACCACCATTAGGGCAAGGGTCAGGAGCAACATTTGGGGTAGCCCTCATCTTAATTAGCTTGTTGCAAATGTGATGTGAAGTGTTAGGGTACGTGTTGATGGAAACTGTTGTTGATGCTTGTCTGACTCGTGGAGAAATGCTTGTGAAATGTCAAGTGCTTTATAGTGGATGTGAGCCCGTAATTTTTGGAATCACGTTACAGTAGAGCGCTAGATAAAGGTGACATATCGTGTGCACATACACCATTTTGTGGACATATACACATGAGATATCTGAGCCTTCCATCCAACGATCCACAACCGTTCTCGCACCCACCTCCCACTTACGCCACATTTGTTAAAACCCCCTCGTCTGAAATCTGACTAGAAGGGGGTTTCGCAAATGTGGCATAAGTAAGAGGTGGGTGCGAGAACGGCCGTGGATCGCTGGATGGACGGCTCGGATGTCTCATGTGCATATGTCCACGAAATGGTGTATATGCACACGATATGTACTCCTAGATAAGGGTGGACAAAATTAGTAGCTATTTGATACCGATCATCAATGTATATAACGGGCCATTCTAGCTGTTGTTGTTGAGACATGCATGTCGTTTTACAATAGAGCACCACACAAGTTCTAGCTAATTATCTTAACTACTATAATTCTGAGTTTACCCTTCCCACGCCAAACTGCCGCCTCGCTTCTCTTCCCCTCCCACCCCAGGCCAAACCGCTCCGCCCTCCTCTCCTCGGTCGCCGCCAACTCCTAGAGCCGCCGCAGCCGGCACCCGCCCTCTCTCAGTGCCAGTGCCGCTCCGCTCCACCCCTACCTCCTTCAGGCGCCGTCGACTCCACACAGTGCCGCCCCCTGCCTCACTACTACAGAAAATGACATCACAGACGGTTCAAAATCATCATCACAGACGGTTTTATGAACCGTCTAACTTTATGTGTTTGTGATGATATGAGGTCATCACAGACGGTTTTTGTTACTATCACAGACGGTTCGTGAATAGAATCATCTGTGATAGTCTATTTTCACAGACGGATCTGAACAAGAACCGTCTGTGATAGCTTTTTCTATTGTAAAAAAAAACGGGTTTTCACTTCGTCTGGAGCCTCCCGAGCCTCGCGAATGAATCTGATATGGATTTTCATATTGACTTTACGTTAGCTTTCCCACAATAGCTATCACAGACGGTTCTATTCACGAACCGTCTGTGATACTTCACAAACGGTTTGTAACAAAAACCGTCTATGATGACTTAGATTATCACATACAGTTATTCTTCAGAACCGTCTGTAATACTTCACAGACGGTTTGTATCATAAACCGTCTGTGATAGGTCCATATCACAGGCGTCTTATATAGCCTATTTTGTAGTAGTGCCTCTTCCCCCCTGCTTCTCCGTCACGATGCACCGCCCGATGTCCGCTGTGTGGGGGCATCGTTCCATCCTCGCCTTCCTTCTTATTGCCTCCCCCAGCACCGATGGCTCACAGAGGTTATCATCTTGTCTTCTCGTTCGTCCCGCCTCCCTTCGTCGTCGGCTTCTCATCCGGTAGTCTCCTCCTCCATGGGTTGGCCAGCTGACGAGCTCCCGTGTCGACACCAACCGGCCCGATTCCCTCAACTAGAGGTCCATCTCCCACCCCACGCCAAACCGCTCCGCCCTCCTCTCCTTGGTCGCCGCCAACTTTGGTTGGGAGGACGGCTGCCCGCGCGGTCAGGGCACCTTCCTCTGGGCCAACGGCAGCGTCTACGTCGGCTACTCGACGCGCAACAGCCCCACCGACATTGTCCAGCAGAAGGGCGTGTACTACCCATCTCCGGCGGTGGCGTACCCGACGACGCGTGATCCCCGTGACGTGTTCGCGAGGGACTTGCCGGTCTTCATGCGCGGCGGCACCGAGTCAGCGTCGCTGCAGAAGTCGCTAAATTATTCGGGGAACAGGACGACCAATGGGCGGGCGGGCGAGCTCTGCGTCCGGGCTGAGCAATAGCTCCGGCGGCGACCGGAAGTACGACAAGATTTGCATTTGGGAGTAGGACGGGGACATCACGTGCGACATTGTGGACGGAGCCGCCATGGTGGACGAGGTGGTGGGCGCGCGGAGGAGCGTCAGGACGAAGAACAGCAGCGAGGGGAGGGGGCTGCCGGTGCCGTCACCGGCGCCGCACATCGCCAAGTGGGTGCCATCGCGGGAGGTGAGACGGCAGGGGGAGACCATCGCCAAGGGGCACAAGAACTACTTGCTTATGCTCAACTTGCAGCTCGGGATCAGGTGCGTACTTTCGTTTGCCTTCAATGACGGGTATGAATTATGAACATTTTGGTTGCTCAATTGTGGGATTTGACCATGTTACTACTTTGGCACCACGTAACGCATAATGCCGGAGAAATTCGCATTGGCTTTGGTACCTTTGCCTATTTACAAGTTTGAATTAGGAAATGTTGACATGTGAATCATCAGAGAGTTTGCTTTGGGTGATGTAAGTAATGGTTAAAAAGCGGGTTTTTTGTGGGTTAGCTAATCTGATTTTGATTACAAGGTAGATGCTTCACCCTTCTGTGTGAATTTTTCACCAACTCACAGCATTTGATTGATGGCTCAAATTGTTACTGAACTCCTTGCAAGCATATTAGCCTTTTTTCTTTCATTTTTTTCCACGGTTAAATTCATCTCTGCCTTACCAATGATGTGTTGACATAGGCATGCAGTCGGCAAGTAAGGTCCAATTACGCTTGATCTAAAATCGTCGGCTATCAACCTAAAGGAAAAGGTATCGATAAAGTTCCCTTCAGAAGGCTCAAAATATACCTCTCCTCACAATTCTCGTGACTTTAGATGAAAGGATTACTACCCACATGTGTTCCGGTTGGTCATCACACCCATGATAAAGATATATGTTGTACCCTTGCTCTGGTGTCATTGTGCTGATCGACGTATCATTTGTTCTGAACTGAATCGCAAGATACTGCGCAAGCTATTCAAGGTGGATGTTGTTGACTATATGTTACCCTTTGCGGAAGTGAGGCTCTCCAGGAGCTCTTATCTCCTGGTAAGAGTGGAAACTTCTTTTACCTAACAAATGATGATTGGTATTTGATAAAGACAATAAAGAAATTAGAAGTAAAGGTTTGTCCTTTGTGGTTCCTTCTGTCTCTAGACTTTCCAAGCTTCATAAATAAGGCCAGAAGTTTTATTCTGAATACGAGAAACACATTTACATTACAGATGCTTCTGAAGATGCTTCCAGCTTACTACAATCATGTCCGCGCATTTGAGAATACTCTAATTACCAAATTGTTTGGTCTACACTGTGTCAAGTTAGCCGGGGCAAATCAGAAGAAGGTTAGAGATGAATGTGACTGTATATGTCTTCTCCATCCTTAGCACTACCTTTGTTATATACATTTTTACCAATGTTCAAAATGTGTGCCCTGACTGTTTACTACTATATTACTACTCGAGTTCGTTTTGTCATAATGGGAAATCTATTCTGTTTTGATTATTCTATCCATAGACGTTTTGATCTAAAAGGCTCATCTCTTGGCCGTACAACTGACAAGACACACACTGAGATTGATCAGTATACCACCCTGAAAGACCTCGATCTGAAATTTATATTTAAATTGAAGAAGCAATGGTTTCAAGAGTTCGGAAGGTGCAACCATCTTTTGTCTCATATTCTCACCTCGACCGATGCATCTGCAACTTCATTAGTTAGGTTTCAATTGTGAAAAATGGCCATTTCATTTCTGTAATGGTGTATATACATGGGTTGTGTCACTGTAGTTTGAAAAGCATTTTTGGCATTAACAAAATAATTACCACGCACAAACGGAAACAAAAATTAAGTTGGTATTATTTTGATTAAGCTCTACATACCCTACTAAGGTCAACATATCTTGCTACTTTCCTTTTTAAAAAATATCTCCAGCATTTTTTTAATATTTATCGTGTGCAAATGGAAACAAAAAAAATAAATATCACAATATTTTAATTAAGCTCCACATAACCTATGTGGCAACCCCAGTTTTTTTTTTACAATTTTAAGATGTGTTATGTTATTTTCCTAGTTTAAAAAGTATTTTCGTCGTTAATAAACTAATTATTGTGTACAAATAGAAATCAAAATTAAGTTGTGATTATTTTGATTAAGCTCTACCTACCCTACTTAGCTACTCAGCAATTTTTACAGATTTTTTTATTGATATCTTGCTATTCTCCGATGTGTATTCCTATTTTTTTTATTCTAAATCGTTAGAGTGCTGCAACATAAATAATGTCTGCACGATGAACTAAACTATACACAACTAAAATGATGTACTACATAAAATAGTTAAAATTATCTAATCTATTGAATTCTATGTCGCTATTTTTATTTACTAACCGACAAGGGTCCGAATTAATGTACAAAGTTACAAAAATATTTACCTACAAAATGACCAACCAGATCTGTTGCTCCGTCTCTCTCTCTCTCTCCTTCGCTACGAACTGGCAGGGGTTCACTACATCTCTTCCCCCCTTTCATCCTCTCTCTCTTCTCTTTTTTTTAGGAATTAAAATAACATTTCCACCGATTTTTGGGGGTTTAAATAGCTAGTTCATGTCGTCGTCATTTCAACTAGCGACAGGAATACTGTTCACTGCAAATTGCCAGTTGAAATAGAGACAGAAAGATGGACTAACGACTGACAGTAAATAGGTCTTTGTAGCCATTTGGAATGGCTACAGGGGCATGTCGTCATTCCAAATGGCGATATACACATACTTTTGTATAAAAAAAACGAGTATTTAATTTTGTAATTATTTTTTAAATTAATATTATTAAAAAAAATCAGAATATTTGAAGCTTGAACTAGAAGAAAGGCCAGGGATGAGGTATGTCTCCGAGTGCCTCCGGAGAATTAGAAGAGACCAGAAAAATCAAGGGATTTTAGCCCAGAGAGAAGCCAATGCTATTTTGCGGAAGTCTTGCTATTCAAGATACATCACTGAAGAGCAACTAAATGGGATGACAGACAACTTCAAGAATATTCCCACTGAATGTTTCTTTGGCAAGGTTTACATAATGAACTCAGAAAAAACTTCATCCATAGCAATTAAGATGTCTTATTGAAGTTGGCGATGGATCGAAAAAGGAATTTTCCCGTCAAATTATATTGCAATAAAAAAATAACCATAAGAATTTGGTCAGGTTTGCGGGCTGCTGCTTAGATCATGGAGATGTTCCGGTACTAGTTTATCAATTTGCTAAGACAAGCCTGCACGACATCCTTTTCGTTTCGGTGATGGTGGGAAAAACTGGACTATTTGCTCGGGTGAAGGTCTTGCTTACTTGCATTCACTTGGCATTGTTCATGGTGATGTCAGAACTTCAAACATGCTTGTAGGTGATATTCCCCGACATGGGTATTTGCATGATGTCTCGATAAAAGTTGCAGGTATTGGAGCTTCTGTGTACTTCTCCATGGACAAGGCTGCACCTGATATATTCAAAGCAAAGGAGAACAATGGTTATATGGACCCTAAATTCATCGAGAGTGGGATTTTGACCGAGCAAAGTGATGTTGTTGGACCGAAACAACGACCAAAGGAGTCGTTTGAATATGAGCACTATTTTTTTTATCAGATTTAACACAATTCTCACTCGAGTAGCTATGAAGGTCAAAGCATAAGCACAACGAAAGTCATGTGTTGAATCTGACGAACCCCGAGAACACACAAGATCGAAAACACCAAAATCTCAAAGAGATGACAAACGGCCAGTCAGACCTCTTGAGATGGCCGGTCTGACCGATGACCAACTGGTCAAACCTATCACAGGGGCGGTCTGACCTTTAGCATGATGAACAGTAAAATTAGCACAATTTTAAAATCACAAATCGACTCAACTTTTGATCCGGTAATCCAAATACCCTCAAATTACAACCATAGATCGTCAAGAAGGGCGGAAAACCTATTCCAATCGACGATCGGGAAGATCAAGCTCAAAGTTCCATGAATTTCTTAGATGAGAGAAGGAGGACACAAGAACCTAAGAAATCAAACTCTGATCCTAACACTTGCTCATGGGTAGATGATGATCAAGATGATCATAGATGCATTTCCATATATCACAGTAAGTAAGATCACAACAAGAAATCAAATGATCACCAAAATCGCAAAAGTCAACAAAGAGAGAGTAAGAAAAAAGAGACTCATTTTGAGACAAATTGCTTAGATTGATTTTGAGATAGAGGTTGGTTTACAACCACTCCACCAAGGAGGATAAAAACTCAATACTTGAGCGCGCAATCAATCCATCTATCACAAAACTTAGCTTCAACTATTCTAAAATCCCCAAAATAAAAAATTAGTGTTTTTCTCTTGTAAGGACTTGGAAACTCCACATCTGGACGTTCTATTTTATAGTGGAGGCTAGGCTCAGAGAGAAGACCATAACGGGCACCTATTAAGTCCACACACAAACAGGTCACACTCACACACGCTTCTCAAAGCAGATGACGAACCAGACTTCCCGAATCTGTTTCTTCGTGATCTTTATCTTCACTTGACCTAATCTGTCTCTTCTTGCACCATCTTACGCCGCGGTTTAGCCAAAGGTCACCAAGATGGTATTTTGGTGAAGTTACTAAAATACCCCTTCTCGATCATTCTCCAAAGATCGAACCCAATCTTTATTGAGCAATCATATGCTTCTCCAGGTGTTGGTTGATCAACAACTCTGTTTATATTCACAAGTTTCTCCCATCCAGCTCCCACTAAAAGCATTGTGACACTTGCACTGACCCCTGCGTCGCTTGATGCAACCCGTCGCACCGAACTTCCCGTTCGGTCATCTTTATCCATTTTGCACCATGCTTAAGTCCACTGACTTCACCTGGCTTCCTTGATCGTTCTGGAACTCAGCTCTCCTAACCTAGTCCCGATCATCCTCGTCGTTGACCTCTAAGCCTCCTGCACAATAATAGACAAAGAAATTGATTCCGGACATAAGTTCTCTGTAACTTAACTCACGTTAGTCAAAACATGCATCATGCAACATATATGCACTAAAACACATGAAGTTGACCTAACCAACAATCATCGTCGCCTTGCCGCCCAGCAAACAGGGCAAAACCGGTCAAATCGCCACCTATAGATAGTCTGACCACCCAGCTGGGCCGGTCGACCACTAGCATAAGGACTTAGCTAGATTTTATCCTTGAAAATCCAAACCCTCTCTAGAAATTCAAAATGAATAGAACTTTTGACTCGAAGCTCCAAAAATTACGAGACCAAGTGCAGAAGAATCATCTCTCTTACCTACACGCTCTTTCTTTCTTTTTTTTTTGGCCCGGCCTAAAACTCAAAAAATACCTCACGGCCGGTCTAACCGCCTACTGCTTGACAGCGTCTGAATTTCACTAAAAATATGTGTTTCAACAAACTATCCCTATTATCGCTAATTATATCATCATTCTAAAATCATAAGCATAACACAATATATATGTTCACAACTTTTGGGTTATTCTACTGAGAGCTCTTCACTAGTGAAAAGGTGTCCAATCATGTAAAAGGTAGTCGGCCTGACGAGCTCTGGGGTGAGAGGCAGTTTGTAGTCATGTTGAACGTGTTAGACAATTCACATCAAGTGCTTGGCTCCCATTTCGCCCATACTGGTCTAGGCCTTTGACCACGTTGGTCTATGGCCTAGACCAGATTACTTCGATCACACTGATATATAAGACTTTGACCACCCTGGTGTAAGACTTCGGCCACACTGGTCTAATACTTCTTTGTGAGACCCCGGTTTATCGGGCTTGTAATGCTTAGCCATCCATTCGGCCCTAGCATCACAAATCGGATAAGCCGAGACTCGAGACATGTATACTTCCCAGAAATGCAGTATACACACCTCTTTACAAAGTTCATGCATCAATTCCATTCATTCACATATAACCGAAGCAAAAATAACAATCCAGAAGATAACATAAATAGAAGATAGTTATTACAAAAGAGAGGCCGACTGGCCAAATGACATATACATAAGGAAATTTAACAGCAGAAGCAAAAGTGCCATAAGATGGCTATAAACAAAAGAGCCGACCAGTGTGCCCTTAACCCACAAGGCAACCGACCGGACCGCCAAGCTAGTCGTCAATCCACAAAGACATTTCACAAAAGTGAGGCCCTTGGGGCTCACCTTCCTCCCCGCAACAAAGAGCACAAGAAAGCCGGGTGAGTACTTGGAATGTACTGCAAGACTTACGTGTAGAGTAAATGCACTACATAACTATATGCAAGCTTTTTGAGTGGAGTCTGTATGTTTCATTTTCAGCACAAAGCAAACTTTATTTGCAATAATGTAGTACATTTAAAAGCAAGTTAACAAATCAGTTTTTAATGTTCAAATAATCGCAACAGACAACAATATAACAGTAGATAGATGACAACAACAATCCTGGAAGTGACTAAGCCCTTAGTCACCACAACAATAGCATGAATTACCCATTCATACCACCCATGTCAAATTTTAATTTAAAAGGTTGAAGTCTAACTCTTGGAAGACCTCCCCAAGCGTGTCCATAACCTAGGACGAGGCTATTCGAATAGTTTTATCCCTGCAGGGGTGTACCACTGTACCCACACGCGAGACTGCCTTTTTGCCAAGCTATTAAGCACACTTCCTTAGGTATGCCGGCACGGCTAAGTCCTATGAGACATTTCCAATATTGTGTATTACTCTCGAGCCGCCCGTATGGATAGAAACCCATACGTTGTGTCGGAGTCATCGTAAAGCCTCGGTCAACTACCCTTCCCGGGTAAAGCCTTGGACAACTATGACACTCCTCGAGGTGGAGAGCCTACCCGGAATCTCCACCACCGCACACCCAACACAAGAACACGACCACATATCATGTTTCACACAACACACACGACCCCCTCTTGCGACTCGGAGATAACACACGCCAAAGTACTTAGTCAAGAGAGGTCCCATATCCCTCTCGAGCATGTAAAAATGCTTGGTTTAGTGTAACAAGATGTTCGGTCCTTGTTGACTTAGGCAAGACATCCACAAACCCGATAACCCACCATCCGACCACTTGCCCAAGTCCAAATCAGTTTTCCATTTTCAGATTTTGACTTTACAAAATAACAAAGCACAAGTGCTGGTCGTAATGACATAATACTTAAATGTGTGATCAAGATCACCGACTAAAAATCGATGATCGCCCAGTACTACCGAAACTAAGCATTTCTAAGTAATTTTCAATCGAAAACTACTAAGTGACCAGAGTCCATCCATCGAACTCCGACCACAGCAAATAACCTAAGCTCATGGTAGTAGAGGATAAACAAGTCCTACAGATTATGCAACTATAGGATACTAACCATAATTTGACAACAAAATAGCAATGCATACATACGAGTTGAAATCAATATAGTAGACTTGAAAAATAATAGGATTAACATGATCAAACTGCTTGCCTGCTGCTGTGGGTTAAGATGTTGCTGAGGATCGACAATATTGTCAATGTGCTCTTCGGATCCTAATGAGAAGGCGAAAAGCAACCGACAAGAACGAATAAAATGCAAAGACTCAACAACAAACTTTCTCTAAAAATTCTGAAGATTTTACAGCAGCAAGGTAATGATTTATAAAGAATTTAGCATCAAGAACCAATTGATTTGGATTCTTAAGGCCAAATAAACGACCGAAAGAAAGAACTTACGACCAGGTATAGGTCGTAGCAGAACCTACGACCATGACATAGTCGTAGAAGGACTTACGACTGGCTACCAGTCGTAGAAGACTTACGACCGGGTACTAATCGTAGACGGACTTACGACTAGGTATAAGTCGTAGAAAAACTTATGACCCCGACATAGTCGTAGTAAGACTCACGACCAGTTATAAGTCGTAGTAGAACTTACGACTAAGTTACGGATCGGCCTAAGTCCGACCACAACGCTTTTCAGCCGCCTCGGATGTCACCTTTTGAGGCCTTATACGGAGAAAGTGCAGAACCTCGTTAAATTGGTCCGAGACCGCGAAGACCTTTCTTTGGCCCGACTCGATCAATGAGGCCGAAAGCCAAGTCCAAATTTATTCGTGATCGCTACGCACACTCAATCCAGCAAAAGAGCTATGCCGATCGCCATCGCCGTGAATTGAGCTTTGAGCCTAATGATTTTGTTTATCTCAAAGTCTCTCCTTTGAAGGGCCATCAACGCTTGGCGTCAAGGGTAAGTTAGCTCCTCGATATGTCCGCCCTACCGTGTTATCGAGAAGAAAGGGGTCGCTGCCTATAAGTTGGAATTGCCAGTTGCACTCGAGGGGATACATGATGTGTTCCATGTGTCCCAATTAAAGAAGTGCCTCCGTGTTCCAACAGAGGAAGTTCGCTGGAAACTCGATGTCCAAGAAGATTTGACCTATCGCGAGCACCTGCTCGCATACTCGATGAGGCTGAACGAAGAACAAGGAATAAAACCATCAGATTCCTCAAAGTTCAGTGGTCGAACCATTCTGAGGATGAGGCTACTTGGGAAAGGGAAGATCGTCTCGCTGCAGACTATCCAACTCTCTTATCGAAAGTGAGCCAAATCTCGGGGCGAGATTTTTGTAAGGGGGGGAAGTTTTGTAACATCCCAAAAATGGATTTGTGTTTCAAATGTAAGAAAATCAGGAGAAATTAAAACTTTTCTCGCATCTTGAAGCCATTGATCATTTCGGTAATTCTTTTAAAAAGAATTATGGAAAATCAAATTCAAATCCTTATTTGACTCCAATCAAAAACCTCTTTGACATGGATCTTGTGCCTAACCCTTGGAGATGTTTCTCCTGAGTTCTAGGGAGGCTTGGAAACACCTCTGAATTATCTCATAATTTGTAGAAATTAATTGATAATTTTGGAGGCGAAGTCAAAGCTTGGTCAAACCATAGCTTTCACCTTCGGAATTTCGAAGAAAAGTCAAGACATTAAAATCTCTGGAAATTTCATATGAGATTCTACGGTTGTCAAGAACTCCAGTTAAAATTTCGTAATTTTGGAGCTTGCTTGCTACCTTAAATAATTCTCCAAAATCGCTTATTCAAATTCAAACCCTAACGGTTTTCACTGTTCCTTGGGTTTAAGTCGGACTTGGGCTCGAGCCACGGACGCGGGTCCATCCACTAAGCGTACTAACTCTGGCGTTCGGGCGCTAGGGTCGTGAGCCGTTGGATCGGTATCGCACGGCCTTCGACCACCAACGAATGGAGTCGCTAGAATCGCCTGACCGACTCACCGTTGGATCGGATCGAACGTCTTCGACCGGTCGAACTATGGGATCGCTTCAATCGCTCGATCCGGCCCACCATTCGATTCCAACCGACGACCAACGAAGTCGCCTCCTTCCTCTCGTCCGCCACGCGTGAGCTCTCGCCATGGCGCGCAGAGGAGAAAAGCGATGGCGTGCGATCCACTCTATGTCCACTTTTAAACGGCTAGCTCGAGCGCATTAAATGCCTGTCGCGCCATCCTCGAGGGCCATGACTCAACCGCCCTATCGCTCAAGTGCTCTCATGGCGTTGTTGACCCGACCGAAAACCGGCCGTTGCTCACCGCCATTGCTCTATTTAAACTCCTTTGCTTCACCCTTGGCTTCCTTTAGCACTTCGAACTCCGGCCTAGCACTCACCGGCTTGCTTGAGCTGCATCCCTCGCACTCTCTTCGACCGACATTGTTGAGTGTGGAGCTTGGTGGAGGCGGTGCAGCGGGGTTTTCTTCTTCAAGTCTTCGCCCCTCTGCTCCCCTTTACTCTTTGGAGCTTAACTCTCACGCGGTTTGGTTCTCTCTGTGCCTGTGTCGCTGTGGCCTAGCGAGAACCTTACCACCGCCGCTCGGATACTGTCGCGGAGCCACTCCGTGGGTCTCCGGTCGTTCTTCACCTGTACTTTCGCATTGCCCCATAGGAAAGTAAGTGTGTTTCGTTGTCCTTTGGCATTGCCGGCTCGCGAAGTTTCGAGCCATACCACTCGGCCGCACTCCGTGGTCGTATCCGGCTGGGCCTGAGAGCCGCCGAACGCAAAGAGTGTGGGAGGCGCGCCGTGGTCGGAATTTCGACCACCACTATGGCTTGGTCATTTCGACCCGATGCGGTGTTATGTTGGGTAAATGTGAAGTCTCGTAGTCCCCGTATGCCCTTATGCTTATAAGGAGAGGCCTACCGAGTGATTGTAAGTTCTCCTACAATCACCCCCATAGTCGTAAGTCTCACTACGCTATGGCGTGGTCACACGCACGTTCTTCACGATTTGTATCTAGTCGTAAGACTTGCTACGACTACGCCGTGGTCGTAAGTGCTTCTACCACTAGTACCTAGTCGTAAGTCCGCTCACGACTAGTACCCGTAGATATCCGGGTCGAATCCTTCCACCACCATTATCCGTCGTAAATCCTTCTACGACTATGGTCCAACAGAGGTTCCGCCACGACCACTACCCGGTCGTAAGACCTTCTTTCGATCGTAGTTTTGGCATTAAGAATCCAAATCAATTGGTTCTTGTTGCTAAATTCTTTATAAATCAGTACCTTGCTTCAGTAAGGTTTTCAGAATTTTTGGAAAAAGTTTGCTGTTGAGTCCTTGCATTTTATTCGTTCTTATCGGTTGCTTTCCGATTTCTCGGTAGGATCCGAAGAGCACATTGACAACATAAGTGATCCCCAACTACATCTTGACCCGCAGCAAACAGGCAAGCAGTTTGATCATGTTAATCCTATTATTTTTTAAGTCTAATATATTGATTTCCAACTCGTATGTATGCATTGCTATTTTGTTGTTAAATTATGGTTAGTATCCTATAGTTGCATAATCTGTAGGACTTGTTTATCCTCTACTACCATGAGCTTAGGTTATTGGCTGTGGTCGGAGTTCGATGGATGGACTCTGGTCACTTAGTAGTTTTTGATTGGAAATTGCTTAGAAATGCTTAGTTCAGAGAATCTTTGGCGATCATCGATTTTTAGTCGATGATCTTGATCACACATTTAAGTATTATGTCATTACGACCAAGACTTGTGCTTTGTTATTTTGTAAAGTCAAAATCTGAAAATGAAAAGCTGATTTGGACTTGGGCAAGTGGTCGGATGGTGCGTTATTGGGTTTGTGGTTGTCTTGCCTAAGTCAACAAGGACCGAACATCTTGTGTCACACTCTCCAAGCATTTTTGCGTACTAACCACGCAAGAGGATATGGGACCTCTCTTGACTTAGTACTTTGGCGTGGGTTATCTCCAGTCGCAGGAGGGGGTTGTGTGTGTTGTGTGAAACATGATGTGGTCGTGTTCTTGTGTTGGGTGTGCGGTGGTGGAGATTCCTGTAGGCTCTCCACCTCGAGGAGCGTCGTAGTTGTCCAAGGCTTTACCCGGGAAGGGTAGTTGACCGAGGCTTTACGATGACTCAGACACAACGTATGGGTTTCTATCCATACTGGCGCTCGTGAATAATTCACAATATTGGAACTGCTTTGTAGGACTTAGCCGTGCGTAAGATACCTAAGGAAGTGTGCTTAATAGCTTGGCAAAAGGCGGTCCGCGTGGGGAAATTGGTACACCTGCGAGGATAAAACTATTCAATAGCCTCGCCCTAGGTTATGGACACGCTTGGTTAGGTTTTGCAAGAGTTAGACTTCAACCTTTTAAACTAAAATTTGATATGGGTGGTATGAATGGGTAATTCATGCTATTGTTGTGGTGGCTACTGTTCGTAGTCACCTCCAGGATTGTTGTTGTTCCCTATCTACCGTTATATTGTTGTCATTTGCGATTATTTGAACATTAAAAACTGATTTGTTAAACTTGCTTTCAAATGTACTATCTTATTGCAAATAAAATTTGCTTTATGCTGAAAACGAAACATACAGCCTCCACTTCTATGAGCTTGCATGTAGCATATGTACCGGTTTGTTACACCATCTGTAAGTCTTGTGAGTACATTCAAAGTACTCACCGGCTTTTGCCGGCTGCTTTGGTTTGCAGGGGAAGAAGGTGAGCCCCAAGGGCCTCACTTTTGTGAAATGTGCTGTGGATTCGACGACTAGCTTGGCGGTCCGGTCGGTTGCCTTGTGGGTTAAGGGCACACTGGTCGGCTCTTTTGTTTATAGCCATCTTATGACACTTTTGCTTCCGCTGTTAAATTTCCTTAGGTATATGTCTTTTGGCCGGTCGGCCTCTCTTTTGTAATAACTATCCTCTAGTTGTGTTATCTTCTGGATTGTTGTCTTTGCTTCGGTTCTATGTGAATGAATGGAATTGATGCATGAACTTTGTGATGAGGGGTGTATACTGCATTTCTGGGAAGTATACATGTCTCGAGTCTCGGGTTATCTGATTTGTGATGCTAGGGCCGAATGGATGGTTAAGCATTACAAGCCTGATAAACCGGGGTCTCCCACATGAAGAACGACCAGAGACCCATGGAGTGGCTCCGGCGACGAGTGACCGAACGGCGGCGGTAAGGTTCTCACTAGGCCACAACGACCTGGGCAAAGAGAGAACCAAACCGAGTGAGAGTTAAGCTCCAGGGAGTAAAGGGGGAGCAGTGGGGCAAAGTCTTGAAGAAGAAAACCCCAGCTGCACCGCCTCCACCGAAACTCCCAACTCAACAATGGCGGTCGAGGGGATTGCGAGGAACTGCAGCTCAAGCAAGCTGGTGAGTGCTAGCTGGAGTTGCGGAAGTGCTAAAGGAAACTAAGGGTGAAGCAATGGAGTTTAAATAGAGCAATGGCAGAGAGCAACGGCCGGGTTTTCCAGTCGGGTCAACACTGCCATGAGAGCACTTAAGAGCGATGTGAGCAGTCGAATCTGGCCTTCTGAGGGGTGAGCGCGACAGGCATTTAATGCGCTCAGAGCTAGCCGTTTAAAGGTGACCATAGAGTGGACTGCACGCCATCGCTTCTCAAGACGCCATGGCGTGGCTCACGCGCAAGCAGACAGAGGAAGGAGACGACTCGTTGGTCGTCTGATTGAAATCGAACTACTGGCTAGATCGAGCGGATTGAAACGATCCAGGCGTTACCGGTCGAAGATCGCTCGATGCGATCCAACTACCGAGTTAGATCGGGTGGTTTACAACGACTCCATCGTTCGGCTGGTCGAAGACCGTTCGATGCCGATCCAACGGCTCACGACCCTAGCGCCCGAACGACCGAGTTGGTACAGTTAGTGGACTGGACCAAGTCAAGTGGCTCGAGCCCGAGTCCGACTCGAACCCAAGGAACAGTGAAAACCAGTTAGTGTTTGAATCCTAACATCTGATTTTTGAGGAATTATTTGAGGTAGCAAGCAAACTCTAAAATTTATGAAATTTTAACTGGAGCTTGCTAACCGTAGGAGGAACCTCCCACAAAACTTTCAGAGATTTTCATGCTCCGAATTTTTCTCCAGAAATTCCAGAAGAGTAGAAATAGGGTTTGACCAATTCGACTTGCCTCCAAAAATTATCAAATAATTTCTAAAAATCATGAGATAATTCGGAGGTGTTGCCAAGCCTCCCTATAACTCAGGAGAAATATCTCCAAGGGTTTGGCATAAGATCTATGACAAGGAGGTTTTTGGACTAGAGTCAAATGAGGATTTGAATTTGATTTTCCATAATTCCTTAATCAAGAATTACAGAAATGATCAATGACTTCAAGATGCAAGAAAAGTTTTAATTTCTTCTGATTTTCTTACATTTGAACCACAAATCCATTTTTGGGATGTTACATTCTTGTCTAAAACTTTGCATGGTTTGGAATTTTAAGAATGAATGAGCATTTACACATATGTGCCCAATTCCAACAGAATGTTCCTTTGGACATTCTCTCTCTCCCTGTTAGATTTACCCACTCTAGTCTAAAGTATTTCCTTTATCAACTCCATTAGGTATGATTAGTCCCACCGGGAGTACTTCATCCTTCCAAATTGTTGTTAGATATGTTTCCTTTCATTCGAAGTACTTCCGTTTGTTTGAATGTATTTGAATTTATTGGATTTCATTTAGTTATTGTCAGTCGTTCTGGAGTTCAATCGTATTATGCGTAATTAGACTATGAAGTGATGAAGGAACAACAATCCCAACAAGCACGAAACCAGGATCAAGATTGTCAGAATATTGAACATGATGATTATCAGCACGTTGGGCGAGATTATTATCAGAATATTGAGAATGGTGAATATCAAAATATTGAGCCTTATTAGATGATGAACCACGAAGGTCCTGTTCTGGCCTAATCTTTCGGTGAGAAGGTAAGTTCGGTAGTAGTCGCTCCACTCTCACGATCCTGGCTACGAACTTGCAAGGCTCGAAACCACGCAATCGATGAACTGCTCGACAAGTCGTTATCAACCGTGCACGAATACCGGATGACCTGATCACGAAGATCAATTCCTGTATACACCGAAGAAGCACGCAAGAACAAGATAAATAGACAATCTGAAATTGCGAATAGGAATTGAAATTTTATTGATAAGTGGGGTTCCGAAGAACAATATCGTTGTTGATCTAGCCGAACAAGAGGACAAAGTATAAAGTAGCAAAGCTAAACTTCAATCAACAAAACCCACCAAACCCTAAGGGTGGCGGCCACTATGTAAAAGAGGAAGACAGGGGCGGCGGCCGTGGGTACTATTCATATGTGAACAATACCATATGAACAGTGCCAAACCCTAGGTGTCCAGCCCGAATTACAAGGCCCGTGACCCATTAGCATAGGTGGCGCAGCACCAAGTTCCTTTACTCAAATATTGCTAAGTGTTGGCCAAAACAACTTGATATATATTCTTCATGCTAGATTCTACTAAGCCTCAGTGTATAAATATTCATTCCTCGTATAATCATCTCCATGGTTGGTGCTGATATCATCTCCATTTAGCTTGCCTCCTGATCCTTGATTCCTAAGTAAAATAATATTACATGCTTTAGGCAGCATTATAGAGTTCATAGAATATGGATGCACTCCGAGAAACGAAGTCACCTGATAATTTAGTTGGCGAGCACGTGCTCTAGTAATTGGTCCTTGCACATCAGAAGCAGTAGGGATGGTTGTATCAGTGGAAGGGATGTTCTCATCATTAGAACATTGAGCAAGGCGAGTCAATACTTTGATCATATTGCACCTTATTTTTGCAATTATATTACTTTAAATTATGAAATTGCATTGCTATGTTTTATACAACTATATTGGTCTAGCTCATAGTTAATGCCTTGATACTAATTGTGTATAAATTCTCAATCCTTGAGCTTGGACACTATCATTTGTCACCCAAAATTAATGGTTTAAATACTAGTCAATAAGTATGTATCTAAGTGTCATACTTAGTCTTGCTTAGATACATTGTCATTCGGGCATTAAGTCACCCAACAACAATCATTCAAAACATGAAAACTTGATTTGGGTAGCCGAGGTTGGGAGCCTGGCTGGTATGTTGGACTAAAGGTTAATTTGAAAACAAATGGAAACCTGAAAAACAGATTTCGACTTGGGCGGTTGAAAAGAGTGGCTTGTGCCAAGAGCACGAGAGGATGTTGGTATGTGGATGTACCACCCAAGCTAATTAAGGACCGAATCTTGTAATAACATCTCATGTAAAATAGTACAACCACAAGTCGGTAACACGTATGATCTGGCTAACTAATTTGTTCGCCTCGGCGTGGCATCGATGTTGGTGGATGCGGGTGGATAGTCAAGGGAGAACAAAGCCACGGGAACCGCACGACGCTAAAGGGAGACTTCCGGGTGGCAAGTGGGACAGTCCAAAGGAGGTGATACCTAGCGGTGCGAAGTTGCAATGAGGTTGAGCATTATAAAGGCCTTGTGATAATCAACCATTAGCCACACACCTACGGAAGTGTGTCGGGGCACTATAAGTTGATTTATCTCTTGTGGGTAAAGTGTACAAACTCTGCTTCGTAAGAAACTATCTAGATAGCCATGCTCACAGTCAAGAGCGGTGCTGAGAACTTGCTTGATATAGCTTTCATTTTTATAAAACCGTTTGTGTGTGCGTGGAATGAAAAGGGTGGGCCGGGAGCCCTAGGAATTGAGAAAGTCTGATCAGGGACCAGTGGTAAATACGGGATAGCATGAGCATTGAGTGAACAGAGCCACTCAATAGTATAGGAGATGGAATCTCCACTAGTACTTTACAAAGAAAAACTCAGTTTATAAAACCTGTGTTGGTTAAAATGCTAAGTCTCAGGATTTGTTACTACTTAATCTATTTCAATAAATGGATTTGTGCAAAATAAAAGCACCAAGAGTCTCCCCTTTAATTAGCCCTTCATCTATAATAATTGTATTATGTGTTGGCTCGCGAGTACGGTTGGGTACTCATGCTCACTATTTACATTCTTTTAGTCAGTACGCACCAAAGAATGCTACAGGGACAATTATGAGTATTGATCAAGGCTAAAGATCAAGAAGGCCAAAAACTAGGTCGCGAGCCCACAGTCGATTGTCGGTGGGCATATCGTGATGTTTTCACATGTTATACTTTGATTCTTCTTCCGCTACTGTTCTATGAAAGTATTTGGCCATCCGACCATTCTGTAAGCTAAAAGTCATAATGTATATTTACACTTTGTTTAATATTATGCAATAACTCTGAATTTTTGTGATATATGTTTGAACTAACAATGTAACAGTGTGTGCTATCTACTGATCTAGGGAATGGCATAAATTAACACAGTAGGTCCCAAGTTCCAAATTTGGAGTCTCACATGGCTCGGCCCCTCCACCCACGCTGCCCCCTGTGTGGAGGCAATCACATCGCTGCCGCACTGTGCCCCTATGTGGAGGCCACAATTGCGGTACGCCGCCTGCATGGAGGCCACCCCAGGGCGTGATAGATGGAAGCTGTGTTGGACAGGGGCCTCGCCATGTCGATTGAGGACGGTGGGGGTGATGACGCAGATGGAGGAGTCGCAGAGGCGGCGGCGGCCACGAGTGGTGCACGACGGCGACTCTCCTTAACCCTAGCCCCTATGTGGGGGAGATTGAATGGGAGTGGGAGGAGTCCATCGCGGGGAAGGGAGGGGACGGATTGGGAAATAAAAGTCACAGGGGGTTTTTTTTTGCAAAAGCACCATAAGTGGGAGGTGGGAACATTTGCGTCAATCTGGCTCACCGATTTCAGATTGGACGGCCACGATCGCGTGTGTGCACATGTCCACCAAATGGGACATGTGCACTAGATATGCTGCCATCTTTATAAGGTCGATCATGATACTACTAGCATCGAGATACAGTTCAATAAGAACAAATAGGTGCCTCGACGAGAACGAGGAGCATAACTTGAGGTATCACCCAGTGTAGGTGTGAGAACCCAGGCGATTTAACTTGTAATGCTTAACCCTCCAATTGGTCCTAGCATCACAAATTGAATTTTTCGCCCTAGATGTATTATGTACCTCCCAAGAGCAGTATACACACCATCACAAACATCAATATCAATCAATACACAAGTTTTTTACAAAAATCGAAACTTCATAATTTACAACTTATTGAACTTATAAAGTCCAGTTTCATACAAAAGGGCCGACCGGCTAAATAACAAGATAAATATAAAGTATGCAGTAGAAAACAGTAAATGAACTGAAATAAAAACATGAATTAATCATAAATAAAGTCCCAATGGCTTACCATAACCCATAGGGCAACCGACTGGGTTCAAACTATAGCAAATCGACGTTCTGCGCAATCTTTCTTACCCGATTCAATCTTGATGTCTGCTGTCCAGATTAGTAAATGAAAGCAAACAATGAGTACACGAATGTACTCTGCAATACTTTTCCAAGCCTATACATAGCTACATGCATGCTCTGCTCAAAGGAGTAGGTTATATGGTTCATTTTCTGCACAAAACAATATTTCAATTTAAATACACTGTAGTAGATTCAAATGGCAAGTGAGCAAATATTTTTAATACTTCAAATAAAAGTTTGTAATTAACTTTAGACATCAATAGGTGGCTGCCCCACAGCTCACAAACATAACATGAGCATATTCTAAATACTATCCATCAAGTTTTAGGTTAAACTTCCAAAATATTGAGTCTAATTCTTGGACGACCTAACCAAGCATTGTCATAACCAAGAACGTTGCTACTCGAGTAGAGTAAACCCTGCAGGGTTGTACAAATTTACCCACATGTCAGACCACTCATTTTGCCACGTGATAAATCACACTTCCAATGGTAAGCTGGTAAAGTTAAGTCCTATGGGACGTTTTCGAAAGGTAAGTATTAACTAAGAGCCGCCCATATGGGGGTTAGCCCTCCGCGAAACCGCTCAACCCGGGCTCCCACGTAGTACCCAAACACTGTGTTAGAGTCATCGGTGCAGCCTGAGCAACTGCCGATACTCCTCGGGTGAGGGAACCTAAACCCGAAACCCACCCCGCACTTTTCGGACAACAACAGAACATTTTTCTCCTAACAACTACCACCTGTGACTCAGAGCGAACACATCTCAAAGTACTAAATCGAGAGGGGTCCCATATCCCCCTCATGTGGATGCATGCAAAAGTGCATAGATTAGTGACACAAGTAATTCAGTCCTTGTTGACTCGGGCACGAGCCATACACCCAATAACCACACCAACAACCATTTGCCAGAGTCCAAATCGTTTTATTTTCATTTTTAGTTTTCCAAATATAATAGCACAAGGTGCTAGATATAACATAATAAAAATGATTAATGTGATAAAGGTCATCGACAAAGTCGAGAACCGCACAATCTACCAAAAACTAAGCATTGCTAAGCATGACATCGCATAAGCATAAATAGACCATATAACATCCACCGAGTTCTAATTAACCAGTGAAATTATTAACTTAGGATAGCGGTAGGGGATGAATAATTTTAGGGAATTCATGCAAAAGGATTAACTACCTCTAATCGCAAACATGACTTGACAAATAAAGCATGCATACGTACAGTTGCAAAACAAGATAATATTTTTTTTAATGTAATAGGATCAACATGCATCAAGGAATGGATGCTTGCCTTTTCTTTCTGGTATTCTGTACATTCACATGATAATCTCCGTTGCACTCCTAAAACATCGTCATCTAACGATAAGTACCAACAAAGCGAAAACATCGAATAAACACCAAAATTTCAAAAGTCTCAAAAAAATATGAAATTAATACACAAGGTAGATTATGATTTTATATGAATTTAAAAATAAAAATTATTCAATTTAGAGTTTGTATGTGAAAGTTATGCCCTAAACGAATTCTGCGAGAAAGAAAATCCACAAAAACCAACTTACTATTGCTTTGTCCGAATTTTACTATTTTGTGAAAATTTCTGGAGTTTTGGTGGAGACAAAAGTTACTAGAATGGATATATAATAAAATTTTATGAACAAACCAATTGGATTATCTCAATCGGAGTTCAAATGAATTTTCTATGATTTTTCCAAGTTATTTCAATTTTTAGCGTAAAAATAATTCAAATCTGAGATTAATTTGAACTTTGAATTTTTTTGGGACAGCGAGATGTTTCAAAAATATTCCCAGTTAAACTACATTAAAAATGAAAACCAACAAGTTTTTTGAATTTATTTGAATTTTTAGTGCAAATTTAATTCAGTTTTGGAATTTTAAATGGAATTAAATACTTTTTCTACTCACGCTGACCTAGCCATAGCCACTGACTGGTGGGGTCTACTACACAGTGTTTTTTTCTTTAATTTCGGTTAATACCTACTGACATGTGGGGTCCACATGTCATAGGCTAGGTGCAAGAGAACAGTGCATAGACTAAAGTCTACACACTCGGTCCATGGATCAAACTCCACTGTGCACTTAATTGGCTCGGGCCTGCGTGTTGACGACTCACTTGAGCAATTAAAGCCGGATTAGCATAGTAATTGCGCTTACGACCATAATTAACTTCTAATGACCTAGCTACGGTACGTGGTCGAAAAATCTATAGTACGTGGTCGAAAAATCTATAGTACGTGGTCGAAAATTCGACGACACAGGGGAGCGCAATCTCACGGCTCGCCGATGCCACACACCATGGCGGCGTGAACTAAGGGCTAAAATGGGACCCTAGTGCTATTGCATACCTGAGGGTGGCCGGAGCTTCGCCAGAGGTGGATGGGAGTGGCGGCGCGACAAGGAGGAACGAAGCAGAAGCTATGGCCAAAACGGCAATACCGATACAACAATGCTTTCAGCAAAAGAGTGAGTACACTAGCATTGGATGAGCTTAGGGAACTTACCAGAGGCACGAGAGTGACCAGAGGAAGTCGGAGGTGAGCCGGTGGCGGAGACCCGAGGCGGCGGTGGCGCTTCACCGAGGGGATCTCACCTTGAGCAAAAAGGATACTTAAAGAGATATGAGAGAAGCACCAGAGGGGCGAGGACATGGCTCATCTTGCCGGAGTTGGAGACGAAAGGGACGTTCACTTTAAATCCAATAAAATCCCAGAAAATTCAATAAACTCAATAAATTTTCTTTTTGACTTTAAAACCAAGAAATTAAGTAATTAATTTTCCTTTTTGATTTTAACATATTCTTTTTAAATTACAGAAAATCAAGAAAAATTCTTTGACAGCCAGAAAATCCAATAAAACAATAACTTGATTTATTTGTATTTTGGTAACATAACTTTGGGATGTTACACCCTTTTCTCTGTCTCCTTTATGTGTGCCTAGATCTGTTCATTGATAATCTTCCAGAGTACTTCAAACTTTCATTGGTTGTTCTAGTTGCACAACGGCTTGAACAGGTTCATCAAGTCCTTGTTACGGTGCTGCATGTAGAAGCTTGCACCCAAGTGTCTCATGCACCACCTGCTCTGCGGATCTGCCCATGGAAGTAGTATGTTCTCTCCTTGTTGTAGCTGAGTTATTGCACTCGGCAGGGCCGCATACCGATCATGTATGACGCATATGTTAGGACGGCCATGTACAATAGAAATCCTCAAATTCCACAGGAACCACAACCAGTTATCCGTGTTCTCGATTTCAACCAAAGTGAATGTCACGGGAAGAATTTGATTGCTCCCATCCATCGCTATTGTAGTCAGTATCTGGCCCATGTACTTTCCAGTCAGGAATGTGCCATCCACACACAAGATTGGACGGTAGTGCCGGAATGTATTGATGCATGTACCAAAGGCGAAGAATGCTTGCTTCAGTTCCCTCTTATTGGGCCACTTCGAGTGTGTGGAATCTTGAATGTCAACATGAGTGCTGGGATTCCTGTCTTGTATGACTCGGAGTAGCCCAGAGAGGTTGTGGTAGGAGTCCTCCAACGTACCGAACCATGATTCCAGTGTCTTGTGTTTTTCCCTCCACACCTTGGCACAGCTGATGGATCATGGCTCAAACTCTAGATTATCTACGATCTCACCGTACGTTAGGTTGGGGATGAAGCCTAATGACAGGTTCCTGTGGGACTGCACTGACTCAGCGATAACACATGTGTGAGGGACCACTATATAGCATTTCCAGTAGGTGTCCCACTTACGCTGAAATATGTGCACTCGCCAAGGGCATCCCTCTATGTCGCACTTCACGTCCTAACATCTTGGGTTAGACTTGAAGACTATGAATGTACGCCGACAAGGCCCAGAATTTCACCACCTCCTGCACAGCGTCCTTGTATTTGTACATAGCTCCTTGTCTGACCTCGCTCTGGTTGTACTCCCACGGCACACGGGAGCCTTTGTTAACGACGAGATTGTCGAACTAGTATGTCCTCCACTCAGATGGAACCGCCTGCTTATCCACATCATTCTCGTCGTCGGATCCTTCATCTTCTGACAATGCCATGTAGTCCCGGTCTTCGAGATCCATCCTTTGTACTAGGGCTTCCAACTCCTCACCCTCGTCAGCAAGCCCACTAGCTTGCCTGACTGAAGGAGATACTTCCACAGGGTCTTCATCGACAACATTAGCAAATCTGGGAGCTTCGGCCAGTGTGCGCATCGCACTGTGGCTGGAGTCCCCGACTTCTTCTTCGGCATCACCACCCCCCTTCTTGTTCAGTCACCGATGCAAGAGCGGGCTTAGCATAAGCCTAGGCCAGAAGGACCAAATCCCACCCTTCCTTGCTCACCATGCGTACATATGATTGCCATGACCTTGTTCCGTTGAGCTACACTAACTCCCAATATGTGTGTTGTGTTGCTTGGGGGCAAGGCAAACTCAATTTCAAATCATACACAACATGGTCCAAATCGAATGAGTGAAACAACCACCATATCACAACACCCCATGTACGTTGCTATGGTCTTGGCATGGGCATAGTCGTCGATTGGAAATAACGTAAACAAGATTTCCACGATTAACCATATATATGAAACTAGACTACCACAAAAAAGGATTATGTACAACATACTACACTACGTAACTATACATCTAAAAATATGTAATTCATTCAATTAAAAAAATTGCCTAAAAGGTGGGTCACCAAACGGACAACGCTTTGCTAGTTTCTCTCCTCCCCTCTACTCTTCTCCCTTCCCTTCAACGCTTTTTCAAAATAAAAGTCAGTTTTCCCCTAATTTTAAGGTTTCGAGGGTCTTTTATAGGGGAGATTGTGTTGCCATTCGGAATGGCGACAGGGACTTGCGGGATTCCTATCGCTATTTGAAATGACGGGTTTTCAAATTTTAAATTTTAAAAATTACGGATCCATATCACCATTTGAATTGGCGACAGGGATCTGTTGTCAATTCAACTAGCATCAGAGAGATTTGGGTACTGTTGAGCTCCGTGTCGCCAATTGGAATGGTGACATGAGCTTGTCGCCATTCCAATTGGCGACAGGAGCCATGTTTTGTAATTCTTGTTTTTGACTACTTATTTTTATAATTATTTTTTAAATTAATATTATTTTTTAGAAAAATTGATTTATGTTTCCGTCTATCTTAGGTCTTGGGGTCATTAAATCAGATCGATGTGGCCTCTCTGAATCATCTACATCATCGATCTATGGATGATAACAGGAAGTTAGGGATTTTTTTAAAAAATAACCCTTTTTTATTGCAAAATACAGTAATATACCTTTATTTTTTTATTTTACAGAAATAATCCTCTATTGTTCCACCGTTGGGCAACTTGTGCTAGTCACTCAATGGTCGAGCGACACATCGACAAGTCACGCACAGTTGGGATATTTAAAATAATAATATTATTATTTTCTTAATCCAATGGAAATAATTGTGGGGGAATAAATAGCAATTTTTGTAGGTAATACTTTTAGCAAATCTTGTTTGTAGGTTGTTAATGTTTTTGGAAATAAAGGGTTGTGACAAGATTGGTTGTTCTGTTTGTGATTTTCGTAGATTTATAAGGGTACGAAATCTATTAGACTCGCAATAACATTTTTCTGATCATCGTATGTTTTTGTAGTGCGGTAAATTTTTGAAAAAAAAATTCTGAGGACGATTGAGGTAGCAATGATTCATAGTAGGAAGGTAAGTGATATTGCGATGAGCTAGAGAATTCATACACGGTGGAGAAGTTTGAAGAAATGGCGCAACGATAACAACACGATAGTTGATCCGATAAGGGGGTTACATGCTACGCTGGCTAATGAGCCAAGTCGTCCAGCAGTTGAGCGATGGAGGTAGGAACAATTGGTAAGTACTAAGGTAAGTTATATTACAATACACGGGGGAATTCATACGCAACCATGTCATAATACCTATGAATTGAAATATGTGCACAACGAATACAGGTACACAAAGCACATCTCTATTGCGATAATAGCGGAGCCATTGCACAAGCTAAGGAGCCTACATCGCATCAAAAGTCCTAGCACATACTTAGGCAATATCACATTATTCGTGAGATCGTTGAAAGAGGTTATGTAAAGATATGTAAAGTGCACACAAACTTGAATATTTCTGATCTGTTGACAAAGCTTCTCCCGCAACCTAAGCATGAGGCGCACACAAGAGCAATGGGTATAAGATACCTATACGATTGACTCTAGTGCAAGTGGGAGACTGTTGGTGATATGCCCTAGAGGCAATCATAGAGATGATTGTATCACGTCTATATTTATGAGTTATTGAATAAGTATTATTCTGTTCCTTGAATGAATCATCAGTTATAAAGATCAACGAGTATGTGATTCGTTGGTGAAGCTCTTTTAACTTATGATGATATCGTTCTAAATGTATCCCTGGTCAAATGTCACTGGTCGGAATACCAGTGGTCATATCGACCAGCATATGTATTGATTGATGACCATGTTTCACCAGTCATGGATATAGGGATATCGAATCAATAATGTTGACACATGTTAGAGAACATGGTGTTGGATTGACCCACCTTGAGACACTGCTAAGATTGTTATGATTTCATGTGTCATCAGTTGGTCTCAAGCAATGATGATGTATAATCCTTAGACCTGAGATCAGTATGGTTTCCTATATGTGTAAGAGTGCACTTTGGAGTTACCAAACGCTACTCTGTAAACTAGGTAGTTATCAAGATAGCTTTCGGGTATGCTTTGAAACATGCAGAGGAATGTGACTGATCGGATATGGGATTTACTCCTCCTAATATAACATGAGAGATATATTTGGGCACCTCGATGTGGTCGGATAAGGAAAGTGTATGGCACATGAAGAGTTCTATCACATAAAGTTATCCGACACTTGATCGAGAAAGTATTGAATAGTCCATGGATGACACAACATCTCACCTGGAGTTCAACCAGATATCGTGAGGCAAAGGGAGTATACATAAGCAGGTCTTTTAGTTCGATCAGATACGGACTAGTCGTATGAAGATACGAGCTGGTTGTAAGCTGGTCGAACATGATCACTAAGTGGTCGAAACTTGGTCGTAGCGAGTTATGAACTGGCCGAGACCAAATATGATCTGGTCGTATAGAGATATGAGCTGGTGGTAGGGTGATCGAAACCTAGTCGTAAGTAGTTACGAATTGGTTGAAACAAAATATGATCTAGTCGTATAGATATACGAGCTGGTCGTAAGTGATAAAGACCTAGTCATAGATCATATTGCATTAAGGTTCGTCCGATATAATTCATGTATATTCGGAAATTGTTATGTTCTGCTAGGAGCCGCTAGCGACTCGTGATCAAAAAGGAGTTTCCGAGTCACAATCGATTACGCATGAACCTAACGGATCACACACTTAACGGGTTGGAACAAACCAGTACGGATACAATTCGTCAAACATGTTCGGATAGGATCCGTCACAGGCGCTATATAAGGAGATACTTGAGACTGATATGAAATATAGGATACACGAGACACACGACAAGAGTTGACGTGAGTTGCTCCAAACCCTAGCCGTCATCTTCTTGATAGAGTCTTCTCGTGCGAGTTGGTGCTAGCACACCAGCGTACGGTGCTCCTTCCCTGAACGTATGGTTACCATAGAGGTGCTACTGCGGTTGCTATTGCGCTTAAGGATGATCCATGACCTTGTTTAGAAACTCGATTGGTTGCTGGAGGAGACGATCGACTACGAGGATGATCGACTACGATGACGATCGACTACGCTGGGTGATCGACTACAGTGGACGATTGATTACGTTGGGCGATCAACTACGGTTAACGATCGACTACGACCACTACATCGACGCGCTCTTTGTTGGACTAGGTTACTCCAACTCTTCTTCCGCTGCACTGTGTGTCTAGTGGTAACGATCTATGATCTCTTGCTTGCATGGCATCTTAGTTTATGTGGTAGAACTTTTGAATTGCCGGCTAGTGTAGCCTACCCATATCCCTTCAGGTTTGGGGTGGTCGGACGACGGTGAATAGAGGCAGCAACGATGGGCTTCACAGTGATTGAGTTCCTCGATGGGAATGGACTGCAATGGAGCATGGGAATAGGTTTAGGAGAGCACAGGTATTGGGAAAGTGACCTTGGTGAGGTCGGAGGCCCACTGAAGAAGGGAAGGCATCAATGGTAGTGGAGGTGATGAAAGGGTTCACGGTGACAGCTAATCGCAGATGGCAATAGCTACAATGGATCATGCAAGCGGGTTCAAGAAGGCAAGGCGAGCTCAAACCGATCATGAAGCGGCTGGGGACTCCGCATGCTCAGAGATTTCCAGATGGCATGGTTCCAGAGCTATGCTGCACTAGAGGATGAAACGAGTGTGGGGTTTGAGAGAGTGGGCAAGTTGGCACAAGATGATGCGCGTGTTGTGGGGTTTGCTCTCCTGAAAAGGTTCAAGCCTCGGTGGAGCACACACACCGAAGCTCGGGGGGATGGTGCGTTCCGATTGAACCAGTGGAGGAAATTCACCAGCAAGGGCTAAAATGGAAACGACAATAGGGGCTAAGGTCTTGGCGTAGTCGGCTGGCCTTTATATGGCTAGATAAGGATGAAACTCTCGACAGGAACTCATGGCCATCATCGGTTTCTCGTGAGTAACTCGAGCGGTGGTGACTCTCAGGCAGAGCAAAACAATGGGAGGAGCAGGTGAGACCATGGCGACTCCGGCCATCTCCCGTAAGCGCTTGAGGTGGACAATGGCTCGGCTTTTTCTAGGCGGTGTTGTAGCACTACAGGGGTGGAACTCAGCTCTGAGGACGCTAGCGCGAGGTGGAAGAAGATGCCTGACTAGAGCGAGAGGAGATGGGCTGAGGCAGGCTTTCAGCCCAAGAGGAGAGCAGGAAAAAGAAAAAGGTTTGGGAATGTTTTAATTTTTAGATAATGGAAGAGAAAAACTCTCTCGGCCTCTGTATCAAGGATGCACATAGCCCAATTTATTACATAGTTTCAAGTACCAACATAACCAAAAGGATTATAGGTGACTCAAAGCCTTACAACCAAAAGACGACTGAAAGTTAAACTCAATCATTACAAATCATGTGACTAAATCGCCACCCATGAATGTTGAAGATTTGCTTTGCCACAAACTCCTAAATACTTTTTTTTATGAAACTCTCCCAAATCAGACTGGAAATCCAGCTCAGATGAATGTGAAATGCTTGATGAATTAAAGGAGCAGAATGCTAGTGTTGCTGTTACATTAGCAAAACTCGATTGCCAGGTGAAGATAAGTTTTTCTAACAGTACAAATAATTTCATCAAAGAGCTCTTTTATGTGGTTTTTTGGTTGCTTCTTTGTGTTTGTATACATATGATAATGACTATTATCTATAGCAGTTGACAAAACTTAAAAAAGGTTGATATTGTGGTTTGATACTCTTATTGTGAACTTACTACTATACAGTGAAAATGTTATCGCTGAAATTTCAGCAATTACCGGCGAATTTCACTCTTATCAGTGGGTCCTAGTAATAAATAGTATCAGGCAAAAACATTCAAGCCCATTTGAAATCACAACCAGGCCCATCCGAGAACAACTCCCGTCTTCCTATCCCGTTATCTCAATTTGCCCTAACTCTGATTTGTTTGCGTGTGGAGTCGATTTCGGCGGCGACTCCTTGGACTTAATTGAGGCGAGGTCTATCCCTTCGGCGCCACCGGCTCTCTGTGCTCCCTACTGCGCCCTGCGTATTCTCCCCGGCTGTGAGGTCCTTCGACGGCGCCTGCTTTCTCTGGCCATGAGGACGTTTGGTGGCGGCTCCTCTCCCTGGGCCTGAGCTCAGTTGGCAGCGCCTCCACTCTGTGAGGTGAGCTCCCGAGTCCTAACGTCCCGAGTCCTGCCTCCCGAGTACCGCCTCCTATCTTCTCTATTTCTCTGATGCGACAAAAGGTGTCCCGATCTTTCAATGAGAAAGATAATTCGATTTGAGAAGATGACTCACGATTCGGCTACCAATATGCCTGACAATCGCTGAACCAACTCTATGATTGTTATCGACCATACTAGAATCACGATCGACTTGACTACTGTCAGTGTATTAGAACCGATCTTACGTAAAGATTGTTTGATTCGGGGGGTCTCCTAGAGATGAAATCACGCAGAGCGATTGACACGGGATTTTATATGTGTTCAGCCTTCTCCGGAGAATAACAACTCTACTCCTGTGTGTGTACGGATTGATCAGATTCTTGACAATCAAGCAAGAAACTAAGACTATTACAAAGAACAAAGGCTTGTGTTTCTCCTTGACTCGCCTCGCTTCGCCTCCCTTTCACCCTCCGATTGATGCCTTTATATAGCCGTGACGAAGTAGCCGCTTTGTCCTTCTAAGAGGCGCCTAATTAATCCAAAGAATGGGCGATGATGGCGAGAATTACCGCGCATTGGCTTCTTCACGCCGTCCGCGCTTATCTCTCAGAGGTAATGGGGTATTTAAGCACTATTACTACACGGAATAATAGTGCATGTGGACCGTCCGGATTCCTTAATTAATTGGACCCACTCGCTTGTAGGTTTGATTATAAGGTGGTCGTGGTTGACTTGGTCGTAGCAGAACTTACGACTGGGTACAAGTCGTAGCAGGACTTACGACTGGGTAATGGTCGTAGAAGGTCTTACAACCAGGTAGTGGTCGTAGAAGGACTTACGACCAAGTAGTGGTCGTAGAAGGACTTACGACCATGACATAGTCGTAGTAAGACTTACGGCTATGGTGGTGATTGTAGGAGAACTTACAATCACTTGATAGGCCTCCCCCTTATGAATATAAGGGGTACTTCTGGGGACTACGTGACATCATATTTACCCATAATAGGAATTATAGATAAAAGATAAAATGAGGATTATCAGATCCTCGTCATCTAGCCCCCCAGCTTCAAGTGAGAGTAACTTACTTGGTGAAGGATTTGCAAATGGTTCTACGACTATGAAAATGTCGCGGAACCATGGTCGAAGGAAAAACTCTTCGACATTTGAGTGCTACTTTGACCAGGAATTTGCTTGGCCAGAAAGGTTGCTTACGATTATCAAATAATCGTAAAAACCCCTACGACTGTGAGGTGGTCATAGTAGGGCAATCGGAGAAAAACCCTTTCCGATTGTTACTTCATTCGACCAGAAAGATTTGGTCAAGAAAGTAATTTCACTTGGAGGTGACAAAACGAACCTAATTTTCTCGAACAGACCATCTAGGGAATTGCAAACGACTCCTTCAGCCCCCGAGAATGCTTCCGTTGAGAAGCCCATTGTCACCTCTTCAGTCGCTGGAGAGGTAACAATGGAAGTGGTTGAAGGATCTACCTTGACCTAGGTGGCTCCCGAAGTGGTTTCTCCAACTGCTGAGGTTGTAGCTGTAACATCCCAAATCTAGATTTGTGTTTCAAATGTAAGAAAATCAGGAGAAATTAAAACTTTTCTTGCATCTTGAAGACTTGGTCATTTTGGTAATTCTTTTCAAAAGAATTATGGAAAATCCAATTTAAATTCTCTTTTGACTCTAATAAAAAACCCTCCTTGGCAAAGGTCTTTTGCCAAATCCTTGGAAATCTTTTCCCTGAGTTTTTTGGAGGCTTGGCAACACCTCTGAATTATCTCATGATTTTTAGAAATTATTTGATAATTTTTTGGAGGCAAGTCAAACTGGTCAAACCCTATTTTCCTCTCTTCTGGAATTTCTGGAGAATAATTCAGTGCATTAAAATCTCTAAAAATTTTATGAAAGGTTCCTACTGCAGTCAGCAAGCTCCAGTTAAAATTTCATAAATTTTGGAGTTTGTTTGCTACCCCAATTAATTCCTCAAAGATCGGTTATTCAAATTCAAAACCTAACCGGTTTTCACTGCTCCTCGGGTTCGGATCGACTCGGGCTCGAGCCACTTGATTTGGTTCACCAACTAAACGCACCGCCTCGGCCGTTCGGGCGCGAGTGTAGAGAGTCGTTGATCGGCATCGAACGCCCACGCTCGCAGAACGTCGACCATCCGAGCGCCGCCGATCCATCCGAACCGCTGATTCTAAATCGAGGGTCCACAATCGCGTGAACGTCGGACTATTCAACGCTGCTATTTACGCGTGAACCGCAGGATCCAAATCAACGGCCCGGATCAAGCGAGCGATTGAATCGCTTGAATCACCCCGCTCTTCTCGAACCGCTCGATTTCAATCCGACTACCGATATTGCCTCCTTCCTCCGGTCCAGCGTCTCAATCGGCAATGGCGTGAGCAGAGGGGAAAAGAGCGCGTAGTCACATCCATGGTTGACTTTAAACGGCTCGCTCTGCCAAGATTTATTGCCCGCCGTGCTCCTCCTCGAAGCCCAAGTTTCAATCGCCCCGCCGCGCTCGCCGCTCTAATGGCGATTGACCAAGGGGAATATCGCCGCTGCTCACCGCCATCCTCGGCTATTTAAGCTCCTTTGCTTCTCCCTTAGCTCCCTTTAGCAACTCCGCACTCTAGCCATCACTCACAAGCCCACTGGAGCCGCAGATCCTCGGAAGCCTTCTACGCCATCGACGGTTTTGGGGCTTCGTGAAGTCGTCGCAATGGGGTTTTCTTCTTCAAGCCTTACTCCTCTCGCTCCCCTCTACTCATCAAGCTTAACCTCACTCAATTCGGTTCATTTTGTCCAGGACGAGTCAATTCGATTTCCCAATTTCACCGAACCGCATTCTTCTTCGCCCGGCAATTGACTCTCCTACGCATCCATTGCGCTGTGTAGCTCCTCTTAGTCCCTAGTGGCTCGCACCGCTCCCTTGAACCGCGGTGAGCTCTTTGCCGTTTTCGTCACTTTGCGGTCACTTGGTTCCCTCCGGCTTGCCGACGTTCTGGTCCACCGCAGCCGATTTCGTTGGTACCTTTAGGTGCGCAATGATGTTTGGGACCCATTTTGGGCACTTGCTCGCACTGCCCGCCGAGCGCCGGGCGGCGAAGCCGCTCTTCCCCGCTGCTTTTGCCGGACGAAAACAGATCGCATTTTGAACGTGAGTCGGTGCTCGACCATCGATCCGTAGATCTACGGCCCACATTCGCGCGGAGATTTGAATTCATCGCGCGTCTCGGTCTGTGACCCGTTGGATCCAAGATCAACGGTCCCGATGCGAGGTAGCGTGGACCGTTGGATCTCAGATCCACGGTTCGCGTGCGTGGGCGCGTTCGGATCAGCCCGCGCGCTCGGATCAACGTGAATCGTTGGATCCCAGATCCACGGCTCGCGCGCTGCGGAACGCTCGGACCGCCAACGCCTCGTCTGACGTGAACCGCTGGATCCGCATCCAACGGCCGACGTTTAGGGTTTCGCGCGGCCGCTGCGTTAGCGCTGGGACACGGACCGTTGGATCCAAGATCGACGTCCCAGGTTCGGCCACGTCATTTCTAATTTCTGAATTTCCCGAGAGGATTTATTTATCAACTGAAAAATATGATAACTTGTAAAATGCATAACTAATTCATTTCAAATCCTTTTCGGTTGATTCAAATTTTGTTGGTTATGTTTTTAACTAGACTTTAATTTAAAAATGTTTCCAAACTCAGTATAGCTCCAGAAAATTTTGCTAATGAATAGTAGCATTTTTGATTTATAAAAGCTGAGCAAAATTGTTTTGGCCATATCTTTTGCATTAAGAATCCAAATCAATTGGTTCTTGTTGCTAAATTCATTATATATCATGACCTTGCTACTGTAAAATTTTCAGAATTTTTGGAGAAAGTTCACTGTTGAGTCTTTGCGTTTTATTCGCTCTTATCATTTGTTTCTCGCTTTTCGTTAGGATCCGAAGAGCTCATTGACAATATTATTGATCCTCAAGAAAGCACCTTGACCCACAAGCAAGCGTGCAAGCAGTTTGATCATGTTAATCCTATTATTTTCCAGGTCTACTATATTGATTTCAACTCGTATGTATGCATTGCTATTTTGGTTGTCAAATTATGGTTAGTGTCCTATAGTTGCATAATCTGTAGGGCTTATTTATCCTCTACTACCATGATCTTAGGTTATTTGCTGTGGTCGGAGTCCGATGGATGGACTTGGGTCACTTAGTAGCTTCCGATTTGAAATTGCTTAGAAATGCTTAGTTTCGGTAGCAATGGGCGATCATCGGTTTTAGTCGATGATCTTGATCACACATCTAAATATTATTCCATTATGTCTAGCACTTGTGCTTTGTTATTTTGTAAAGTCAAAACCTGAAAATGAAAAATTGATTTGGATTTGGGCAAGTGGTCGGATGGTGGGTTATTGGGTTTGTGGTTGTCTTGCCTAAGTCAACAAGGACCGAACATCTTGTGTCACACTCTCCAAGCAATTTTATGTATAACCACGCGAGAGGATATGGGACCTCTCTTGACTTAGTACTTTGGCGTGTGTTATCTCCGAGTCGCAGGAGGGGGTTGTGTGTGTTGTGTGAAACATGATATGTGTTCTTGTGTTGGGTGTGCGGTGGTGGAGATTCCGGGTAGGCTCTCCACCTCGAGGAGCATTGTAGTTGTCCAAGGCTTTACCTGCGACGGGTAGTTGACCGAGGCTTTACAATGACTCCGACACAACGTATGAGTTTCTATCCATACGGGCGGCTCGTGGGGTAATACACAATATTGGAAATGTCTCAGAGGACTTAGCTGTGCTTAAGACACCAAAGGAAGTGTGCTAATAGCTTGGCAAAAGGCTATTCAGCGTGTGGGTACATTGGTACACCCTCGCAGGATAAAACTATTCGAATAGCCTCGTCCTAGGTTATGGACACGCTTGGTTAGGTTTTGCAAGAGTTAGACTACAACCTTTTAAATTAAAACTTGACATGGGTGGTATGAATGGGTAATTCATGCTATTGTTGTGGTGACTAATGGTTTAGTCACTTCCAGGATTGTTGTTCTCTACCTACTGTTATATTGTTGTCTTTTGTGATTATTTGAACATTAAAAACAGGTTTGTTAAATTGCTTTCAATCTATTACATTATTGCAAATGGAAACTTGCTTTATGCTAAAATGAAACCTACAGCCTCCACTTCAATGAGCTTGCATGTAGTATATGTATAGGTTTGTTATTCCACATGTAAGTCTTGCGAGTACATTCAAAGTACTCACCGGCTTTTGCCGGCTGCTTTTGTTTGCAGGGGAAGAAGGTGAGCCCCAAGGGCCTCACTTTTGTGAGTTGTGCTGTGGATTCGACGACTAGCTTGGCGGTCCGGTCGGTTGCCTTGTGGGTTAAAGGCACACTGATTGGCTCTTTTGGTTTATGGCCATCTTATGGCACTTTTGCTTCCGCTGTTAAACTTCTTTATGTATATGTCGTTTGGCCGGTCGGCCTCTCTTTGTAATAACCATCCTTTATTTATGTTATCTTCTCGTTTGTTGTTTTGCTTGGTTCTATGTGGATGAATGGAATTGATGCATAAATTTTGTAAAGAGGTGTGTATACCGCACTGGAAGTATACATGTCTCGAGTCTCGGATTATCCGATTTGTGATGCTAGGACCAAGTGGATGGTTAAGCATTACAAGTTCGGATAAACTGGTCTCACAAGAGCTATGACTACCGAGGTCATAGCTACGATTATCGAGAGGGCAAATGCGACTACCGAGGTCGAGAGACCACGGAGGCATGCGCAAAGCCTCGTCAAGGTGAGGATGACTTCAGACATCGCGGTTTAAAGGAAGTCGTGGCGTATATTTCTTCCGGTGTCCAAAGAGAAAGTGCAACACGTAATCGAGGATGAAGAATATTTCAACTTCAGGTCGACTTCTTTGGACTCGCTTCATCATAGGATCTGCCGCTTATAGATCTCGCGATCGAGTCCCCATCCCAAGGATATTCCAAATAGAGGAAATACCTTCGACAATGAGCGCCTTGAGAAGGTGTGGTGGGATAAAGTCGCGAGGATAGACAAGCCGCAGAACCGGAGTTGGTGTACTCGACCTTCGCTAGGTCGACCATGAATGTAAGTATTTTAGGATACTTATATATATATATGGCTTTCCCTTTTCTCCGCCTTCTTTTTTTTAAAGCTCTAGAGCAAATTGCCGTTGTCGGTGGGTATCATCGATAACTTTTAGAGCTACGACAAGAGAAAGAAGAACTCGATACAGCGAGAGAGATGGTAAGTTACCGTTATCCATAGTCGTTTTCGATTTGACTACTGTGATAGTGTTTACGAGAGTTGTCATGGAAAACTCATGACAAAGCAATCTGGTCGTAAAGAGTTTACGACTACTTACGACCGTAGTGGTCGAGAAAGACTTACGACCATGACATAGTCGTAGAAAAACTTACGACTAGGTCAGTGGTTGTAGAAGGACTTATCACCAATTGGCTAATGTTCATATCCATTTTTGTCCTTTGTAGGCTGAACAGTGACACAAAGACCTTAGCCGACTCGCTCGATTATGAAAAAGAGGAGTCGAAAAAGCTAAGGATGGAAGTAGTAGACCTCTCAAGAAACCTTCAGAAGCCATCTCCTGCAACTAGAAGTTTGCAGGAAAAAATAAACAGTAAGTGCTGAACTTAAGACTGCTTTTGAATTTGACCTTTACCCAACTCTCATTTCTTTTCCAGAAAAAGAAGATGAGATGAGGAAGCTCCGGACCGAAGTTGGAGAAAAGGCTTTGGTCATTCAGGAGTTTTCTCGTATCTCCAAAAACAAGGATCAGGAACTCGAGGGTCTGAAAACTCGATTAACAGGTAAGCAATTCTTTACCTGTTGTCCTTTTCGAGTATTTTTCCTTTTCTAATGCTAATTTCTTGTTCAGAAATTGCTGCCGAATTGAGAGGCCTCGAAGTTGAAATCAATGAGAAGACTATGATCTACAACGAGTCCGTCCGCATTGCTAAGATGAATGCAGAGGACATCAGATCATAGGAGAAAAAGCACGCTGAAACCGTTGCTTCCCATCAAGAAGAGGTCAAGAAATTGGATTCTTAACTAGTAGGTAAGAAATGCTTTTACCTACAATTATCTTTGTGTTATCTTTCTCTAGAAGTTTATTTTTGTTTGACCGGTTTTATTCTTTTCAGAACAAGTGGTCGAAAACAAGAAACTTCGCGAGGCTTCACTGCACTCAACAGAGATGGAATCAATGAAGACTAGTCTTCAAGGCAACATCACACTCCGAACAATGTACTTGGTGAGCTACATTCGAGGGAAAACTCATCGAGAAGATATCAGAGTGCTCACATAAGTACAATTGGGGAACAAGTCGGAAACTTGCCAGAAATGGTGACCACTTTGAAGGCTAATCAAGCCGAATCAATAAGGGAGGCAGTCGAAACTGCAGTAAGTTACGCTTTGGCGAAACTTAAAGCTCAAGACCCCCGCCTTAATGTGCAACCAATCGAAGCCGACTTCGATCGCCTCAATCGAGGCAAGTCGTCTGCGATTGAGGAAATGCATTGGCTATAAAAAGTGGCGGAGGAAATGCAGCTAGGCACTCCCCCTTCAGAGTAATCTTGTAACGATTTTGTAAAGCAGACATTTTGCAAGGCAGACAATTTCTGTTGATGAGAAATATATGATCCATCTTGTTTCCTGCAAATCATCTTGTCGAGTGGTTAGCAACCCGAAAGATAACTAACGAATGAAAAACCAAAGACTGAAGTTAAAATAATAACTTTATCCTAGGTCATCTTGTTTCCTGCAAATCATCTTGTCGAGTAGTTAGTAACTCAAAAGATAATAGACGAATGAAAGACTAAGAATTGAAGTTAAATTAATAACTTTATCCTAGCCCCCGACTATTTGCTTAGCTTGTTTAGACAATCTAAGTAAATAGTATGTGAAATGGTGTTTCTGAAAACACAGAGAGGTTTGTTTAACTTATAGTTTTTGTTATGGTTGTCAAGCACTGGTCGAAAGAGTAGAAACGGCTCGACACTAGGAAGTTCCTTCTAGTGGGTAGGACCACGTGCAGAGAGGAAAGGCTTCGACTAGGTGATGTTATCATCTCCGACTAGTTTAATCGAACCAAGAACAGCAACTTGAGTTAAGCAAACGTCTTAGAGGACTTTAATAATCCGTTCGCCCTTTTTTTTGTGGACTCGATAAGTCTTTTCCAGTAGCAAAAGTGGGAGACTGAGCAACGCTAGGAAGTTCCTTCTAGTGGGCAGGACCACATGCAGAGAGGAAAGACTTCGACTAGGTGTATCTCTTCCTTCGACCAGTTAAAACGAAACGAGTACACCAAAAGTGGTCGAATAAATATAAGAAAGTGCACTCTACTTAGAAAATTTTTCGGAATTTACTGGAAAAATAAACTAAGATGAGAAGAGTTGGCTTTGAGAACATTTCGACTAGATAGAACCCGAGTTCTCTGTATTGGCAACAAAAGTGAGTAACGAGTTGATGCTAGAAAGTTCCTTCTAGTGGGCGAGGACCACATGCAGAGGAGAGACTTGACTAGATGATGTTACTTGCCTTTCGACCGGTTAGAGAAAAATCGGGTGTTTTGGATCACAGATTGAAAGATTTATCAAAGCACTACTCGAAAATAAGACAAAAGAGGTAGAAGGAACCTGGACCTTTATTGCCTGAGAGGTTAGTCACACATAGAACTTGCGTAACTGATCGATGTTCAAATAATTTGAGAGAACCTGCCCATCTTCCATTGCTAGTCGTACCGACCCTGGCCGAGTGACTTCGACCACTGTGTAAGAACCTTCCCACTTGGGAGAAAGTTTATTCCGATTAGACTTGGATTGGCGAGCCTCAATACTAAGTCACCTACAAAGAAGGTCAGCGAGGTCGACCTTACGATCGTAGTATCTGCGTAGGGCTTGTTGGTAGACTGCAGAACGGATTAGGGCCATGTTTCTCCTTTCTTCGAGTAGGTTAATATCATCTGCTCGAAGTTGTTCCTAGTCGGAGTTGTTGAAGATTTCAACTCGTGTCAACCGAAATTTTAGCTCCGGAGGGAGCATGGCTTCGGCTCCGAACACAAGAAAAATGGTGTTTCTCCTGTCGCCGACTAGTGGTCGATTTAACCGCCATAATACGGAAGGTAATTCTTGTACCCAAGCTCCGAGCGCTTCACGAGTGGGTCAAGACTCGGTTTTAATTCTCGCATTATTTGGCCGCTTGCACGCTCGATCGCCTGCTGCTTTGGGGATGTGCAAAGCATAACACAACTTGGTACCCAACTCGCCGCAAAATTCCCGAAATTTTGCACTTCATAATTGTTTATCGTTGTTCCGTAATTATCCGACTCTAACTCCAAATCGGCTAATTACGCATCTCATCATGAACCTTTTGTCGCCTGCTGTTATCCGATTCTGTGTTCGGCTCGATCCATTTTGTGAACGTGTCAATAGCCACAAAAGGAATTCAAACCTCCGGAGCTTTGGGAAACGGTCCTAGGATATCGAGACCCCAGGTCGCAAAAGGCCAAGAAAGAGGTATTGTCTGTAATGCTTGAGCTGGTTGGTGTATCTGTCTACCATGAAAATGGCATTGGACACACTTCTTAACCACCTCTTTAGCATCGTATAGAGCTGTAGGCCAGTAGAAACCTTGTCGAAAGGCCTTACCGACCAGCGTTCTATGGGAAGCATGCGTCCCACAGATACCACTGTGTATATCATGAAGGAGTGTTATTCCTTCATTTTGCGGAATGCATCGCATGAGTATCCCTTGGGTTCCTCGTTTGTAGAGGACTCCTTCGACCAAAGTATACATTTTGGCTTTTCGGGATAAACGATCTGCCTCAAGATCATCCTCGGGTACGGAACCCTTGTGAAGATACTCGTAGATGGGAGTCATCCAGGTATCCTCGTAATCTAATGAGGCCATCTCAATAGGAGGTGTCTCCGGTTCTTCGACCAGAGAAGGCTTTTGGAGTTGCTCCAAGAAAACTCCTTTTGGTACTGCAGATCGGAAGAAGCCATCCGAGCAAGTTGGTGCATGAGGAAATTATCCTTCGAGGGATGAATTGTACCTCAAAACCTAAAAATGCTTTTCTAGCTTACGATTCGATAAGTACCAAGACATTGTCGAGTTAGAGCACTAGTACTCTTTCCCGACTTGATTCACGACTAGTTGAGAGTCTCCTCTCATGAGTAGTCGACGAATCGAGAGTGCTTTCGCAGCTCGTATGCCGCCTAGCAAACCTTCAGACTCGCCACGTTGTTAGTGGCCCGAAAGTTTAATTGTATGGCATACTTTAAGGTTTCTCCCAGAGGAGATACCAGACCACCTGATTTCGAGCCACTTAAAGTGACCCATCAAAGTACATCATCCATCGGGTCGTGGGAATCGATCGGGATCTGAGCAGTTCAGATTTGTCCATTCGCGACAAAGTCCGCCAAGATCCGGGATTTTATGGCCGTTCGGGACACGAATGGAGGTCGAACTCCCAAGTTCGACCGACCATTTTGCCATGCGCCCGCCGTTTCCTTATTATGGAGGATCACTCCCAAAGGAAACTCGGGCAGATGCCTATTTTGTGCGCTGAAAATAATGCGCAGATTTCCTCAAGACATGAGGAGGGCATATAGAAGTTTTGGACCGAGGGTAACGCCTCCTTAGGCCGTGTAAAACTTCCGACGAGTAAACGATCGTTGTACGTTTTCACGCTCTAGAAACAAGATGCGCTTGCCTGTGGCGTGGCAACTAGGTAAATTAAGAGCGCCTCTTCCGGTTTTGGAGAAACCGTAAGCAGAGCACTCGAAAGGTACCTCTTGACATCCTCGAAGGCGCTGCTTGTTCGCTCGACCACTCAAAACCTTCGTGTCTCCGAGAAGTTTAAAGAAAGGTAGTCCTTTTTCTCCTTGTCGTGCGATGAAACGACTTAAAGCCGCCATGCACCCAAAGTGAGTTTCGGACTTTCTTTTTGTGGTCGAGGGCGATTTGGAGAATGGCCTTTATTTTCTCAGGATTTGCTTCAATTCCTCGTTCAGATACTAGGAATCCAAGCAACTTTCCTGAAGAAATTCCAAACACACACTTCTCGGGATTAAGTTTTAAGTGGTGCTTTCTGAGGTTATCGAATGTTTCTTGTAGGTCAGTGATATGATTAAATTTCTTAATGCTTTTTACGACTAGATCATCAACATAGGCTTCCAGATTCCGGCCTAATTGAGATGAAAAAGTTGATTGCATCAAGCGTTGAAAAGAAGCACCAGCATTCTTTAGACCGAATGGCATTTTGACATAGCAAAAGGTACCAAATGGTGTAATGAATGCGGTCTTTTCTTCATCGTTTAGACACATATTGATCTGGTGGTATCCAGAGTATGCATCTAAAAAATTTAATATTTCACAACCTGCAGTTGAATCAACCAACTGATCGATACGAGGTAAAGGGAAATCATCTTTTGGAGAAGCTTTATTAAGATCAGTGAAGTCTACGCACATACGTCATTTGCCGTTTGACTTTTTGACCATTACAGGGTTAGCCAACCACTCTGGGTGGTTGACTTCTCTTATAAAGTCTGCTTTAAGTAGCTTATCCAATTCTGATTTAATAGCATCTCGTCGATCAGGGGCAAATCTCTGTAATTTTTATTTTACGGGTACTTTATCAGGCTAGCCTGTGCTCGATCACCTCCCTGGGACTCCGGGAATGTCGGATGCTTGCCACGCGAAGACATCTGCGTTAGCTCGGAGGAAGGTGATCAGGGTGTCTTCCTATTTGGGGTCGGAAGTCTCCCGATCACGAGCGGTCTTCGAGGGCTCCCTGCGCCCGAGAGGAACCTCTTTGACTTGGTCGCTCACTTTGATGCAGACTTTTAGGCTTCACTTGCTAGTCGAAGGTTGACTTTCTTCTCGAGTTGGTATTTGACCAACCATCTCGAGGGATCAACGGTCGCAGTTATACGCCATCTTCTTGTCACATTGAATTGTGATCACTCCTTTGGGACCTGGCATCTTAAGACATTGATACCCATAATGAGTAGCTATTAAGAATTTTGCCAAAGTTGGTCGTCCGAGTATGGCGTTATATGCCGTATCGAAATCGACCACATCAAAGGAGATTTTCTCTGTCCTGAAATTACTTGGTGAACCAAATGTTAAAGGAAGAGAAACTTGGCCGATGGGTTTGGCCGAAGACCCCGGTACAATTCCATGAAAAGAGTATCGTACCGGTCTTACCTTTGTCCCGGTACTTGCATCTCGTCCGGGCATTGGTAAACAAGATGTTCAAGGAACCGCCACCATCAACCAAAACTCGATTGACTGACAGCTTGTTGATGGTGGGTTCGACCACAATCGGATATCGACTGATCGATTCGAAGTGATCGGCAACACCCTTCTCAAAAGAAATGGTAACTTCCGACCACTTCGGTAAATTATTGACAAGAGGAGCATCTATAGAGTTTACCTCTCGTCGGCAGCTTTGAGTTGTCGTTTCGACTCATATGTCGATGATCCTCCGTAGATGTGCTTAACGGTATGTTGCGGATCTTGGAACGGCATCTCTTCATCATCTGATGATTTTTGACCACTCGTATGCCCTACCTGCTCGAGAGTGGGGAGTGGTTCTTTGCCATTGTAGTAGTCCTCGAGCTTTCTTTGGAAAACTTCTGATTCTATGAGGTCGTGTCCTTCTTTTTATGAAAAGGACACCACCTTGGTTTGTCGTTCTTTCGATCAGGGCGCTTACCTTTGCCTTGATCAGGGTACGACTTGGTGGTTCGTGGCTCTTTATCGTTCACAGCCAAGACCTCCTTGGAACCACTGATTTGTGGTTTTTGACCATTTATCTTTTTCTTGGCCTTCTTTGTTTTCTTGTCCTCTTTTCTACCAATTTCACTTGGCTCTCGAGGAGTATATGTTTCTCGATCGATAGTGTTGTTCCACTCGACCGCTCGTAAGCGATCGATATCGATCGGCCATCTCAAGAGCTTGGCGTAGATGTTGGGAGGATTCAAAGCAATATCCTCTGTTATCCTTCTACTACGGACTCCTTGCTTAAAAGCCCTGATCACAGATGAGTCGAAATTTCGAATTGAATTACGAACCCGACTAAAGCGCTTGATGAATTGACGCAAAGTCTCGCCGTTGTTCGTTTTATCCGTGCAAGTCGCCTTCTTTTCCGTATGTTGTATGTGCCTTGGAAATTTGCCAAGAGAAGGTCGCAGAGGTGTTGCTGGAGTAGATCGACTCGAGTGGTTGGTTTAATAACCACGATCGAGCGGATCCTTCAAGCACAGTCGGAAGGTAATTTGCCATTACATGCTCTCCTCCTCCTGCTGCTCGGACAGCTATTGTATAGATTTGAAGAAATTCGATGTGATTTTGAGATCCATCAAACTTCTCCATGTTCACTGGTCGAAAATGAGGTGGCAAATAACACTCAAGGTCGGCGAAAATGCCCGACATCCGTAATCACTTCTTGACGCCTTCTGCGCAGAGAAAGAAGGGTTAATGTCACCAGTGATCGTATCTGACGATACCCGCAACAGTCGACTTTGTCTGTAGTAGGTCTCGTTCTCACGAGGAATACTCCTCGTACTCCATCCGTTGCGGATTTCCTTATCGAAGTGGCGAACGATTACCTCTCCGAGGGGCTTCTTGTTCATCAGCCAATCGAAACATATTTCTCCGAGTAGGGGATCGATGCGACTTATTGCCGTGTCGATTTCTACGTGGTGAAATGTTTGATTGACTGGTAGCTGAGGAAGTCGCATTGCTACGACTACCTGATTGATGTCGACGAGGTACTCCCAGTCTTGTCATCACGATTCGAAGCCTTTGCGCGATTTCTTCAGCGAAGAGATCGTTTCCTGGCGTTCGAGCAAGCTCTTGAGTGGGATTTTCGAGCAAGTCTTTGATGTCTTGGAGTTCTTGCACCTCCTTCGACTGATATTGGATGCGCTCAAGGTGTTCTTCGAGTGCAATCTTCTTCCGTCGGATGGCCTCAAAATTCTCTTCATCAGATCTTTGAGGCTTTCTCAATGGAGTGCGAGAATGTCGAGAATTTCCCTCGCGCTCATCAGAGTATTGGTTCTGTCCGTCACCGGTGGTGCCCTTGCCATTACCACGAGGGGGCGCAGTGTGTGATCTTCGGGGAGTGTTCTTATCTCGGCCTCCGTAAGGCTGACCCTGATCTGAGGGAAGGACGAAGACCTCCCGTTGATGATTCTCACTTGCGCTCGAGGCCTCCCGCTTGAGGAGTATTCGAGAGACACCATATGGCGACTTGGAGTAATCCCCTCCAGGTAGGGGAACTATGGGTTATAACTGTCTCCGTCCGCAAATGAGATCTGCGGAGAGACGGTCGGATTTGTAGGAAAAGCATGCTTGATCCCCCTCTCTCTGGAGTTATCCTGAGAGAGAGGATCACCAGATGTTGGTGGAGTCCTGGAATGGTGGCTCTCAGAACTTGTCTCACCAGGTCGGACCGTCTTAGGGGGACTTGGACACTTGGAGGAAAAACTCTCGTCGTGTTGCAAGTCCTCCTGGGTGCGGTTCTGATCGGATTGATCCTTGTCCTTTGAGGGAATTGGCTCCTCTGTTGGACGTATCGTTGTGGGGGATAAGGATCCCTCCTCAACTACATTGATGGGATGGTTTCCTGGAGAATGATCTCCGGGGGCAACATTACCATCAGAGGATGCATCACTCGGCTCGTAGTTGAAACCGGCATCCATGTCGACGTCTGCGTAATCTGCCAAGTCAAACCAGTTCTCCTCGTTCCATTCCCCTGCCATGATTGCATGAGATTGGAAAAAGAGAGTATGTTGACCAAAGATTACCGGAAGATCCCCACGGACGGCGCCAACTGTCGGTGTATTAGAACCGATCTTACGTAAAGATTGTTTGATTCGGGGGGTCTCCTAGAGATGAAATCACGCAGAGCGATTGACACGGGATTTTTATACAGGTTCAGGCCTTCTCCGGGGAGAATAACAACCCTACTCCTGTGTGTGTACGGTATTGACTGTATTCTTGACAATCAAGCAAGAAACTAAGACTATTACAAAGAACAGTGCTTGTGTTTCTCCTTGACTCGCTCTGTTTCGCCCTCCCTTTCACCCTCTGATTGATGCCTTTATATAGCCGTGACGAAGTAGCCGTTTTGTCCTTCGGAAGAGGCGCCTAATTAATCCAGTAATGGGCGCATGATGACAGTAATTACCGGCGCATTGGTTTCTTCACGCCGTCTGGCAGTTATCTCTCAGAGGTAATGGGGTATTTAAGCACTACTACTACACGGAATAATAGTGCATGTGGACCGTCCGGATTCCTTAATTAATTGGACCCACTCGCTTGTAGGTTTGATTATAAGGTGGTCGTGGTTGACTTGGTCGTAGCAGAACTTACGACTGGGTACAAGTCGTAGCAGGACTTACGACTGGGTAATGGTCGTAGAAGGTCTTACGACCAGGTAGTGGTCGTAGAAGAGCTTACGACCAAGTAGTGGTCGTAGAAGGACTTACGACCATGACATAGTCGTAGTAAGACTTACGACTATGGGGGTGATTGTAGGAGAACTTACAATCACTTGATAGGCCTCCCCCTTATGAATATAAGGGGTACTTCTGGGGACTACGTGACATCATATTTACCCATAATAAGAATTATAGATAAAAGATAAAATAAGGATTATCAGATCCTCGTCAACTACGAAGGTCTATTCCTACCTACAATCGAAGAACAAGCAAGAATAAGATAATAAGTAATCTAAATTACAAATATGATTGAATTACTCAAAAGTTGGGGTTCTAAAGCACGATGACACTACTGTGCTAGCCAAACAAGAGGACATCGTATAGTTTCACAAGTGGAAAACTAAACCAAACAAAACCCAAACTCTAAAGTGTCTTACACATGAGTATATATGAGGGAGACAACCAGAGGGTGGCAGCCAAGGGGTGGACACACGCCCCTAGAAGGTACAAGGCCCATGAGCCCAAGTGGAGGTGGCGCAGCACCTTTGGACTCGGATTTAGAATCTACCCTGAATTGTTTTGGTGATTGCGGTGCGCTCGAAAGGAATTTGGAGGTGTGGCCGGATACGTTGGACAAAGAATGAGATAAGCTTTTCGTCATGTACTCATACACCTCAATCGAGTCCGTATGCGACTTCTATGCACGTTTGAAGTCGATGATGTCTCCGAAAGCCGAATTGGATTCCAGAACGTATCCCACTGGAACTCTTGCTTGAGTTGAAACCAAAGTGACGTAGTGGCCCTGAGGAAGAGTTGGGAAAGTCATCGACTTGGTCTTGATGTGTGTGTCGGCTTCCCTTTAGGTGGACCCCAACCACGAGCGTGTAGTGTTGATGCATTCCTCCTTGTATAGCTGCATAAATATACATTTTCATCGTTAGGTAGCATCATATTCACATTTAAAACAAATTAAAAAAGGAATGAATTCACCTTTTTTCAATCTTAGAAGCTATGGTCGTATGCGTTTGTGATATGGTCACATCACTCTCATTACTCAGCGACTAACGGACGAAATTTTCGGCGGCTCCTCTATGTAGGTTGATGTACTGAGCTTTACTCAACGGGGAAAACGCATCGAGAATTGATTATGTTAATCATCTACCAGCCGCTGCTGAATCTGGAGAAACTGCTCGAAAGCGGCTCAAGGTCAATGCCCCTCAGCAGCACTCTGTTCTTCTGAAGCATGGCTCATTGCACGTGATGAGAGACTACACCCAGCGGGACTGGCAACACTCGGTGCCCAAGCAAGCTCTCGTGCTGTTACTTTTGTACTTTCAGCCTGAGCCACAATTTGTTGTATTTCTAAATGCATGATTAAGAGGTGAAAAATTATCAGCAAAATTTCACCGAAATTCATTTTTCGGGCCATCAAAGCCTGCAGAAATTCGTGGTTTAAAATTGCGATTCAAAATTTCCGGCCAAATTTTTTCAAAAACCAGACTGAAATTCTGGAATTACCCTCCGAAAAAAAATTCTACCTGTAGCGTTTTCCCTGCTACTGCATAATAGTAGCTTTGTGTGAACAGCTCAACCAGACTGTGGTTTATCTTTCTAGAATTCTGGAATTACTTGTTGAGAAAATGTCTGAAATTGTGGATATTCTTTCCTATCGGACAGATCTGCATGTTATTGACAAGGAAAATTGTTACGACCCCTTTTCTCCAAGCCCCTCACCACTTACTGTGGCGTGCCCCTGTCAACTGCCTGCCTTGTTCCATGTCCTAGATGAACAGGAGTCGGAGAGTTGATGCGTTAAAGCTTTAGACCTATGGAAGAATTTTTTGGGCCTATGGAAGAAGTTTTGGGGAATCCCTGTTAATTTCATCAAAGTTTTCATTTTTGCACGGCGTGTGATCCATAATTCTCTAGTTGTACTGTGAGGATGATGGCAACTAGCAAAAAAGCACCAGGCGTTCGGCGCAGCACATGGCCGTTTTCACCTGCAGTACTAGCTTGTTCATTGGCCGTGTTCTTATCATGAGGTAAATATGGAACCAGCAGGATGGTCAAACTCAAGAAAAAGAATCCTTAGTCTTCGGGGCAGAGTTGGCAATTTGATTGCTCCATATCCGAGAAAAATCTCAACAACAAGTGAGCTGCTGTTACCGATCGCGTGATGCAATCTGTGACGTGGATGGACGGTTACTTCTTGCAAATGACAATTTTGAGGAGAGGAGGGATCTGTCAGCTGGTACAAAAAATCGCTACAGAGCAAGTTATCAGAGATCTGGCATATGCCCGTAATGTTGTTTCTGCTGATGAAATTGAGTATTTCCGTCTTTATGGCAGGTTCACATGGTTAAAGATATGTTAGAGATAGAAACTCTTTTATATTTTTTATCTACTTTCTGTATTATCTTATCTGTATATGACATACATCTCTTGTACACCTTATATATATTGTCCGTTGAACTTCTGAATACATATACACAATATTCGTAATGTTGTATCAGAGTAAATGTTTTAAACCCTAGCCTACAACCTAACCTTCATCTCTTCGTTGCCCGATACCCCCAGGAGGAGCAATCTCCGCTCCTGGGGGTGGCCTCTCATCATCGTGTACCTGGTTCTCCCGGTCGGATTCATCGTCCGCGAGGAGAGTCACCGCTTGTCGTCTTTGGTCTTCTTAGCCGCTGCTCCAGATCGGGTTGCCCCCCTTCACATCTGGATCGGGTCCTCCCTCCACACGAGCCTCGTCATGCTCCTCGTCACCGCCGCCGTCCCCGCTCGGATCCTCCTGTCCAGATCCAATCTGGATCGGGTCCTCCATGTGAGCCGCCTCATCTTCATCGCCTAGACGTCGCCTGGAGGAAGACACTACCGTCGCCCCGACGCGAGCATGCCTTGTGCAAGGTGCGCCTCCTCCGCACCGGCTCCTTGGCAACCTCGCCTCTGCTCCCGCCGTCGGATTCTACCACCACCGCTGCTGCGCGTACTCCTGAGGTGTCAACCGTCACAGCCACGCGCACCATGGCTTCTCTGCGCCCTCGTCGACATCAGCCACTGGGGACATTGGTGCCATCTCGGGTGCCCTTCCGGCGTCATCCCCTGCTCGACGCCCATGGGCGAGTAGTACCCCTGCGGCATCATCCACCGGAGCCACCCCATGCGCTGCCGTGTGCCTGTGGCCACGCTGACTTGAGTGGAGATGGCCACCGTCTCGAACATCAGTGCCGGCGCCATGTCGAGATCGATGGGCATGGCCATGAGAGAGTGGGAAGAGGCCAAGGCCTAGGTTCGGGATTGTTTTTGGTGGCATCCGGTTACACGCTGCTGCTGCTAGTTCCGATTACACGCTGTTGCTAGTTATCCTTAGGCTTTTCTTTATTTGTATCTTTTCTTCTGTTACATTCATCCAAGTTCGTATCACTTTATCTTTGAGTTCGTCTAAGTCGTACTAACCCATAAATTTATTGTCAGTCGTAGAAGTATAGGAATTCCCTTTTGCATTGTTATCGCCTCTCTTCTATTCGAGCTGATGTAGATCGTAGAAGTTGTTATGATGCCGCCACTTCTCTCTTAGATGGCGCCTCGAGCTTCTAAGGCCACCGCGCTTCTTTCGCACTGCGCTTCCGTTGCACTTCTTGTGCATTGCGCCGTCGCCGTCTTGAGCTTCGATCTGCACTGTCATGTTTCAATCTGTTCCTATTCTGCTTGATTTGGTAGATTTCTCTATTTTTGTCGGTTTTATCATCTTGAAGACTTGAATTTTAGATTTTTCTTAGTTTAGTGTTAACCCTTTCTAAATGCAATACTATTGTATATGCTTTGTATTTGAAAGGGGTGTTAGAGATATATTAGAGATAGGAACTATTTTGTATTTTTTATCTGTTTTTTTTTTGTATTATCTTATCTATATATATATATATATATATATATATATATATATATATATATATATATATATATATATATATATATTGTTAACCTTTAAATACGTATCCATGGTATTCATAACACATACGTCGTGAACTCCTACGACGTACGCGGCAACGGCGGACATGATGCATACGTCTGAAGTGGGGAATCACGATGTGCAAAGGATTATTCGCAGTTCGCCTCTTTCACTGGGGAATCACGACATCGTCCGCTCATTTGCTAAATCAGAAGTGGAATACTTGGGTTAAGAGGGACCCATCAAGCTCGTACGCGCACACAATTTATTCCTCCGCTCAAACAAAATATAGGCTTTTTCTTACTTGTTGACGTCACAAGCATACGATTGTTTTTCAATAGTTTGATCAGCGTGTATACAAAAGTGATATTCCATGTTGGTATTCACATGCCCCAACACAAGTACTGAACATTTTTTTCTCTCCAAGGAGCAGCTTTGGCCATTTCTTTTTATCAGTATACATTTGAAATAGAACATTATCAAAATATTTTTTTACAATTAATTATATTATTTTCATGTTGCAAATTTAATTATTAATAATCCTATTGGTTAAAGATCCAAAAGTTTGAACTTTCTACATTTACAAGTTTTTTTTGTCCTGAGTGTAATGTAATTGGCAGTAAAACTTATGCCGCATCCAAATTTGTTAAAATCGCAATTCTAATCGTAAAATTATACGATTATACGATCCTACAACACCAATACGATTCAAATGTGTTGGGTTGTACCTATTGGAATCGTTGTAGAATCGTACTCCTAACCGTAGATCATGTAGAATCATACATCATCTCAAATTATAAAATATTTAGGTGTTTACTTGTGTCGTATCTCTCAATTTAAGTTGTATGATAAGTACTAAATAATTAGTAGGTTAGACATAAAGATTTAGAGGTTTGGAATAATAAAAATTATTTATTTATTTTAATTTTTATGTAAAATGTTCAGATAATAGCCAGATTGTTAAAATCAATATGTAGTCGTGGCTTGAATGACATAGAATTTAAACTCTGATTTAGACATTTATTAATCAAATTATATGTTAAATAGCCAAATAAACACTCATATAACTCTTGAAATACAAGACACATTGAAAAAATATTTTTTTGTAGAATCAATCCTAAAATGTGATACTACCGGAGTGTCCCAAATCCGATTCGAATCACGATTTTGACAACCTTAGCCACATCAGCTTGGGAAAACATTACACGCAGTATCGGAACTGAACATTGCTGACTATGAGACGATCAAAGTACAAATTCTATCCCAAAACGCACCACCCAGCGATGGCAATTCGTATCTGGACCCAAGTGGCATTTGAACGTATTTTGGGCTGCCGCTGTTATTTTCAGGAAAAATAAAATACAGAGGGCATATTACAAGAAAATGGGGATATACTCTCCTCCCTGAACATGTCAAAGTTGGAAAAATAACCTTAAAATGTTCATAGTAAGAATCAAATAGGTCAATGTGATATTCTAATCTGCAGCACAGATTGAACTCACATGGAAAAACAAGTATGTCCACTGCAGGAACGCTAGCGAATAGCATGGTAATCTGAATTGGATCCGGAAAACAAATGTTTAGAGCTGCTTCCATAACACGTACGTAAGAGGCCTTGCCGCTTCTTCAGTTTACCGTTGGGGTTGATGGGATCGGGTACCAACCTCAGTCGGATGAACAACTTCAGGATTTGGAAGATGATTGGTTCATTGTTCATCCTGATAAATGAGTGGGTAAAAGGCTCACTTGACTCCAGTGCATTGAGCTCCATTTGTTCTGCTAGTCATCGAAAAGGGTAGAGACGAGCAGGTGCTGTACAAAAGATGCCCTCACCGCGGCACGCCTCCGCCTTCGCTCCCTCTCTTCATGACTAAGGTTGGATTCGGGACTGCAAAAAAGAGAGTGCATTAACATTCCCTCGTATCCTACTCAAAAGAAATGTCACTCAATGGCCAATTGCAACTTGCAAATCATGTGACACATACTCCAGATTTTTCTCTGCTGGAGCAGAGTATAAAGTCTAATCACAGTACTCATATTTCATCTACGTAGAAATAAGTGATCAGTGGTGTAGCTCGGATACATTCGATCAAGTGGATAGCCTAAATCAACCCAAAGTGGGCTGTTGGAAAGGTTGCGACTTTTATTTGAATTCAACAGCCACACAGGTGGGTCCAACTTCGTGCGCATGCATTAATTCATTTATTTATTTTTTTGGAATTAGCTACAGTTTAACAAGCCTCACTCCAGGGTTAGACGAGAATACACAATGATGATCTGGTATGGAGCTTATACCTGCCTACACTTTTGCAATGCTCTGCAACATTGGGCATGTATATCTCTCATAATATTGTACTTGAAAAGCGGACTTAATGCAGCAACTAAATAATGTAATATATTTAGACTTGTTTGATCCAAGGTTGTCATGGCCCTCTGGCCAATCGCGGCGACCCCAAGGTGCCAGGGCGAGCAGCACCATCCGCTCATCCAGCATCCCGAGCTGCAGAGGAGAGACGCGGGCAGCAAAGAGGACTGCGATGGGCGACGGGCAGCGGGGCAGATCAGGGGAGAGAGAGGAGCAGAGAAGAAAGGAGAGGGAGGGATAGTACTTGCGAGGCGACGACATGCTGCGGACAGCGACAGCGGATGCGGAAGCGAGCTGGAGTGGGTTGACAACCGGTGGCGGCAAGTAGGGATCCCTCCTAAGCCTGAGCCCTCCCTCTTCTCTCTCGAGTCGCCCAGAAGCCAGATCTGAGCCCCTCTGTCCTAGACCGCTCCTAGTCTAGACGAGCAACCACGTTGTCCACTGCTGGCCGACTGGGCAACATGTCGTCGGCTAGGCTACGCTGTGACAACCATGGTTTGATCAATTTAAGCTCAAGGCAAGTTTAGTCAAACTTAAGCTTATATGTAGAAGAGGAGTTTAGGCTTATCAAAGAACCTCAGAAGTAAGCCAACCGTTTGGCACATTACCTATCTCAAACACCATGTGGAACTTTCAAGTTTTAACCCTTGGAAGCTGTTTTGTTTACAAAGCCCTATAAGTTGACTTACAGAACAAGTCCAAACTAAGCAAAACAAGCTCTTAGTCTGATCGGCAAAATAGGTTAAAACCTGAGCTGAATAGGTAGATATTAAGCTAACCCTGTTTGTCCAAAAAATCCAAAGCCTAAACAAAGGGGTGATTTTTCTACCAGGCTTTTGGAAAACCTAAGTTGCACATATAACTATAAGCCAAAAGCCTGGTGAGAGGTGCTTTTTTGGCTTTTACAAGAGTAGACCATTGCCACTAAACTTCGAAGAAATTACTTGCAGGCATAGAAGTTTCCATCCCAACCTGTTTTTTCTTTCCTCTCTCGCCTCCTGCAGCCGATTCCCCTCCCTAGGGTGGCTTGGCGTCTCTCCTCCCGATTCCCTTCCAAGCATGGTTCGTCCTCCCCCATCTCCACCCGATTCCTCTCCTCCGCCCGGCGCCGTCTCTCTTCCGCCCGACGCTGCTGTCATCCTCCACCATCTCCAACCGATCCCCCTCCATGTCCGACGCCATCTCTCCTCCGCCCAACGCCATCGTCTCTCCTTCCCCCGACGCCGCCGTCTCTCCTCCGCCGATGCCGCCATCCTCGTCCCCCATCTCTGCCGGCATCCCTCGACCTCCGTCGGCCGCGGTCCTACCTCGACCTCCGCCCGACGCCACCGTCTTCCTCCCCCAACTCCGTCGGCCGCCATGGCGCCTCAGGTTTGATCCTCTCGCTGCATGCCTGCTTCGGTGCTTGCTGATTTGCGGGTGATCCGATGGGGTTTTGACCGATTCGTGCTTGCGGGCTGCGGGGTTTCAATCATGTGATGGTTCCAAGATGCAAATATCAATCCACCTATGGCCTGTTAGTTTCGTTCTTTGCAATAGCTTGCTCATATAATTGACTTACAGCATATTCGCTTGTGCCAGTGGGCTGGTGAACATGGATTTGTGCATGAGTGATTATTTTCAGATGTTAGTTGTTAGGCAATAATAATATTGATTTTATCATATTTCACTGAACCATTCATTGCATTTTTAAGATATTTGGTAAGAAGTATGACATATGTTGTCATATCGACGATACAGGCGACCGTGTGGAGACGAGGACTATCTTTATTGTCATGATTAGTGATAGGTCCCCAAATTGTTGTTCTTGCCAGGGATAGAAAACCTTGTACCGGCGCAAATCCTGACCAACGGGTGGTACCGTCGCCAAGAATCGATACCGATGCAAATCTCGGCGGTGGTGGTACCGTGTCGGCGATTCATCGAAATCCGGTGAAAAACTAGGCAAAATTCACAAACTAAATTTTGAACTCTGATTTCTGGAAACCGGTAACCGGACCGGTTACTGCCCGGAAACCAGAAAAACCGGTCGGAATTTTGAATTGACGAATTTTGAATTCGAAAGTGTTCAATGAAGTGCATATTTAGCTCATACAATATGTAATCTAGCATATTTAGCTCATACAATCCGTAATTTAGCATATTTAGCTCATATGAAGTGCAAACCGGCTGGAACAATAATTTAAGCATATTTAGCTCATACAATACGTAATTTAGCATAAAAAAAATGCCTAAACCAACCTAGGAAGTACATTATGCAGTCAAAAATTCAAATTTGAATTTGAAAATTTCCAGCTGGTTACTGTTCACCCGGTCCCCACCGGGAAATCCGGTTACTGTCGGTAACCGGCTGGTTTTTCCCCTGGTTCTTGCTATTGTCCTTCACAAATTGTTGTTAGTTGATTCGGATTTCAGAACTCCAAATGATTGATGCTAATGAGTTGTAAACTGATTCAGATTTGAGTCTCTATGTGCTAATGTGATCTGTGATTTTTTTTTTTTGCAAGATTTTGTGAATGGTTGTTCCAGTGAACCATGGCCATGTTAGAAATTTAATTTTCTTTGATCTTTTTCCTGGTTTGTGGTCGTGGTGCTCAGGGGAATCAAAATGGTGTTCTTCTAGTATGCATTTTGGTCTTATAGAAAATCAGAGTGATGTGAAAATTCTATTTTATCATCAATAAATCGTATGTATGATCGAATTACGTAGATATGGCATGCATTACTAATTTCAAGTGAAATAACAGGAATTTCAAGTGAAATAACAAATGAAAATTTTGAAATAGATGATGATGGCTTTATTAGTGCATGAACAAATGGTAACTTGTATCAGGGGTAGTATTTCTAACTTTACAACTTTTAAGCTAAAACTCAAGAGACCAAAAAAGTTAGATTATCAAAGGCCCTAGCTTGGCTTAAAAGCTAGGTGCTTATAAACTGCTTAAGCCAAAAAGCTGACTTTAGGCTATAAGCCAAAAACCCAAAAGCCTAAACAAACATGGCCTTAGTATTAACCCGTATTTTTAACAGATAAGCTGAATTTAGTGTGAGTAGTTATGGAGCTTACAAGTCTATAGCAGCTTATAAGCTGAGTTTACCCAAACAGCTTTTATAGCTTACCAAATACAAATGAAAATTAAGCTATACACAGCTATACACAATAAGCTAACTTGTAGGGATAATAAAACTAAGCTAGGCCAAGAATAAAACTAAGCTAGGCCAAGCAAGCCATTCAAATTATTTGCCAGGATCCAGATTTGAACAGGTGAAATGAGGATTTTCAGTTCAAAAAGGGTAAAATAATTCACCTGACATAGAGAGCCAAAAAACCACATACAGAGCAAACTAATAGTAGTAAGAGATGGGAAGGGCATTGATCATACCTTGTCTTCCAAGTCTTTGAAGGTAGTGCTCTTTTAAACCAACTATTTTCCACCACAGCAGGAGCAGAAGATTTTGTTGTATCTTTTGCTTCTGATGAAGACAAATTTAAAACGAGCGAAGATAGTAGTGAATCAGTGACTGAACTTGATGTATCGTTACCACTGGTTCGACTACTATTTCCAAGAAGCACCTTTAAGTAGGTCTCCTGTAGATCTCTCCCTGCAAGGGGGATAGCATTGTTGCTAGGTAGAGCAACTCTATGTAATCTGTGATGTCTCTGCAAGTGGCTCATCATTAAGGAAACATATGACAGCTAAAATTATGCAATGTGCCTACGGAGATTTAACCATCTAAAAAAGGATATTTTAAACAGGTAGCCATGCTGAAGAGTTATATGATCCAACAAGTCCTTTGAAATCCTAGCCGAGCAAACTGGGCAAGCCTGTGGAATATAAAAGCAAGGTTAGGAACTGTAGAATTATATAACAGGCCTATTAGGCTCAGCTGCTCTTAATGCCATAAGTTGGCTTCTCGTGCTTATGGTTTATAAGCCGGAAAATCTGGTTTTTGGCACAAGCCCAAAAACCCATGTAGGGAATTTCTTGATTATATGCATGGTGGTGTTTGAAGAGGGAAAAAGACCCAAGAGGCTTGTGTGGGAACTGGGAAGGCCACACCATAGTTCCGTATATAAGCTGAAGCCAGCCTTTTATGCCCCTCAGATAAACTGGTTATTTGGCTGCAACTTTAGTTTATGCTAGGGATAAGCCACAAGGCTGGACCAAATACCCTAATGACAGCTACATTCAATTTGACAAGGCAGGGCAGTGAGATAAATGAAATATTAACTTCTATTTTTTTATTATTAATGCCCTAACAGTCTATAAGCATCGTTGTGGGGATAACAGGCCAAACAAAGAAGTAATTCTACCTTGGGGTGTGTGTTCTACGTGAGCATTATCGTGGACAGAATTAAACATGCTAACTGTTACATAAGACAAACTTTTGCTCAATTCAAGTTCAGTACTTTGAAGAAACATATGATGTAGTACATCTCATTACTGACAAATGTTCATGAGCTGAAAATCTTATAGCACCTAACCAGTTTTTAGCTCAACTCAAGTTCAGAATGACCACAACTGATTTTTTTTCCAGCAGAAAAGGTAGCTCACTCATGCTCAGCTACTGTCTTGATAGTTACTAGTTTGCTACACATGTTTGCAATAGTTTGCTAAACCAGTATGTTCAATGTTTCTTTCAATATCTCAGTACTTGTATCTCACTAAGCTTACACACATTAATTATATGAGAATCCCATCCGTAAACCAAAGAAGAATACTGTAGTTGCCTGATGCACCCCCTTTCCTTTTCGTTGTAACTTCCAATATAATATGGCAAAGTGCGAAAGTGCTTATGCATTCTCATCAGCCAATTTTCAAAGGCCTAATAGCAGATTTTTATGAATAAATCTCCTGCCAAAGAGGTTTCTTATGTTGAAATGAAGGAAATATGTGAAGCGCTGTAATTTCTAAGGTGGCCATTGAAAAACAGGCCTTGGCCTTCTATTGTCACAGTGACTCTAAAATACTGTACTGTAAGTCCGTAATAAGTTCTGAGAACTGAAAAAAAAAAAGAACTTGAAGAGGAATTATCACCAGGGTTCACAATTTCGTCGAAATTTCGGAAATTTCGCTCCTTTCATTACCCTCCGAAATAAATATGTTTCGTTCAAAAAAAAATTGGCAACATTTGAATTTGGACCCGGCCCAAACATTTCAAGTGCCTGTTTGAACATTTCTCCAAAACTCGGTCAAATTTCGTCCAAAATTTGGTCAAATTATGTCCAAATTTCAAGCGCCTGTTTGAGCATTTCACCAAAATTATAACCGAGATTCCGGCAATTTCGGGCCGTTCACCCCCTAATGAAATAAATTGCAAAACAAAAGAGTCTTTCCTGATTATCACTCCCTCAGACCCTCACTGTCCTCCCTGTAACAAACTACATAGCTTGTGGCCTCGACACATAGTCCTTGTATAGAGTGAGTCCTGACTCCTGATAAAGCTGGCCATTTGAACTGGAGTGGTGTGGTTTTCTGTGGGTTTGGAGAGGAGGAAGAAGCTGTGCATGAGAGGTTGGATCGGAACAGAGTGGATAACGAGGTACACTCTTTCCCGGCCAGCGACGAGGCTCTGAACAGCAAGAGGGATTTCTAGAAGGCTTATTCTTTCTTGCTTAATTCCTAAGTATAAACTAGATGTCCTTTATATGGAGGACTAACCACGAACCAAGCATATCCTGAAGCGATAGATTGCTATCTGAAGTATCCTGAAGGGATACTGCTTAATTAACTAACTGACTGCACACAATCTTTAGTTTCCTAACTCATCTCCTAATGCCTTCCGATGCTAACTCGTAGTCAAGCAGCACACGTGTACCTACCCGCCGCTGTCATCAGGACTCCTGCTCCTGCGCTGATATGTCTTGCGAACAAAAGAGTCCACAAGACCACAACAGAACACTTGACTGATTACTGAATAATAACCATCCATAGCTTGCCAATAATGAACTTAGGGCCTGTTTGGTTGCTTGCCACATGTTGCCACAATTTTGTGCCAAAAGAATGGCAAGCCACAGATTTTGTGGCCAACAATCATTGGCCACAAGTGTGGCAACATTTGGGGAAAAAATGTGTCAATGACATGTGGGATATAGGGGCAAAAGGTGTGGCATGCCACAAGTTCGGTGAAGAACCAAACACTAGTCTAGCAAAGTCAAACCTTCTAGACTTTTCTCCCGGGCTTAGCATGATAAGTATCCACCCAATCCCAAAAACAATACAGTGCTTTCACCAACTGTTATGGCCATGGGCCTAGCAGCAGAAGTTGTGCATGAGGTAGCTCGGTGTGCTCCTTGCAGACCAGGAAGACAGCTAGGAGGCTTTCTTAGGAAATAAGTCAACTAGTTGCTCATTTAGTTGGATAAGATATGGTTAGCCCTATTCTTTAGGGATAAGATTTGTTATTTTGTTTGATGTTTGAGTTGTTCGGTTAGTTCCTATTCTCTTCCCCTCTTCTACAATCAGGCCTCAGAGCCTTGACGGGCAGCATGGCCAGCTGATCAAGGGCGAGTGCCCTAACCTCGGTCCTCATATCCTTACCCAACCATGCTCAATCAAAATGAACTCGAGGACAGTAAACATGTCGTATACAGTGCAGTCAGTCTATGCAATGTGCTATCTTTCTTTTTCCATGTCAACTTCACTATCCAAATTGTCATAATTATGCATCCAATTGTCAGTATCATGTGAGTGAACGGAAAAAGTGAGTTTTGAATTAAAAACAGTTACCAACAGCTCACAGCTAGTAACCAATGGGGAAAAAATCCAAACCTTAAATTTTAATTTAATTGAGAAGATTGAACTTGGGCAGTTTGCCAAATCCAGTCTTGGGAAATCCAGTAACAACTAGTTACCAGCAGGATTTGGTTTCTACATTAAAGCTTTTATTTCTCGAGAGCAAAATAGATCCTAATACTTTCAGAGTCCCATGCTCAAACAAAACTAAATGCAGCAACTAGATTTAATTTCTTACACAGCTTCATCCTCAACCCAAATGAATGTTTAATTAATCATGTCAGAAAGATATCAAACTATACAAACAATGCATTTGTACCTGGGTGTTGCAAGCCCAGCTTTAAACATTCATAGAGAACTATCTCTCAGTATCGAAATGAAACATTTTAAAGAGGAGATGACTTTGTATAAGAACTAAAAGAAGTTGCTCCTGCAGCATACCAACTAAATTAAGTACCAAATTATATAACTAAATGAGGAAAAACAAATTCAAGCAATCAGATCAGAAAGGACAAACATGTGTTTTATGGTAGACACTATCTAACAAGTGCAAAACATGACTAGTTCCGTTAAGTTTCTCCCATTGTTGTCAAGACGTCGCATAATCGGCGATTAATCATACAGTCGGTCAGGGATCACCACTAGGGACCAACGACTCGGATAGTTTGTCTAGTCGGACGACTTGTCAACTAGATGTCGACTAGTTCCGACTAGACGTCGACTTGGGAATTCAAGTCCGGCGACTAGCAGGGCTGAGGCCCACTGTCCTGGTACGTAGCACTTTCCCCTCCCCTCCCCTTTTCCTCCCCACCCCTCATCATCTCCTTCTTCTTTGTAGATCTAGCAAGTAGTACAGTAGTAGAGTAGCTGCTCTGTTTCTGAATTTCAAAGAAAGATATTCAACAAGGAAGAGATGTAGGGCTCACAAAAAGTAAGTCTTCTTGCTTCTATTACCATCCTCTTTATTCCAATGTACAAATGTGAAGTTCAATTGATGATATACTATGTATGTGTCCAATATAGTCTAGTTACTCTAGTACATTGAATGCCCAGTCCAGCCATGCCATATTGCCATGTCTGCTGCCCAGCCACAGATTAGTCGCGACTAGTCAGCTGACTAGTCGCCCAACTCGACAAGTCAGTCTTATGGTGACTCGACTCGACTTTAGGACTTAATAACAATGGTTTCTCCTCATAACTTCTCCCCCAATCTTATGTATTAGTTCCCCGATCAGATGCACAAAACTCCTTCACATCAAAATGTACTAACCTATGCAAGAAATCTACAGTGTTAATCAATGTCTGGCCAAAATGAAAGAAGTACCTACCATGGCAATGATTTTTCACATATTTGACTTATTTGTGGATATTATATTAAGTGTTAGATACAAGAAGCACGTAACACATTTAGAAAGAATGAAAAAGTTCAGAGATACTTACCACAACTTTAGACTCAAAAGGGTGTTCATCCTCCAAATGGGCACAAAGAGATGTAATATCGTGATCTTCGTAGCAATAAGGGCATGGGAAATCTGGACGTACCTCGTCCTCTGGTTCAATATCATCATACCCAAAACGATCTGCAAATGAAACATTTAAAACGTACGCAAAAGGTTTATGTAGAGAAATATCAATGATATTTTGAATCAGGGTCCAATAAGGCAAATAAATTGAACACGTAAGAAAGAAATATAATATCAAAGAGTGCATTTTTTATCTCATAGAACCGAAAATTTCTGAAGTTCCCAAAAGGCAATATTGTAAAACAAAATCCAAAAGCACCATTTCACATATAAGAACCCTAAGCAAGGCTTGCAACCTATATGTGCAACAGAGCAAAGGTGGCATTTTTACAATAAATTCATACATGAACACCTCAAATAGTCAAAGGATTATACTCTTTTGACATAGCAAGCAATACAGCGTCAAGTACCAATCTTTTAGACAAATTTAGTAATGCAGGCATAAAAGAGGACGACTGAAATGCCGCGTGAACAAATAAAAAATTATCTTAATTCTCATTACATGCGTAAAATTTGTTTATCTTGGGTGAAACTCAAGCATGTTAAAGGTCAAATCTTTTTACCGAGTCTGATAACCACAACAACGCCAGGAAATGCGATCAAAATGAATGAAACTAGGACGCATTCCCACCGCAAGCTCAAGTTTTTTTCTCGGGTGCTCGCTAAAGAACATAAATCCAAGAACAATCGAGCAAACTCCTATAAATTAATCCATCACGACCAAGCCCCGCGAATCCGCGAGCAAAGAATCGAGATCCAACAGAAACCCCGCGCCATGGCATAGTTTAATCCAGACAAATTTGTCACGCCAGATCATCGTCGCCTCAAGAAAGCCGCACCTTTCTAGGCCGGATCAAGAAAGGAGAAGGAAGGATACCGTGGTGGGACGCGGTGGTAGCATGGTGATGCTGCGCGCGGTGCTGCGCGTACTGGCGCTTGGCGGCCATGAGGCGCGAGATCCAGAGGTCGGAATCCATGGTGGCTGCAAGCTCCTCTTCCTCTTCCTCCTCCTCCTCCTCCTCCTCGAGTCGGCGCCGGAATCTCTGGCTCCCTCCGCGTCTGACCTTCCTCCTCTCGTCGCCTCCTCGTGGTCTCCGCTCTCTCCCACTCTCCGCGGCGGCACCACTAACCAATATATATACACATAAGAGAAGAAAAAAAAACAAAAAAAAAACAAACCATTAGTAGCCACTCTATTTCTAGAAGTGTAGATCTCTTAGCTAAGAAGTTTCACTTTCTAGAAGATAAAGGTGATTTCTATTCCATAAAAGTGACTCCTACCAACCCTAAAGTATTTGTTTAGACCTTAAACCATATGTAATTAGCCAATAAGTCTAAACTTTCTCTAAGTGTGTTTAAAAGAAAGAAAGTATCGTAAAATACCAAACTACAGATGTAATATTACTTACTTAAGGTAAACTATTGTTTTTATTATAGTTGGGTTTTTCGAAAAAGAAAATCATATGTAAGTTAGATTTGTGGAGATGAAGTAGTTTTTCTTTATTCTGTGAATTTTTTTTGGTATATTCGTATGAGAAAAGGTTTTATGCTAGGGACCCTATAGGAGAAACATCAGACGGTAGTTCTGTAAATTCCCCCTTAAGAGTTAGGGTGGTGTGAACAATAGGTCGTAGAAAAGTGTTTCCTTCGAGTGAAACTGCCTGGGGAGACGATAAAAAATTTCCTTATATGGTTGTGTTTTAGAACGTCTAGGAAAAATATTAGTTATTTTTGAAGCAAATTTAGCAATAAATATGGTGAGTACCGAGTAGGATAAAACAACTACTGCTGCACAAACCGGTCGAATATTGGTTTCGCCAACCTGCAAAAGATCTTGAATTAAGTTATATACTATTCACGAATACTATTTATAATACTATTCATAATCAAAATATTATTCAAGAATACTGTGAACGAATATCAAGGACGAATATTAGATGAATATTTTGGATGAATATTATTCATAACACTATTCATTAAATAGTATCAGAAAATATTTCTGAATATATATCACACAAATATCAAGAACAATATTTGTGATATACATATACTCTGAATATATAAACATATCTAGTGCTAATGTGTTAATACTAATATTGACAGTTGGAGATAGGAGTATACATGGTGTTTAATGAAGACGCATTAATAAAAGTGCATTGAAGGTGGAAACATGCAGAGTGATTAAATGGTTTACAGATGGGAGTCCGTATTAATATTAGTTGTTCAATTCAGATCTAATAGTCAAGATTGGTATTAGCATTTTAGCACTGAATTGCCTATTATCACTAGATATGTTCATATATATATATAACTGGGTTGTCATTTTTCCTCTCTCTTTTTTTGATTTTATGTTTTAAGGATGGATACTTGAGACTGGGTCGTAAAGTTGCACTCACCATCTCGCTTTGGTCTTACAATGTTTTTCTAGTTTATTCATTTTATACACAATTTTTTATCCATTGGCAATTTGGTATACATGTGATTGTGTCCTGGGAATGCAGATGCAGGGTGAAAGAGGTATATGGCAGCGGTGCCAACATTCCTAACTATAACTTGTGGCAATGTGATCGAGTCAAGAAAGATGGAATGGAGAGGGGAGAAATACTTGCCAGCCATCTATTCATCTTTTTTACTCTTTTAAATAGGAATCTAATAAACTAGAATTGAGTGGAAAAGACCGGAGGAAATTGGTAAATGGAGAGGATTGAACTCGACTAAAGACATTTAGGATCGTCAAACGTCAGGTAAATCCTGACAAAAAAATTTCTCTTGAAAACTCATATGCATGCATATATGTTATCACATCAAGCCAAGCTCGAATCTAAGCCTTTCTCTTGTCCAACACAATCTATTTTAACAACGCTATAGAAGAGAACAGACGAAGAGGAAGGATCTAAGTTTGGCACTGTTGTGATCTCCTATTGGGCACCTTTACTGACGGGCTCTGCCGCTCACTTCTAGACCTCTATTGTCGCCCTCTACCGGAGATCAGAAGCGGTCATCAGAAGAAATATACAGATGGAACCAAGGACGGAGGGAGGGGGATTGGGGGAACCTTGGAGTGCTTGGTGTACTCCAAAATGTACACACTAGCTCTTTTATTAGTAATGGTGTACCGGAGTATGTCCAGAAGACCTTTTGTAACGATGTTTTGTGATCAATAATTTATCGGCATTCTCTCAAAAAAAATGTACACGTTGGTTTTGTTTTTTCCCCTCTGTAATCTCTATTACTTAAAAAAAAAGAGTCAGTGATGATGGTTCATCTGTCTCCCTTCCCACCTCTCCCAAAACAAAGTATGCCGACATGTGGGCCCCATCAATCAGCAACCCCCCTCAAAATTCTTCGTGCCCTCGCCACATAGCTGGCAACCTCGGCCTAGTGGGCTAGCCTGGCACGACACACACAGTACCGGACCAAGCACGACCCATTAGGTCTGTTTCTTAATTTATGTGATTTTTGTCATTTTTGAATTTTTTATATAGTTCATTTCATAAGTTTATATTATTTTTATTTGTAATTTTTTGAATTTTATATATTTCATGGGATTTTTTATTTTTTTCAAATTTAAAGCCAGATGGGCTAAATGGACCAACATTAGCTCGACAAGCTAACCGTGCCCGAGCTAACCCGGCACAGCTTATGAGGCTATCGAGTCATACTTGGGTCGTTGTCTCAACTGGGCCGGCATGTTACTGCCCGTCAAAGTAATGGGTCCGTGTCTAAATGGGTTGTTCCTAGATGGGCCCATGCCGGGCTGCTCATTTGGTCACCTCTGCCCCTGACGACACTGTTCCCACCTGATCTTCACCGTACTTCAAGTTCTTTTTTATTTCCACTATTTAAAAGTTAGAGTTGGTGATCGTCTGTCCTCTCTACCCTCTTTGGCATCCGTTGGATCAGCGAGCGGGGCACGACAACCCAGATCGCGTTGCTGAGTACAATGATGGTTGACGATAAGACATATTAGGTCTGTGATTTTTTTAATCTGTGGCAAAGCACGAGCATCGGACTAGTTAATCATAAACTTCAAGTTCTTAGAATGACGTCCTTTCATATTAGATGCAGAAAGGGGTTCAACTTCAAGCTTATCTGATCTGAACTTTTTGCACGCAAACAGCCTACCATTTTGCCATAAGAATTATTTTGAAGTGTCGTCTTTGTTAGGAAGTACGTCGAGTTATGTATCCATTTCAGTCCTAAAGCTTGTAAAATCAAAAGTAATTCTCTTGATGCATAGCAGTTGTATATTTCATTTGCATTTATTTTAAAACATATTCATTCTATTATTGTTTTGGCTGGCATACAACATTGTTGTGAGACCCAATCCCAAATAAAAGGATGAATCAGGCCCATGGCCCATGTAGGGGCATCAGCATGAGAGTTAGGAATTTAGTCTTACTTGCTAGTTGAGCAAGAGTTACACTAACATATTAATCCTAGTGCTAAATGTACTTCAACCCCCCGTGTTAATCCTTTTACGCGAGCAAAGATGAAAGTGTAAGCGGGATTGGTGTGAGTGCGTGGTTTATCTAGCGTACGGGTAAATTTAAGCCTATTTGGAGCTCGACTTTACAATTGTCTTCTCCGTTGATACTCACTAGGATGATAAGAGCGCTACGCTGCGCATTGTAAAGCAGGCTGAGGGACCTCAAAACGATTTTGGAAATTCCAGGGGGCTTTTTGCAAAAAAAATGTAGCAAGACCTCGATGTTATTTCAGAAACCGCAGGTGGATTTTCACACAAAAAAATTATATGGAGGACCTCAACGTGATTTCGGAAACAACATGGGGCTTTTCGCAAAAAAACCAACGTGGAGAACCTCGACGTGATTTTGGAAACACCATTTCGCAAACAAAAACCTGACATGAGGACCTAGACATGATTTTAGAAAGTACAGGGGCCTTTTCACAAAGAAGCCTACATGGCCCTCTGGAGCTCGGCGATCTCTTGGCATGTTAGAAAGAAAATATTACTCAAGATATGCAGGTGACGTTAGTTGTACTCATGCTTATTGTATAATCCATTCACTCCTCCCACCTCCCTCTTCCTAGAAAACCTTTCGGGCTTGTTTAGATACATTATGATCTGACTCAATCCCTTCGAATTGGCTTAAAATTTAAACTAAAATCCCTTCTAATCTGAAGGGATCGACTCTAATCCATCCCTATCCAAACAAGCCCTTCGGTGGTTCCCACTTGGCTGTTTGGTCATCCTTTTCATTGCAATCAAGTGAGGCCATCCATCCCTATACCAGTAGGTAAGAAAAAAAACCGGATTTGGAAAATTTACGGAGGTTGGTCGGTAGCTGATAACGGGGCGGTAACAGGGCTTGCCATGTTATTTCCCGACATTTTTCATCAAAGGGTTGATTTTCTCCCCCTAATGACGGGAAACTATCCTCATCAAATATATTATCAACGAATCGGGCAGTATGCAAATCTCCTGTCATAGGGTCCAAATATCTGATTATGGATGTAGTCTTATAACCAACGTATATCCCATACTTATGGAGAGGGTCCATTGCAGTTCGCTATGGTGGTGGTATATGTACATAAACCTTGCACCCAAATTTGCGAAGATTATAAATTTTTGGTGCTAACCCTTGCGTTAATTGCATAGGTGAATGGATATTATATGTCGATGGTCTAAAATTGATGAGAGCTACTGCGTGTCCCCAACATGTAGTTGGTAAATTACAATTCTGCAAACACGGTCGGGTAATAAATTTAATCATTTTAATTAATACCTCTGCTAGTCTATTCTGGGTGTGGACATGTGGTACGGAATGCTCAACTTTAATTCGCGTTGCCATGCAATAATCATCAAATGCTTTTGAAGTAAATTCTCCGGCGTTGTCCATTCTGATGGACTTCACATGATGATCAGAGAAATTATTTTTAATTTTAATTATCTGTGAGATTAACTTTGCAAAAGCACGATTTTTTGCAAATAATAAACATATGTGTGACCATTTCAAGGAAGCATCGATGAGCACCATAAAAATACCTAAAATAGCCCTAAAAGGGGCTGAATAGGACCGCAAATATCTCCCTGGATGTGTTCCAGGAATGTAGGGACTTCATCCTGCACTTTTAGAGCAGAAAGTCTAGTAATTAATTTTTCGGTGGCACATGCAGGGCACACAAAATCTTCCTGATTTGAAAATTTCTTTACATTGATGTTATGCCCCTGTGAATCGTTAATTATATTTTTCATCATTCTAAGACCTGGGTGGCCTAATCTATCATGCCAGAGACAGAAAAGTTCAGAGCTTTGAAATATGGTTTTCAGAGTAGTATAGGCTGCAGATGCCTTAGTATTAGTGTAGTATAGCCCAGTTTCAAATGAAAGAAGTCGTTCTAATATCATCCTTCCACTTTTTCACGCTTTGTAATGAGCAGGTATTTCTTACCATAGTCTTCTTTAGTCTTTACGTGAAAACCGTTAGCGCGAATATCCTTGAAATGTTCTAGTCGATACTCGGTACAACCAGACTTCTTCAATGACCAAAGTTGTGTCCATTGGGAGTATAATTATGGCTCTTCCTGAGCATATTATACAAGCATCGCTGCCCGCGATTGTCGTAAGACTACCAGCATTCTTGTTGATCGACTGAAATAATTTTGTCTCTCTTAAGATGGTATTTGTTATGCCGCTATCAGCTAAGCACACTTCCTCCATAAGGCACACACGCGTTATAATATAAAGTATTTTATTAATATGCAGTAGAAAGTAATCAACACATAAATAAAATACTTCAAATATCATAACATAACTTGCTATTATAAATATAGGAAGAAAATATAAGCTTTGTAGAACTTATCACAAGAATTTAATATGTTACTCTCCTAGAGCTTGCAACCATTATTCAAAAAATAAAATAATTCAATGTTCCATCACAACCACAAATTGCAAGTGACTATAAAAAAGATTTAAGTACAATGTGTGCACTAGATCAAATTAGCGAAGTACTTAGAAAATTCTACCTGAATCTGCCCCATGACGATCTTCTCCTCTTAGGCAACTACGGCTGCGGCCGCTGTGATGTCCAAAGAAGGGGTGATTGGGGCAGCTACTAGGTTGTCCACATTCATGAGTGCAACTAATGGTTGTGGATCCTCCGTGCCTGCAATGGTGAGGTGTGCCTCATGATGTTCATTGTCATTCTTCTTAGACTGGAAAGCATCAATAATATGTTACGGCTCACGGCAAATCTATGACCAATGCCCCCATATGCCACATTTGTAGCATCATTGGTCCTACTTTCCATAGGGTTTATCATCATGCTTCCTTTGTCTGCCCTTCTTGGTTTGAGCATATGGCTTGACCTTGCGACCCACGTCCTTACCCTTCTTCCCCTCTCCTTTGTGATAGGCTTTCTCACCTTGTACCTGCTAGCATTGGTTTCATGGCCAGCATTGCTACTAGGCGACTGTGAGATGTAGCTCTTCCTTAGAATATCATCTTGAGCTTCCGCAACTTGCATGATGTCAATTAATTCAACATACTCCTTGTAGCTGTCTTGACGATAGTTGCGTGCGGATTGCACCGTATTCGGGTGAAAAGTAGAGAGAGTCTTCTCAATCTCCTACTCATCTGTGATTACCTTACCACAGAGTTGAAGACTGGTACAAATTCTGTGCAAGGTAGAATTGTACTCTCACACGGTCTTGAAGTCAGCAAAACGCAATCAGGTCCATTCCCACTCTGCCCGAGGAAGAATGGTGTACTTCGTCTTCTTGAACTGCTTCCTCAGTGCAGTCCATAAAGCTAGTGCATTCTTCTCTGCCATATACTCATTCTTGAGCGTTATGCAGAGATGGTGTCTGAGGAAGCGATGTGCCTAATCATTTTCCTCAGTAGTGGGATTGGTATCCTTTGATATGCCAAACCCGATGGTAGCACGGAGCTTCTTGGCCCCAAGTACAATCTCAACGTTAGAGGCCCAAGTCAAGGAATTCTGGCCATGCTGGGCCAACTCTTCGAACTCTCGGTTCCTGATGCAGTCATCTACATATTTATGCAAAGAGTTCATAAAATTATTGCTAGTAATTTGCATAAATGGTTGCAAAATAATGGTGTACAAAATTCTTATGATGTTCCTGTATTTTTCTATGTATTTTTCATGATTTTCTGCTATTTCAATGATTAAAAGTAATATAAACAATCACACATAATCAAAATAGTAAATACAATATATAAATTGCATAGAAATAATAATAACAGAGTTAAGCATGCTTCAAATACTCAAAACGATTCAAAATTGAATTACCAAGGCACTTTTCTACTGGAATAGAATTCTGCATTTTCCAAGGGCTAAAGTGCTAATTTTCAGTTCTGAGAAAAATTACGCGTAATTTTCCAAATTTCTAAGGGGGGTTTCTGCAAAATTTCCTTATCCGCGAAAACTCCTTGTAATTTTTAGAATTCTGATGGCCCTTTTGCAATTTTTTTTGAATTTTCATTCCTTTTCTTTTCCCTGGAATTTCCTTGGGTCGGGCCCCATTAGGCCCACTTCGGGTCGTTTGGCTAGTTCAGAAAAGGGGTGAGTGGGAGGGGGGGTGGTTAGGGTTCCCCTTTGCCCCTATGAACCATGGTGGCGGCGTGGGCGCTTTGCGCGAGAGCTTGCGATCGATGCGGGCAAGGCGGCTGCAGGCCGGCGGCGGCGCGCCCGTGTAGGGTTGTTAGTGGCGCGGACGTGCGAGGTCAGTGGCGCGGCGATGGCTTTGGGCCGACGGCACTTCAGGCGCCCGGAGCAGCTCGACGGTGCAGCAGCGGCCTGTGGTGGCGCACAGGCGTGCACCCAGCGGCCAGCGGCTAGATGTGTAACACCCCAGCCCAATACTGGGCCTAAAATGCCACTAAACTACCCGAACAACTAAGAAACATCAACACACTAAGAAATTTCAGCGAGCAAAACATTAATAAAATCCATCAACGAGTCACAATAGAATATGAATAAAGATTGATCAAGTATGAACAATTAAGCAAGGGAAACATAACCAGGCAAGTAGTCCAAAACAGGAGCCAACTAAGGAGTCTGAAGCACTAAAACAAATAGACTAATTCAAAACATTGACCTAACTTTTATTCAATGTCTAACAAGTCCTAGATAATCTAGCAATAAGGAATAAAAAGGTTCTCATGGCAATTAATCATGTGTCTGAAGTATGAAACTATCCCATATGCTCTATTCGCTCTCAAATGTGGCGCCCTCGAATATCACCTAAAGACAACAAAAGAGCAAGGGTGAGTCTACGACTCAGCAAACACATGAATATACAACGAACAATAATAAATCAATAGTATTCAATAACTTCATTATCATCACATGCACTTCTATTAATATTCTCATGTTGTTATCTTCACTTTGTTTTCACATCCATTTATCTCATATCAATGCAACCCTACACTACATGTCCACATGCACTTTTTTCGCGTATACCGGTATAGCATGAGTGAATGCTCGCGACAACATTCACTCTCAAGCACGTTCCTCCACAAGGATCGGGGACCTCCTCCACTCGTGGAGTTGTGATCATTCATGATCACCTGCTCATATGCAAAGATACTTATGTATGAAAAATACAAACTCCGTCATATTCATCATATCCAACTTTTTCTCATGATTGTCAACAAAGATATAACCATACCATTCCATTGTTTGTAATTAATTAAAATAAAAGCACAACAATAATGGTAATAGAAGATAAAGAAAACAGTGATCAATCATTGATCGCTGTCTACCATGCACTTGCTTTTACTAGTTGCGATACACGATTTGCCTAGAAGATGACAACAAGCACGACGCCTCTCCTACATTAGATACTCAAATTTCAATACAAGCTATAGCATCATAAGAAAAACAATCAATTGACATCGCTCCTACACATTCCCCAAATCCGCAATGCTTCCCCGGTACCGAACAATCACCCCCTGCTGTCATGGTACTAAAAAGAGCGTAACTTTTGACTCAAAAGTCCGATCATAGTAAACCACCCATTTCTGGATTATTCACAAAATTATCCATATTTTCTTAGATTACCAAGCCTTCTAATTAAATCATCTAACACTCCGTTTTTAACCCAGAAGACTGATCTGCCAGCTTCGGGACAGTGGGTCTTACTAAATTCATAACTTTTGTTTTACCCAACCAAAATTCGAGTTCTTGGATTCTACAGAACCCTTAGACAATTATCTACATCTTTCATGTAGATCAAAAACTCTAATTAGTCTGTTTACTATTTTTAATCTATAGTATACCAAAACAGTGCCGAAAGACGACAACTACTAGGACAGCAGTCTTCCAAAATTCATAACTCGAATTATACTTGTCTGATTGACATGATTAAATATTATATAAAAATATATCCAAATTATATACAATTAACTAGTAGATAACATTCCAAAAATTCTCCATTAAGGTACCCGAATAAATCGTACAACAGGACAGCAGACCAAAACCAATCTGTTGTTTGATATCTTCCCAACTAAAACATGCTAATAATTTTCTTTACTATTCCAACAAGACATGCTAGCCCCTCTCTCTCCTTTTCTATTCTAGAGAAGCACATATATCTTGCACAACTTGTTAAAGTCTGGCACTAGCAGCCGCATGCATACACACTTAGCTACGTGGAAAAAACTAATTACTAACGCAACACTATTAGTTGATTGCAAGCACTAGCAGCCGCAAAAGAAAATAGACGTGAACCTGATGTTTGACGCGCGCAGCAGATGTGTACATGCAGTAGGCGCCGAGATGGCAGGTGACGGCCGGCACACACACGCGTTCACAGGCAGGCGCATCTACTCGGGAATTGACCGGCTGCAAGTCCTAGCACTCGGATGCCACCGACGGGAATAGCAGATAGGGCAGCGTCGGCTAGCGCGTGGAACGGCGGACACTGGCGATGGTATTTTCGGGACATATGGCGACTGCACTGGCGCCGCCCGGGGGAAAAACAAAGGACTGCTAGGGTTTCTAGAACTCCTCTTCCTCCACGTCCCTTTTATATCTCGCGCAGTGTAGCTCCTCCGTAAAACTCCAAAATATTATATTTTCACGTACCTACTTTGTTTAATTACGCACATGCCCTTAAGAGGTTATTATTATTATTATTATTATTATTAGAATATGTAGGACCGGAAAGGCGACTAGGGGGGTGAATAGGCGCTTTCAAAACTTTCTTGCCTAAATTAAAAAACCAACACGAACTTTACTCCTTTAGCTATGAAAGCTAAGAAGATCAGTAAGCACACAACGGAAGCCTTGTGTTGGATTTGATAAACCCCTCAACCACACGACACAAACGGAGAAAAGAACTCACTGTTTCTTATTGGGTACTGGCGGTCTGACCGGCTACCACGGGCGGTCGGACCGGTGGACAGCGGTTCGACCCGGCAAACCAGCGGTCTGAATACACGGGCGGTCAGACCGACGTTGAAAGACCGGTCGGACGGTAGAGTCGATCTTGAAAAACTCCACCCAAATCCAAAACGAAATTTGATCCAACTTTTGATTCAACCAATAAAATTTGACCAAATTTCGAGCACACCTCCTAATGATATTAGAGACCTATTTCTAGCGACGATCCGTCCGATCCACTTGCAGAATCGATCTCTCGAGATTTTACCAAAGAAGTGCACAAACCCTAGAAAAGTGAAAATCTTGATTCAAGACTTGCTTGTGGGGTTGATGATCTAGATGACTCTAGGAGTAATCCCACACATCAAAGCAAGATAAAGTAGGCCAAGAGACCAAGCATGAACCTTTGAATCAAGGAAGCACCAAAATCATCCAAAAGGAGAAGAACACAAAAGGAGCAAACGATCTTTCAATTGAGCATCACAAGATTGTTCGTTCACACAAGATGCTTACAAAGCCTCTCCAACAAGGAGGGCAAGAGCTCAACAAGGAGCACACTCCAAACCCTAGTTCTCCTCTCCTCTCCTCCAAACCCTAGAAAAAGGAAGAAGGGGCTAAAATGAATGCTTCAAAGGTTTTCCATCTCCCCCCTTTCTATTTATACTAGAGAGCTAGGGTTTCACTTTTGGGGTCACTTACACATGGGACCCACACACACATAACTATTGAAGCAATCGCCTGCTTCACCACGTGTAGGTTGATCAGCGGTTCTCATCGCGTCGCCAAGCCTCTCTTGTCCGAATCCCATCGGAACCTCCCAGAGACTTGCACCGATATCCGCACCGCCTGATCCAACCAAATTGCATCGAACCACCCGTTCGATCCATCTTGCTCATTCTGCACCATGCTTGTGTCACACGACCTCACCCAGTATCACGATCGTTCGGACCTCGGCTCTCCAAGCGTAGTCGATCCACTCACCGTTGACGTCGTTGACCTGCAAGCCACCTGCACAGCAATAGACAAACAAATCGTTTCCGGGAACAAGTTCTTCACAACTTGACCCACGTCAGTTCCGCAATGCAATATACAACAACAAAGCATTGAAGTTCATACAATATACACAGTCAATACACAACAATGCAACACTTGGCTAGCCTTCAAGCCATTCTTGGTCTCGATCGCCCAGTGGGCGGTCCGACCGATTTCATACGGTCGGACCGCTCCCAACGGCGGTCGGACCGGTCCAAAGGACTTAGCCAAAATTTCAACTCAAAATTCAAACCTTCGGAATTTTCAAGCGAATAGAACTTTTGGTGGGAGCTCCAAAATGATGGGACCACATCCGGAGACTCCTCACCGCCTACACAACCTATTTTTGGATTAGCCCCAAAATCCAACTTTAGGTCAGGCCGGTCTGACCGGCCACCACTGCCGATCCGACCGTCCCACGGGCGGTCTGACCACCCCACACCACCGGTCAGACCGCCTGTGGTCTGACAGCAAGAAGCAAACCCCGAAAACGTGAGATTTTGCAAACCAACAAAGCCATTGCCAATTGACTCATCATCCTGAGATCGTGCACATATCCTCACGATATCCACAATCTCCCCCTTGATGAACACATTGGCAATTTTCCAGAAAATGTGGTTTTTCAAATTGAAAAGTAAAAATCGCCGTTTTCGCATAAAGGCACAACTTGGTCCATAAGCAAGAAAAAGCTTAGGAACCGACCAAGCGGACTTCAGAATAGTATAGGCAAGTGAGATAAGGCAATGAACGCACAAAAGGATTCAAATTCCAGAAGATGGCCAAAAATCTCACTAAGGTCCAATGAAAGACAATATGTTCTATTTGACCTTTGATCATTGTGAGTCTTCTTGAATTGCCATTCAAATCAGAAAAAGGCAATAAAACCCAGAGACTCAACTCACTATGATCACAAATTTTCAAAAGGTTCACAAATTTTTTTTTGTATGTGTGTTCTTTTATGTATGAAACCTTCTGTAAACCAAAAGCTCCAAAACAGCATTTTCTTCAATCCTTCTCCCCCTTTGACAATGAATTCATCAAGATGCATGGGACAAGAACGAGCATGAAGAAATGACTTTATTTGAAATTTAACAAAAGGAGCCATGACCATTATCTATGTAGACAGTACAAGACATATACCAAGCCATCAAAAGAGTAGAAGCTATATTCAATCATGGCAAAACATGTACTGCAAAGCTACAACCAAAATAGCCGCAATCTGAGATTAAAAGAATTAAAATCATGAAAGGTTGCTCAATATCATAGTTCCACTAAAAGCAACCAAAAATGAGTCAAGCCATGTCTATAAGTAAAAAGAGACTCAACACAAGAACTGAGGCATTTTGAGCATCAAGAGTATTCTTTTGAAGCAAAACTCAAGCACTTAGCATTTTGAGCATTTTTCTAAAAGGATTTTTTTTTCACTGTGCTAGATCTCAAGCCTTGCCGCGACCATCTCAAGCGAAAAGCTTAAAAGAGTGGTCTAGGTCATCCAAAACTCCCCCTGAGTTCATACCTAGTGCAATGGCAAGCCGTCTCATGAGAAAGGATTGGTGAGATCAGTTTTTTTCGCACAGAAAATCTCATTTTTCATTTGCTTGACTTAAGAAGATAAAAAGCTCATTTTTCATCTCAAAATAAGTTCAAGACTCAAATCAGCCTATTTGACATGGCAAGAATCATAAAAGGATCACTAGAGCAGAACTAGTCACAAGATCCAGCAGAACATGATTTGATTCAAATTGCTCACAGATATAAAGCTAGCAAGGAGAAAGCTAAGCTAAAACACGAAGAGCCATAAAAGAAGTCTAGCAGACTAACACTTGATATGACAAGGTAGAGTATGAAATCAAGCCATACAAGGATAATACTCAAGGCTCCACAAATTTTATTATGCAATGCACGACATTTGAAATAAAAATGCATTATGATACAATGAGTGCAAAAAGAGCAACTTCCCTCAAAACATCCATGCCTCAGTACTGGGATTTGAGATAAAAGATCTAGGAGTCCAGTACTGAGATGGATGAGGCCTGGGAATAGCAAAAGAAGCAGCAGAAAAATGATTAGACGCAAAATCATAAGAATGCCCATGAGCACCACCTGGACCTCTCCAAAACGATCTACCAAAAGACCGATACTCCCCCTGTCTAGGTGCTACCCGTGGTCTATCCTCACGATATCCAAGACCAACCTGCTGCCTGGACCCACCAAAAGAGTCAACAAAATTCTCTACAAACCTAGGCCTATATGTGGTACGGTGAATAGGCTGCCCGGCTCTAGAGACTACAGCTGAAGAAGAGACTCCTCTAATGGATCTCAAGGTGCTCATCCTCTCTTTCCTCTCAATTTTTGCTCTTCGGAAGCAAAACTCAACGGTGTGGCCCTCTTTCTTGCAGAAGGTGCAATTGTACTTGACCTTTTGAGGGTGCGTCTTGGTGAGACAGAAGCACCTTTCTTGCTAGAAAGAGATTGAGCAGAACCTACAGATTTAAGAACAACCTTTGAAGACATAGGAGGTTCTTGCTCAACCAAACCACTTTTCACAATTCTAGCAATCTTTGGTGTGAGATTCTTGGAAAGCTCTAGGGACATAAAGCCTATGCCGCCGTTTTTCACACTCACCTTGGATTGGTCTAGAATCAAGTTGAGCTTCTTTTTCCCACTAGAAAACCTCTCAAGAGTCATTTTGAGGTAATCGTTCTCTTTTGCCAAAACTCCACAATTGGAGCACTTTTTAGAATCGATTGCTTCAACATGTTTGCTCTTAAGAAGATCCACTTCCACTTTCAGAGCCTCACAAGACACACAATAGGACTCTCCAATCCTATTCAACTGCAACTTAAATTTGACTCTAAAAGCCTCTTGTATCTTACCAATAGCAGTTTTAATTTCAGCATGCAACATACAAGAGGAAGAATCAATAACTTTCTTGGAAGCAGTAAGAGATATAGATCTTTCAATTTTAGCTTTCTCTTCAAGAGTCTTGTTTAAAGCTTCAATCTCAATTGTAAGCTTAGGGCAATTTTCACAAGAGGCAATTCTAGAATAAGCAACCATTTCAGTCATCTCTTGCATTTTAATTCGATTATTCTTACAATGAGAACAAGTGTGACTAGCATCAAATTTTTGCAATTCTTTTAAAGAGCTATCCAGTTTCAATTCTAGCAAAGCACAGTTTGAGCAATTTAATGGAATAGCATCTAAAGCAGTCACATCAAGCGGAATGACATTCATGCAAACAGAACTAGACTTGAGAGATTCTAGTTCAGAAAGAGCATTTTTCAATTTATCTTCAACAGAGGAATGAGCATTATTCAAGCTTGACAATTCATTAAGCAAGCTAGAGCATGAATCACAGAAATCATCAGGATTAATGGATTTGAGCCTAACCACTTCTAGGTTCAAATTATCAATCATAGTATCCTGTTTCTTGATCACTTTAGCTTGCTTATGCAGTTTTTGTTCAGCAAGCACTAAAGCCCTTTTCATGTCAGGAAGTGAAGGGCATACCTCATCGGGATCACTAAAAGGATCCTCGCTGTTGGAGAAGTCGCTGTCGTGGCTGTTCTTAGCCATAAAGCACATGCCAGTGAAATCACGTGCCTTCTTCTTGCCACAGGAGTCACTCTCGTCGTCCTCCACCTCCGAGTCCACATCATCCATGCTCACATCTTCTAGAGCTTCAAGGACTCGGCTGACAAACTTGCGATAGTTTGTCTTCTTGGACTTAGCATCCCTCGCTTGAGGATGCCTTTGTGACTCCTTCTCCTCCTTGCCCTTCGGCTTGGGGCATCTAGAGCGAATGTGGTTGAGCTCACCACACTCGAAGCATGTGATAGGTCCACCTCTCCTCCTACTCACATTATTGTACGCTCTCGTGAATTTGGTGGATAGGAGGGCTAAATCATCTTCATGTAGTCTCTCAAGTTGCTCATCGCTCAAGGAATGCAAAGCAGACAAAGAAAATCCAGATGAGCTAACATTAAAAGAATCAGCATATCTACCTTTAGATTGGTCGACCACTAAAGCCATCGGCTCTGTCGTGGTGAGACGCGAGATGAAATCAATCTCATGCGTCTTCAACCTCGAGTAAAGCTTATCCATGGTAAGCTCACTCATGACAGTGTTGTCATTGATGGCAGTGATCTTCATCCCCCAGACCTTCACATCCAAAGCACCCAAAAGCTGGCGTGCATTTTCGCACTCGAAAATACAAGATCAACAGCACGGAGATCATGAAGAATTTTAGAAAATCTCCCCACACTCATCTAAAGATTCACGTGTCTTTGCTCGATCTTGGAGTATGCTTTCTTAAGCTGGTTCTGTCTCACTTCCTTGATTGCGGTGGACCCCTCGTGATAATCACAAAGAGTCCGCCAGACTCATGAGCAGACCAGCAAATGAGCGACACGCTCAAACTCCGATCGACTAAGGCCTTGAATCAAAAATTCGAGCCCTATTTGTTGTTCTCCACATCCGAGTGATCAAATTGTCATCGGCTGGCACGACATAAGGGTTTTTCACCTTAAGCCAAATTGCGTGCCCTTGAGCCTCGATGTAGGCCTCCATTCGGGCCTTCCAATACGCAAAATCAACTCCATCAAAAACATGTGGCCTGATTGAATATCGCTCAGTCGCCATGGCTCCAAAGACCGGTTAAGATCTATAGAAAAGAGCTAACCGGCTCTGATACCACTTGTAGGACCGGAAAGACGACTAGGGGGGGTGAATAGGCGCTTTCAAAACTTTCTTGCATAAATCAAAAAACCAACACGAACTTTACTCCTTTAGCTATGAAAGCTAAGAAGATCAGTAAGCACACAATGGAAGCCTTGTGTTGGATTTGATAAACCCCTCAACCACACGACACAAACGGAGAAAAGAACTCACTGTTTCTTATTGGGTACTGGCGGTCTGACCGGCTACCACGGGCGGTCGGACCGGTGGACAGCGGTTCGACCGGCAAACCAACGGTCTGAATACACGGGCGGTCAGACCGCCGTTGAAAGACCGGTCGGACCGGTAGAGTCCAGTACTGAAAAACTCCACCCAAATCCAAAACGAAATTTGATCCAACTTTTGATTCAACCAATAAAACTTGACCAAATTTCGAGCACACCTCCCTAATGATATTAGAGACCTATTTCTAGCGACGATCCGTCAGATCCACTTCGCAGAATCGATCTCTCGAGATTTTACCAAAGAAGTGCACAAACCCTAGAAAAGTGAAAATCTTGATTCAAGACTTGCTTGTGGGGGTTGATGATCTAGATGACTCTAGGAGTAATCCCACACATCAAAGCAAGATAAAGTAGGCCAAGAGACCAAGCATGAACCTTTGAATCAAGGAAGCACCAAAATCATCCAAAAGGGAGAAGAACACAAAAGGGAGCAAACGATCTTTCAATTGAGCATCACAAGATTGTTCGTTCACACAAGATGCTTACAAAGCCTCTCCAACAAGGAGGGCAAGAGCTCAACAAGGGAGCACACTCCAAACCCTAGTTCTCCTCTCCTCTCCTCCAAACCCTAGAAAAAGGAAGAAGGGGCTAAAATGAATGCTTCAAAGGTTTTCCATCTCCCCCTTTCTATTTATACTAGAGAGCTAGGGTTTCACTTTTGGGGTCACTTACACATGGGACCCACACACACATAACTATTGAAGCAATCGTCTGCTTCACCACGTGTAGGTTGATCAGCGGTTCTCATCGCGTCGCCAAGCCTCTCTTGTCCGAATCCCATCGGAACCTCCCAGAGACTTGCACCGATATCCGCACCGCCTGATCCAACCAGCTGTACCGAACCACCCGTTCGATCCATCTTGCTCATTCTGCACCATGCTTGTGTCACACGACCTCACCCGGTATCCCTGATCGTTCTGGACCTCAGCTCTCCAAGCGTAGTTCCGATCCACTCACCGTTGACGTCGTTGACCTGCAAGCCACCTGCACAGCAATAGACAAACAAACCGTTTCCGGGAACAAGTTCTTCACAATTTGACCCACGTCAGTTCCGCAATGCAATATACAACAACAAAGCATTGAAGTTCATACAATATACACAGTCAATACACAACAATGCAACACTTGGCTAGCCTTCAAGCCATTGCCGGTCTGACCGCCCCACAGGGCCGGTCCGACCGATTTCATGCCGGTCGGACCGCTCCCACAACGGCGGTCGGACCGGTCCAAAGGACTTAGCCAAAATTTCAACTCAAAATTCCGAAACCTTCTGGAATTTTCAAACGAATAGAACTTTTGACTGGGAGCTCCAAAAATGATGGGACCACATCCAGGAGACTCCCCTCACCTGCCTACACAACCTATTTTTGGATTAGCCCCAAAATCCAACTTTAGGTCAGGCCGGTCCGACCGGCCACCACTGCCGGTCCGACCGTCCCACGGGCGGTCTGACCGCCGACACCACCGGCCGACCGCTGTGGTCCGACAAAGAAGAAGCAAACCCAAAACGCGAGATTTTGTAAACCAACAAAGCCATTGCCAATTGACTCATCATCCTGAGATCGTGCACATATCCTCACGATATCCACAGAATATTACAAGATGGGCGGCGCGGGTGTGGCGCATCAGGTGCAGAGGGTGCGTACGGCTGACGGGGCCGTAGCAGGAGCGCGCGGCGCACGCGGCGATGGGCGCGCACGGTGCTCAACCTACGGCTTCAGGTCGACGTTGGCGCATACAACCATGGCTCGGCGGTGCGCGTGCGGGTGCGCTCGGCATGACGACTCATCTTCGAGACAACCAACGTAGGTGCAGGTGGCACGACCACATGCAGGTTGCGTGGGATGCGGCCCGTGCGGGCAGCACGATGACACGGCCGCATGCGGGCACCGACACCGTTTCTTTTTCTTTTTCTGTGTTCATGCAATCTACAATCTACAGTGCAATTGACATCTACTCATTCATGCATCCTGCCGATCAGCTTGGTCGACGACTTCAAGTCGGCTCGGGATGGATTAGATCGGATTTGCACTTTAGAAAAATAATCTAGAAAGTCATATTTGCGAAACTGAAAGCGATCTAGAAAATGCGATTCAATCTACGAGTAATGTTTCGACTATTACCTTTTCAATCCGAGCAGGTCGTGTTGATAACAAGTTGAGAAACCGTTGCTGATGAATCCAGTCCGATCGGGAACTCGTAGGAGAATCACACATAATAATACAAGAATAGTAGACTGAACACAGAAATATAGAAACTTTTTTCTTTTTTTTAATTCTTCTTTTCAAAAGGTACATAAAATGATTAAAGATTCTCTTCTATATATAGTTTACTAGTGAATAAATAGTCTATCATAGATGAGACCCGGAAGATCTAGACCTAGATTTCAAACAAAGACTTCATTCGAATTAGTACAAAAATCTACTTTCGGACCGGTACGGCCGACCAGTTACTGCTCATTTTTTTAAATCCCTGTCATCGGGTCCAATTTGATCGCGAGCAGCGCAGCGTGACAAGAGGACACATGTTGGGCAGGGCGGTTGGCAACGGTGCAGCTCAAGCGTGACGTGGGTTGCGCCGGCGGAGCCGAGGGGCGAGGGCGGCACAAGACACGACGTAGGTTAGGGTGGAGCTCGGCTGAGCGCCACGGAGGATTCGAGGCCATTGAGCAAGCTGAGTGCAACAAAAGCGCAATCAAAGCGTTGGGATATGTGATTTCTTTATCCGTAGCAGCGACGTATGGGCATTGAACTAGTTAGTAAAAAAAAATAGTATTCAGATTTAACTATCAGATACGTTATGGCCCATGCATATAATTTTTTTGGCTTCCCAGCTACATTGAGCAGATACGTTCTAGCTGAAAGTAGGATCCTCATGCTAAAAAATATCATCGATCACCAACACAGTGGGACCTACCGATTGAATTCCATTAAGAATGATAGAAGAATAATGGAGCTTGGGTATGCCTACGAAATTAATTTTTGATCGTCCTGTCAACGGGAGAAGCATGAGAGGCATGTGCAGTGAGGCACAACTAACGAGATAGTAGTAACCTGAAAAATAGAGAGTTATTTTGCTATCGCCGTCATTGCTATGACCAACTATTCTTCTCCACTTTCGACATATTCTCCATCTACCTCCTCTGTTTTGTGCCTCGCCGACGCCTTCCACAACGCCGTTCAACGACGCCGAGCACCGAAGAAGGCAGTCAAATCCTTATCTTGGTGCAAAATGTAATACATAGTAAAAAAAATATAGTAAAAAATAAAGATTTGCTAAGAATAATGTAAAATAAAACCATGACAAGATTATACAATCCAAAATGAAATTTACTCTTTCACAGACTTACCAAAAATCCCTTAAGCTTAAGTGTCCATCAACCTATTCTTGTGCCCAGGGACTTCAGAACTAATCCTCATTTCTCATTCTCCACCTTTGAAGATATGGCTAGTGGTAGTCCTAATCATCGGTAATCCAACTAGGAAAAAGCCACCTTCGTTAGTTCAAATCCCACCACCCTCATTTACACAGAATTCCCACAAAACATTAGCATAAACCCCCAATTCAGTGCGAGGGGATATTTCCTATCGGCCAACGTAGATTCCCACGTTCCAGCTGCTTCTATGTATCTCTTCTGTGAGGAATGGCAGGCACGCAGCTGCTTCTCCGAGTCACTCGAGGTGGTGCCCCGCAGTCGACAGAAAATATAGTAACATCTACACTTTCCTGTGGCGTGAACACGTAATTTTTCCATTTTTTTTTTATAATTATATATAGATTTTACTTTCATACTTTGTATTGATTACACTGAAGACACCCTGAATCCACATCTCAACAACTTACTTTTGCAAGAGCTGTACAAGAGACTGATGGTTAACCCCAGTACGGGCTAGCAGAACAACCGCTCAATGATCTGTAGTTTGAACTGAGATAGTTTGATAGTAATTAAAAGATATACATAAATACAACGTATTTTTCACCTGATGACTTTTAACTCTTCTATATTAATCAAAAGTAAAAAACAGAGAACCAGAATTGTGCAGCTCTTCTTTTCTGACAAGCTGTCATTTCTTTGAGCCAAATAGCATTGAATAAAGGAACCACGCAATCCACATTGGAGATATAACAACAAAATATGCCTGCGGTTTGATCAAGGACACTCTTATTGTAGTCGAACAGAAGTAACACAACCAGAGTGGTTCAAAAAACTCACCAAGAAGAATGTAATTAGCTCATTTGCTAAACCTCTACTATATCTGTTGGATCTCATTGTATCTTGGAGAAACACTTGAACCTACAAATGTAATTAATGAATTAGTTTCAAGTTAATATGTTGGAGTTGCTAGCTAGTACTTAAGTAAACCACACAAATATCTAGCTTGTAACCTAGAATATTAGAACTACAACTGAATACTCCAGCCTATTACAGTCTTACAGATGTAGGTTGTTTTGAACATTGACAGGTTCTCCAAATTACCACACTCGGACCTATAATTTCTACACAATGACACGGTTTCCATGGTACCACTTTGAACTCTAATTTCTACCATAATATGTTGTTATAAATCACAAAAAATGAACAACATTTCACAATGAATTTAGTAATATCAATTTCATGTGGCCCATCACGATTCTTTTTTATATATTGATAGTCAAACCTAATTTTGTTTGACTACAAGCATTATAGGATGACTTATCTGTAACTATACCTGAACCACATATTTTATTGAACAACAGTATTATATTTAATATACTCCTTTATCACTAATTACATTATATCAGCGACCAGTACAGTAAGCGGAGTAAATGTAAAGACCTGCCACTACCAGTCGAAACACAATATGTTACATTATCAGATCATGTTAGTGCACCACAAAAATATTTATTTTCTCAGGCGGCGATGCTTGATCCTTTCTCAGATTATGAAGCCTTGCCATCACTAAATTATCCTGGAATAGGAGGAACACGTTTATCTTCAATTTATCAAGTCCTTCCACAACTGAGGATAGTGAACTAGGGCCTTTAAACTACAAAATAGAGCTACGCTTTATGGTGATATATCTAAATGTAGAATAAGCAGAAACAGACAGGAGGTTCCAGCTGGCTCAAGGCATCATCTCAGCACAATATAGATTAAGATAAGCTGGCAGCTGAATGCTTTATTGTTCTGCTTCCAATTTCCTTAGTAGGTGTGTGCTTCCTCACTGCTGTTTCATGGGTTTGTTTTCCTAATTGAATACTAGTTTTTGCAGTTGCACTTTCTGGGCGCGGTGAGAAAAAATTAGAAAGAGAACAGGGAATCAAGTGATGAAGTTACACTCTTCCACTAGCCAAGTTTATTGTCACCCGCAATATGCTATTAAGATTAGCTACATTAAAAGCACTAAAACATTTAGAAATAACAGGTTAACCAAGTACCAAACACAGTGCTCCCCAAGGCGCTAGGTGCTAGGCGCTAGTCGAGCGGCAGACCAGCGCCTAGCGCCTAATCGCCGCCTAGGCAGGGCTAGGTGGCTTAGGCTGACGCCTAAGGGAACACTGACCAAACATATTGAGGACAAGAGATACCTCAAGTAAAAGGGCATAACTATACAATATTTGTATTATAACAAAAAGATGATAATGGAAGATAGGCACCTTATGATGAAACTTTTGTGCTGATGACATGGAAATCTTGAATTGGTTACAAGGAAGAGAAATGCATGATCTTGAGATGGATCCGCCCAAGAAGAAGACATTAGGCCTATCAATGTCAGGAATATACTGGTGACAGATTGCTTTGCGGAATCGGGAAGCCTATTAAAAAATGAAACATATTTCAGGAGCAGTGGAACAAAACCATTTTGCATCAAGAACATTAGTAGCTGCCACTGCTGCTAGTGTGGCAGTGTTCTGAAAATCGGATCTAGGCACTGGGCACTGGCTGGCCACCGCAATTTCCATGAAATCGGCAGGCTAGGCGATGAAAGCCGGCCCTAGGCATGGCAGATCTGGGTGGAGCTAGGTGGGTAACAGAAAAATATTTTTGTGATAGCATAGCATGCATTAAAGAAAGCAAACTTCACGAGGGAGTGCATAGTATGATATTTCATGGTCACCATCTAACCATTTCAATATGGTTTATATTATCTGTATATTTTCTATGTTTAATACAGCTAGGTATGCACATGATGCACATGGGATAATAAATAAGTTGTAAGCTGGTGAACACATATATAGTTGCAACCAATATGGAAAGCTAGTCAAGTAGGCACCTTATGGTAGCATCTGTTCACTGCTTGTATGAAGCTCCTGCAATGCTTATATGTATGGGACAAGCAGGACCTTGTGTATGATGCACCAGTAAGAAAAATACCATGAAGATCAACATTCTCGATATACTGCAGAAGGAAACATCAACAAACAGCACTTAGAAATCAGAAAGGGGAAAAAATCTAGTTAATATATCAAAACATAATAAGGATTGGTGATGTGCATATCAAATGGAGTGCGCTGGCCACTGAATGAATGTGGCTCGATTCACATATATCATACTGATTCTGAATGCATCTTGTATTTATTTAGTATTTTAGTGTAATTAATTTTGACATAAATAATTGGATGTGGCTATATTTTGAAAAAAAAAATCGGACAACAGAGTTTTTTTTTTTGACCTATTGGATGCTATTTACAATAGTTTAATTGTAATGTTGAAGTACAAATTTTGAGGAAAGGTGTCAACCTTCAATACAAGACCTATTCACTCGGAAGCACCAACACGTCTCAAATGTCCCGAGTCCGTGTCGGACACGGTGTCCGACACGGCTCTAACACGTATTGCAGGCATATCGGAAATTACAGCCGCGAAAAAAATAATTAAATCCGGACACGTATCGGACACATGTAGGACACTTGGGCCCATTCAATTCCGCCCAACACAGTAGCAGCCCATTCAATTCAGCCCAACATAGTAGCAGCCCATTCCCCAACCTGTTAACCTAGTGTCCTCGTGCGCCTGGCTGCCTGCAGAGCTCCCTTCGGCGCCGCCTCTAGCACGAGCCCCCGACAGCGCCAGCCTGCTGCGTCGACCGCCCGCCAGATCTGTCAGCAACCCTTCCGTGCAGCCCCGACGACGCCGCTCTGGTTCTCCCCTTCGACGCCGCCTGCAGCCCCGACGCCGCTCTGCTTCATCGCCAGCTCCGGCCGCTCCCTGCTTCATCGCCAGCTCTGATTCCCCCTCCCCGTCGCCGAGACGCTGACTCCCCTGCTGCTCCCCGGGAGCGACTCCCCTTCGACGCCGCCCCCGATTCGCATTCTCCCGATCGCCTGCTTCGTCGCCAGCTCCGACCGACGGCCGCCCCCTGTTTCGTCGCCAGCTCCGACTGCCCTTCTCCCCGTCGCCAAGACGCCGACTCCCCCGCTGCTCCCCAGGAGCGACTCCCCTTCGACGCCACCCCTGATTCGCGTTCCCCGTCGCCTGCTTTGTCGCCGATTTGGACTTGCTTCGGTGAGTCCCTATACTTTCAATGTCTGTTGATGTCATGCCGCTGCTTGACTGCTTAAGTGCTTGTGCATACTGCATAGTATCATTTCTTCCCTATACTAAAAAGAACAGGAGCCAAGGATCATCTTTGAGGTACATATTCCTAACATTTTACACCTTCTATTTGATAAACACGTAGAAAAGCATTCAATAATACATATGCATATTATATATATATACACACACACAGCCGTATCCCCGTGTCACCATTTTTTAGAAAATGGCTAATCCTGTGTCCGACACGCATGTCCGTGTCCGTGCATCCTAGCCTATTCACACCTAAAGTATTGATACAATTAGGAAGATTCAAAAAAATATTGCTACAAAATTACAAAATTCAGAAAAGGATATAGGATATATATATATATATATTGAAGCTATTGTGAATCTTTACTACTTAAAAATATTCTAGTGGTGGTGAGTGATGTGTTCTATGTTTATGTGCCCCCTCCCCTCTCATGTAAAAATATGGTGCCGATAGGTGGGCCTTCCCCACCCGATTTCTTTTCTCACAAGGAATCGCCTATCATCTCTCCCGAACAAACCTCTCCTAACAAACTATCCCCTTCCATTACGATCTCTACTAACAAACACTCCCATGCACTCACGATCATCATCTCTGATGTCACCCTCATGATGACCCTCCTCTCCAGCTCCCCTTCTAATTCACATCATTATTGGCCTCGTGCAGCAGAGCGTTGATGTCAGCGCATGGGCGACAACAAGCTAGCTGCGATCGATGAGGCAGCGATGCCCGAGCACTCTGCGGCATGGAGATCCGTCAGCGGCAGCGCTCAGGAGCAAAGCAGGTGATGGTAGGCACTGATGGGGACATGAGGAGCGTGATGCAGCAATGCAATTGGAGAAAATAGGGCGGGAACGGTGCAACTGAGGTGGCGCATGGGGCCAACATCATTGAGCGATCAGGTTGCTCTGCCAGTGACTGTGTCTTTGTGGACGAAGAACATCATTATAGTGTTGGATGAAGCTACTGATGCCTGCGATGGACAAAGAGATCAGCTTCAAGAACCTCTTGGTGTCCAACACATGAATGCTATAGGGATTGACCTCACGCTAGGCATCGTCGCTTCGGCTTTCATCGTAATAATGGGTGAATACACAACGTGCATGATAAATGCTCCAAAATTTTCATATGTTTTATAGAGCCTTTCTTTATTGTGTGAATTTTATTCTTGCTGTAATTACTTCATTATGGTTCGAATCAGAGTCTTAACCGATCTAGAATAGGAGGGGTCCTTGATGGGAAGAGAGAATCATCATAAGATTTGGTCATATCCTGCTCACTGCATTCGATGGCAACCACACGATGCTCGCCTGCGGAAACATGAAGAACACAAATATAGCCAGTGGATGTACTCTCCATCTGTTAATTTGTTTTTGAGAGTACACGGAGGAGGCACACCACATGCACACCCCACTCATAGCGCACACATACAAACTCACGTGCGTGTCCACTACCCACACTAATTTGTTCCTTATGTATTTTTTTTTCACTGAATATCATACACCATAGCATGACGATTAATGAATGGAAGATGATTTTTGCAAACTTTTAATGGTTTTATTACTATACAACACAAGAAATGATTTTATTTGGTATTTCACAACAAGGTGCGGGCACTTAGCTAGTAAGTATATGCAACAGTACGCGATAATATTACTGTTTTATACAAACTGTCGGAGTACCTTAAGAACTCTGTCTTTTCCAAGCCACTTGTAGGCAGTCTCAGATGACCTCCTTTCATGAACTTTCGATGTCATCATCTGCGTTTATTTCACTCAATGAATGAACTGCTTCAGCATAATGTATAGCACCACACAATAAATGATGTATTACCTTCGTTAACACGAATGCTTGTTCAAACTGCCGAATTTGGATCCATTGCTCTGCAATTATACCCTCTATCTGATATGAAAATTGAAAAAAAAATACTTAACCTTTTCTAAGTTTTCTTAGAAGATATATCCAAAAAGTCTAGTAGCATTAATGAACAGTGAGATTAATTATGGGGATGGATGTCTGCTTCATTACAATGTACAGCAGTTGGCCAGTTGCTTCAATATGTATGGGACTAATTCTTTAAAAACTTATCCTAGCTAGCTCAACCCAACCACACACCTTTTCACTCTTCAAGTAATAATTATCATCCTCATAAGGCTTTAACTAAAGAAGATGGTTTATACTTTTCCAAATAGCTAGCTATTACATCATAGCCAGTGTTCCCCTAGGCGGCGCAGGAGGCCTAGCCTGCCTAGCCGATTTATCTCACCTAGGCGGTGATTAGGTGCTAGGCGTGGTCTGCTGCCCGACTAGTGCCTAACGCCTAGGGGAACACTGATCATAGCATCTTCATACATCTACAAATAAACATTTTAGACTTACGCAAAGAAGCATTACTACATGTGATGTTCTCCCATGAAATAATCACTACAGGTGATGTGTGCAAAAGGAAGTACAGTTGCAAAATACAAAGCAAAAGTGGTCAACACAATAACATTCAGTCAGAGCATACCTTTTTGACTTCTGAACTCAGAGTTTCTACCCTTTTCTCTGCATCATTTGCTAGTGATTCTATGGTGTAAGCATTGTTGTTTATCTTTCTGACCTCTTGCTGGAGGAGTTGCACCTGTGCAGAATCCATGCCATGAGTTGCATGACGAATTTTCCCATATAAGTTTGATGGAACAATGATATGTTTTACTAGTATTAAAACATTATGCTGAAAAGATGTAATTTTAGCCACTTCCTCCAATATTGCAAGTGGAGCAGATACAGAAACCAGTATTTATACTATATCCTTTCAGAGAAAATTTTCAAATCCTTCTAGAGAGAGTGAGAAAGGTACCTCGTCTTCCATAGCTTTAATGTTGCTTTCAGGGTATGATTTGCTTTGAGATTTCTGCACACAGAGAGTACAAATATTAGTACGTGCAAGAAAAGCCTTTAAATACATCCTATTGAAAACATTTATATAATACAGAACATAAAACCATCACAGTAAGTGGTGAACGAGTCAGTTGGACCCAGTGATGGTCGATGATAACACAAGACAGCAAAATTAGATATGTTGATGTATTAAATTGGAATTAAATGCTGGTAGAAAAAAAAATAGATATTGAGATCTTTGAATGTTTAAAAAAATTATAGAAAATTAAAATATTTATGCATCTTGCTATCCTTTAGTTTCACAAAATAGTACAAAAAGAAGAAAGGCCATCTACACTATTCGTTTGCTCGTATTCTCTGCCCCCAGCTAATGAAGATCCCATGCCTTATTTTTCCCAGAAAGATATGAGAAATTATGATGTATAAGTTTGCTAGCAACAACATGAACAAGTATTCAGCATTAAAAGAAAGGAATCATCGCCTATCTATTTTTGAAGGTACTAAAATGGTTTTTTGGAAAATTGAAACTTCACGCTGAACAAATGAAATTCCGTACAGAAGAAGTGATGTCTATTCCATCTACAGTGAGATGGTTTATGGGGTTGTAATATTAAAGAGCAATGTAACACCACATCACTTACTGATCTAAATGCATACCTTTATACTTTCTTGTCCATTCATTAAAAGCTTGATGTCACGTTCCATCGCTTCAATGGGTTTGTTGTCCTCTTCCAAAATGTTAGCTTTACTCTTCAAAGTTTTTGCATTTTCCTCCAGCATAGATTCTGAGCGACAAATTAATCTTATAAAGATTGGGGAATAATATGTTAATCAAAGAAAATCCACAAATAACATTGGATCAATTGGCAGCAAAGAGCACGAGATGCAAGTAAATTATATTTTTTCCATGGCATCAAAGAAGCTTGTGAATTATGATTTCCATGTAGAAACTAGAAAACAAAGGGGAAAAAGGCACATAATTCGTAAACCATTCTATAACGTTTTGATAACATGTTATCAAGCTGTCTAGTTTGACTCTAGTGAGGGGTAAATTTCTGACAGGTAACAGCCTAAAAATTAGGTTGAATTTGGTTATGCACAAGAATGCATAACCAGTTCCACTGTGATAGACTGAATACAAATGCAGCAATGAACTGACAATGAAAAACTCATTTCTTCTTTGACATACTGCCATAAGGATGATCTTTGTGTGCTTCAAGATTCATTACCAAACCTATGTGCTAAAGACTCCCCAGGAATTTGACAGGCAATTTGGGATTGGAATACTAACCCTGCAGGTACAAACAAACAGAACAGAAATTCAAATAGCACAAATGATTCTATAAGAACTCAAAATAACCAGAAGGAATTCCTAACCAGAAACATAAATTTTTAATGCCAATGATCAATTCCAACAGTTCAAATCCCCGACCAATAGAATTCTGACTTCTTAGCCAGATTATAATTTTTTAAAATTCTTATTCTTAAATTTGTAATGCACAAAATACAATACTAGTAAATTTAGAATAATTAAGGATTTAAAATGAATCAAAACTTAATATCGAATATTCATATTCTACAATATAGACATCATATGTCTAAATCCAAAACTATTACGGAAATATTTAAATTCTAAAAAGATTAGGGTTATAACTTCGGAAATGGCTTAAAATTCAGATACAGTTCCAAAAATTGAATCTGAATTTTCGAATTAAAAGTCAGTATTGAAAATTGAAATGACTGGATATGTAAAAGATAACTTGATATTTACAATTGTGAAGTAACTTGAAATTTCAAATTCAACATTGCCGAATCCAGTGGTTTGACCATGTCCCTGTCTTCCGGTTCAGAGGGTTTGTTTCAAACAAGGTCGTATTGTCCATATTTATCCAAGTCTCCAAGTTCTCATTTCAGTGTACAACGATGAGCACAAAACGTAACGCGTTTCAGATCTCCTGCTAATCTGAACTGACACCAGAATTCCAAACAGGGCAAACGAAAGCATTGGAGAGAGGAAGAAGGAGCCTCACCCAACCGCGCGACCTTGACCCTGAGCTCGTCGATCTCCGACCGCAAGGCGTCGGCGGCGGGGCGGGGGTCGGCGTCGGATACGGCGTAGATGGCGGTGAGGAGCGCGGCGATGGTGAGCAGCGCCGCGGCGGAGCGGGCGTGGTGGCGGGGGTCGAGGGAGGGGGAGAGGCGCAGGCGCAGGGCAACGGAGAGGAGGCGGAGGGGGAGGAGGAACGCCACGGCGAGGAGGAGGATGGCCTCCGCGGCGGCGGGGGAGGCCATGGTTTAGGGTTTACGGCGGCCGGGAGGGAGGAGGAGGGTGGGGCCGTGGTTTGCGCTGCGATGTCCAAATATGAGCGGGAGGGGAGGTCGTCGCCTATCCTAGAGCACAAAACACTGAAACAGCTACCGACATCTGATTTTTTTTTTCTGAGTTTTTCCGAGTTTCTCGAACATTTACCTGTTTGGAAAGTGTAAACTTTTTAAAATTCATGCCAGAATTATGCTCTCTCCGTTTCAGAGGCCTGTTTGTTGTTTGTTAGGTTTAAGTTTTTTGACTTACAGTTTAAAGCCAATTTTTTTGGTTTAATCAGTTTATAAGTTTCTTATCTTTTAAACTAAATTTTAGTGTTTAGTAATCCGATTTTTTATAAGATGTTGGTTTATTGAGTTGTGTGTGAATGATAAAAAATATGAATTGACCTTTAGGGTTTAAAGGACCCTTTTAAGCATGTATTTAAACTTATTTTTATATAAAATTTATAAATATGACAATACATGTAAGTGTACCTGTGAAACAAAATAGATTTCGCAATGTCTAACGAAATTCTATTATATAAATGAAATTTGAAACAATAATGCTTGAGCAACTCAGCTATCAAACAAGAAACTTGTGTTATTCATAAAATTTCATGCATATAGAGAATCAGCGGCTCTGGAAATTGACATTGACAATAATGAATATCTATACAACTCAATTTATACCTGATCATACAAGAATATGAATTTATAGATTGCCATCAGCTTTAAACTACATGCCAAATCAAAGCACAATTGATCACTGCTGAAGTCTCACACACAAGTATGCTAATCTGGCAAACACAAATGCTTTACATTACAATCAGTTCTTTGGTCAATTTTACAGGGTACTACTTAATTGGATGTTGGATCCGCCGTTTGCATCTTTGTTTATTGCCTATAAAATCAAACAATGGCTTAAAAATTTCAGTTTAAGAACCCAACAAGCCATAGGTTACTCCATGGATGAATAACACTAAATGAAAGTGAAGTGCAAAAATAATTTCAGGATGGGGATGACAGCAAATTGGAGGCTCTAGTGATGATGTAATTTACAGGATTGGTACTGATGTTGCAGTGATCATTGCTCTAGTAATGCTTGCATCTTGCTCACAATCAAAGTAGAGCATTTTGGCTACTTTACAACAATGCTTGCTCACATTAGTTGAATGAAGCTACCAAATGGAGATATTAACACATTCAAGTCTGAATCTACCACCTACAAGGTTGAGTGAAGCATATAACATACAACTCAAAATAAGTTGGCTATTTATGTCTCATTATCCATGTTAAGGGATGTATATTCTTTAGAGGATGGCCATATTATGCTACTGAGTTCAATGTCCAAATATCAGACATAAATGTGGTGATATCTTTTATGCTCCAATGCTTCCATCTTGCTCAAGATCAAAGTGAGGAGACAAAGACTCACTGGGGGAGGTAGAGTCGGACGAGGAAGGGCCGGCGTCGGGGTCGTTAGGAGGAGGCGGCGGGCCAGGGGAGGCGGCGTCGGACGAGGTAGGGTCGGCATCGTCCGAGGGGAGGCAGCGACGTCTTCCTCGCGGGGGTGACTACGTTGGGAGGGGTGGGGAGGAGGCGGTGTAGGGGAGGGACGATGGCGTTGGGGAGGAGGAGGCGGCGGTGTAGGGAGGGGGCGGCGCCGTGGGGGAGGAGGAAGGCGGTGGTGCGGGGAGGGGGCGACACGGTGGGGGGGGCGGCAGTGGGGGGAGAGGAGCGGCACTGTGGGGGAAGGGAGGCGGTGGTGTAGGGAGAGGGGAGCGGCGCCATGGGGAGAGGGGAGGCGGCGGTGTATGGAAAGGGGAGCGGCGCCGTGGGGGAGGGGAGGGGAGGCGGCGGTGTAGGGGGAGGGGAGAGGCACCGTGGGGAGGGGAGGCGGTGGTGTAGGGAGAGGGAGTGGCGCCTTGGGGGGGAGGGGGTGTAGAGAGAGGGGAACAGTGCTATGTGGGGAGGGGATTTGAGGCAGCGACGTGGGAAATCGAAAGATTTGGGGGAATAGAAGGACGGAAGAGAAAAAAAAAGAACGATTTGCATTTATATGCAATGACATTTTGTGGGTAATTTCAAGAATTTTAGTGGCAATCGGTTATTCCATTCCGTAAAAGCTAAAAAGCACCTCTTCCTTGGCTTATAGCTTTTAGGCTTAAAATGACTTAAGCTTTTTATAAGCCAGATAAAAAAGGCACCTCTTTGTTTAGACTTAGGCTTTTTTTTGCTTTTAAGCGGATAAAAGCCTAAACAAATAGGGCCAAAATACCTAATACTCTTGACTTTGACCATCCAAACCTCATAATCTTTGACCAAATATTTTTCTAAATATTTAGTTTGGTTGTATTGAAGTGATATCGTTAGATTTGTTGTAACAAAAATAACATTAAATTTCCTTAATAATTTATACATGTATTAGTAAAAAATAATAGCAAAAAATAAACTTTTAGATCGTAAAAAGTTATGAGTGACAAGTATTCTAAAACGGAGAGCATTTCAATTAGGCTAAGTTGTCACGTATCCTAAACTTCAATAAGCCTTCAAAGTAATACAATATAACATGTTTTTTTGCGACAACACAATTGAATAAGTTTATAACCTCATTCATTCAACCATTCAATTTGATAAGTTTTAGGTTTCTTGAATGTAGGTAATCCTAAACTCTTAATCATGTCAAGACTAGGAAGATTTTGGCACTACCACCATCAATAATAAAAGTTCACACCTTGCTCTTGACTATACCTTGAATGTGGAAGATGTTGTTTTGCTGGTTTGTCCCCATGCACTCATCACCTTCCTTATGGATTTTTCTAACTTAAAGTGAGATAACTTGTTCGAAATCACAATATGTAGCACCATAAGGTTCATCATTAGCATGATCAGATTGTACATCTTTTTTTCACTTTTCAGAATGAAGCTCACTGGTATCATCAATATTTATGGCGTGTTTATTAGAACATTCACTCATCTTATGACCTTTACCATAACATTTAAAGCATGTAATATTGCTGGTGGTAGCATTAGAAACAACACTACTAGCATCTTTACTCATTGTATTACTTACCGAGCTTACCATTTTTGAAGCATCGTGTTGGAAAGGTGCTGATTTTGATGATGTCGTAGCCTTGGATGTGATTTCAGCACCTCCCTCTTGTGGATTTGAACGCTTCCAAGTGGATGGAGAAGAATAGGAGCGGCCTCCTTTCACCTTCCTCAATAGTTGTTGTTCAGACCACAATACTTGATGTACCAACTCTTGTAGATTGGTATATGAATGCATCTCAATACGGTCTTGGACATCCTCATTATGCCCCTCCAAAAAGCCTACCATGCATGCCTTTTCTAAGACGTTGTAGCTTGTTATGAATAGATCGTGCATAGTATGGTGATATAAATCGTTCTCTCATGATGTTCTTCATGCCATTCCATGTCCTGGGTCATCGCCCTTCCCTATTTAACTGATCCCACCAAACAAAAGCATATTCAGTTAATTCAATTGAAGCAGTACATACCTTCTTTTCCTCAGAGAAGTTTTGACCATCATAGATTTGATCAACACGCATTACCCACTCTAGGTACTTCTCGAATCAGTTCAGCTTGTGAATGATGGAATTGAGATCTTGTGTTTTCCCAAGTCATCATCCTCACGACCTCGTCCACCTCCATTGTCATGCCCAAAGAGACCACCTTTCATATGACCAGCGACATGGTTGTCGTAATTGAAACCACATCGTTGGCCATTATAGCGATAGTTCCCATAGAAAGCTCCATTGGACACGACGTCGAAATGATAGTCCTGAAAATCATCAACAAAATTATTTTGTACTGTGGACGTTGTAGGGTGGAAGAACGGGACCACCAACTCTAGTATCGGCTTGCACTCCTTGATTCCCCTCCAATTGTCGTAGGGAATCCATGATAGCATCAAAACGAATGTCCACTGCTCGTTCATATCTTTAGAATGCTTGTTCATGTCTTGTGAAGCAAGTGTTCAGATTACCTTCCACCTTGGTAATACGATTGCCTAGGTCAATCCGTAGGTCGTGGAGACCTTGTTCCAATGTGCCATACCTTCTAGTGAAGTGTTGATTGGTCGCAATGAATTGAGAATGAATGTTTAGAGGAAGATCAGTACCATAGTGTAAGTCCTCCTCCTCAACTACTTGGTGTTCTCCTTGATGTGAAGCTCCTAATATTGTTAATGGAAATAAGAAAATAATAATAAATCAATGAATAAATGTGGTGCTCACTCACAACTCAACCTTACCTTCCAATGTTCTTACTTATCCTCACAACTTGCACATGCAAGCCACGGTGGTTCATGTGTGGTATTGGTAATAAGAGATATATGTAGTGATTACCAATGATGAAATCAAGTACTAAACACAAGAAATATGTGGAGCTTGGTAGGCTAACCAAAGGGAACAATATGAATTCTAGACTTTTGCCAAGTTAAGTAATAATCCAAACTAGAATTCAATTGCCTAGTTGCTGATCACAAGATATAAGCGAAGTGTATTGCAACTGACACACAAAGATAGATGTAACTTGATGCAAACAAAGGTATAAGTAAGTTGGGAGCAATATGAAAATTGACTAGCTTATATCGCAACAAGTATTAGAAATACTCTAGCTAGTTGCAAGGAATGATATGAGAGCACAAGATTGCACAAAAGATGTATATGCTCACAATTGCACCAACAAGTAATGGGGGTAATATGCTCAATTGATGTATTTCGACCAAAGCTTTTCTTTTCACTTTTTTTTCTTTCTCTTTTTTACATCTCTTTTTCTTTCTTTTCACAATGGCCAAAACAAAGATATCAAGATGTGTTGGACCGTAAAGGCGACTAGAGGGGGGGGGGGTGAATAGGAGCACGCTCACTTTTTCACAAATTATGAACTCAATACAATTTAACTCCGGTAGCTATTAGAAAGCTATGAAGATCAATATACCGATCTGTTGGAAGACTAGTATTGAATCCAATTAAACCCCTAAGCAATATAACAAAATCAACTAAGATTACCAAGACTCACGGCCGCGGCGGTCGACCGTTATACTCAACCGGTCGGACCGATTGCGGGCGGTCGGACGGCGTTGTCTTGGCGGTCGGACCGCTCCAAAATCGATCGACCGGTGATGACGGGCGTCCGACCGGCCCGACTCGAACCGATCCGCAATGATAAAATCGGCCAGATGGCGAAGTTGCAATTAGGTGAAACTTTGATTCTCAACTCCAATCTTTATGAAACTTTGCACACACCTTCTATATGCTATTGAGGACCTATTCCAATCGGATATTATGATAATTCTTGGAGCGATCTTGAGCAATTGTCAATTGATTAACGAAGGTCTAAAACAAGGCAAGAACGAAAACTTGATCCTAACGCTTGTTCGTGAGAGATTGATGATCAAGATGATGCTAGATAGATTCACACATATCACGACAAGCTAATTCACGTGAAAGAATCAATCACAAACTCACGGATCAAAGAAAGCCCTAAAATCACCAAATTGAAAGCAAGAACGAAAAGAGACTTATCTCAAGCAAACCTTGCATAGATTGATTTCGTGATTGAAGTGGATTACATCCACACCATCATGGATCGATGAGACAATCAAGGATCACGAAATTCACCACAAACCATCAAGAGCCCTAGCCTCCACCTCAACTCCCTAAAGACAATTAGGGTTTTGAAACATAAAAAGCGAGAGAGAGAGAGGTGCACCACCATCTCCTCCTATTTATAGTGGAGGCCTAAAACTCTTAGGGTTTGACTCTCTTGAGCTCCGTTAAGGCCCACTAACAAGCGGGTCACACATGCGCTTCGTGAAGCGCCGTCTTTAACCTTTTGACCTAAAGCGCTTCACCATGCGCCATGGATTCGCCAATAGGTCACCCTTGTCCATCTTGTGTCACGCTTGAGTCGTTGACCTCACCCGCATCGTCGATCGTTCGGACCTCAACTCTTCAAGTTTAGTCCCGATTCTCCTCGCCGTTGACCGTCGTTGACCACCAAGCTACTGCACAACCACGACAAGAAAACACGTATTCGGAACAAGTTCTTCACAACTTGACCCATGTTAGTCAAAACATGCATCATGCAAATCATATGCCATGAAACCAATGACTTTGACCTAACAAAACAACATCGCCACGAAGTTGGCCGATGATCAAGTAAGCCGGTCGACCGCTCGGGTGAGCGGTCGGACCGCCATGGCGGTCGGACCGCTCCACAATGGCCGATCGGACCCATATAGACTTAGCCGAATTTCAACCCCGAAAATCCAAACCTTCCGAAACTTTAAACCAATAGAACTTTTCTTGGAGACTCCAAAATCATGAGACCAAGTGCATTGGGATCCCTCACTTGCCTACAACACCTATTTTTGGCTCAGCTCATTTTGACCACTTTGGTCATCGCCGGTCCGGCGCTTCACATGGCCGGTCAAGCCGATTTGGGACCGGTCGGACCATTGCAAGGACCGGTCGGACCGCCCCTGTCCAGTAAGCCTGTAACTTTGTCGAAAACACGTGAAACGACAAACCGTAAACGCCATTGCCAATTGTCACATCATCCTAAGATCTGGAGCATATCCCCATGAAATCCACAAGATGATAGTAAATAATGAGTTAGCACTTGCCAACTTTTGATTTGCAACAATTGTCAAGTATACAAGATATAAGTGCAGCCCTAAACAACAATTGTAGCTAGTCTCAAATAGATCAAAGTGTTTGCAAAGATTGAATGGATATCAAGGATAAAGGATTGCACACCAAGATATAAGTGAAAGTTCTACTTTCGGTTTTGTGCAAAACAACAAGTAATTAAAAAAAATCATAAGATGATATGCGGTTAAGTATGCACTAAGGCTTGCTCACACTTGGAATACCCTCGGCAAACAGTACTGTCATAGCCCAAGTTAATTAATGATAATTAGTATACATATCATCATCATACATATTATTTTTGAAGCATTTGTATCATTTATTGCACTTGAAAAATCTTAATGGAAGATTAAACTTTAACATAAATCAACTCTTTCAAAGAAAACAGAAATAAGTACTTACAAAGGCCTTTTTAAAATAATTTATTAAAATACTATAATATTTATCATGAATAAATATAATTTTACCAAATTTTTAGAACCTAAGTCCACCTTAAGAAAATTCAAAACCCATATTAATAGCCCTGCGGTTTTGAATTTAAAATAAGCAAATCAATCATGAACAGTGAGGTTTAAAATTTTATATTGGTACTAGGCAATCCCAGTAACCTCTCTGAAAATTTTTAGAATTTTAGAATTTTAGTGCTATTTTTAGTAGCCTGGTCAAAGTAGAAACAAATGAAAATCAAATCAGTCAAACCTTTCACTATTCTTTTGGCTTGGACCACTTTGACCGACTTAGACCGCACCAGGCGGCTTGACTCGACCAAGCTGCTTAGCACCGCCTGTTGGAGCCACTACCAGCGGGGCCCGCTGGTCAGGCTTGCATTCTACCTCGCGCAGGCGTGCTTAGGCGTCGCGCGCCACGCGGCCGAGCACCTATGCGCCGCTTGTAATACTTCGATTATTTTTTCTAAGGAAGCATGCAAAAAGAAGAATAAAAGTTTTGTTCAGGGGTTTTTCAATGTTTGTTTGCCAACCTGGGCCTTAGGCCTTGGCCCAAGGGGCTCAAGATTGGCTGACCAAAAGGGGGGTGCCTCCTCTCCTCTCCCTAAACCCTAGCCACCCTACCCTTGTGGCCACCACCCCCCTAGCCGCACGCCCCTGTCCCTCTCCCCTCCCCTTGCGCCTTCACCTCCCTCAAGGCCGCCTCCCCCCTTGTCCAGCAGCCTCCCAGTGCTACTCCTCTCCATTGGTGCCTCCTCCTCGCTGCTGTCCTAGGCTAAGAAGGGAGAAGCCGGGGATGCGCACAACCAAAGGTGAGGAGAAGGAGAACTGGAAAGACGAAGTTCTTCGTAAGAGATCTTCAGCGAGTTTTAGTAGCGTCTTCAAGGGGTAATGATCATCTCCCTGCTGCTTGGAGCAGGTTTAATCCTTAATTGCTATCGATTAGAGGATTGTTGAACTATTGCGATTAGAATCACAAATATGTACCCTGTTTGATCGTCATTTTTTGCAAAGTTATAGTCAGAATTGGAGGTTAGGGTCTCCTAGAGATTTGTGGGGTTTGTTCTCAGATTTCCATAAGGGTCTGATATCACCTAATTCAGAGTTGTAGTTTGGGAGATACGTTAGTTTCTTTACTGCTGTCCAGAAAGTCTGACGAGATTACAATAGTCGTCTTGTTTAATATATAAGGTTTAGATAATGGTCAATTCAAGGGGCCTCCCAACATAACTTTCGTAGGAAATTTTATTAGCTTTCAGTTGATAAAGGTCATGAATTGTGGTTCAGTCATTTGAAAGATATGAATTTTCTTGTACTACTATTCCTTTAGACTATCAGATTCCAACTTCAAGTTTTCAATTGTAAATTAGATCATGTTAATGGCAGAATTAGAGAATCTCTCCAACTAAGTTATTGTAGATAATTTTGTTATATTTCGAGAGAGTCCTCAAACATTGAATTTGGATGTACCAAATAGAAGTTACAAAATTTCAAGTCAGTAGAACCAAAGATGATATAATGGTCTTTGGGATTAAAAACAAAGGTTCAGATGGGGTAATTTGATCTTTCGGTCACCTGAGAAGTTGTATCCGTGCTTGTGTAGATTCCAGAAAAGTTGGATTCACGACTTTTGGAGTTTTGACTCAAAAGTTATGGATTTTCCTTTGACAGCTATTTGTTTGGACAGATTGTGATTTGGAGTGCATTGGTTAAGTTCGGGTTGCGATTAGGAGCGATTGATTTTATTTTGTTCCATTGTTGTGCTGTGTATTTGTTGAATAGTATATTTAGTATACTTTACGGTTGCCAGGTGGTGGTGAGCACCAGGGTTGAAGGCTTCCCGTCGTCATCGTTCCTCTCACGGTTGAGGCAAGTACAAATAGTATTGAATGAATTGGTTTGCATTGTTCATAATAAATGTCATGGTTTACTTATGACTTTTACTTCTATGATAATGTTGTTGAATATTATACTCTCATGATGGATTCAGATTGTGAAGTTCAAATTGCATCATGGCATTCATTCTTCAACCTTGGACTATGTGGTAACCAAGGGGTGTTTCTTTTGAGGTCCCCGTCATACATTGGACGGGCATGAGGTCCCCGTCATGTATTGGACATGCATGGGTCTCCGCACTCGTGGAGTGTGGGCTTAAGGTCCGTGTGCCTGAGGGCATAGGCTTGGGTATGCATCGACGGATGCACTACTCGGCATTACCGGTAATTGTAAAGAAGAAAGACAGAGCATTCTGTCATATGCATTGCATTCTAGTGGAAGAGATTTATTTATGGTTCCTTGCTGATGTTCATGTGATGAATTGATATCCTTGTTGGCTACTCATGATGTTTTGTTTATTATTCCCGTTGTACTTTGCTGAGTCATGTACTCACGCTTGTTTTTTTAGGTACCTCTCGAGGAACGAAATGCATGAGAAGGGGTAGTTTGGTGCACTTCACTTATATTCACTCGTGGCAAAATAAATTAGATTGTTTACCCAAGTCTCATACTCTTGCTAGTACTTTTATGTTTCGAACTAAGCTCACCCTTCGCGGTGATGGATTTATTTGTACTCGTAGTAGCCAAGAATTATGGCGGATGTTTCATTTGATGCTTTAATCTTAGTTTTTGATTTGTTAGTTCCATTTGATAAAATAACATGAACGTCTTGATTAGCTTTACCCCTTGTTTTTCTGGCAAGCCTTGATGATTTAGTTTTAATTGATAAGGAGCTACTCTCATTATGTTCCTTTATCCTGTTAGTTCGGTCTGGATGAGAAATAGCTTGAGCTATGCCTAACTATTCATTAGTTGACTTGTGGTAGTAATATTCCGGTCTATTTGAAGCTTGTGTTAGTTCTTGTTGATTTAAATTAAGTCATTCGTAGTTGTATATTTTATTGAAAAATATTTTAGTAAATTGAAGTAAAAGGTTGTCGTAAGGTTGTTGAGTAGCATCTTAGGCCCTATGTTGGGCTACCATTTTGGTATTTATTTGATCTATTTGTTTATCAATGTATAACTTTATCATATATTTTACTTCTACTTCAAATCTATTTTTCTAAAATAGCAATTGGAAAACTAGTATGCGTAGGATGAAAATTGTTGTTTTTTTCCACAAAACTAAGACACTAATGCCATCCTTTGATTGTCCTCTAAGCATAAATAAGTTTTTCTTTTGTGTAAGACTTGCGAGTACATTTGTATTTATTCCGGTTGCTGCAAATTCAGATGAAGATGATACTACGCCCGATGAGTTCGTTAGCGTCGATTTTGGCGATGCTAACGATTAGTGCTTTTATCTACCTCCTAGTTGGTTGCCATGGGTTATGGGGCACACCATTGTTAGACCTTTTGTTATTTTGCTTACTTCCATTGCTACTTAATGTTCTTATTTGAATTTGGTCGGTCGGCCCTGTTGTAATAGTTGTAGACTTTAACGATTATATTGAATGTCACTATGTATTGTCAATGTATGCCTTATATGACTTGTGCTTGACGTTGTTAACGGTATGGGTGTGTTGGTTGCTGATCTTGGGAGCCAACACGGTCACATACTTACTATTTTTTAATTCCCTTTTAACTTGTTTAAGTGTTGACTTGGACCGTTTGGAGAACCGGTCACCATGTAGTGTTTGGAGTGGAGCAGTACGCATGATCATCGAAGCTCTAGTTTCGGTCAGGACTTCTCACTTAGATGGAGTTAATTTGGAATTCATTTACTTGAGGACCAGAGTTATTTCTATAAGACCGGAAAGACATCAGTCTTACAAAAATAACCCGGGGATGCTCACAGCGTTGGTATCAGAGCCATACTGACTGTAAGTTAGAAATAGCACTGACGTTAGTGTTAGCAAGTCTTTTTGATCAAAGTATTTTAAATTATCAAAATAATTTCAGAAAGTTTAAGTTATGTAATTCTTTTATTCCTTACACATCCTAGTCTCAAATTCTCACCTCACTATTCATTGAACTTGTGCAAAATATTTTTCTGTTGCTCATCTCTCTTTTCCAAAAATAGACACGCTAATAGTCACTGGGAAGAGCAATGACGAAGGGACGAGAAGACGTTGCCGTACTACGATATTAGGATTAAGTTAGAGATTATTCTTAGATTATATTCACCCTAATTATATTCCTTATCTTTTAGAAGTTAGATTTTGTAGTATCAGCATTTGCTCTCTTTTTGTTCTAAGTAGTTGTGCATCACCTACAGGTAGTATGTGAAGGGTTACAGACAAGGCTACGATAGCACAAACAAAAATTACCACACAACCAAGGAACCACCGCTAGAAATAGATCACGAGATTACCGCTAGACGCGCCGACTCGTAGCGGAAGTAGAGTCGTCATAGCGAGTTGATGCCGTCGTAGTCGTATTCACGGCGCGTCTCCTCCTTCGAGTGGTTGTACTCGCCGCGCGTCTGCTCCTCCGAGTGATCGTACTCGCCACACGACTTCTCCTTCGACTCCGGTGATCGTAACGAGTCGCGGATCGTCCTAGTGCTGATGCTTCGCAACAACACCTTTGAGGTATCCACACGTACGAGGCAGGATCACCACGCGTTGGAGTGCTAGCACCGGCAGCGTGGTTGAGAAGGCGTGGCTATTAGGGTTTTGGGAGTTCTTCCAAAGATCATCCTCTCTCCCGCCCCATGCCACCGCCCCTATTTATATAGGCATCCATGATGGGTCTCGATCTTGAGACCCATTAGGAACTCGAGGCCTATACGAATTAGGGTCACCATCCAAAAATAGATCCTAGCCCTTGAAGTGTGCGACCTTACAGGTTCATGTGTAATCGGTTATGACTCGGAAACTCTTTTCCGAACACCAGTCGTTAGCGGTACCTAGCAGCACATAACGATTCCCGAACACACATAGAAAAGCGGACAAACCTTGATGTAATATGATCTATGACCAGGTCCTCATCACTTGCGATCAGTTCGTATCTCCATAAGACCAGATCGCATTTGGTCCCGACCAGTTCGTAACTCCTTACGACCAGATCCTTACCATTCTGTGATTACGTTTGATCAATCTACGACCAGATCGTATCTCCGTACGACCAGTCCGTAACTGATCGAACTAAGTGACCTACTCATGCATTCTCCCTTTGCCTCACGATGTCTGGTTGAACTCCAGGTGAGATATTGTGCCATCCATGGACTGTTCAATACTTTCTCGATCGAGTGTCGGATAACTTCATGTAGTCGACACTTCGACCACTAGTGGTATGGCTATGCACTTTCTTTATCCGATCACCACGAGGGGCCCAGAGACATCTCTCCTGTTATGTAAGGAGGGGCAAATCCCATCTCGACCAGTCATATCCCTCCGCATGTTTCATAACATACCCGAAAGCTACCTTTATAACTTCCTAGTTACGAGTAGCGTTTGGCAATCCCTAAGAGTGCTATTACACATGTAGGGAACCATGCTGATCTCAGGTCTAAGGATTATACATCATCATTACTTGAGACCAACTAATGACACAAAGATTCATAACAATCTCAATAGTATATTAATGATGGGTCTATCCAACCCCATGTTCTCTAACATGTGCTTACATTATTGATTCGATATCCCTATATCCATGACCGGTGAAACCAGGTCATCAATCAATACATGTGCTAGTCATAGAGTCACTGGTGTTCCGACTAGTGACCTCCGACCAGGGATACATTTAGAATGACATCATATAAGTTAAAGAGTTCCACCAACAAGTCACATACTTATTGATCTATAACAAATGATTTATTAAAGGAACACGATAACATATTATCAAAATCATGAACATAATCAATACATGTGCTAGTCATACTTTTTGCAAGAACTTGTAGAGATTTTTTTGAAAATTTTGGCCGAGTTTCTTTTGTTTGTTGAGCTAGAGGGAATTGATAATACCAAAATCATACACAAGATAGATATTGTAATTCACAGTGAATAACTTAACCATATCACCAAGTTCAACAATATTACAATGATATCATAAAAACATATAACAAAGTTCACAAGATCATTACATCACAAAGAGACAAATATATGTAGTAGCTAATAATTTTCTAGTCTTTGTCCGTCTTTGCTTCTCCCCATCCTTCCTATCCTTTCCTTTTCTTTTCCTTCCCTTTTCTTCTCCCCCTTTGGCATCAAAATACCCAAAAGGATTACTTCTGCGGTCCCTGAGGAGAAGGATCATAGCGGCGATGGCAGCCAAAACGGACTGGAGAGGAAGAACGAGTCAAGGTGCGCTCAATGGAAGCGACTCTCTCAGAGAGGGAGTCCACTTGACCATCAATAGAGTCCATCCTAGAGGAAAGAGATGCAAACCCCTCTGCCTGATTGTCATGAATCTGGAGAATAGCTGAGTACATGTGAGAAAGGGAGACTTGGTCTTCTTCTGATGCAGCTTCTTGTTGAGCCCGGGGACGAGGAGCTGCAGGAATGGGAGGACCCTCGCGTGGCTTGTATGGCTTGTGGACGGATCCCAAGCCTCCACGATATCAAGTCTTCCGAATGATCAAAGTCATGATATAAGGAGCATAATTTATTCTTTTGATCCGATCATTCTTGGAAATAACAATCTCCCGAAGGATAACATCCACCACATCAAATTTTCTGCCATGTATGATGTTGTCTATCAAGTTCCAAGCATGTTCTCTAATGGCATCGAAATTCCCGCTCTTAGGGAGAATGGTATGGTTGATGATTCTATTGACCAAGCTGGGAATTGGCTGGAAACCGGCTAGCTTGCATGGCGTATATCTGCCTTGCTTGGATAGCTAGCTTGCCTCCGTCCAGGCTGGAACCAAAAGGGTAGGTCTGTCATAAACTTTCTCATAGCTGCTTGACTATGTCCTCAAAGCTAGCTCAAACTCGTGCCTCTGGCAATCCCAGAGGTCCCCGTCATCCATGCCATTTGATTGAAATTAGGAGATATATATTGTGTGGCATAGAATTGTCTGATGATCTCCTCATCGTAGTCACATCTTAGCGCTACTAGGTCATGGATATTGACTCTTTGAAATAGCTTATATGCTGCATCATAGTTGTCCAGAGAATTTAGATGCGCCCAATCCACAAACTTATGATCAGCAAACTGCCTGTGGGGGTCATACATATGTTCAAATACCAATTCCTAAACTTTAGTATGGAACTTAGGATTGGTAGAGGTCCTTGGGAGCACAAACTGGTTTCTGTGATGCAGTATAGCGTATTCTTCGCCTGTGATCGTCCTTAAATTGATTGGTTGCTCCTCGAGTTCTTCCATTTCATCATCAGATGCACTTTCAGTCTGGGATGAACTTTCCTCATTTTCTGAGTCATCATCGGGAGCAGGAGCTTTGCCTCTATCTTCTCTTTCTTTCTAAATTCGTTCTGCATGCGGCTAAGGAGGAGAGGAGGTTTGACCAGAGGACAAGGATCTTAATCTCGGAGCTCTCGAATTGCCATAGAACTTGCGAATGGTGTTCTTGGTTCTAGGCATCTTCAAACAGAGAGGACATATTACAAGAAGAAATTAGAGATAAACCAAAGTCAGTTTAAATTGAATGTAATGAAATGACTGTTTTGTTAGAGAAATCGGTAGTACCGGTGTGTAAATGGCGGTAGTACCGGGATGCGGAAGTACCACCATTCAATGGCCGGTATGTCCGCACCGAGGTAGTTTCGCTCATGACGAGCGGTAGTACTGGCTTCTCTGAACTCGTTATGGGGCAAATAATGCTTGTATTTTACTGGTGTCTCTAATGGATTGAATTCACATAATAGATGCATAGACATCATAGGACACTAGCTTTTGCAATTTTCCCAAGAAAAACTCATTAAATCATCCACATTCTCAAATAAACCAAATTGTGACATAGGATTTTGAAGCAAGGCAAAAGAGAGGATTAAAGATGTTTTTACCTTGAGATCCGACGGAGAGAAACCCTTAGGTCGCAAGAGATCAACAAGAATCAAAGAAAACTCGAAAGGATTTGAAGATCTCTAGAGAGGTTTTGAGGTAGTATTCGGCGAGAGAGAGAAAGACAGAGCGACGGGTGCAGAATGACCGTTTGGGTGAGAGAAGAAGGGGTTAAGTCCCGTGCAAAGGTAGTTAATGCAATTCAACAGCCAAAGTGGTAGTACCACACTTTTCATACCGGTAGTACCACATGCTGATAGTACCACATTTTCAATGCTGGTAGTACCGACAATCCATTGGTCTTCAACCACGTTGGTTTTCGACCACGTATTCGACCACGACGGTTTTGACCACGATGGTTTCGACCACGTTTTCGAGTATGTTTTCAACCACGTTTTCGAGCATGTTTTCGAGCACATTTTCGAGTACGTTTTCGACCATATTTTTACCACATTTTCGACTACGTTTTCGAGTACGTTTTTTACCACGTTTTCGACTACGTTTTTTCCCACATTTTCGAGTACAATTTCGACTTGGTCTCAAGTGATTGCTTTACCAACCGATGTAGTAGAACAGTCGTACCGCCATTGAAGTTTGGTATTACCGAGCAGTGGTAGATCAACGTGTAATACCTTGAATATTTCTAAAGAGGAAAAACAAACAAAAGAGGGAATAAAATTTTATAAGGGTCTTTTAGCGAAAAGCCACCAACCTAGGCCTCGGGCCACGGCTCAGGAGGCCCATGTGGGGGCCGGCCATAACGGGGGGGACGCCTCCCTCCCCCAAACCCTAGCCACCACCTTGTGGCCGCCTCACCCCCAAGCCGCAAGCCCTGCCCCTCTCCCCTCCCCTTGCGCCTCCACCTCCCTCATGGCCGCCTCCCCCCATGACTAGTAGCCTCCCGGTGTCACTCCCCTCCATTGGTGCCTTCTTTCTGCTATTTGGAGCAGGTTTGATCCTTGATTGCTATCGATTAGAGAGTTTCTGAACTGCTGCGATTAGAATCAGTAATCTGTACTCTGCTTGCTCGTCAGTTTTCACATAGTTAAATTCCTAATTCGAGGTTAATGTCTCCTAGAGATTTATGAGGTTAGTTCTCAGCTTTCCATAGAGACCGAGATCACCCAATTTGGATTTGTAGATTGGGAGATACATTAGTTTCTTTACTGCTATTTAGAAACCCTAACGAGATTACAACAGTCGTCTTGTTTAATAGATAAGGTTTAGATAATATCCGATTCAGGGGGTCTCCCAACACAACTTTCATAGAAAATTTTATTATATTTCCAAATTTATAAAGATCATGAATTTTGGTTAAGTCATTTGAAAGATATAGATTTTTCTTGTACTGCTGTTCCTTCGGACTGTCAGATTCTGACTTCAAGTTTTGAACTATAGATTAGATCATGTTAATAGAAGAATTAGAGAATCTCGCTAACTAAGTTATTGTATATAATTTTGTTATATTTTCAGAGAGTCCTAGACCATTTAATTTTGATGTGCGAAATAAAAGTTATGAAATTCCCAAGTCAGTAGTACTGAAGATGATAAAACGGTCTTCAGAATTAAAAACAAAGGCTTAGATGGGATTATTTGTTCTTTTGGTCACCTGAGGAGTTGTAGATATGATAGTGGAGATTCTAGAAAAACTAGATTCATAAATTTTGGAGTTTTTACTCAAAAGTTATGGATTTTTCTTTGATAGCTGTCTGTTTGGATAGATTGAGATTTGGGAGTGTATCGGCTAAGTCTCGGGTTGCGATTAAGAGCGATTGATTTCATTTTGTTCCATTGGTATATTGTGTACTTTTGAATGATATATTTAATATACTTTACGGTTGCAAGGTGGTAGTGAACACCGGGGTTAGAGCCTTTTCGTCGTCACCCGTCTCTCGGTTACGGCAAGTACATGGTAGAGTGGTTAAAAATGGGTTGTTCGCCGTGATCATTGATATTACTTATCATTGTAGGACCGGAAAGGCGACTAGGGGGGGTGAATAGGCGCTTTCAAAACTTTCTCGCCTAAATCAAAAACCAACACGAACTTTACTCCTTTAGCTATGAAAGCTAAGAAGATCAGTAAGCACACAACGGAAGCCTTGTGTTGGATTGGATAAACCCTCAACCACACGACACAAGCGGAGAAAAGAACTCTTTGTTCCTTCTTGGTATCTTGGCGGTCGACCGGCTACCACAAAGCGATCGGACCGACGGTCAACAATGATCCGACCAACAACTAAGCTGGCGGTCGGACGGTGTCTGACGATTCGACCCGGCAAACCCGGTGATGCGAATACACGGCGGTCGGACCGCCGTTGAAAGACCGGTCGGACCGGTAGAGTCCAGTACTGAAAAACTCCACCCAAATCCAAAACGAAATTTGATCAAACTTTTGATTCAACCAATAAAACTTGACCAAATTTCGAGCACACCTCCCTAATGATATTAGAGACCTATTTCTAGCGACGATCCGTCGATCCACTTCAGAATCGATCTCTCGAGATTTTACCAAAGAAGTGCACAAACCCTAGAAATGTGAAAATCTTGATTCAAGACTTGCTTGTGGGGGTTGATGATCTAGATGACTCTAGGAGTAATCCCACACATCAAAGCAAGATAATGTAGGCCAAGAGACCAAGCATGAACCTTTGAATCAAGGAAGCACCAAAATCATCCAAAGGAGAAGAACACAAAAGGAGCAAGCGATCTTTCAATTGAGCATCACATGATTGTTCGATCACACAAGATGCTTACAAAGCCTCTCCAACAAGGAGGGCAAGAGCTCAACAAGGAGCACACTCCAAACCCTAGTTCTCCTCTCCTCTCCTCCAAACCCTAGAAAAGGAAGAAAGGGCTAAAATGAATGCTTCAAAAACTTTTCCATCTCCCCCCTTCCTATTTATACTAGAGAGCTAGGGTTTCCCTTTTGGGGTCACTTACACATGGGACCCACACACACATAACTATTGAAGCAATCACCTGCTTCACCACGTGTAGGTTGATCAGCGGTTCTCATCGCGTCGCCAAGCCTCTCTTGTCCGAATCCCATCGGAACCTCCCAGAGACTCGCACCGATATCCGCACCTTTGATCCAACCGGTATAACGAACCACCCGTTCGATCCATCTTGCCCATCCTGCACCATGCTTGTGTCACACGACCTCACCCGGTATCCCTGATCGTTCTGGACCTCAGCTCTCCAAGCGTAGTCCCGATCCACTCACCGTTGACATCGTTGACCTGCAAGCCACCTGCACAGCAATAGACAAACAAACCGTTTCCGAGAACAAGTTCTTCACAACTTGACCCACGTCAGTTCCGCAATGCAATATACTACAATAAAGCATTGAAGTTCATATAATAACACAATCAAAACCAACTCAATGCAACACTTGGCTAACCTTCAAGCCATTGCGGTTGGATCAGCCTTACAGGCCGGTCCGAGCCGATTTCATCTTGATCGGACCGCTCCCACAGCAGCGGTCGGATGGTCCAAAAGACTTAGCCAAATTTTCAACTCAAAATTCGAAACCTTCGGAATTTTCAAGCGAATAGAACTTTTGGTAGGAGCTCCAAAATGATAGGACCACATCCGGAGACTCCCTCACTTGCCTACACAACCTATTTTTGGCTCGGCTCAAAAACCTATTTTCATTTGGCGGTCGGACCGGTCACCATGGCCGGTCGGACTCCTCCACGGCGATCGACCGCCGACACCACCGATCGGACCGCTTCGTGGTCCGACAAACCTTGAGCAAACCCAAACGCGAGATTTTGCAAACCAACAACGCCATTGCCAATTGACTCATCATCCTGAGATCGTGTACATATCCTCACGATATCCACAATCTCCCCCTTGATGAACACATTGGCAATTTTCAAGAAAATGTGGGTTTTCGAAATGAAAAGTAAAAATTCGCCGTTTTCGCATAAAGGCACAACTTGGTCCAAAAGCAAGAAAAAGCCTAGGAACCGACCAAGCTGGCTTTAGAATAGTGTAAGCAAGTGAGATAAGGCAATGAAAGCACAAGAGGATTCAAATTCCAGAAAGTAGCCAAAAATCTCACTTAGGTCCAAATGAAAGACAATTTTTCTATTTGACCTTTGATCATTGTGAGTCTTCTTCAAATGCAAATGAAATCAGGAAAAGGCAATAGAACCATAAGACTTAACTCACTATGATCACAAATTTTCAAAAGATTCAATTTTTTATTTTATATGAAGTTCTTATATATTTAACCTTAAGTATGAAACCAAAAGCTCAACCAACAAGAAATCATTTTCTTCACAATCTTTCTCCCCCTTTGACAATGAATTCATCAAGCTGCATGAAAAAGAAAGAGCATGAAGGAATGACTTTATTTTTGAACTTAGTAAAAAGGAGCCATGACTATTATACATGAAGACAGTACAAGTATTATACCAAGCCATATAAAGAGTAGACGCTATATTCAATCATGGCAGAACATGTACTGCAAAGCTAAAAACAAGATAGCAAAGAATCGAGATTAATGAATTAAAATCATGAAAGTTGCTCAATATCATAGATTCACTCAAGGCAACCAAAAATGAGTCAAGCCATGTCTATAAGTAAAAAGAGACTCAAAACAAGAATTGAGGCATTTTGAGCATTAAGAAAATTCTTTTGAAACAAAGCTCAAGCACTTAGCCCTTTTGGGCAATTTTTCTTTTCTTTTTTTCTTGTGCTAGATCTCAAGCCTTGCGACCATCTCAAGCGATAAGCTTAAAAGAATGATCTAGGTCATCCAAAACTCCCCGAGTTCATGCCTAGTGCAATGGCAAGCCGTCTCATGAGGAAGGATTGGTGAGATCAGCTTTTTTCACATGTAATTTTCCTTTTTCTTTTGCTTGACTTAAGAAGATAAAAGCTCATTTTCATCTCAAAATAAGTTCAAGACTCAATTCAACCTATTTGACATGGCGAGAATCATAAGAGGATCACTAGAGCAAAACTAGTCACAAGATCCAACAAGACATGATTTGATTCAAATTGCTCACAGATATAAAGCTAGCAAGGCAAAAGCTAAGCCAAACACGAAGAGCCATAAAAGAAGTCTAGCAGACTATCACTTGATATGACGAGGTATAGAAGATGAAATCAAGTCATACAAGGATAATAATCAAAGCTCCACTAATTTTATTATACAATGCAAGACAAATGAATTGAAACATGCATTATGATACAATGAATGCAAAAGAGCAACTTCCCCTCAAAACAGCCCAATAGGACTAATAACCCTAACTCTCCCATAAGCAAAGAAACGCGAAGAGTCAAGAGCCTTAGTGAAAATATCGCAAGTCGTTGCTCGGACTCTACAAAGTGAAGCACAACATCACCTTTCTCAACATGGTCTCTCGAGAAAATGAAATCGAATGTCAATGTGTTTAGTCACGGAATGTTGCCTTTGGGTTTTGGCAATATTAATTGCGAAGTGTTGTCGCGAAAAGAGGAACACTTCCCAAAGATAACCCATAGTCCCGCAGGCGTGGATAAAATCCAGAGAACGTGAGAGCGACCAGCGGCGCCTACATACTCGGCCTCGGTTGTAGATCGTGCAATGTAAGATTTTCTAGAAGACCAAGAAACAAGAGATGTGCCCAAGAAATGACAAGTGCCAAGTACTCTTCCTATCCACTCTACACCCGTAAATCAAGATCGTAAAATGCTCGAATTGAAAGAGCGAAGAAGAAGAATACGAGTCCAAAGTCAAGCGTATCTTGAAGATACCGAAGATGCGACGCATCGCTTGACGATGAGAAGCACGAGGGGAAGCTCGAAGCGAGCGCACGGACATCTGGCGAATTGTATGTCCGGCCTCGTATTTGTAAGATAGAGGAGGAGCCAATCATATGCGGTACTCTTCCGGTCCACGGACTCTCCATCCTCATCGTGGTCCAAAGACGGTGGTTGTAGCAATGGGAGTAGACATTGGCCTCTGCTTCCCATATTGAAGCGCGAAGAAGGTCCTTTGTATACTTACTCGGTGAACGAAGGTGCCTTCTTTCGGTTGCTTGATTTGTAGACCAAGGAAGAATGTCGACTCTCCCATCATGCTCATCTCAAACTCACCGCTCATCGAATCAAAATCTAGACACCAAAGCATGAGAAGAACCACGAAAATAATATCATCCACATAAATCGAACCAACAAGAAATCACCGACATGCACGAGAGTGAACAAGGTTTTATCAACCATTCCCATTTTGAAATCATTTTCAAGCAAGAAACTCTTAAGCTGTCATACCAAGCTCTAGGAGCTTGTTTCAATCCATACAGGCTTTAGAGAGTTTAAAAACGTGATTTGGGAATTTTTGATTTTCAAAACCAGGAGGTTGCTTGACAAAGACCTCTTCTTCTATGAAGCCATTCAAGAAAGCACTTTTAACATCCATTTGAAAAAGCTTGAAACCTTTGGATGTTGCAAATGCTAAAGAATGCGAATGGCCTCCAATCTAGCTCTTTGGAGCAAAGGTCTCCTCAAAGTCTAAGCCCTCTACAGGAATAACCTTGAGCTACAAGTCTAGCCTTATTGCGAACAACCAATCCATCCTCACTTTGCTTATTTTTAAAAACCCATTTTATTCCAATAACATGAGAATCAGAAGGTCGCTCAACTAAAAACCAGACTTTGTTTCTTTCGAAATTTTCAAGCTCTTCATGCATGGCATTGACCCAAGAGGCATCAGATAAAGCATGGGTGATATCTCGGGGTTCAAAAGAAGCGACAAAAGCAAAATGTGCATGAGAATCAGGAGAAATAAACCTGGAGCGAGTGACTCGCTCTTGAAGATCCCCAATTATCTGCTCATGTGGATATTGTCGCTGTATGCGAAGAGGTGCTCCTGGTGCAGAAATGGCCTCTACCTCCTGAGTTGTAGAGGTAGGAACAGAGCCACTCAGATCGTCGGTGGGGATAGGAGGAGACTGCTCAGCTGAAACTGACGTAGTAGTAGCAGGCTCTCCACCCCTCTCAGAGGTAGCTGGAGGATGGTTTGGTTCTTCATTCTCAGAGTCATCATCGACGAAAATGATTCCTTGAATTTCAGGAACCTGTGTACCTGAAGCATCGGGTCTAGTACCAGGACTAGCCTCATCAAAAGTGACTTCGGATGTCTCAACAATTTTGTTAGTGTCAACATTAAAAACACGATAGCCACGAGAATGAGCAGGATATCCAAGAAATATGCCATCAAAACATCTAGACTCAAATTTATCAAGATTGCCATGTTTAAGAATGAAGCACTTGCAACCAAAAATCTTGAAATGAGAGACTTTGGGAGAATGACCAAATCTAAGCTCATAAGAAGTCTTTCCAACCACAGATCTCAAGAAGACCCTATTGGAGATATAACAAGCAGTAGAGATCGCCTCAGCCCAAAATCTCCTAGGAGTAGAATGCTCATCTAGCATGGTCCGAGCCATCTCTACAAGGGTTCTGTTCTTCCTTTCTACAACACCATTCTGCTGAGGAACTCTAGGAGAAGAAAAGCGATGCTCAATTCCCTATCGGTCTGAAGGTAGAAAAGAAGAATTCTTGAACTCATCCCATTGTCACTCCTAATGGCTCTCAAAGCTCCGGTATATCAACAAACAATTCTAAGGACCAAATCTCTAAAGAATCCAAATGCTTCGTCCTTAGAAGCAAGAAAATAAACCCATGAATACCAGAGTAATCATCCACAACCACCAAAGACATACCATTTCCCACCGGTGATCAACTCTAGAAGGACCAATCAGATCTAAGTGAAGAAGCTGTCCTGGTCCATCAGTCATTACCAAAGTAAGAGGTGGATGGGAAGCAGACACCATCTTACCATGTCTACAGGGTGAGCACACAAGATCTCTAACAGCCTTCAGCCTAGGCAAACCTCTAATCAAGTCCTTGCAACTGACTCTAGACAAATGATCAAAACCTATATGCCCAAGTCTACGATGCCACAAAACAAGGTCATGAGAATCAGAGGCTACAAGACACCTAGGACTGGAAACAGAAGAAATACTGAAATTTGCACAGAAGATCTTCTCAAATCTGGAGATCTCAAAAACAAGCTCACCCGAGGAATCTAGAACTCTACACTCACCTCTCTTAAACCTCACTTCTAGACCCTCATCAAGCAGCTGAGAAACAGATAGAAGATTATACCTCAGCTTACTTACCAAAGCGACGTCTTTTAGCATGAACTTGTCGTTGACGCGACACGGTGCCCTTTGCGATCCACGGTCCGGAGAAGCATCCCCAAATGTAATCAATTCGTTGCGGATGCGTGTGAGGAGGAGAACCATCTAGAATCTCGGTCATATGTCGAGAACACCCGGAGTCAACAAGCCATATGTCCTCCTTCCTCGCACGACGGACCTAAAAAGCACAATCAGAAAATATCCGTGCCTCAGTACTGGGGTTAGTGATAAATGATCGAGGGATCCAGTACTGAGAAGCACGATGTCTAGGAGCAGCAGTAGAAATAGCAGAAACATGATCAGGAATAAAATCATAAGGATGCTCATGAGAACCACCTAGACCTCTCCGAAACGATCTACCAAAAGATCGATACTCCCCCTGTCTAGGTGCTACCCGTGGTCTCTCCTCACGATGTCCTAATCCAACACGCTGCCTAGACCCACCAAAAGAGTCTACAAAGTTCTCTACAAATCTAGGCCTATGTGTGGTGCGATAAGCAGTCGCCTAGCTCTAGAGACTACAAATGGAGAAGGACTCCTCTAATGGATCTTAGAACGCTCATCCTCTCTTTTCTCTCAAGCTTTTCTCCCCGGAAGCAGAACTCAACAGTATGGCCTTCTTTCTTGCAGAAGGTGCAATGGTACTGGACCTTTTGAGAGGTCTGTACAGAATGAGTGAAACCACCTTTCTTGCCAGAAAGAGTTTGAGCAAAACCAGCGGATTTGAAAACAACCCCGGATGGCTTAGGAGGTTCTAGCTCAAACAAACCATTCTTCACAACTCTAGCAATCCTAGGTGGGTTTTTCTTGGAATGCTCTAGGGGATTGAAACCTAGACCACTATTTTTCACGCTCACTTTGGATTGATCAAGAATCATGTTGAGTTTCTTTTTCCCACTTGAAAACTTCTCAAGAGTCACCTTGAGGTAATCATTCTCTTTCATTAAACCCTCACATCTAGTGCACTTGCTAGACTTGATTACCTCATTGCTCTTATTCTTAAGAAGGGCCACTTCCACTTTGAAGGCCTCACAAGACACACAATAGGATTCCCTAATCCTATTCAACTGCTCCTTAAATTTGACTCTAAATGCCTCTTGAATCTGATTAATCATGGTTTCAACTTCAGCATTTAAAGCACAAGAGTTAGAATCAATCACTTTCTTGGAAGCAGAAAAAGACATGGATCTTTCAATTTTAGCCTTTTCTTCAAGGGTCTTGTTTAAGGCTTCAATCTCAATTGTAAGCTTGGGACAATTTTCACAAGATGCAACTCTAGAGTAAACTAGCATTTCTTTCATCTCTTGCATCTTAATCCTATTATTCTTACAATGAGAACATGTGTGACTAGCATCAAATTTTTGCAATTCTTTTAAAGAGCTATCCAGTTTTAATTCAAGCAACGCACAATTTGAGCAAGTTAAAGGGATAGCTTCCATGGCAGTCACATCAAGAGAAATGACATCTAAGCAAGCAGAACTAGACTTGAGAGACTCTAGTTCATCGAGAGCATCTTTTAGTTGATTAGTGACAGAGAAATGAGCAGATTTCAAGCTTGTCAAGTCATTAAGCAAGCTAGTGCAGGATTCACAAATATCATCAGGATTAATAGATTTAAGCCTAACAACTTCTAGGTTCAAATTATCAATCATAATATCCTGCTTCTTAATCATTTTTTACTTGCTTATGCAATTTCTGTTCAGCAAGCACCAACGCCCTTTTCATGTCAGCAATAGAAGGGCATACCTCATCAGGATCACTAAAAGGATCCTCATCGTTGGAGGAGTCATTTGTCGTGGTGTTCTTGGCCATGAAACACATGCCGGTGAAGTCATGCGCCTTCTTCTTGCCACGAGAGTCACTCTCGTCGTCCTCCGTTTCCGAGTCCACATCGCTCATATTGACGTTCTCTAGAGCGGCAAGGACCCGGCTGACAAACTTGCGATAGTTTATCTTCTTGGGTTTAGCATCCCTCTCCTAGGGATGTCTTCGTGTCTCCTTCTCCTCCTTGCCCTTTAGCTTGGGGCACTGGAGCGAATGTGGTTTGGCTCACCACATTCAAGCACGTGATAGGTCCACTTCTCCTCCTATTCCTCACCTTGTTATCGCTCTTGTGAATTTGGTGGAAAGGAGGGCTAAGTCATCCCAGGCGTTTCTCTAGTTGCTCATCACTTAAAGAATGTAAAGCGAGATAATGAAAAACCGGATGAGCTACAATCGAGAGACTCAAGAGCAACCCTTGGATTTGTCGACCACTAATGCCATCGACTGTCTTGGGAGACGCGAGATAAAATCAATCTCATGCGTCTTCAACCTCGAGTAAAGCTTATCCATGGTAAGCTCACTCATGTGATGTTGTCATTGATGGAAGTGATCTTCATTCCCAAACCTTCACATCAAGAGCACCCGAAGGTGGCGTGCATTTTCGATTCGAGAAAATACCAAGTCAACAAATAGAGAGATCATGAAGGATCTTAGAGAATATTCCCCACTCATCCAAAGACTCACGGGCCTTTGCTCGATCTTAGAGTAAACCTTTTGAGTCGGTTCATCTCACTTCCTTGATCGCAGTGGACCCTTCGTGATAGTCACAAAGTTTCCGCCAGATCTCGTGAGCAGACCGCAAGTGAGCAACACGCTCAAACTCAGATCGACTAAGGCCTTGGATCAAGTAATTCGAGCCTTGTTGTTGGCCTCCACATCCGAGTGATCGTATCGCCATCGGCTGGCACGACATAAGGATTTTTCACCTTTAGCCAAATAGCGTGCCCTTGAGCCTCGATATATGCTTGCATACGAGCCTTCCAGTATGCAAAGTCAACTCTTTCAAAAATGTGTGGCTTGGTTGACTACTTGTCAGTCGCCATGGCTCCAAAGACCGGTTAAGATCTATGAGAAGAGCTAACCGGCTCTGATACCACTTGTAGGACCGGAAGGCGACTAGGGGGTGAATAGGCGCTTTCAAAACTTTCTCGCCTAAATCAAAAACCAACACGAACTTTACTCCTTTAGCTATGAAAGCTAAGAAGATCAGTAAGCACACAACGGAAGTCTTGTGTTGGATTGGATAAACCCCTCAACCACACGACACAAACGGAGAAAAGAACTCACTGTTCCTTACTGGGTACTGGCGGTCTGACCGGCTACCACCGGGCGGTCGGACCGACGGTCAACCAATGATCCGACCGACAACTAATCGGCGGTCGGACCGGTGATGCTAGTCGATTCGACCCAAGCAAACCAATGCTCGAATACATGGGCGGTCGGACCGCCGTTGAAAGACCGGTCGGATCGGTAGAGTCCAAGATCTTGAAAAACTCCACCCAAATCCAAAACGAAATTTGATCCAACTTTTGATTCAACCAATAAAACTTGACCAAATTTCGAGCACACCTCCCTAATGATATTAGAGACCTATTTCTAGCGACGATCCGTCAGATCCACTTCGCAGAATCGATCTCTCGAGATTTTACCAAAGAAGTGCACAAACCCTAGAAATGTGAAAATCTTGATTCAAGACTTGCTTGTGGGGGTTGATGATCTAGATGACTCTAGGAGTAATCCCACACATCAAAGCAAGATAATGTAGGCCAAGAGACCAAGCATGAACCTTTGAATCAAGGAAGCACCAAAATCATCCAAAAGGGAGAAGAACACAAAAGGGAGCAAACGATCTTTCAATTGAGCATCACATGATTGTTCGATCACACAAGATGCTTACAAAGCCTCTCCAACAAGGAGGGCAAGAGCTCAACAAGGAGCACACTCCAAACCCTAGTTCTCCTCTCCTCTCCTCCAAACCCTAGAAAAGGAAGAAAGGGCTAAAATGAATGCTTCAAAAACTTTTCCATCTCCCCCCTTCCTATTTATACTAGAGAGCTAGGGTTTCCCTTTTGGGGTCACTTACACATGGGACCCACACACATATAACTATTGAAGCAATCACCTGCTTCACCACGTGTAGGTTGATCAGCGGTTCTCATCGCGTCGCCAAGCCTCTCTTGTCCGAATCCCATCGGAACCTCCTAGAGACTCGCACCGATATCCGCACCGCCTGATCCAACAAGCTGTAACGAACCACCCGTTCGATCCATGTGAGACCCCGGTTTATCCGGCTTGTAATGCTTAACCATCCATTCGGTCCTAGCATCACAAAGCAGATAATCCGAGACTCGAGACATGTATACTTCCCAGAGTGCAGTATACACACCTCATCACAAAATTTGTGTATCAATTCCATTCATCCACATAGAACCAAACACGTAATGTAGCAGAGTATTAATAATATTAAATCGAAGTCATTATAAAAAGAGAGGCCAACCGGCCAACAATAAAAGAGACAACAATAATTAAACAATGAAGCAAAAGTGCCATAAGATGGCTACAACAAAAGAGCCAATCGGTGTGCCTTTAACCCACAAGGCAACCGATAGGACCGCCAAGCTAGTCGCCAAACCCGAAGCACATCTCACAAAAGTGAGGCCCTTGGGGCTCACCTTCCCCCCAAACAAAAGCGGTAGGCAAAAGCGGTGAGTACTTTGAATGTACTCGCAAGACTTACATGTGGAATAACAAACCTGTACATATACTACATGCAAGCTTAAACAACAATAGGCTGTATGTTTCATTTTAGCATAAAGCAAGTTTTCATTTGCAATAATATAATAGATTGAAAGCAATTTAACAAATCTGTTTTAATGTTTAAATAACCGAAAGCACAATAATATAACAGAGGTAAAGAACAACAACAATCACGAAGTGACTAAACCATTAGTCACCACAACAATAGTATGAATTACCCATTCATACCAACCATGTCAAATTTTAATTTAAAAGGTTGAAGTCTAACTCTTGCAAAACCTAACCAAGCGTGTCCATAACCTAGGACGAGGCTATTCGAATAGTTTTATCCTGCGCAGGTGTACCATTTTACCCACACGCTGCATCGCCTTTTGCCAAGCTATTAAGCACACTTCCTTAGGTATGCCTAAGACGGCTAAGTCCTCTGAGACGTTTCCAATATTGTGAATTATTCGCGAGCCGCCTGTATGGATAGAAACCCATACGTTGTGTCGGGTCGTGGCCCACCTCGGACAACTACCCCTCACGGGTAAAGCCTCGGACAATCTGCGGCCCCTCGAGGTGGAGAGTCCATCCGGAAACTCCACCACCGCACACCCAACACAAGAACACAATTCCTTTTCACACAACACACACAACGCGCTCCTCCTGCGACTCGGAGATAACCCACGCCAAAGTACTAAGTCAAGAGAGGTCCCATATCCTCTCGCGTGGTTAGTACGCAAAAATGCTTGGAGAGTGTGACACAAGATGTTCGGTCCTTGTTGACTTAGGCAAGACAACCACAAACCCAATAACCCACCATCCAACCACTTGCCCAAGTCCAAATCAATTTTTCCATTTTCAGAATTTTGACTTTACAAAATTAACAAAGCACAAAGTTTGGACATAATGGAAGAATAATAATTTTTGTGTGATCAAGACCATCGACTAAGTCGATGATCGCCCAAAGCTACCGAACTAGGCATGGCTAAGCACAAAGATTCAGTATTCTACTAAGTGACAAGAGTTCATCCATCGAACTCTAATCGCGACAAATAACCTAGGCTCAAGTAGTAGAGAATAACCAACATCCTACAGATTATGCAACTATAGGATCAACTAACCATATTTTAACACAAAGTAGCAATGCATACATACAGATTGAATTCAAAATATTAAACTTGTAAAATAATAGGATTAACATGATCAAACCGCTTGCTCGCTTGTTGTGGGTCAAGATGTTCTTTGGGATCACTCTCGGTATCAATGCGCTCTTGGATCCTATCGAAAGAACCAAAAAGAACCAATAAGGCAAAAGAAACCGAAAAGATCCAACAGTCAACTTCAACAAAAAGCTCTCAAATTTTACAGTAGAAAGAGCATGATTTTTATGAACTAATGCAACAAGAACCAATTGATTTGGATTCTTAATGCAAAAGATATGGCCAAAACCATTTTGCTCACTTTTATAAATCAAAATGCTACTATTCATTAGCGAAATTTTCTGGAGCTATACTGAGTTTGAAAACATTTCTAAATTAAAGTCTAGTTAAAAACATAATCAACAAAATTTGAATCAACCGAAAAGGATTTGAAATGAATTAGTTATGCATTTTACAAGTTATCATATTTTTCAGTTGACAAATAAATCCTTTCGGAAATCAGAATTAAACGCGCGTGGCGAACGAGGAGCGTCGATCAAAGATCCGACGGCCCGCGTTCCAGTGCTAACGCTAGCGCGCGGATTCACACTTCCCTAAACGCTCACCGTTGGATCTGGATCCAACGGTTCACGTGGACCAGGACGTTCGGGCGGTCCGAACGTTCACACGCATAGGAGCCGTTGATCTTGGATCCAACGGTCCACGCGGATCGAACCTTTCGGACGGTCCGAACGTTCATTCAGATCCGGACCGTTGATCTTGGATCCAACGGTCCACTGATTAGGGCGTGATTAATTCAAATCTAAGCGCAATCTTGGGCCGTAGATCCAAAGATCGACGGTCCGCAACGACTCAAGTTCAACTTCAAGCGATTTCGTCCGACAAAATTTGACGGAAGATTGGCTCGCCGCCGGCGATCGTCATGCGCGGTGCGAGCAAAAGCCTAAAATGAGTTCCTAACAACCTTGCGCACCCAAAGGTACCAACAATTTTGGTCTGGCGGTCTAGAACGCCACAAGCCGGAGATGACCGAGAAGACTCAAAATGACCGAAACGAAAACGCAAATGAGCTCATTTGCGGTCCAAGGAGCGGTGCCAAACAACTAAGGACTAATAAGGGGGTACCGAGCCCAAAGAAGGCACCGAGGAGAATCGAGTGGCTCGGGTGAAGAAGAATAGCGCTTCGCCGACTTTGGGAAATCCAAATTGATCGCTCTCTTCGCCAAAAGCAAAATTGACAGAGGGTTAAAACTCGGTGAGAGGCTAAGAAGTGAGGAATCAAGGGTTTTGAAAGAGAATGCCGGAACACCACTTTCACCGAAGGACCGAAGCTCCAACAATGGCGACCGAGAGCAAATTTGAAATGGAGCTCGAGCAACACTAACAATGGTCTTTGGAGCTCAAGAGTGTTCAAAGGATGCTAAGGAAGCCTTTGGGGAGTTTTATAGCCGAAGGAGCAAGGAAGAAGCAACGGAAGAAAAATGGTGGGGCTCGTGTTGAGGCCGATCGAGGCGACGGAGCAAGTGACAACAGGGCGACGGCGACTATGGAGGCGGGGACGGAAGCATTAAATGCGGAAGAGCCGTTGGCGAAAGGAGAAGTGACCCGACGCCACGCCTGAAATTTCACCCACTCTCGTTGACCATGGCGGCGCGAGCGACGGAGGTAGACGATAGCCGCCACCGTTGGATTGAAATCGAGCGGTGAAAAGAACGGTCGATAATAACGATTCAAACGCTCACTCAATCCTGGACCGTTGATTTGGATCCTACGGTCCGCGTTGCGCAAGGCGTTCGGACGGTCCGAACGTTGACGCGATCGTGAACCCTCGATTTAGAATCCAACGGTTCAAATGGATCGGCGCGTTCGGATGGTCCGAACGTTCACGCGATCGTGAGCCGTTCGATGCCGATCCAACGACTCACAACACTCGCGCCAACGTCCGAGCGGTGCAGTTAGTTGGTTGGACCAAATCAAGTGGCTCGAGCCCGAGTCTGATCCGAACCCGAGGAACAGTGAAAACCGGTTAGGGTTTGAATTTGAATAGCTGATTTTTGGAGGAATTATTTGGGGTAGCAAACAAACCCCAAAAATTATGAAATTTTAAATGGAGATTGCTAACAGGATGATGAACCTTATATAAAATTTTCAGAGACTTTTATGCACTGCATTTTCTCTAAAAATTCGAGAAGGCTAATTTAGAGTTTGACTAATGTTTGACTTGCCTCAAAAATTATCAAATAATTTCTGAAAATTATGAAATAATTCTGAGGTGTTAAACATCACTCCTAGGTTCAATGAAAATTATTTCCAAAGGTTGGGCACAAGATTTTCATGAAGGAGACTTGTGTTGGTGTCCAAATGGCAATTTGATTTTGATTCCACATAATTCCTTTACAAAAATTATGGAACTGATTACAAAAATCAAGATCAGAGAAAAGTTTTAATTTCTCCTCATTTTTATTACATTTGAAACACAAACCAATTTTGGGATGTTACAAAACCTCCCCCTTACAAAAATCTCGTCCCGAGATTTGGCTCACTCGATAAAGAAAGATGGATAGTTCAGACGAGACGATCTTCCCTTTCCCAAGTAGCCTCATCCTCTGAGTGGTTCGACCACCGAACTTTAAGGAATTTGATGGCTTTATTCCTTGTTCTTCGTTCACCTCTTCAAGGATGCGAACAGGTGCTCCTTGTAGGTCAAATCTTCTGAACATCAAGAGTTTCCAACTGAGCTTCCTCGGTTGGAACACGGAGACACTTCTTTAGTTGGGACACATGGAAAACATCATGTACCCTTCAAGTGCAGGTGGCAATTCCAACTTATAGGCAATAGCTCCTTTCTTCTCGATAACACGGTAAGGACCGACATATCGAGGAGCTAACTTGCCCTTGGCGCGAATCGATGGCCCTTCAAAGGAGAGACTTTGAGATAAACAAATTCATTGGGCTCAAAGCTCAACTCGCGACGACGGCGATCCGCATAGCTCTTTGCTCGGATTGGTATGCGCAAACGATCACGAATAAGTTGGACTTGACTCGGCCTCATTGATCGAGTCCGCCAAAGAAAAGTCTTTCACCCGTCTCAGACCAGTTTAACGGGTTTCGCACTTTCTCCCGTATAAGGCCTCGAAGGTGACATGCCGAGACCGGCTCGAAATCGTTGTTGTAGGAAAACTTCGGCAAATGGCAAGCATTTCTCCCAATTCTTTCCATAGGAGAGGACGCAAGCACGAAGCATGTCTTCCAACACTTGGTTGACCCTTTCGGTCGACCATCGGTTTGGGGGTGATATGCGGTGCTAAATGTGAGACGGTTCCCATAGCCTCTTGCAAACACTTCCAAAACTCGGCGGTGAAAAGCGCATCGCGATCCAAACGATCGTCTTGGTACACCATGCAAGCGCACGATATACGGAAATATAGAGGTCCGCGAGTAGACTCACACTAAGGTTTGTCCGAATCGCGAAAATGGGCTACCTTCACAATCGATCGATGACAACCCAGATGGAATCCTTGCCCTTGGATGTTCGGGGCAGACCGGTGATAAAATCCATCCCGATCGAATCCCACTTCCATTCAGGAATAGGCAAAGGTCAAGCGCCTGCGCTGACGCCGATGCTCGGCCTTGACACGACGACACACGCCGCACTCGAACGAACTCGCAATCTCTCCTCTTCATTCGGGTCCACCAAAATCTCGACGGAGATCTTGATACATCTTTGTGGCCCCGGATGAATAGACAAAGGCGAATCATGGGCCTCGCGGAGAATCAAATCCGCATTCCATGTCCTTTGGAACCACAAGGCGCTGTTCGAACCTTACAACACCATGCTCATCCTCAGAGAAGCACTTGGTTGTTCCGTTCTTGACATTTTCCTTGATGCGACTTATTCCAGCATCCGATTGCTGAGCGACCTTAATCCGATCTACCAAGGTTGGTTGCACAACCAAGGCAATGAGGAACCACGCCAACCAAACCTAAGTTGAGGCTGAAATTCCTCCGTAAGGGTGGGTTGACATCCCCGAGCAACAAGGCATTGCAATGCGCTTTGCGATCGGCGCATCGGCAACGACATTAGCCTTGCTCGGATGGTAGTGAATACCCATGTCATAATCTTTGATCAACTCCAACCATCTCTTTTGCCCGAGGTTCAGATCTGGTTGGGTGAACAAATACTTTAGGCTTTTGTGATCCGAATACACTTCACAACGACACCGATTAGGTAATGTCGCCAAATCTTAAGTGCATGAATCACAGCACCAATTCCAAGTCATGGGTAGGATAGTTGAGTTCATGAGTCCTTAATTGCCTTGATGCATAGGCCACTACCTTGCCTTCTTGCATAAGGACACAACCGAGTCCTCGCCGAGAAGCATCGCAAAGATATCGAAGCCTCGATGGATATCGGAAGGACGAGGACGGAGCGGTGGTCAAACGCTTCTTAAGTACTTGAAACTTTCCTCACAAGCATCGGACCACAAGAACTTCTTGTCCTTCTTGAGCAACTCCGTCATCGGCTTCGCGATCTTGGAGAAATTCTCGATAAAACGGCGATAATATCCCGCTAAACCGAGAAAACTCCGCACTTCTGCCATCAAGTAGGTCAACCCATGAAAGAACATCGCTGACCTTGCTAGGGTCAACGGCTACGCCTCCTGCTGAAAGAATATGACCCAAGAAGGCCACTTCCTTCAACCAGAACGCGCACTTGCTGAACTTTGCATACGGTGATGCTCACGGCTTGCCTAACACAAGCCTCGGATGCTCATCGTGTTCCTCATCGCCCTTGGAATAGATGAGAATATCATCGATGAAGACCACGACAAACTTATCCAAATACTCCATGAATACCGAATTCATGAGGTTCATGAACAAGGCGGGAGCATTGGTTAAGCCAAATGACATGACGGTATACTCAGACAAGCCGTAACGAGTAGAGAAAGCCGTCTTTGGAATATCCTCAGGTCGTATCCGAACTTGATGATATCCCATTCTCAAATCAATCTTGGAGAATACTCGAGCTCCAGTTAATTGATCAAAAGATCATCAATGCGGGCAATGGATACTTGTTCTTTACCGTTACCTCATTAAGCGGACGGTAATCAACGCGACATGCGCAAAGTATTGTCCTTCTTCTTTACGAAGATTGCGGGACAACCCCACGGAGATGAGCTAGGCGGATGAAACCTTTTCTTGCAGCTCACTCAGTTGCTTCTTCAATTCCACCAACTCGTTCGGTGGCATCCGATAGTGCCTCTTTGAAATCGGGGCCGTACCGGGAACCAACTCTATGACAAACTTGAGTTCTCGAACTGGTGGCATTCCTGGAAGAGCTTAGGAAAGACATCAATGAAGTCACAGACGGTTGGGACTTCACCAATATCTAGAGCGGGCTTTGCTTCAAGCGCGAAGAGATGCGGGCCTAGCGACTTGCAAAAGCGAACCCGCCACCAAGGACTAGATAGAAGGACACACTTCTTGGCGCAATCGATCTGTCCCTTATGCTGAGACAACCAATCCATACCAAGAATTACATCTAGACTTGCTGAAGGGAGGAGGATAAGATTCGCTAAGAATCTTACTCCCTCAATTTCAATTGAAACACCCCTACACTCAGAGTCAGCTCTCAGCTCCGAACCAGGAGAGCGAATGAGCAATGGGACCAACAATGGAGTAAAAAGGAGCTCACTAATAGCAGCAAAAGACTTAGATTCAAGGACAAAGTGAAAGAAAGCAAAATGCTAGCGACTAGGGAATGGAACATCACCCTAATCGAAAGCCAAAAAGCGAGATGTGTATAAGCTTAAACCTGCTTATAAAAAAAACTCCAAAAACGGTAAGGAACCATAAAACCAAAACTCAACTTCCCAATTCAACTAGCCCGTATTGAATGAACGAGTAATTGATTGAGAAAATAAAAATCAGAGGATTAAGGTAAGATCTAATACCGCTAAAGAGCAAGGTTAAATCAATAAAATAGTGTTAGATACATAGCTAACTAGTATCACATCTTACCCTTTTAACCCCACAAGTTTTAGTTGATTAACCTCTCATTTTTCTACCCTATTAGAAACCATCGAGCTTGCTGTCCGGAAATTGAGGTTGCTGTAGCGATTTCGCATCCAAGCTTCCAGCCGAAGTCTTCCATTCTAGAAACTTCAAAATCTGGCACACTTCAATTTGCCAAGCTCAACGGTCCCATCAGAAACCATTGAGCTCGCTGTCTGGAAATTGAAGCGTGTGGTCCAGATTCCGCATCCAAGCCTCTAGCCAAACCTTCACCCGTAAACTTCAAAACCCTAAGCACTTCAATTTGCCAAACTCAGTGGTTCCCAAAACCCATTTAATCGATAACATTATCTTTGAAAAGGAGATGAGAGGAAAACAACTCTTAAAACTCAAATTAGAGTAAGATGAGAGGAGAAAGCTAAGATAGGTAAGGAATAAAATCTGATAATTCCTTAAGCTTTCACAAATCATTTGATACTTTTGAAAATAAGATTTTCCAAAATATCCTAAAGACGACCAACTTGGTTACTACGGTCAAGATGGCTCGATACCAAACCTTTAGAGACCGGTTTATCCGGCTTGTAATGCTTAACCATCCATTCGGTCCTAGCATCACAAAGCAGATAATCCGAGACTCGAGACATGTATACTTCCCAGAGTGCAGTATACACACCTCATCACAAAATTTGTGTATCAATTCCATTCATCCACATAGAACCAAACACGAATGTAACAGAGTATTAATAATATTAAATCGAGTCATTATAAAAGAGAGGCCAACCGCCAACAATAAAAGAGACAACAATAATTAAACAATGAAGCAAAAGTGCCATAAGATGGCTACAACAAAAGAGCCAATCGGTGTGCCTTTAACCCACAAGGCAACCGACCGACCGCCAAGCTAGTCGCCAAACCCAAGCACATCTCACAAAAGTGAGGCCCTTGGGGCTCACCTTCTTCCCTCAGAACAAAAGCGGTAAGCAAAAGCCGGTGAGTACTTTGAATGTACTGCAAGACTTACATGTGGAATAACAAACTCAGTACATATACTACATGCAAGCTTAAACAACAATAGGTCAGATGTTTCATTTTAGCATAAAGCAAGTTTTCATTTGCAATAATATAATAGATTGAAAGCAATTTAACAAATCTGTTTTTAATGTTTAAATAACCGAAAGCACAATAATATAACAGAGGTAAAGAACAACAACAATCACGGAAGTGACTAAACCATTAGTCACCACAACAATAGTATGAATTACCCATTCATACCAACCATGTCAAATTTTAATTTAAAAGGTTGAAGTCTAACTCTTGCAAAACCTAACCAAGCGTGTCCATAACCTAGGACGAGGCTATTCAATAGTTTTATCCCCGCAGGTGTACCATTTTACCCACACGCTGCACCGCCTTTTGCCAAGCTATTAAGCACACTTCCTTAGGTATGCCAAGACGGCTAAGTCCTACGAGACGTTTCCAATATTGTGAATTATTCATGAGCCGCCTGTATGGATAGAAACCCATACGTTGTGTCGGGTCGTGGCCCGACCTCGGACAACTACCCTCACGGGTAAAGCCTCTGACAATCTGCGACGCCCTCGAGGTGGAGAGTCCATCCGGAAACTCCACCACCGCACACCCAACACAAGAACACAATTCCTTTTTCACACACACACACAACGCTCCTCCCGCGACTCGGAGATAACCCACGCCAAAGTACTAAGTCAAGAGAGGTCCCATATCCCTCTCGCGTGGTTAGTACGCAAAAATGCTTGGAGAGTGTGACACAAGATGTTCGGTCCTTGTTGACTTAGGCAAGACAACCACAAACCCAATAACCCACCATCCAACCACTTGCCCAAGTCCAAATCAATTTTTCCATTTTCAGAATTTTGACTTTACAAAATTAACAAAGCACAAAGTGCTGGACATAATGGAAGAATAATAATTTTGTGTGATCAAGACCATCGACTAAGTCGATGATCGCCCAAAGCTACCGAACTAGGCATGGCTAAGCACAAAGATTCAGATTCTACTAAGTGACAAGAGTTCATCCATCGAACTCTAATCGCAAAGAAATAACCTAGGCTCAAGTAGTAGAGAATAACCAACATCCTACAGATTATGCAACTATAGGATCAACTAACCATATTTTAACACAAAGTAGCAATGCATACATACAGTTGAATTCAAAATATTAAACTTGTAAAATAATAGGATTAACATGATCAAACCGCTTGCTCGCTTGTTGTGGGTCAAGATGTTGTGGGGATCACTCTCGGTATCAATGCGCTCTTGGATCCTATCGAAAGAACCAAAAAGAACCAATAAGGCAAAAGAAACCGAAAAGATCCAACAGTCAACTTCAACAAAAAGCTCTCAAATTTTTACAGTAGAAAGAGCATGATTTTTATGAACTAATGCAACAAGAACCAATTGATTTGGATTCTTAATGCAAAAGATATGGCCAAAACCATTTTGCTCACTTTTATAAATCAAAATGCTACTATTCATTAGCGAAATTTTCGGAGCTATACTGAGTTTGAAAACATTTCTAAATTAAAGTCTAGTTAAAAACATAATCAACAAAATTTGAATCAACCGAAAAGGATTTGAAATGAATTAGTTATGCATTTTACAAGTTATCATATTTTTCGGTTGACAAATAAATCCTTTCGGAAATCAGAATTAAAACGACGTGGCGAACGAGGAGCGCCGATCAAAGATCCGACGGCCCGCGCTCAGTGCTAGCTAACGCTACGCGGATTCACACTTCCTAAACGCCACCGTTGGATCGGATCCAACGGTTCACGTGACCAGACGTTCGGGCGGTCCGAACGCTCACACGCATAGGAGCCGCTGATCTTGGATCCAACGGTCCACGCGGATCGAACCTTTCGGACGGTCCGAACGTTCATTCAGATCCGGACCGCTGATCTTGGATCCAACGGTCCACCGATTAGGCGTGATTAATTCAAATCTAAGCGCAATCTTGGGCCAGATCCAAAGATCGACGGTCCGCAACGACTCAAGTTCAACTTCAACCGATTTCGTCCGACAAAATTTGACGGGGAAGATTGGCTCGCCGACGGCGACTCTGGCCGCGGCGGTGCGAGCAAAAGCCTAAAATGAGTTCCTAACAACCTTGCGCACCCAAAGGTACCAACAATTTTGGCTGCGGCGGTCTAGAACGCCAACAAGCCGAGATGACCGAGAAGACTCAAAATGACCGAAACGAAAACGCAAATGAGCTCACCAAGGTCCAAGGGAGCGGTGCCAAACAACTAAGGACTAATAAGGGGGGTACCTGAGCCCAAAGAAGGCACCGAGGAGAATCGAGCTGGCTCGGGTGAAGAAGAATAGCAGTTTCGGCCGACTTGGGGGAAATCCGAAATTGATCTGCTCTCTTCTGCCAAAAGCAAAATTGACAGAGGGTTAAAACTCAGTGAGAGGCTAAGAAGCTGAGGAATCAAGGGTTTTGAAAGAGAATGCCCGGAACACCACTTTCACCGAAGGACCAAGCTCCAACAATGGCGACCGAGAGCAAATTTCGAAATGGAGCTCGAGCAACGCACTAACAAAGGTCTTTGGAGCTCAAGAGTGTTCAAAGGATGCTAAGGAAGCCACCGGGGAGTTTTATAGCCAAGGAGCAAGGAAGAAGCAACGGAAGAAAAATGGTGGGGCTCGTGTTGAGGCCGATCGAGGCGACGGAGCAAGTGACAACAGGGGCGACGGCGACTATGGAGGCGGCGGACGGAAGCATTAATGCGGAAGAGCCGTTGGTCGAAAGGAGAAGTGACCCGACGCCACGCTCTGAAATTTCACCCACCATCATTGACTATGGCGAAGCGCGAGTGACGGAGGTAGACGATAGCCGCCACCGCTGGATTGAAATCGAACTATTTGAAAAAGAACGGGTCGATAATAACGATTCAAACGCTCACTCAATCTCGACCGTTGATTTGGATCCTACGGTCCGCGTTGCGCAAGGCGTCGGACGGTCCGAACGTTGACGCGATCGTGAACCTCGATTTAGAATCCAACGGTTCAAATGGATCGGCTGTTCGGATGGTCCGAACGCTCACGCGATCGTGAGTCGTTCGATGTCGATCCAACGACTCACAACACTCGCGCCCAACGTCCGAGCCGTGCAGTTAGTTGGTTGGACCAAATCAAGTGGCTCGAGCCCAGTCCGATCCGAACCCGAGGAACAGTGAAAACCGGTTAGGGTTTGAATTTGAATAGCTGATTTTGGAGGAATTATTTGGGGTAGCAAACAAACCCCAAAAATTATGAAATTTTAAATGGAGATTGCTAACAGGATGATGAACCTTATATAAAATTTTCAGAGACTTTTATGCACTGCATTTTTCTCTAAAAATTCCAGAAGGCTAATTTAGGAGTTTGACTAATGTTTGACTTGCCTCAAAAAATTATCAAATAATTTCTGAAAATTATGAAATAATTCTGAGGTGTTAAACATCACTCCTAGGTTCAATGAAAATTATTTCCAAAGGTTGGGCACAAGATTTTCATGAAGGAGACTTGTGTTGGTGTCCAAATGGCAATTTGATTTTTGATTCCACATAATTCCTTTACAAAAATTATGGAACTGATTACAAAAATCAAGATCAGAGAAAAAGTTTTAATTTCTCCTCATTTTTATTACATTTGAAACACAAACCAATTTTGGGATGTTACAATCCATCTTGCCCATCCTGCACCATGCTTGTGTCACACGACCTCACCCGGTATCCCTGATCGTTCTGGACCTCAGCTCTCCAAGCGTAGTCCCGATCCACTCACCGTTGACATCGTTGACTTGCAAGCCACCTGCACAGCAATAGACAAACAAACCGTTTCCGAGAACAAGTTCTTCACAACTTGACCCACGTCAGTTCCGCAATGCAATATACTACAATAAAGCATTGAAGTTCATATAATAACACAATCAAAACCAACTCAATGCAACACTTGGCTAACCTTCAAGCCATTGCTGGTCTGACCGCCCCACAGGGCCGGTCCGACCGATTTCATGCCGGTCGGACCGCTCCCACAACGGCGATCGGACCGGTCCAAAAGACTTAGCCAAATTTTCAACTCAAAATTCCGAAACCTTCTGGAATTTTCAAACGAATAGAACTTTTGACTGGGAGCTCCAAAAATGATGGGACCACATCCAGGAGACTCCCCTCACTTGCCTACACAACTTATTTTTGGCTCAGCTCCAAAAACCTATTTTCATTTTGGCGGTCGGACCGGTCACCATGGCCGGTCGGACTCCTCCACGGGCGGTCTGACCGCCCGACACCACCGGTCAGACCGCCTGTGGTCTGACAGCCTTGGAGCAAACCCGAAAACGCGAGATTTTACAAACCAACAACGCCATTGCCAATTGACTCATCATCCTGAGATCGTGTACATATCCTCACGATATCCACAATCATACTATTTATTATGCTTTCATTTATCTAGTTCTTATACATGATATTGATGACCTTGAGTGAATGAGATTATGATATTGAGTTAACGAAAATCAGATATTGAGTTAATGAGATGAATTATGTTGATGAATAATTAAAGATGTTGCATCATTTACATTCATCATGATAGGAGTTGCACGAGCCAGGTCGGTGAGTAAGTCATGTAACTATTATGGCGAGGTCGGTGAGAAAGATACATGACTATTCCGGAGTGCTCTAGATAAAATCTTACTTCGGTGGGGACTTCACGGGAGTGAATGATAGAGTGTGTCATCGACGGGTGAACACTCCGCTATACCGGTATCAGTTGATGAGTGTCATATGAGCATGAGCATGTTGGTGCATTCGCATGAATGAGTAAATTGTTAAATTGTGCAACTTTACCTATATGGAATATGGCTTGATTGTTTGAGAATGAGAATGGCATTAAATAGATAGATGATGATGATAACTTTAATTATGATTGATAAACTATTGTGTATGTATTTATTATGTATTTGCTTAGTCTTGGACTCATTCTTGCTCAATTGTTATTTTTAGGCGACCGTTGATGACGTTAGACTCGGGAAGGGCTAGCGCACTAGGAATCATACACTACACCCAATTAGTTGATTCATTGGACATGAGAAATTTTTAGTATAATATGATGATTTATACCTAGGACATGATGGTATTGAATAACCTTAGATGCTTGATTTGTGTTAATCTTGGCTTATTACCTTGCTATGCTCCTAGGACTAAAATTATCTATGATTGTCATAGTATTATGCTGGTGATATTGTGACCTGTGGATGGGTTTTATCGTTGATATTCTTGCTGTAATTTTATAGTAAGTTGATGTAAATTAAATGGTTAGAGTAGTTTAGTGGCATTCTAGGCTCAATGTTGGGTTGAGGTGTTACACAGCGTTAAGAACGTAATATTACCGTTTTGCAAAAAAAAAATGAGAAGCTGAGCTTGAATGCAAATGATTCTTTATAATAATCACTCAACATATAATTTTTAGAATCATTATGCATGAGATAAATAATAGAACTCAAAAGAATATAGTTTTTATTCAAATAGAGATTTTAAGAAAGATTTTAAAATTATTTTCATAAATACATCAAGAGAACCAAGTGAAAGCAATTTTCATGAGGCTTCTTCAAATATGCCGAATTGAGCTTATGCTGAAATTTAAAGAATTCAAATTATACGTATGACTCATTAATACCATTATAGACCTATTCATATGAATAAATTTGACTCAAATGGCAAAACTCACTTAAGTGCTAGAAAGTGACCACTTAGGTCAAACTAGTATTTTGGACAAGTTTCAAAATCAAATAACTTTTGCTAGGTTGGTCTTTTAGAAATCTCATGAATACAAAAAAGGTTTAGAATATCCAACTCTTGGATATTCGTTTTGGGAAGATTTTCAAATTCCTTTTAGAATAGTTTTTACATAAAAATCCAGTTTATGTCAAAGAGAAGATACTATAATTTTGCATTTTGGCTGAACACTCTTTTTTTCACTTAAAATAGGTTTTTCTTAAGCCAAAACCTTTGGAAAACCTTTGAATAGCATTTGTATACATTTTGCAACTAGTTTTCAAAGGAGTATTAATATTTATGAAAGTTTTTATTTTTGGCTAAAAGACTCAATTTTGAAAAACATTACTAGCACTTCATTTATCTGGGCACACTTAGGGATGTGATACACATGAATATGACATAGTACTTCCCCTTAATGTGTCACTACCATATTGCTCAAGATTGTACTAAAGAATATTATGAACAAGAGCAAGAACACCCTGTTTGAAAAGATTTTTATAGAATACAATTTACATAAGGTAAAAGGGCTAGATACGTCAATATAAATACTTGTTACCGAGGTGGCATTGGTTCTTGATATGAAATGATCATCCTTAAGTTTAGCTCCAATTTTGTACATGGTGGAATCTATCTCTTCATGTGAGCCAAACCTCCAATGTCTCTACAAGTACCTATTAATCATTTAAGCACCTTTTGTTACCCAAACTCGGTTAGGTCCTTGAATGTTAGTCACAAGAGATTTGGTCACCCAAATGGCCCTAGCAATAAGTTTTGGTGAACTAACAATTCTTGTAAACATATTGTCATTTTTATCATTCCTAAGCAAATAATGATCATTATAGATAATAGGTTTAGAAGAGATACCTTTGGAACAATTGTTAGTAAAATGTCCCTTTTCCCGACAGTTGTAGTAAGTTTAACATTTTCTTCCATCCTTTGTCTTCTTGTCTTGCTTATTGCCAGCTTGCCTCTTCTTTGAATGTCTAGACTTGACATCTATTTTATTTGAGCGCACCGAGGTATTATAGCCCTTCTCATTGCATCCAAAGCAATTGGCATTCTTCGTGTGTCTTGCTATTCTCCTTCTTCTTGGGAGTGAAGTCAATTCCACTCTTATCTTGCAAGCATTTTTGCTTACTCAATATTTCATCGAGAGTGGCATTCCCTTTGAAACTTATTTCCAAGTTAATTTTCAATTTTGTGACTTGAGCCTTGAGCTCTTTGTTTTCCTCTATATGGTTAGTCTCAACAAGCATAGATGAAGTAGAAGCATCTATTTTTAGGCTACAAGAAATATCTAACAAATCACCACAAGATGTGGATATGCTAACCTTAGATGAAATTCAAGGGCTAGGATGTAACACCCCAGCCCAATACTGAGCCTGGAATGCCACCAAACTACCCTTAAAAGTCTAATAATCATCAACACACTAGAAAATTTCAGCAAGCAAAATAATAATAGAACCCGTCCACGGGTCTCAACAAAACCTGAATAAAGATTGATCAACATGAACAACTAAGTAAAGGAAACATAACCAGGTAAGCAATCCAAAACAGCACCAAACTAATGAATTCGAAGCATTGAAACAAAATAGACTAGTCCAGAACATTGACCTAAATTTTATTCAATGTCTAACAAGTCCTAGAGTAATCCAGCAATAAGGAATAAAATATTCTCATGGCAATTAATCATGTGTCTGAAGTAGAAAACTATTCCATGTGCCCTATTCGCTCTCAAACATGGTGCCCTCGAAGATCACCTAAAAACAACAGAAGAGCAAGGGTGAGTCCACGACTCAGCAAATACAATAATATACAACGAACAATAATGAATCAACGGTATTCAATAACTTCATTATCATCAGATGCACTTTTATTAATATTCTTGTGATGTTCTCTTCACTTTGATATCACATCCATTCATCTCTTATCAATGCAACTCTACTCTACATGTCCACATGCACTTCTTTCGCGTATACCGGTATACCGTGAGTGAATGCTCGCGACAACATTCACTCTCAAGCCCGCTCCTCCTCAAAGATCGGGGACCTCCTCAACTCCCGTGGAGTTGTGATCAATCATGATCACCTGCTCTTATGCAAAGATGCTTATGAATGCAAACATGCAGAATTTCATAATACTCATCATATTCAATTTTTTCCTCATGTTCATCAACAATATAAATCCATACCATTCCATTGCTTGCAATTAAATACGAATAAAAGCACAACAATAATGATAATAGAAGATAAAGAAAACAGTGATCAATCATTGATCGCTGTCTACCATGCACTTGCCTCAACCGTGCGAAGACGACGAAATGCAAGAGGGTCTTGCCGGAACCAATTCCTCACCTGAACGATTTTAACAAGCATTCTAAGATAACCATACCGAAATAAAAACAAAGCCATAAGCGAATACGAGTTTGCTATTAACTCTAGCGCAACTCCAACTCCCAAAACCCCAAATGCCAGTCTGTCCCCTCGACAGACAGTCCTGTTCTAAAATCAGTAACTTTTTGACCAGAGATCCAAATGAGGTGATCTTGGTCATTCTGGAAATATTATCAAAAATCCTACCTAAACCTAGATGATGAGGCTTCCATATTCGGCCACCTTCTACCCTTACCAAGGAGATTAACATAACAGAGATTTCACGTCAAGGTTTCTGGACAGCGATACTAAAACCAACGTAGCTTTCAGTACACAGGGTCAATTCTTATGATCTTTAGCTTGATGGAAAGATAAGAAAATTATCTACAATAACCCATTTGGTGGGCCTTTCTAATTTGGCCACCCTCTGCGTCTAAAAGACAGTTAAAGTTCGGCAACCACAATCGTCGAGACAGACCAAACTGCTATCGACGAACAATATTGCGAAGAGAAGAAAAATCATAACTTTTGATTGGTATCTCCAAAATTTAAGATTTTTATCAATATGGAAAGATAAAGAAATTTCCTACAACATTCGTTATGGTGAGATCCCCTAATTCATCCATTAACTATTTTCTAACGATCGATTACCAATATCTATTAGAATTAAAACAGAACTGCAGAACAGCAGCGCTACAAAAATCATATCTCCCAATCCGCTCATCCAAACAACTTGATTCAATACTCTACGGAAAGCTAGCGACGTTGCCCACAATTCTCTAGAAGACATCCTGGCCAGAAAATGCACTTAATGTCCTCAAAACCATCGGCTAATACTAACTATCCTAAATAGATCTATTACCGACGCCGCCTAATTATCTTGCATTATTCTACCAATCGAATGGGATCGGATTACCCTTGAAGAACATTGAAGAACATGAACTCGGCTGCGATCCTCCCTTATCTTCCCTTCTTCTCTTCTCATTTGTATCTACTTTTGGAAGGTCGATATACATATGCAAAAGTGAAGCACCAATTATCTAGTCCAAGGCTCTGAATTGCACTCGGTTTGCATGCCACATAATTATCTTGTAGTGGAAGTACTAATCAGAAGAAGAAAGCAACGCGCATGCAGACAAAGACACACGCGCATGCAAAGCTTCAAGTAGCAAAGGCTACATGCGTGTGCTACTGCGCCGATGGTGTTTGGCGGATGGAGATGCGCGACCAAGCGGCAGATGGCGCGGCCGAATGCGCGTGGGTAGCAAATAACGACACGGCAAAGTAGCAGAACGGCAATGGCGATGGCGCCACACGGCAGGCGACTACGGCGGCGATCACGCGCAGAGGAAAACGCGACCGGTGCTTGGCGTGTGAAAATTGGAGGCGCGCACGGAGGAAAAAAAACCGTTAGGGCTTCGGTTTCGATTTCTCTCCTATATTTCCCTTTTACCCCAAAGATTTAATTAACTCCTCACGCACGACCCGTTCTAGAGAACGACTCCTCTCTAAAACTCCAAAATATCTCGTTTCCACGTAACCCCTTTTATCTAAATACGCACGAGTCCTCAAAAGGGTTATAATAAGAATATCCCACTAATCTCTTTCATTCTCTTTCTATAAAGTGTTTCGGGGTATTACATAGGAGCTATACATGGCATATCATCTAATAAATTACATGTGATGCCTATATCCACCTTTGAGCTAGTGACTTCCTTGAGAATGAGGGATTCATGTTCTTCTTTTAGCATATCATAATTATTTTGAATAGAGATATGCTCTTTCTTTAAAACTTTGAATCTCATCTTCTCTTTCCCAAGATATTCATTAAGCATTTCTAACATATTCATCAACTTATCATACGTAGGCTCATCATTATTTACCTTATTATTACCTTTTGTCATAAAGCAATGAGATGATGTGGATGGAGTTGAGGACTCCTCATTGTCGGAGCTAGAAGTTGAGCATTCTTCTCCTGACATCCACTCTTCTATGCAATCATCCTTAGTTGAGGTGGGCATTTCATAATGATCTTGAAGATGTGTCCACATATCATGTGCGTTCTTGAGATTGCATATGGCATCGAACACCTCTACACTCAAAGTATTAAATAAAGCGATAATTGCTTGAGCGTCGAGATGTAAGCATTTCTCTTCCTCATTTGTTGGCGCGAGAGGAGCCAATGGAGGAGAAAAGCACACATCTATAATACGCCATATTTTAGGGCTCATGGCCTTAAAGTAGCATGACAGGCGTATTTTCCGATAAGCATAATTTGTGCTATCAAATAGAGGTGCTTCATCTAGGTGCATTATATCACTAGTTGTCATGCTTTACTCTCAGACGGCTAAGTCTAATAAAATGAGAGACCAAGCTCTGATACCACTTGTAAGATCGAGGAGGCCAACTAGAGGGGGTGAATAGGCAGTTTTAAAAATCTTTTGGCTAAAACCGATTTCTAATGCGGAAGCTAACAACAATTCAGTTTTACACAATTAAAACCTAAATCAACTCGTCTTTACTAAGTGCACCAATAATTCTAAGACTATTGATAATGATAGCAAACATACAAAGACATGTAAGCAATTTAATTCTAGGAATGTAAATTACACAAAGTAAATCACTAGAAGGCAAGCCACAATGACACGACGATGTTTTAGCCTAGTGTTCGGAGACTTGCTGGTCTCCCCTAATCCACGTTGAGGTCAGCCCAAATGAATTGGACTGGCACTACAAATTGAGCCAAACACCTCTGAGGTAAGTCCAACCACTTGGACCGACTCTAACATGAACTAACACCTCGATCCACTCGGGGTTCTTGTCCTCCACTCCGGAGATTGCGAGCACCAAACCACTCACAACTGCCCGGGTCTTCTCACAACCTTCTTTGAGAAGCACACCGGCGCAATACCTCCAAGTCGTTTAGGTGTCGTCAAACACTAAGAGTGGTAAGCCGAAGACTCTCACTTGAATGAATCAAGTGTCTAAGCTCAAGTGGATATACAATCCACTACCTAATGCAGCACATACACTTAGGTTTTGCTCTCTAAGCTCACTAAGTGCAACACATGCATAAAAGAGTGTAGAGTACTTGCTCTTTGCTCAAGGGAATGAATATGGCACCAGCAACCATCCCCACAACCGGCCAAGGTGGGTATTTATAGTCCATATACAAAAACTTGCCGTTGGAGGAAAGATTATAAAAAAAAAGCACGAGTAGTAGTATCGCCGTTCATCGGCCGGTACTACCGCACTTTCACCGATTACACAGTAACGACTATAGCAGACAAAATTAATACATCTGAACTAGTCGTTAGAAAAAATTAATACATCTGAACTAGTCGTTAGAAATGCGGCGTGGTACTACGTCCGTTGAATATGCAGTAGTTCCGCTCTCCGGTACTTTTGACCACATAAGGCGGTACTACCGCTTCCCTTCGAGGTCCAAACTGCCCAATCTGGAAATAACCTACCACCAACTAAATTTTGGAACTTCCGGTGTGCGATAGTTCTGCTCAGGATATGCAGTCGTACCACGATGCGGTAGTTCTGCCAAATGAACCTCGCTACTACCACCTTCTAGGAGAACAAACATGCTCCAAAAGGTGTCTCTTTAGAAAACACGTACGCCAACTAAGGTTCGGTCCGACCGGGTTGTGGTAGTACTGCACACCTTTCCAGTCATACCGTTGTGCGGTAGTACCACCAAGAGAACGTCTTTACTACCAACTTTTCTAAGAAAAGCATAGTTGGCTTTTGCAAACAAGGGTTAAAGGCAAGATTCTCAACAAGTTGTAAAATACATTTGCTGACTTTTAGAATCAACGTCACAAGGAATATGGTACATGGACTTAAACTATTTGCAAAACACATTCGCAAACTAAAGTCACATGATATAAGGATTATGCATAAGCCGTGACCATTTGCAAAACACATTCGCAAATATCGGCAATATGCCAACGAGAGCTAGAGCAAGCAAGACGAGCTATCAGCACATGACACACTCAAGATACTAATCATGACCCCTCTTAATAGTACATCAACCTATACTAGCAATCCGGTCTTCCAACCAAACGCCAAGATCGGTAAAAGACTAGTAACACATCCTTAGCCCTAACTAGTCATACCTTTGCCTTGCACACCCTCTTAAAGCTTGATGACATACATTTTCATTTCAAGTTTGGGTTCTTGACTTGAATACCATCAACATATAATGATCTTCTTCACTTCGGGATCTTGTCTTGATGCTTATCAACACATGATGATATTCTTCATCCCGAATCTTGACTTGAATATCATCAACACATGATTATCTTCCTCACGTGCCCTCCATCAACGCATGATGTGTCTTCTCTTGACTTGATGATCAACTCATGATCATCTTCTCTTCGAGATCTTGATATGCATCAACACATCATGCATCCTTCACTTGACTTCCATCAACATATGATGGATCTTCTCTTCTTGAACTTTGACTTGATGTCGATCAACTTATGATGTCATCCCAAGTCATCATCATCTTGGAATTCAACCTATTTCACTAACTCTTGAAAAATATTAGTTCCGCAATATGATTGTCATTAATTACCACAATATATCATTAACTCATAATGGTGGGTCAAGATACTTCAATCTTTCCCTCTTTGGTAATTGATGACAACCATCACAATTACAACTAATTGAATATAAAGCAATATGAGTATATATGAACTACACAAGTTTTATATAGTCAATGGATATGTTTCAAAGTAGAGATCCTTAATATATGTGGATAAAGGAATATGAATCAATACCCATGAAACTACAAAACATAGAGTGAACTCCCCCTAAATGTGTGCATACACAAATGTGTAATAAAAACATATGCACATATTCAAGTTAGACTTTTTTAGTGGAGTTCAACTTATATTTTGGATCCGAGGAATGAAACAAGATATAAGAATTTGATGTCAAATGCATACCTCCATGATTTTCACCTTTTCATCCAAATAAAACTACATAATAGGTATATCAATAGAAATGTTAGTCTCACATATGGATTTATCATTAATCATAAAAATAATATATTAACTTATAATGGTAGGTCTAGATTCCTCTGCCACAAGTGTCGTTTTGCCGTCCCTAATTCACTTTGGAACGATAAGCTTGTCTTGTTTCAGGACAATGAGTTGCTAGTTGTAACACCCTGACCCAAAATCGGCTCAATGCCCAGCCCACCGTGGGGCGGACCAGCCCACACATAGCACCTCACTTACACTTTCGTCCTCGCTTCGTGTAAAAGGGTTAACCCGGAGGTGCTACGTTTGGATCCAACAAGCATTATATACTACTACAACTCACTTGAGACAAGCAATGTGGGACTAATCCCACCACACAACTCCTCATGGGCCACATGGGCCACGCTATGAGTAGCCCGGGGTATTACACTCACCCCCCCTTAAGGGCTGACGCCCTCGGCAGCATACCGCATACACGGCAAATGCCCGTAACCACCCCTCGACACGCCCCGTCGCCCAGTGCCACCCATATGCCATGCCATGTGTCCACTCCGCCCACATGTGCCATGCGCCATATGCCCGCTTCGTCCCCGCACGCGCCTGCAATGAAGGTTGATGCTCGATACCATCCGTAACACCGACCCAAAATCGGCTCAATGCCCACCACCGTGGGCGGACCCGCCCACACATAGCACCTCACTTACACTTTCGTCCTCGCTCGTAAAAGGGTTAACCCGGAGGTGCTACGTTTGGATCCAACAGGCATTATATACTACCACAACTCACTTGAGACAAGCAATGTGGGACTAATCCCACCACACAACTCCTCATGGGCCACATGGGCCACGCTATGAGTAGGCCGGGGTATTACACTAGTGTACAGAGAGCTTTTTGTTTTATTAACTCGGATATAAGCTTGCTTGCTGTTTGTGAGTTGTTGCTGTGTCAGGTCACGAGGAGGATCCACCTCATACGAAGGCACCAGTTACGTGGATATAGTACACTCACTTGCGCGGGATGCTACAAAAGAAACATCATGATCGTGATAATAGTGTGTGCGATGAGCTCGGGGAAGTTCAGACTAGATTGAGCAACCTTGGGGAGGAGGTTACGCAGCTGCGTACAGACATCAACAACAATTCTTGGAGCTATGCACCATGTTCAACCACCCCAATGTGCATCGTCGTCAACACGACGACACCGAGGATTTTGTCAATAAGCCCAAGTTTACTATCCCGATATTTTCAGTTAGTACAGATGTGGAAGAATACCTCACTTGGGGTACTAATGAGAGGAAGCTTTCACTCGCGTCCAATGGTTTGGATGATTATGCCACACATTGGTGGAAGCGGTTTGTTCGTAAGCGTCTAGAGCGCCATGAGTTGCCGACTATCACCTGGGAGCAGATGAAGCAACATTTGCGTGCACGTTTTGTACCTCGCCACTACAAGCGTTCACTATTAGAAAAATTGACAGGGCTGCGACAAAATTTGAAGTCCATTGGTGTGTCACATGAGAAGGTGACCAAGCATGAGACTTTCCCTTCGACCCAGGCTTCATGTAGTGTTGCCCCACTGCTTCATGAAGAGATTGTGGTTGATAGTTCTTGCTCTATTGCTAACCCACAATCTTTGGGGCTGAGGTGTATCAACACCCATGTGAGAATGAGAGACACATAGCCTAATTGAGTGAAGTAGATGATAGTAAAAGTGAGGAAATTACAAATATTAATGGCATACTCTCTACTTCTAGTGTTGCATCTCACATTGTGTAGGTTGATATTAAAGAAGAGGAGTTGAATGTTCAACAACTGGCACCGTTGGAAGTAAAATACGAGGAGATAGCCACGGTTGGGGATGGAGTGCTCGCTTCCCTGTGGTTTCATAATGAATATTTGATATCTACACCACCTACATCAGCTAAGGAGGTCGATAACAATACCAATCATGGTGTTGAATTGAATATTCTTTAAGAAGAGGTAAGTAAGAGTGAGAACTATAGTTTTCCTTTGAATATTTCATGTTCTGAATTTATTGCGTTGAATTTACATATTGTGGAATTTATTACTTATGATGAAGTTCTTACTAGAATATCCATTGATGATTTTTTATGCTATATCACGTTCGATGAACCCATAGAGCTATCTAGTTTGATGGAGAGAGTATCAGAAATTGTGTGTTTGAAATCACTAGAGAGTACCTACACCCTTACTTATAAATTTAATTTGATTGGAGATTATGATGTAGACAACATGTTTCATGTTTATCGAATATGCATTACTTGTGATAAGCTTGCTAAATTGAAAATGCATGTTTTGGACAAACCATCTCTTGGGCAATGTCATGGTCTCTTAGAGATGAGTTTAAATGTGAGTGTCTACTATTTAAGCATATTTTTAAAGCCTACTCAGTCATCTTTTGTTGACCAATCATGCATAAGCAATCAGAGTAGTGCAATTGAAGCATGGAAGCAACAAACAATTTTATCATCTATATTACATAAAACTGATGTTGTAAAGTTGAAATATGATTATATGAGCCACTTGCCTACATTTGACAATGAATTTCATCTGTCCATTCATAATTTCTATACATACTTACAAAAGTTGAAGACGACTTCTTTTCCTTGGTGGGGCAATAATGTGAAAAAGGTGTGTTGAGATGAATACATCACATCTATATAATGGCTATTGTTGTACTATTTATGATTTGCAAAACAAAAGGGCTAGTAAAACGGATGATAAATATATATACCATGCACATACATTGTTTTCTTTGTCTAGCATATTTTCAGGCTATTAAAAACAGATGACAACTTTTCTTAAAGAAAGGGAGGATGATGAGGTTATTCATGAAGCAAGAACTAAACTTCTCAAACAATATGTGCATTTGTTTCTTAATGAGTTTTCTCGTGATGTCCATGAGAATTGGATACTACCTAAAAGCAATACATTGTGCATTCTCAGGTTTAACAAATTTAAAGCCTTTGGAACCGAGAGGGAGCAGAGGGAAGCCAGAGCCAAAGCAATAAAGGGGCGCATTAAATACATTAGCTCATGCAGCTGGTCCAAAACCCATGCGATTCAAGGAGATGGTTATGCAGCCAGCAATCAAAGGGGGCTATGGCCCATTCAGCCCAAGAAAGAAGGTCCGTGGTGGAAGAGCAAAAGGGGAGGAGCCCAAGAATCCAAAGCCCAAGTTTTAGATAAGATTTTCAAGCCCAATATGAACCTTCCACAAGCCCAACCAAATTCAAACTTGGAATCAACTCAGAATTCAATGCGAATTCGGTTCGGGACAACCCAACAGGACCGTAATAAAAAGGCCATAACTTTCACATACGGAGTCCGATTGGGGTATTCTTGTGCTTGTTAGAAAGCTTGTTCCAAGGACCACACAGTGGATAAGGTTATAGCCTCAGAAACCCTACCGCGTGCCATAATGACCAAAACAGTACGATAGCTGTAAATTTAGTTTTTTTTGTGTGAGTTTGAGTCCAATACATGCAGGGATGAGTTAGAGTCGGTTTACATACCTTGTGGCCAGCCATAGGGGTGATATATACCCTTGTATTCATGCCCTTTTGGGTTAGACCAGTTTATGCATACAAATAGAAACAAAGCTATTGCTTGTTCTTTCAAAACCAGAGTTCATGCGAGGACTTTGAGAGTGGACTAGGCGATCCATTGATTTGTTCTGCAATTCAAGGTCAAGCCGCCGTTCCATTGGGAATTGGGGACTTGGCATTCATCGTTTGTGGTCTCGTGATGAACAATTATCCGTGGTGTGTTGGGCGTATTCCAAAGAGTTGAGGGTTTGTGCATGGGCACAAGTGTTTAGCTAGCGACATCGTCTACTTCGCATTCACTATCCATAGTTCCTCGCCGAGAAGATTGGGTCTCCCCCGTATCACAAATGGTACTTGGTCTGGACAAGAGGTTGTTAGTGAGGGTGCCTTCGTGCACGAGACTCGGGTATGTGGTAGACTTGTCCGGACCGTTAAGGACCGAGCCATGGCCTATCATTCCAAGTAACTATCGTACTACCACATGCGGGTTGGGAGTCACTTGGTCAAGTAAGGGAAGGGTTTTATTGGGTTAAGTCCCAGGTGGTGTAAGGATATTTGTGTTAATCATTTGTTTGTAGGATCCGATGTAATTTTCTATAATGTGCATAGGAGCACTATTTTTCTTTATTTACATGGTATCGGTATCTCCAACACAACTTGCGAGCCCGCTTAGCAAACACTATTGGTTGTTTGTACTAAGTTTGGGGTTCATCTCGCAAGGGAGACTTATCTCAATAGAATTTTTTTTTTCTAAAAAGTAACAAATATCGATTTCCCTGGCTGACACACCATAGAAAGTGTGTTAATTCCGGTAGCTTACGGGCTAGTCGAGTCGTGTGGGTAAAGAAGTACCCCCTACAGGGATTAAACTATTTGAATAGCCATGTCCACGGTTATGGACAACACTTGGTTTGGGAGGCGTCATCATTAGACTTTCAATTAAAATTGATATGGTTACAACTTGGTATTCGGCATGAACGGGTATTCGTGCATTTTAGTTTATCAAAGTGGGCTACCACTTTGGTATTTATTTGATCTATTTGTTTATCAATGTATAACTTTGTCACATGTTTTACTTATAGTTCAAATCTGTTTTTCTAAAATGGCAATTGGAAAACTAGTATGAGTAGGATAAAAATTGTTGCATTTTCTGCAAAACTAAGCCACTAATGCCATCCTTTGATTGTCCTCTAAGCATAAATAATTTTTCCTTTGTGTAAGACTTGCGAGTACATTTGTACTTAACCCGATTGCTGCAAATTCAGGTGAAGATGATACAACGCCCGACGAGTTCGTTAGCGCCGATTTTGGCGATGCTAACGAGTAGTGCTTTTATCTAACTCCCAGTTGGTTGCCATGGGTAATGGGGCACACCATTACTGGAACTTTTGTTATTTTGCTTACTTCCGCTGCTACTTAATGTTCTTATTTGAATTTGGCTGGTCGACCCTGTTGTAATAGTTGTAGAGTTTAACTATTATGTTGAATGTCACTATGTATTATCAATATATACCTTGTATGACTTGTGCTTGATGTTGTTAATGGTATGGGCGTGTTGATCGCTGATCTTGGGAGCCAACGCGGATACCCACTATTTTTTAATTCCCTTTTAACTTGTTTAACTGTGGACTTGGACCGTTTGGAGAACCGGTCATCATGTAGTGCTTGTAGAGGAGCAGTACGTATGATCACTGGAGCTCTAGTTTCGGTCGGGACTTCTCACTTAGATGGAGTTAATTTGAAATTCATTTACTTGAGGTCTAGAGTTATTTCCATATGATCGGGAAGGCCTCGGTCTTACGAAAATAACGCGGGGGTCGTCACAAGTACCCACACGGCATGAATAGTACCATGAAGTCGAAAGATATGCAATAGGAGAGTAAGGGTTGCAATTGTGCAAAGCCCAAAAGCCTAATTAGTGATTCAGCAATGCTAGCAAGGCTTCGGTGCACAATATCCACAACATGAATAGTTCCACTCGCATGAATAGTACTGATCCCCAATTCAGCCCAAACAAGAATCCAAACCAATGAAAAAGATTGAAATCAATGATTAAAACAACGCAAAGGAATTAGATCAGCAAGCTAGAAGAAGTGATTCTAATGGATTAGAACTTGACCTAACTCACTAAAATTTAAGATCGATCAAAATGCTAAATTTTTTTTGTATGGCTTTTTCGGTGTATAGGGCAGCAAATAAAAGTAAATGCAATCTACTATTTTTGTGGGGATTTTTCGGAATTATGAACTGATGAGGACATGACCCCTATGGATACAACCATATTTGTTATGCTTGTTGTTCCAAGTAGAAGAGCTCGTACGCTTCACTTAAATTATCAGGTGAGCTTGTTTTTAGGAGTGTCTTTATATTATATGAACTATATGATGCTACCTAATGATGAAATATATATATGTGCAGCACCATGTCACTTTTGGTCCAAGACAAGCAAGCGATTCGAGTGGACCCGTGCTGGAATCCAGTTCGGCCTCCGGAATTAGCCTGACAGCACCAACTTAAAACAGATATAACTTTTGCAAACGGAGTCCGATTCGGGTGTTCTTGGACTTGTTGGAAAGCTAACGACGATATCGTTCCAACGGATCTAGCCTCACCTCCAAATTACTTCTGTAGACTTCGGAATCGTCAAAAGAAGGTGCTATATCACCAATTTGGGCCGATTTGGGCCTTGTAATCGTACCAGAATTGGCCCATATACTGCCGGCCCACCTAGGGGTGTGATTACTGTTCACATGAACAGTAATTCGTGCCTTTAGTCCCACCCCTCTATTTCTTTTAGTTTTGTGGCTCCCCATCCCCTATTTAAGGAGGACGCACCCCCTCTAGTTTCCTTGGATTTCGTTTAGATAAAAGTTAGCTACATTGCAACTTCGTGTATTGGCTTGTGTCGACTAGACCAACCCTGAATACCGCTTCGGAATCCCAACTTTATCAAATATTTTAATCCTATTTGCAATACATGAGATTGCGTTTTACCTTGTTCTTGCGTGCTTCTTTGGTGTATGCAGGAATTGATCTTCGTGATCAGGTCATCTGGGTATTCGTGCACGGTTGATAATGACTTGTCGAGCAGTTCAGCGATTGCGTGGTTTCGAGCCTTGCGTGTTCGTAGCCAGGATCGTGAGAGTTGAGCGACGACTACCGAACTTATCGTTCTCATCGAAAGATCGGGCCAACAAATCAAACCTTAGGGTTCATCAAGTGGTATCAGAGCTACAGTTCTTTGGTGAGAGTTTCCTGTTTTCTAGTAGTAGATTCATTTTTCATACCTAGAGTCCAGAAAATTGCTAAAAGAAAAAATTCGCATCTATCATCCATACCAAGCCCTTTGAGCCTTTGTAATTTTTTTCTTTTCAGTTTACTTGTTGAATATTTAGTTACATTATCGTGTCTAGTTGCTGATCTTTAGTTCTAGTTATTGTCTAGTTGGTCGTTGTCTAGATTGCTTCTCGTGTTTTTCCTTTGCGTCGCTTAATCGTTCTTTTAGGGTTCTTAGTTTTTGCATCTAAAACAGAAAATTCGTGGGTTAGAACTCCTCTAATCTGTACCAAAAAAAAGTGAGAGAACACTTTACTGTATTCGCGACTTGTTGAAAACCCTAGAGCCGGCAAAAAAAAAGACGGAGAAAGAGGCCGCCACACAAAACAAAAGTCGTGGTAGAAAAAAAGAAAAGAAAAACAATCTTACACCAAAACCAGTGAAAATTGGTGGGCCCTTCTACATATAGCCACAAACTTGCACAAAAAATTTCAGCAAGATTAGCCCACGGAATCAAAAGATATAGCAATTTAAATATTGAAACCGAGTCAGTTTCCAGTCCGACTACGATTCCGTTTCCGAGAGACCTTCAGTAAAACAGGCATAACTTTTGCATATGGTGTCCGATTTGGACGTTCTTGGACTCGTTGAAAAGCTAACAACGAGGCACATACTTTCCACTTAATGCACTTGTCTCCCTCCAGGGAACCCAAAATCGGTCATTTTCGGCTCCGAATTCGCGTCACAAGTTTTCGGTTTCGGTTTTTGCCATTTCTTTCAGTCTTCCCTTCAGAATTTGGGGTTTGCCTTAACTGCAGAGTTGTAAATCTCATCGAAACCTTTCAAACGAGTATATATAATCCATATAAAACTTTGTTTTTTTTCATCTCTCGAGACTAACTATTATTTTCTACTTAAACTAAAGGGCTGTTTACGCTGCACGTTATTTCTTTTTTGTGCTCTACATCGTGTGAACCATCTTGTGCCCTACAAAGAAGTTTGAGTAGTTGGTTAGCGTCTCTCTTAGCACTTGTTGTGGGGTTTTTCATTGCTTACATCAAGTCACATTTATCTTTGCGTGTGCGTACATACACATCTCTTAGTGGGGCTTTGATTAGCTAAATTTTGATTAGACTAGGATCAGCACTTGTGACTAGTACTTTGAATTGCTTTTCAACTTTGCATGCTGAATTGAATAATTGCTATTCCTTTGCTACATACTAGCCTTCCGAGCTCCACTTCCTACTAACTCAGCAGGTGTCGTTCCTCGCAATCGTTGGGCTGATCACAAGTGAGAGTATCACAAACCAGCCACCGGTTGTACCACTTCCTTGCTGCATTGGTAAGAACTAGTAAGAACTTGGTAAGGTGTTGTGAGAAAGCAACTGTTGAAGTGCCAAAACCTAGTAGTTGATAGGAGCATATACACTGTGATTTGTTTCCTCGTTTTCTACTAACAATGACAGGTTGGTTGAAGTTGATAGATTACGATCACATCACGGGCAGATTTGAACTCAAAGGTAAACAACTACCATTATGCATCATGCCACTCACCGCTGAGAGTACATCGTTGGACTATTTCATATGGGTTACTATGTTGGAAAACTACTTTGAAAGACATGACCTTGATCCTTATGAGAAGATGAGAAGGGCAAGGACCAGTACGATCGGTGATGTTCAACATTGGTGGTCGAATATCGAGTACCACTTCATGTACACATGGGAGCAGATGAAGAAGAAATTGCAACGTCGTTTTGTACCTCCACCACCCACGGTCACAAGCGAGGTGCAACCTAAGGTAACTGAAAATGCTAACATTATTTTGCATCCCACTCCATCCACAGATACCGCCGAGACGCTTGAAGAGATGAAGGATGATCGGCGCGATCTTATGTCATCGAGGAGAAGTTTGAGGTACCTACAATATCTGAGGAGGACAATAATGACAAAGGTACCGATTTGATGTTACAGAGATGACATAGAGCGCCCTTGTGAGTATATACCGTTGTAGTGCAATCTTTTGATATTCCTTGTGTTAACTTGAACGAACCATGTGCTAATCAAGTCACATAATTTCGCAGTGTCGAATTAATTACACATAAGGAAGTACTTGATAGAATATCCACTTCTGATGCGTTGTGTTATATCATTCTTAATGAGCCCGTTAGTTTGGAATGTGCTATGAAGAAAGTTTCTGAACTTTCATCGCTAAATTCTCTATCTAGCACCTACACGTACTGTTTTAAATTAGTTGGAGATTATGGTGTAGACAATCAATTTATGGTATATCAAATATGCATAACTTGTGATCATATGGATGAATTGAAGTTTGTTGTTTTAAACAATAATTATTGTGTGCTGAATCTTGTTCATTATGAGAGAAAAATAAAATTTAGTGATCATTCAATCTCTATGTGTTCGCCTCTTATTGCACCAAATAGAATTGACAATGTGCATAATAATGTTGAAGTATGGAAGAACTTTCAAATCTTTTCACCTTTGCTAGATGAATTTGCTAACACTCAATTGAAATATGATTATATGAATGAATTTTGTTTGATTCCAAAAGTGCTAGATTTGCCCTTATGTGCTATCACTGCAAGTTTACAAATTCAAAGATTTGAACTGCATAAATGCTTCACTTACATTTGCAAAACTAGTTGCAATAATTGCTATGTGAGAACTTTTGTTTTGATCATTCACATATATGATTACTCTTGGGTTAATAATACAATGATCTTTTATAATCGCTGTTATCGTCTAACATTAATTGTGCAACAACGAAGAACCGTTAAAACATATGACATATACATATACCATGCATACACCTTGGCTTCTTTGTTACCCTATTTTCAGCTTATCAAAAGCCAAGGACGGCTTTGTTTTCAAGAAAGGGAGGATGATGAGGACATGACCCCTATGGATACAACCATATTTGCTATGCTTGTTGTTCCAAGTAGAAGAGCTCGTACGCTTCACTTAAATTATCAGGTGAGCTTATTTTTAGGAGTGTCTTTATATTATATGAACTATATGATGCTACCTAATGATGAAATATATATATGTGCAGCACCATGCCACTTTTGGTCCAAGACAAGCAAGCAGTTCGAGCTGGATCCGTTCTGGAATCCAGTTCGGCCTCCGGAATCAGCTTGACAACACCAACTTAAAACAGATATACCTTTTGCAAACGGAGTCCGATTCGGGTGTTCTTGGGCTTGTTGGAAAGCTAACGACGATATCTTTCCAACGGATCTAGCCTCACCTCTAAATTCCTTCTGTAGACTTCGGAATCGTCAAAAGAAGGTGCTATATCACCAATTTGGGCCGATTTGGACCTTGTAATCGTACCGGAATTGGCCCATATACCGCCGGCCCACCTAGGGGTGTGATTACTGTTCACATGAACAGTAATTCGTACCTTTAGTCCCACCCCTCTATTTCTTTTAGATTTGTGGCTCCTCATCCCCTATTTAAGGAGGACGCACCCCCTCTAGTTTCCTTGGATTTCATTTAGATAAAAGTTAGCTACATTGCAACTTCGTGTATTGGCTTGTGTCGACTAGACCAACCCTGAATACCGCTTCGGAATCCCAACTTTATCAAATATTTTAATCCTATTTTCAATACATGAGATTGCGTTTTACCTTGTTCTTACGTGCTTCTTTGGTGTATGCAGGAATTGATCTTCGTGATCAGGTCATCCGGGTATTCGTGCACGGTTGATAACGACTTGTCGAGCAGTTCAGCGATTGCGTGGTTTCGAGCCTTGCGTGTTCGTAGCCAGGATCGTGAGAGTTGAGCGACGACTACCGAACTTATCGTTCTCATCGAAAGATCGGGCCAACATATCAAACCTTAGGGTTCATCATGAACAGTATGAAATAGTAAATTCAACCTACTATTATTGGGTGGAATTTTCAGAATATAAACAGTATGAAATAGTAAATGCAATCTACCATTTAACATAATGATTCTAAGGTGTCAACGGAGCTCTGATACCAAGATGATACGGGGTGCCCGATCTTCATGACTTAGAATCTTGGATACACGTAGCACGATGATAACTTAAGAATAGCAATGCAATATGAAATTAGGGCAACCTTACATCAAGCACAAAACCTTCTCAATGGCAATCGCACCACAACTCTCATGATGATCCAATCCACACAACCAACACGTAGGCTAATGCACAGAGAGGTTGACCACGATATACTAGCTCAAGCAAACTCCAAGAACTTGCAAGAACAAAGGAAGCAAGAAAACATAGTTCTTCTCAAGAATGGTTTCAATCTACTAGTTCAATCTTAACAAAAATATCAAATTTCATGGTTTATGTTCCTAGGGCCTGCCACCAACATTAAATAGGGTGTTCCCACCCCCTTGGTTCGGTCACACATGGGCCAACATGCCCAAAACACCAATTCAGGCTCTAGAAGCCGAATTCAACTCCTAAATGCAAACGGTTCGACCTCTAGTGTTTTGAACATAAACAAATGATACATGGATGAAATTATGAGTGTAATTAGGCCCAAATATGTGGCATACAAGGCCACACAATTATCTAACTCAATGGGCCCAATTTGGATTAAAATCCACTTAAAATTCGGAATTGACTTTGGGCTGAAATTGGGAGAGGTCTCCAATTCGGATTTTGAGTTTGTGTCATAGTCCAATAGCTCTCCTCCATACCTAGTCATGGCCAAATCCCACCTTGGGCCATGTGCCTCGCTCCTTGGGCCCATGCGCCCTCTTTGGCTCTCCATTCTTCCCCCTTTTGCCCAATAGTTTATTTCCTTCTCCTTTGGCTAAAAAGGCTGAAATATTCTTTCCTTCTCCTTTGGCCGAATCTTCTTGCAAGCATGCAGTCCCTTGTGGTGCCTTCGTCCCTCACCTCTCGCTAGACATCATGGATTCTTATAGCATTCTTACAATCATTAATTAAGTAATTAGGCAGCATCATTATTCTTTCATGCAATAAAGAACTCTCAAGTAAATGAATCACCTTACCATTGCTCAATTGATATTTAGGTATTGTTATGTGAGTTTGAATCAATGGGATGTCCTCGTCAGATTTGGTTGTGCTTAGCAAGAAGAACTTCATGAAGACTACACTAAAATCGTAAACGGTTTTGCTTCAAGAAGGGGAGGAGGATGAGGCCCTAGATGCATCTACTACGGTGGTAAATATCCCTAAGTTGCAAGTTTATGCTAAACCTCAAGTTGTGCCTATTTTGTATCAAAGGGGAAACAAAGAGGACCTAGGTTCACCCAAGAGGGAGGAGAGGGAGGTAGGCCGAGGGGGGGCTTGAGCATGCATGGGAAGCTTGTGGTGGATGAGACAAGCACTAGTTATGGTGAAATGCATGTGGTGCATGAAGGAAGCCCTAGTCCAAGAAAAGCTAGTCGAGGAGGTGAAAACTCTAGGCAAGTGCATGGACATGAAAAGCATGCAGCACATGGGAAGACACAAAGACCAATGGCTTTGCATTGAGGAAAGTTTGCAAGAGAATTAAGCCAAGACAAGGCAAAGGAGCCAAATTCAAACTCAAATATGAAATCAATGCATTCCCAGCTTAAGAATCTGAAATGGATTTGGATTAGAGCAATTCTAATTCAGATCTTTCTTTACAAGAGAGATTAATTCCAAAATTGCTTGTAATATGATAGTTTATTTTATTTTTTGGCAATTCGAGTAGTTTAAATATTGAATTAAAATAGGGGTTTGCAATAGGAGTTGATCTCGAATTCTGTTCACGCACGCGCATTGTTCACTGACTCGGATTACAGTTCACTCGTGTGTACTATTCACCGATCCTATATATTCAAGGTAGACCCCATTGAAAGCAAGTTTGAGTTTAAGAAAATATAGAAAAATCACATGTTTATGTGGCGCATAATGAGTATGTTTGTTTCGAAAATTCCCATCTAGGATTTTGTGATTGTGTGAATATTGGAGGGTGTCTTTTCTTTCAAGATTCGTGATTCCTTATGGATCATCTCACCAATTTGTGACATCCTCAATTGCTCACGGTTTGGTGTTGTTCTTTGGGTTTGATTTTGTTTATCTCTTCGGATTGATTCAACATTGATCAAGTATCATTACTTGCTTTGGAGATACATTTGTTCTTCATTTTTGCCAAACAAAGATGAAAGCTAGTGTTTTGTTCCAGTCAAGATTGAAACTCAAGTACCGTGAAAGATTGAGCTACATAACGCATCAACTACACGTCGATCCATATTAGGTACATTGCACAAGCTTTGGAAAGTAAAATATTTGCAAAGCAGCAAAAATATGGCGCGTTGACCTAGTTTTGCATACGGCCCTATTGGGCCAAATGTGATACATTGCAAAAGACCCAAATAGAGTCCACAGGCAAACCTTAGGGCAAAAGCGGCCCTATCACACAATTGTTTTCATTCTCTGTTCCACTGACCAAAATTATGCAAGAGTGTGTACATTACATACTCAGCAAGCCACGATGGTAATTGATATCATGCAGGGAAGTTCAAATGATCATGTCTGTCAAGGAGGGTTCATTGGACCTATCACTTTTAGTACATATAGTTTTGTTTGCACGACACTGATTTAAAACTAAAGAGAGTTTAACAATTATTTTCAGAAGTATGGGTTAACAGTTCAACGTCATTACCAAATTACCACATTTAAACCTCCAAAAGACTACTTATGCCTCAAATTTACACCCCTTCATATAGATCCATTAACCGATATCACGGTACATCCGAATGATTTTGAGGTTGTAGAGTATGTCTAACTTTACTCGCAAGATACCCATAACTTGAACGAAATTGGGATAAAAATGGCATGTTAATGTTTCGCTTACTAGTACTACACAGTATAGAGAAATATCCAACTTAACAGACAGTCCCTTACCATGCTAGGTAAAGGCGAGCTGGTTTGCTGTTTACATGGGTCATATTGAGGTATTGGCTAGTCTGTGGTCTCGTTGCAGCATTCGTAAAGTGGACACAATAACCAGACCAAGTTTGACTGATCGATGATGACATTCTTTGTGTTTCTTATCTGGCACAAGGTTCTAGTCTATATATGCTTTGGGTGGAGTCACTATTCCTGATATGATGCTGGTACACACAATCACTGGGTAGCATATTGTAAGAGCCTAAAATTTTGCAACCTTTTAAAACCGAAACCCTCAAAAAACACTCCTGAATTTTTTTTTCTCGAAATCACTCTTGCTATTTCTCTGCTTTTCTAAAACTATCTGGAGTTTATTTGAATTGTTTTCTGGTAGGAAATGCATTTCTGAAAACCATCAAAATAGAAGACCAAATTAAAACCCTTAAACCCAATTGGGCTACCATTGGCCCAGTTCCTAAGCCGCCGGCCCATCCTCCGTTGCCTTGGCTATCTTAGCTTGCGAACGCCCTCAGCCCAACTACTACTGGCTCCGCCTGGAAAGTCGAGCCAAACATCAAAACTTGCTTGCAGGCTTGCAGCCTGCCGCCCGCCTATCTACGCTTACGCCCAGTTGAAGCCCGCCATCGACCTCGTGCCGCCTTCGTCCAGAGCCATGCGCTAACTTCGCCTGCGCCCAGCCGTCCCGAGCGGAGCCCTAGCGCGCCACGCATGCGTCCCCACCGCAACATCTAGGCCTCGCCGCAACGATTGCCGACGTCCCACCGCCCTGCACGGCCTAGAAGAGCGAGACCGCAAGCACCTGAACCGCATTTCCGCCCTCTCTCAAAACACTCAGGCCAGTTCCGGTTGTTGTCGTCTTCTACGGCACCGGTAAGCTGCCACCATCACATACTACCCGAATCTTGCCAGCACAGTAGAATGCCGCCGCCTACTCTGTTATGCCGCCGCCCGAATTCTCGGAAATCCGCGGTCGTCGCCGCTGATTGGCCCAAGCCGTCGTGTCTGTCACCTAGCATCACCATGCCAAGACGAGCATAATCCCTATCTTTGCCTGTAGGATTGTCGCCAGATTATCTCCGGCGCCATGGAACCGCGGTCGCTTCCTCTGTTTCGCCCTGCGCAGCGTAGCATCACGCCCAGCCGCCTCAAGCCGTTCCAGCCCAATACGACCACACCATCAGAGCCTACACGTCCTTCTGAAGTTTCCCTTGCCACCTCCCTCACCGGAGAAGCCGCCAGACCATCGCTGCCATCGATGCCCGCCTCCTAAGCTGCTGAACGCCGATGCCAGCCAACAACGTTCCTCCCCAAGCTCAACCAACGAGTCAGATGGACTCCCTAGACAACCAAGATGCTCCACGTGCCGACCGTTAACCGGAAAACGGCCGCCGTCGCCGTCACCGCCGTCGTGGCACCGAGGTACACCCTATTTTCCGACACCGTTAGGATTTCTGGCAATTCCCCGTTGGACTGTTCCCCTCCTAAAATGCATTTCCAAGTTATTTGAATTTATGTGGTTTGGTTGGTTCTTCTCGTGTTAAAACTTGTTACTACCGAAACCAGAGCAAGAGAAAGGGAAAGAATTGGAAACAGAGTATAAGGAGAAAGAGCAGAAACAGGAGAACTTTGATGAGAATCGATGAGTTAGATAAAATCTGAAAAAAAAAACAAGGGTTAGATGTTGTTCACAGAGAGGAGAAGCAACTGGAAGCACATTTGGCTAGGCTGCTGAGACAAGAGGAGATGAAGTGGCTCCAACGATGCAAAGAGAAGGAATTAATGCAAGGAGATAGCAATACAAAGTACTATCATGCCAAAGTAAATGGGAGAAGAAGGAAAACAAATTTGCTCAGTAACACTATAACAATATCACGAGTTAGAAAATAACATCGGTGTGTCAAAGACATGTGGCCCCCATAACCTACCTGTCATTCTCACATTGTATACTATTTTTCAATTTGTATATCTTAGCATTGTTACTGAGCAATTTTTCTCAAACAACTATTGCATCTTTGCAGCCCTAGGAGGGTTTGATAGAGAGGGAGATCAGAATTTGATGATCTATATCACCAATTTTTATAAAGGCTTTTTTGGACATCCGGGCATCTCCAACAGTTCTTTATATATGGAGAATGTTGAAACAATCGATGCCCAAGATTCTGCATTTTTGACAAGTCCTTTTACCATGGAGGAGCTGAAGGAGGCTGTCTTTTCTATGAAGCACAATAAAACGCTGGGACCAGATGGATTCCTTACAGAATTTTACCAAAGGTTTTGGGAAATATGTCCTCAAAGGCTTGCTGGAAGATTTCTATGCTGGAAAGCTGGATATGCAGAGGTTGAATTATGGGGTTGTATCCTTCCTACCCAAAAGCAAGGATGCAGCTCAGATTCAAAAGTTTTATATCCCCTCAGCTTTTCAGCATTGCAGTAGGCGCTCTTGCAATAATGATTCAAAAAGCTCAACGACAAGGGCTTGAGCGTGCTCAAGCTATGCCCGTGGAAGTCTTCCGCTAGATCTTTTGCTTGTGCAATATTATCATGTTAATGCGAACTGCAGACGATACGGCGAGAGTCTGGGACTTGCGGACCCACCAGTCAGTCAGACGGCCGTAGGCAGTGCAGTGCAGCAACCGCAGCAGCAAGCAGGCAGTGGCCCGTCGCCAAGCTCCCAGGCGCAGGCAGCAGGCCAACGCGGGAACGCCCAACACTCCCAACAGGCAGGCAACTTGCTCAATGAAGCATTGAAGCCCAAAGATTCTGTACTTTGCTAGGTAGGCCATAGGCATAGGACCCGTAGGCCGTCGCTCGATCGCAGGATAGTATACGTTAATCTAAAATATAATACATTACTATTTTAGGATACAGAAAAGCAATATTCACCGGTATCCAACTCCAAAACAGGATAATTACTATTTTAAGATACGGAAAAGCAATATTCACCGGTATCCAACTCCAAAACAGGACAATTACTACTTTAGGATACGGAAAAGCAATATTCACCGGTATCCAACTCCAAAATAGGACAATGTGATTGCTATTTTATTATTCAACTACTATGTTTAATCTAAAGTATAGTACACTAGCTCTAGGTTTATTAAAGAAAACTAGATCAGATTATTATTATCAAGAATGACATATAAGCAATGTAATTAAAGACATTTACTACATAGGCAGTATTTATTCAAAAGTAATTGATAAATAAATAATGCAGTAGATAACATGTACATAATATACCCAACTAATAGGACTCCAATTTGGTAAGGATCGTGACTTGCCTTCCGACTGAAAGTCATCGATCGACTTCACAAGTTTCCGGATGGTGACCTTGCTCCGACAGGTCCTTCCTCGTGTTCTAACGCGAGTCAAATAGCACCAAATAAGGCAAATAAAAAGAAGTAATGAAAATAGTATACATATAATTTAGGGTTTTGAAAACTTGGGCCGTAACTTTTAGAAAAGGGAGAAAATGTTCATCGACGGCTTTTGATGATTTGAATTTTATTAAACAAGGTCAAACATAACACTTGATTTGTCTACAGGGGTTCAGGATTGGTCTACAGTGCAAAACCGGCCACAAAACTTATAGATCGGCCCAAAACCGGCAGAATTGATCCTAAACCGGTTTGGACTCGGGTCTGACTCAACGGACCGATGGTCTGGCTCGGCCGGTTCCTGTTGGACTCCGTGGACATGGTTTGGTTCGATCAAATGCATGTGGTTCGGTTCAACCTTACGCACACAGTGGCGCACCAGCTGCACACTCATTCGTCTTCCCGGACTCATGGTGAGGAGAAAACAGAGAGGGCGGCAGCTGCGGACGATGGAGGGCTACCGCGGCGAGTTTGAGATGGGGGCCGGAGCATTGTGCGTTCCCGGGATCTAAGGGCCCTCTTTAGGTGGTTATTGGTGGCAGAGTTGAGAGATTGGTCGAAACAGAGCAGACTAGGGCGGCGGCCGCGGAAAAGGAGGAGCTCGTCACCGGCGGAATCAGGAGATTATACAGCTTTGGTGGCGGAAGCATGAGTGCTTCGTGGTAGTGGAGATTTCTCCCGCTGTGGCGGATTGGCCCAGGGTGCCCTGTGGAAGGCTGGCGGCGGGGAGCTACGGCGGCGTAGAGGTACGGGAGGGGGCATGGAGAGAACTATTAGGGTGATGAGAAGCTCGTGACTCGGTTGGCGTCGCTCGGAGAGGCTCAAAGGAGCGGATCGGCGGACGAGGCGGAGCGGCTTGAGGATGGCGGAGCTCCCGGCGACGAGAAGGACGAAGGGTTGGCTCGGTAGTGTCGTGAGGATGTAGGGAAGGATATAAATGCACGAAATTGACAAGGGAATCGAAATTGGTGGGTAATTTTGGGGACTTTGCGGTCTCAGCTTGATACGTTAGCAAGGCCTACCGACGGAGATGGCGTCGGCGGGGCAAGACGGTGGTGAGGGTGGCTGGGCGTGCCAAAGATGATGACGGACGGCGAGGACGTCGCGGTGCTGTGGTGTTTCCTAGTGGAGGGGAGAGAGCGACGGTTTAGCTGCCGAGTAGCGGGACTGCTACTCCGTGCTTCGCTCGGTGAGGCGGAGTACATGCAACCTTGCACCGCCCGGTGTACAAAAGGCCAACCCTCTCCTCCGTTTTGGCAGCCCACGTCTCGAGTTCCACGTTGATTTCGGCATGTTTCGACCCTCGAAGTTGCTCATTCTAGTTAATAGGGCTATGTTTAGTCTAGCTAAGTCGATGCAATCTTCCATGTTCCAGTCGATATGATCTACTTCTAGTTTCTTCTTCTATTTGTACATTGATATATTGCAGCAGTTCATTCAATTTTCTTCATTCGATCTATTTAGATATCTTAGATCATTTTAGCTAGTCGTTTTGATCGTGGTGATTGGGTAGATTTAGTGGATCCCTGCATGCTAGTTTATGATCTTGAATATAGATTACGCATACGTTAGAAAGATTCGTAAAATCGGGGTCTACCCCATGGTTGGTGGTGACAGCAGTAGTACATAGATTGAGGACGAACCGTCGACAACTAATTTAAGTTGTCTTATTTTTGTTTTAGATTGGGGTTTATGGTGTAGCGGTCTACCGTAGATAGTTGTGGCTCAGGAATCGATCTGAGTGCGCAAAGCGGAAAATAGGCATCACAATATCCGCGAGAACTCTATTCACAACAATTAGCAATAGTTATAGATTGATTAAATTTGCTCTTGAGTAGTGATTTCAATTAGCAGCTGAACCTCTAGAACATTTATTGTCAGCTATTTATCTGGGCTAGAGATAGGATCAACCCCTTATGCAATGATATTTTCACTTTTGGGTCTCATTCATTAAGTGAAGCAGGTATGGGAACGAGTTCCCACTTGTGGCGAAAAAAAGTCTACCATCCCATCCGACCTTGGGGAGAGGGCCACAAATTTGTGTAACATCCTTTAAAAAAAAAATAATTTTTTTAAAAAATAATCATTTGATTTTATTGAATTGCTAAAGCATAACGGGATATTTTAAAAAATAAAAATAATTTAATATGAATTAATAAAACTTTAATTAATTTAAATTTGATTTAATTGGGTTTTCTGATTTTTAAAGTCAAACAGATTATTTAAAGTCTTTTCTTGGATTTTAGGGATTTTAAAAGGGTTTTTCATTTTTCCCAAAAATTAAAAGTAATTTATTTGCAAAATTAAAATATAATTTTAAATAATATCATTAAGTTCAAATTAATTCAAGGAATTTCTGTGTATTTTATTAGAATTTTTAGATTTTATTTACTATTTTATAAAAACCTATTTCATTTTTCTCGATTTTTGTAAATAAAAATCTTTAAAATTCCCATTTCATTGTTTGTGACGAATTCCCTCCGGTCCGTTCCTATTCCCCATGCCTCGGCCCATTCCACCTCCTCCAGCTCTCGCCTTCGCCGACTGTTGGACCGTAAAGGCGACTAGAGGGGGGGGGGTGAATAGGAGTACGCTCACTTTTTTCCAAATAATGAATTCAACACAATTTAACTCCAATAGCTATGATGAAGCTATGAAAATCAATAAACCAGTACATCGGAAGACTAGTATTGAATCCAATTAAATCCCCTAAGCAAAATAACAAAAACAACTAATATTGCAAACTCACAGCACGGACGGTCTGACCGTTGGACCTAACCGGTCGGACCGATTGTCAAGCGGATCGACCGGCGTTGTCTTTGGCGGTCGGACCGCTCTCGAATCGATCCGACAGTGATGACGGCGGTCGACCTACCGACTTGAACCGATCCGCAATGAAGAAAATCGGCCGATGACGGTTGCAATTAGGTGAAACTTTTGATTCTCAACTCCAATCTTTATGAAACTTTGCACACACCTTCTATATGCTATTGAGGACCTATTCCAATCGAATATTATGATAATTCTTGGAACGATCTTGAGCAATTGCCAATTGATTAACGGAAGGTCTAAAACCGGCAAGAACGAAAACTTGATCCTAATGCTTGTTCGTGAGTGATTGATGATCAAGATGATGCTAGATAGATTCACACATATCACATCAAGCTAATTCACGGAAAGAATCAATCACAAACTCGCGGATCAAGGAAAGCCCTAAAACACGAAATTGAAAGCAAGAACGAAAAGAGACTTATCTCAAGCAAACCTTGCATAGATTGATTTCGTGATTGATCTTCGGATTACATCCACACCATCATGGATCGATGGACAATCAAAGATCACGAAATTCACCACAACCATCAAGAGCCCTAGCCTCCACCTCAACTCCCTAAAGACAATTAGGTTTTGAAACATAAAAGGCGAGAGAGAAGGGTGCGGCTACCACCTCCTCCTATTTATAGTGGAGGCCTAGAACTCCTAGGGTTTGACTCAATTGGGCTCCGTTAAGGCCTACTAACAAACGGGTCACACACGCACGCAGCCAAAGCGCCGTCTTTAACCTTTTGACCTAAACCGCTTCACCATGCGTCATGGATTTGCCAATAGGTCAACCTTTGTCCATCTTGTGTCACGCTTGAGTCGTTGACCTCACCCGACATCGTTGATCGCTCGACCTCAACTCTCCAAGTCTAGTCCCGATCCTCCTCGCCGCTGACCGTCGCTGACCACCAAGCAACCCGCACAACCACGCATAAGCAAACACGAATTGGGAACAAGTTCTTCACAACTTGACCCATGTTAGTCAAAACATGCATCATGCAAATCATATGCCATGAAACCAAAGACTTTGACCTAACAAATCAACATCGCCACGGTTGGCCAACGTTCAAGTTATTACGGTCCGACCGCTCCAGTGAGCCGGCCGGACGCTTTGGCGGTCGGACCGCTCCTCAATGAGCGATCGGACCGCCTTGGGACTTAGCCGAATTTCAACCCTGAAAATCCAAACCTCTGGAAACTTTAAACCAATAGAACTTTTACTTGGAGACTCCAAAAATCATGAGACCAAGTGCGTTGGGATCCTCACTTGCCTACAACACCTATTTTTCGCCACTGTTTTGACCACTTTGGTCACCGCCGTCCGATCGCCCACATGGCCGGTCCGACCAATTTGGGACCGGTCGGACCGCATGCAAGGACCGGTCGGACCGCCTCGCATCGAGAAGCTCGTAACTTTGTCGAAAACACGTGAAACGACAAACCGTAAACGCCATTGCCAATTGTCACATCATCCTAAGATCTGGAACATATCCCCATGAAATCCACATCGATAGATGGGCCCCGCGTATCAGCCTCCACTTCGTCTGGTCACCATCCCCTTCCTCTTGCCCATGACGCCAGTGCTCGCCCGTGCCATCGCCGCGATGAAAGTTGTCGCCTCCGGCGCAAATCCCTCCCTGTTTTCCTTGGCAGTGTGCGCATTTAATTGCCCGTCTTTCGCCGCACCCACCCCTTCTGTTCTTTCTCCTCCCCACCAGCTCCCGTCTCGTCCCCGTCACGTCGCCCATGTCCCGGCTGAATCGCCCCGCGCCCTTGCCATCGAGTTTCGCCCCTACACCTCTCCCTCTCCTATAAAGAGAAGCAACAGGACCCCCTCATTCCCCTCTCTCTTTTCCCCCCATCTCCCTCTCTCCCTCTCGCCCTCGTTTCGCTGTGTTTATAGCTTGAAGCCGCTCGACCGAGCTCCTCTCCGCTGCTTTTTGCAACGCCGTTGAAGCCTCTCCGACGTCCTCATCTTTGTCGTCGACTTCACAAGCCCGCGTTTGACCCCGCGCGAACCTCCTTGCCGCCGAAGCGTTGCTGGAGCTCTAGCGCCGTCGCAAGCCGAAATTTGGTTTTCTGCAGCGTCAGCTGAAAACAACACCTTCCGACCAGGTAGTTGAAAAATCCTTCTGACCACATGTAGTCGAAACCTCCTTCCGCTACAGGTTGTGGTTGAAACCTCCTTCCGACCACGTGTGGTCGAAACCTCATTCCGCTACAGGCTATGGTCGAAGCCTTCTTCCGACCACGTGTGGTTGAAATCTCCTTCCGCTACAGGCTGTGGTCGAAACCTCCTTTCGCCCATGTGTGGTCAAAACCTCCTTCCGACCACGTGTAGTCGAACCGATGAACAATAACCGAAACCTCAATTGTTGGATTTTCTCTTCCGACAGAAATGGTTTAGGTTATACCTTTCGCATGCTAACTCCAAATTGAATAATTTTTGTTTCTAAATTTATCTAAATTCAGTACGCTTCCTTTGGTTCTAGTTTGGTATTTTTGGGATCTTATTTGGAATTGCTATATTTGGCTTTTTCTGCATGTATAGATTTTGGCGTTTCTAAAGAATTATTTGACCCGACGACCGAAGCAACTGAAACCTTCAACGAAGGCAAGTCGTAGACCTTTGATCATGTTGAACCCATTTTATAAAATTATATTATTTTATATCAACATGCATTGCTAGGTTTATAATAAATTCTTTTGGGAATAGGTTAAATGTCTAATTGTCATTATGCCTCATTGAATAATTGAGAATGACACGTACCCTTGAACACCAGATGTTGGGTTAATCTTAGTTGGACATATTTAATTACTAATATGGGTGATATTATGCTTAGCCATGCTTTATTTGTACGTTGGGATTCATAATCACATATTCATAAATGATTAATAATGACTTAATGATATATGGAATTGTGGCGTGACCACTTTTGTTAAAGTTTATTGTGCCATGGCAAGGGTTGCTATTTGGTCGGGTTTAACCAAAAATGATTTCATACTCACGCGAATGATCGTGCAGTAAAGGAGAGAATTTTGGGATGTGGTTGCCTCGCCTAAGTAGTTACTAAGGACTTAACTTTGTGCGCTATTGATCTGGGTCATACCGTACAACCACATGTCCAAGATTGAGAGACCATGTGAGAGGTCCTCCATTGTGAGTGATGAGTATTTGACAACTTGTTGAATAGGTTGAGAGTTGAGTCTCTCTGTTTGTACTGTTTCTGTGATGAAACAGGAGAAACGGAACTACCGCCATGTATGTAGCGGAAGTTCCGATAATCGGAACTTCTGGCTTTGGAAAGCGGAACTTCCGATTAATCTGGGAAATGTGTTCTGGTGTGTTGATAATCGGAACTTCCGCTCCTGGGAACGCGGAACTTCCGATAAACCTGACAAGGGTGTTCTGCTATGATGAAAATCGGATTTTTAAATCTGGGAGTGCGGTCGTTCCGATAATCGGAACTTTCGCAGAACTTCCGCAATGGTAAGTGCGGAACTTCCGATTATCGGCAGAACTGTGCAGAAAGGCATAGTTTGTGATTTTGAGTTTGTATGAGTTTGAGTCTTGTACAAATATTGATGCTATGATATTGGGCAATACTATGTGACGTGTGTTTGTCTCGTGTTGACCGCAGGACATCGAGACGAAGTCGTGGCGAGACACGAGGTGATCGGACTAGGCGCGGCGGCGCTGAGGTCGAACGGCCGATGTGTCAAGACGGCGTGAATCTTGAGGTGGTTGCGAGTCAAGGACAGCAAGGTGTACGGAGGCTTCGGAAGGTGCGCAAGGGCGAAACGGTCTTTTCGCAAAGCGGCACAAGTGGAGGCGGTTCCGTTCGGGTGTAGCGGGCTTAATGGGTTGGAGACCGTTAGTCAAGGGCTATAAATAGAGGTGAACCCCTGGTTGTAGGGTTGAACTTTTTGAGAGAGAAAATTAGGGTTAGCTTTAGCAAAAGAGCTTTTGGAGAGTTTGTTTTGCTTTTTGGAGAGTTTATTTAGTTGGAGAGGATGAACTGAAATTCATGTAATCATTCCTCTGTGTTTGCCTCTGTAATCTTTTGATTCCTATCAATGAAATTCTGAGGTTTTGGTTCTTTGTTTATGCCTCTTTCTTCTCTCTGTTCATACGTTGAATATCTAGGGTTTTGGTGAAACTTTTGATTCTTCTTATGAGATGGCATGAAACTTGATATCTAGAGTCTTATTGATATTTCGAATATATCCTCAAAGTTTCATGAGTCAAGAATCAAAGAATCTCTTGAATTTTAGTTTGTGGCCTCTCTTACCCCTTCTTCAAGAAATTCGATTTCTCTTTAATTAGACGATCTTTGTCTGCGATTTCTTCTCATGAGGTCAAGATGTTGTTTAGGATGATGTCCTGTGAGACTTGACCTGAGAAGAGCAGCAAATCAAAAGTATTTCGAATTTTTGAATCGTTCCAGTGCGCTCTGTTCTTTTGTCAGGATAATCGGAACTTCCGCCATCTAAGCTGCGGAACTTCCGATTTCTGGAACTTCCGCACCTGACTGGCCGGAACTTCCGATTTCTAACAGAACAGCCCGAAGCTTGTTTTCGTTCTCTGATTTTGCTTCACTCCTCTTCTTGAGATTTCCAGAGGGCTTTGTAGGTTTGTTTAAATACAGTAAAGGGGAGTTCTTAATTTTTAAGGCACCATTCACCCCCCTCTGTTGCCATTTCGGTCCTTCAAGGATGGGGTGGACCTGGCCGACTAATTAGCAATATTTTGGTTTGGTTCTATTATGGGTTGATAAGCGGTACAAGAGGGAGTCCAGAATGGCGAAATCTTAGTAGACAGAATTGGGTCAAAACATAGCTTTGTAAAAATCTTGTGATAATCACTTAGTTACACACCCTAAGAAGCGTGAAATGCGTGACATTATAAGATGATTATCTCTTATGGGTCAAGCTGTGCAAGCTCTGTAGAGTGTAAAACTATTCGAATAGCTGTGTCCCCGGTTATGGACAATGCTTGGTGATTTCACATGAGGGGTTGATATTATCAAAATGTTGGAATGGTTAGGGTTGGTTGGATTGGTTGGAAAGTGAACCAGGTATTCACTAGTTGTTTCAAAGAACTTATTTACTCATGTATTAATCTTTTAAATTGTACTTTGCAATATATTTACTGTATTTACTATCAATACTGCTTTATGCAAAATAGCCATAAAACTATCCTTGTTCAATGTAACATCCCAAAGTTCTGTTACCAATTTAAAAATAAATAAAGTTATTATTTTATTTGAATTTCTGACTATCGAAGAGTTTTCTCGATTTACTGTAACCTAAAAAGAGTTTTCACTGTTAAAAGTAAAATAATAATAATAATTTAATTTCTTGGTTTTAATGTCAAAAAGAAAGTTTATTAAGTTTATTTGATTTTCTGGAATTTTATTGGATTTAAATTGAAAAATAAATTTTAATTAATTTCTGGTATTTTCTGGTATTTAAAAAGGCTTTTTCTATTTTCTAGAAAATAAAAGCCAACTTTAAGTTGGAATTATTTCTATTGAGTACAAAATAATTCTGGGAATTTTTATAAATTTTTCTAGAATTTTTCATCTCTTTTTACTATTTTCTAAAGTGTGTTCAATTTGTGGTTAAATCTAATTTCGAAATAAAAAAAAATCAGAAAAAAAAGGAAAAGTTCCCATCGGGTCACCCATCCCAACCCTGACAAAGTGCCAGCACGCTTAACAATGGAATGTCTACCCAATGCACTGCCATCCCTCCTTTTCATTTCAATTGATTATTATACTCCCCTCCTTCCTTTTATACCCTTTTTTCTATCATCTTCTTCCTCCAACCCGAGAGCAATTCTTCTCTGGACACAATTTCCTTCTCCTGTTAGCTTCAATGGCAGCCATCACTCTATGCTTCCGGCCACCACCGACTACCCCACCGGCCCTCCCACACCCCGCCGCCCCTACTCCGGCCGCCGACCACCGCCCCTGCCGGCCGCCGCCATTAACAAAAGCTCCGAAGCTCCATTAATGGCTGCTTTCACCATTTCTTCCGTTTCTCCTCACTCAAAGCTCCAAATTCAAAACCGTTTGAACCCAAACGTCCGTATTAACTTCCTCTACGTTACTACACCATCAATTGGACGTTTATTCCTCCCATTTAAGAGCAGTTTTCAGTTTTCCGACGGTCATTATTGCATCCGAAAATTGCGCTTTTGCTTTGACGATTTCTCACCAATCCGGCCACCCCCTCCCCTATATAAAGCAACCTCCAGCAGCTCCTCTACACCCTCAACCCACCCCCAAAACCTCTCCTCCCCTCTTCCCCTGGTTTGGCCACACGAGCAAAATGAAGATCGTCGGCCGATTGTCGTCTACCCTCTCGTGCGTCGCCTCCGGTGGAGCTCCGCCACCTTCTCCACCACCGTCGGCACCGCGACGTCGTGCTCTACGCGTGTGCATCTTCGCCTCGTCAAAAGATCGCTGGAGCTTCCGCCCTCCTCCATGGCCGAACTGTTCCGGCCGCCGCCATTATGATCCAAGCAATCCCCGATCGCGCGTCACCTCCATTGGCTTCGTCTCGACGTCGGCAATCCATTTTGGTAATTTCTCGACCACCTTCCCTTTTCCTTTCCCCAGCGCCATGGCAATTCTTCCTTTCTCTGTACTTCGGTTCGTATGGAGAAGAAGATAAACAATAGCATCCTTATTAGTCATCTCCTGTAGCAATTTTATTAGTTGAGTAATTCCCTTCCAAAAATCATTACTCTCTATTGCAAACTCCGAATCCGATGATTCTTGCTCGTAAAATCATCTAAATTCATCCTTTATTTTTCAGTATTTATTTTGTAATTTTGAGTTTTAATTATATTTTAGCTGTTTTTCTAATTGCGCGTTGCCGCCGCAACCCGTCGTCGCCGGCCGAACTGCTACCGTTGGGTAGAGTACATCGCCGAGGTTCCATATACGTTGTCCGCCGGCCAATTCTCCATTCCTATCGCCTGCACGGCCAGTTCTTCCGCTCATTACACTATTCACGTGTGCATGCATGAATAGTGCCATGCACATGCACGCATAAACTTTGCCACATCCGTTCTCCTCCTCGGTCAAGATTTTTACGAACCGATCGTCGTCGCGCACTTTGGTTTCCCCTTCCTATCCTTGAAATCGCGCTCTCTTTTCACCGCAACCAAAGATTTTCCGCCGAGACCGAACCACCTTCGTCGCCGTTTCCGCACCATCTTTGATCCGTTGGCGATGTCACCAATACCGTTAGCTTCGCCTCGCGATGCTCTACGCTGTGCTACCTTCCGTTTCTCCGAAGCACCATCGGTTAACTGGTGCTACTATTTATCGTGCACTGTTGTACGCTCCACCGACACGACCAGTGCTATTGAAACCCATCCTACGACCAGTGTTGTCGAAACCTTCCTTCGACCAGGTAGTCGTAGTATCATAGTAGTCGTAGTTTCCTTCGACCAGGTAGTCGTAGCTTTCTTCGACCTGATAGTCGAGTTTCCTTCGACCTAGAAGTCATAACTTCTGCCGACTAGGAAGTCGTAGCGTTTCTTTTCGACCAGTGTTGTCAAAATCTCTTTCGAGCAAAGTGCAATCGAAACCTTTCTTTTGACCAGTGCAGTTTAATTCTCTTTCGACCAGTCGAAACCTTTCTTTCGACGGTGTCGTCATAACTCTTTCGACCACGAAAGATGAACATTACTTGAGATGAACAGTGTTCGAAGTGAACAGTTCTCAGAAGAAGAACAAGATCTCGATTCCATCTTTTCTTGTGCTATCCAAATTTTGGATGTTCGTTCTCCTTCATACGAACTCCGATTTCATCGATTCAAATTCCTATATTCATATAAAGTCGATATCTTACTTCCAGTATTTATTTCTTAATTTTTGGATTTTATTTGGATTTCATTTGAATGCTATTTGAATTTGGATCGTTTACGACAGATAGATTTCGACGACTTCGGACATCTGCATTTCGACGCCGTTTGAGAACAACATATAACCAAGCAAGGCAAGTTATACCTTTCATCATATTTGATCCCAATATTTCAAATTATTTAAATTTGTTTTAAATTATTATTGCATGCTATTTCTATTCAAGTAATTTAAATAATTGCTTTTAAATTATAGTTATTCCCATTGCCATTGTATAGCCAACTTTGTCGTTGAATGAAACATACCTTGACACATTAGATAAAAATCGTTTATGCGTTAGTATGAACCGAACATTTTGGGAAAAATTATGCTTAGATATGCTTAGACCAAAATGTTCGGGCCTGAATTTGGCCCAAATAATCAATTATTGTTTAAAAGCCTATGACATTGGTTTGTCATGGAAGATTTTACAAATGACTTTGAAAAGAAAAAAATGAAAAGTCGGTTTGTACTTGGGCGGAATGGATGCTTGGTGGGTGCGAGTTTATGCACGGGCTCAACTGGGTAGGATTGAGGCCCGGGGGTTATTTTGAAAGTCGCCAAGTCGATTAAGGACCGGTCTTCAAGCCGCATCTTGCAAAGCTCCACCGTACTACCACAAGTCTGGAATGGGACAGGCTAGGCTGAATAATTTGCAACGTTCCATTGTTAGTTGTGCCATTTTGGTGTGTGGGTGTTGGTTAGACAGTATTCCCACTTGGTGCAAGAGGGGTTTCCGTGGTGGTTAACCCAATGGAAGTGAAACCTTAGCGCGCAAGAGGGGCTTCTAGCGGATGGTTAATCCAAAGGAAGTGAAACCTTAGCGGGCATGACTACTTTGGAATGACGCATTGTAAAGGTCTCGTGATAATCACTTAGTCGCACACCTACTAAGTGTGTCGACGGACATTAAAAGTTGATTATCTCTTGTGGGTAAAGTTGTACAACCTCTGCAGAGTGTAAAACTATTCGAATAGCCGTGTCCACGGTCATGGACATGCTGAGCAAAGCCACTCAAAGTTAGACTTTGATTTTGTTTTAAAAATAATTTTTGCAAATGATTTAAGGATGGTTAATCCTTGTGGTAAAATTGGGCGGTTAGCCATGTGATAGGAGGGTATCCATCACCATATTTCATATGGAGGTTATCCTACTATAAAACTTGAGAATTTATAAAAATAAATTTTAGTTATTAAATAACTGCTTTGGAACTTAGTAGCAAATATTTAAAGAAAACATTGCTTTATGCAAATTCAACCAATAAGCCTTCCTTTGATATATCCATGCATGCATTAACTCTGTTACTGGGTGTAACTTGCGAGCACGGTAGTTGTGCTCACCCTTGCTTCATGCAAATAAATTTCAGAGGAGAAGGACTTCGGATCTCGACGACTAGGCCGCTACCCCAGTCGATTGCCTGTGGCAGATCAGCTGGACTCCACTACTTCTTCGTTTTCCGCTGTGTTTGTTTAATGCTGGCTTGTAAGCCTTTCTTGTAATCAACTCTGATATTTATTAATAAAGTTGTGCGATTTATGGATGTTACCATATCTGTTTACTGTGTGAACTAGCTACTGATCATGGGACTAGTTCAGAAATGCACAGAGGATTCTGGGGTGTTACTCCCGGGTCCGACATTCAATCCTTGCATAAATACTACTTGCATACATTTTCCTACGACTTGCTGAGTACTTTATGTACTCACGGCTATACACCATTTGTTGATCAGTCGTCCAAGAAGAACCAGGAAGCACCGAGTTCTACGAGGAAGATTACTTCGAAGACTACGCGAACTAGGTTGCGTGCTCCACTTGATTGCCTGTGGGCATGTCGGATGGCTACCACGAGACGTTTTCGTTTCCGTTGCAAGTTTATCATTTGTTGTTAAGGCCCGCGTGGCAACCTCTTTAAGACTTGACCATAAGATCCTTTTGCTACTTTGTAATATTACTTTGTCTGCTTCATTAGTTACTTTGTTTTATAAATATGATAACATCAATGTTGCAACCGTATGAGCTAGCTACTGATCTGAAACTAGTTCATAATACACAGAGGGTGCCGGGGTTTCATACCCGGGGTCCCGACAAGAGATGGCATCAGAGCCATATCGACTGTAGGACGTAACATTAGTTAGCATGGTCGTTTTAGTCGAAAGTTTTAAAATTTATTTTCTAAATCAAACCCAGTCAATTGATGAGTAGTTATTCTTCTCTTGTTTTTATTCTATGATTTTCTCATCTTGTTCAAATCTTTTCTTATATCATCCATAAGTACTTACATCTTATCTCTTCTGAAACTTTATTTTGAGTTTCAATTGATCTTTCTCAGCTCAGTAATCTCTATAGGATCGTGCCTTGTTTCTAGTTGACTGCCCATATAAGATAAATTAGTAGTGTTGTACCTAAGTTGTCCTTCCTAGTTTTAGTATCGTTTAGTCTGTAATAAGATCTTTTTGAGTAAGTGTCGCCTTTTTTATTGCTTCTTGATAGCTTTTCGGCTATTTGTTCGTTCGGTTAAACCGACTTGCCCCAGTTAGTTTGCTCCATCTTTCTCCCTTGTTCTCTCTCATCTCCTGTGCTTTTCCCTCTCACCTCTCGTGCTTTCTTCTTCTCGTCTATTAAACCCGGGAAGATTTCTTTAAGATGGTTCAGACAGGCAACTCCGCAAGTCAGCCCCAATCGAACTTGGAACAAATGATGGCCATACAACTGCAACTACTTCAGGCTCTTGCTCAGAGTCAAGACAATCAGCCTGCATCAGCTCCAGCTCCAGTCTTTCCACCTTAATCCAGACTGGGAGAATTCATGAGGACCAGGCCGCCAAACTTTGCCGGCTCAGTTGATTCCCTAGAAGCTGATGACTGTCTTAAGAATGTTGAGAATAAACTAATCTTAGCTCAGTGCAATGACCAAGAAAAAGTACTCTATGCGGCTCACCAACTCAATGAAACCACAGGAACCTGGTGGAAAAACTACTGCGTAGCTCACCAGATTGTCCAGACCATTACTTGGTAGGAGTTTTCTGTTGCTTTCCGGATGGCACACATTGCTTTAGGATAAATGGAGATGAAGAAGAGGGAATTCCACAAGCTGCAGCAGAGCAACCTTAGCGTGTCAAAATATCTCAACAGATTCACCAAACTATCAAGGTATGCATTGGAGGATGTCACAATTGAGGAAGCTAAGATTTGGCGCTTCATGGAAGAATTTGACCCCAGCATTAAAATGTAGTTGGTGTCGGCTGACTACCCCAGTTTTCAGCAGATGGTCAACAAGACCCTCGTGCAAGAGGATGCTCAACGTCAACTGTATGAGTCTCGTAAGTGGAAGATGATACAACATAATGCTCATCAAAGTCACCCGCAGAGAGCCAGAATCAATGTGCAACACCTTGGCCGTTTCGCTTCTCCTGTTGCATTCAAGACCCCTGCACCAGCACCTCGCCTAGTTACTCTAGGATTATACAACTTTAGCAACAACAATACCAACAATTAGCAGCCAGAAGCATCAATCATGCTGCGGGAATTACCTGTTTCAACTGTCAGCAATTCGAACACTACGCAAGTAACTGCCCACAGAAGTAAGCTCCATCGCCTGTCAGATTCAATTTGGAAACTACCCTGACCAAACCCCGATGCCAGGAGTAGGATGTGGAGCAGCTCAAGCTTCAGTTGCAGCAACCAAGACCCCACAACCTTTTGGGAGAGGCCGTGTGAACCATGTTACAGTGGAGGAAGCCCAGACAGCCACAGACGTCATGCTGGGTAAGTTTCTAGTTAATTCAGCACCCGCTACTGTTTTATTTGATTTGGGAGCTTCGTATTCGTTTGTTTCTCAGAGTTTTTTTTGCAAAGCATCAGCTAAAAGTTTCGACTCTTAAAAATTCTTTATTAGTTCAATCCACCGGTTCGGAGTTGAGTACGAATCAAGGTTGCCTGAAAGTTAAAGTAACCATAGAAGGGGTAGAATTTCTAGCCAATCTCATAGTCATCGATGCCAAGTCCTTAGATGTGATTTTGAGTATGGATGGGCTTGCTTATCACCAAGCAGTCTTGGATGTAGTGGTAGAAGTATCACTTTAGTCAGTTCAATTTGAACCAAAGTAAAATTTGAAGCCTCCTCGGAAAAACATGATGGAGCATTAGTTGGCAGCGTCAATGTTGTATCTTTGGAAGATGTGCCAGTGGTAAGAGAGTTTTCATATGTCTTTCCTGATGATTTGCCCGGAATGCCACCAGACAGGGACCTAGAGTTCGTTATCAGCCTAGTTCCTGGAACTTCACCCATTTTCAAGAGACCTTACCATTTGCCTGTCAATGTTTTATTCGAGCTGAAGAAACAGATCGAGGAAATGCAAGATAAAGGACTTGTCCAACCAAGTTCTTCACCTTGGAGAGCCCTAGTGATCTTTCTTGCAAAGAAGGATGGTACCAGCGGATGTGTGTCGATTATCACTCACTCAATGAAGTCACTAACAAGAAGTAGTACCCTCTGCCCAGGATCGATGATTTGTTTGACCAGTTGAAAGGAGCTAGAGTGTTCTCCAAGATAGATTTGAGATCAGGATATCATTAGCTGAGGATTCGTTAGGAGGATATTCCCAAGACAGCTTTCTCAACCCGGTATGGATTGTACGAGTATACGGTCATGTCTTCTGGATTGATGAATGCCCCTGCGTACTTTATGAACTTGATAAATAAAGTATTTATGGAATATTTGGATAAATTCGTCATTGTTTTTATTGTCGATATCCTAGTATACTCCAAGAGTAAGGAAGAACAAGAAGAGCACCTCCGCTTGATCTTGAATAAGCATAGAGATTATCAACTCTATGCCAAATTCAACAAGTGTGAGTTTTGGATGAAGGAAGTCACTTTCTTGGAACACGTCATGTCTGCAGAAGGAGTGCCCGTCAACCCTAGCGAAGTCAAGGATGTGCTCAACTCGGAGTCACCCAAAATAGTACCTCAGATCAGAAGTTTCCTTGGAACGGCTGGATACTATCGCTGATTTATATTAGGATTCTCTAGAATAGCAAGACCCCTCGCTCAGTTGCTAAAGAAGGAAATTTTTTTGTTTGGACGCCAGAATGTGAGAATTTTTTTCAAGAATTGAATAAGCGTTTGACCACTGCACCAGTGTTGATTTTACTTGATGTCTGAAAGGATTTTGAGATTTTCTGTGATGTATCACGACAAGATCTCGGTTTTGTCATGATGCAAGAAAGGAAGGTAGTAGCATATGCTTCCCTTCAGTTAAGACCTCATGAAGTGAATTACCCCACTCATGACCTGGAGTTGGCTGCCGCATGACCTCATTGGTAATCGATGTGAAGTTTACATCGACCATAAGAGGTTGAAGTATATTTTCACTCAACTTGATCTTAATATGAGGCAAAGAAGATGGTTGGAATTGATCAAAGATTACAATATGGGAAGCCATTATCATCTAGGCAAAGCTAATGTCGTAGTAGATGCTTTAAGTAGAAAGGTCTACTGCAACACTCTGATGATCAAGGAAAGTCAGCCAACATTGCATGAAAAATTTCAGAAGCTCAAACTAAAATTGGTTGAAGAAGGTTACTTAGCTGCTCTGGAAGTACAACCGACTCTACCAAATCAGATCAAGAAAGCTCAGCTTGAAGATGCTGATGTCAAAGAGATAAAGAGCAACATGAAGAAGGGTAAATCTCTAAGATTTTCAGATGATGAGCAAAAACAATTTGGTTTGATAAACGTATTTGTGTACCAGACCAGAAAGAGCTTAAGTAGATGATACTCAAGGAAGCATATGAAACCCTGTATTCCATTCACCCCAGAAGTGCTAAGATGTATCAGGATCTCAAGGAGTTTTATTGGTGGCCTAGTATGAAGCGAGAAATTGATGAGTATGTATCCCAGTGTGATGTTTGCTAGTGAGTTAAAGCTGAGCATTAGAGATCTGTTGTACTCTTACAGTTGCAGATACCTAAATGAAAATAGGAAGAAATTGGTATAGATTTTATCACCGGTTTGCCAAGAACAAGAGAAGGATATGATTCTATTTGGGTAATTGTAGATCGTCTAACAAAAGTTGCACACTTTATTCCAGTCAAGACCACCTACTCAGGTGATAGACTTGTAGAATTATATATGTCAAAGATAGTGTGTCTGCATGGGTTAGTGTGTCTGCATGGGTTGCCAAAGAAGATCGTATTGGATCGAGGATCCCAGTTCACCTCAAGATTCTGGTAGAAGCTGCATAGCGTTTTGGGCACTAACTTGAATTTCAGTACAACTTACCACCCGCAAACAGATGGGCAGATAGATAGAGTAAATCGAATCCTAGAAGATATGTTGAGAGCATGCGCTCTAGCAAACAAGTCCAGTTGGGATCAAAATTTGCCCTATGCATAATTTTCATACAACAACATTTATGAATCAAGTCTGCAGATGTCCCCGTTTGAAGCTCTTTATGGAAGAAATTGTAGAACACCTCTGTATTGGACCGAAGCAGGCGAAGGACAAGTACTTGAACCAGATATCTTGAAGGAAGCCGAAGATCAAGTTCGATCAATTAGAGAAAAGTTGAGGACTGCTCAATACAGGCAGAAGAGTTATGCTGATAATCGTTGCCGAGATTGAGCTTTCGCACATGGAGATCACGTGTACCTAAAGGTTTCACCTCACAAAGGAATGTATCGCATCATAGTAAGCGGGAAGCTCACACCAAGATACATTGAACCTTTTCCAGTTCTAGTAGAAGGGGCAAAGTTGCTTACAAGCTGGAGCTCCCACCTCAGCTGTCAGATGTGCATGACATCTTCTATGTGTGTCAGTTGAAGAAGTGTTTGCGTGTGCTAGAGGAGCAGATGCCACTAGAAGCAATCGATATGCAGGAAGATCTCACCTGCAAGGAGCAACCTGTCAAGATTTTAGAACTAGTAGAGTGCGTGATGAGAAGCAAGATCATCCATTTCTGTAAGGTTCAATGGAGCAATCACACTGAAGAGGAAGCCACCTAGAAGCGTGAAGAGGACCCGAAGGCTGAGTTTCCTGTAACATCCCAATCTTGGGTTTGTATTTAAAATACATAAAAATGAGAGGAATTTAAAACTTTTGATGCATCATGTTGTCATTTGATTTGTGTGGAAATTCATTCAAAGGTTTTGTGCATTTTAAAAACCTAATGCATTAATTACTAGAAACATAATCCTTTAATACTTTTAAAACAAATCTTGTGAACAGTCCATGGAAATAATTTTTCTAGGTTCTGGATCATCTCAGTGACTCGTCTAAAAATTTTCATCATTTTTAGAATTTATTTACTATTTTAACTTGGACAGTCAAACCTGTCAATCCTAAGTTAAACCCCTAAATAAGAGAATTGAAAGAATTTTATAGAAAAAATTCACTTCATAAAAACTCTGAAAATATTACAAATTTTGTTCATAGAGTCAGTAGCCCCTGTAAAAATTGCAGAATTTTTGGAGTGGTCTAAATCGATCTAAAAATTCATCAAAGATTCAGTCTATTTTTAAACCTAGTTGCACTATTCCTCCGACCGGACCCAACTCGGTTCCGACTGAGCTCGACCCGACCCAGCTCGATCGAACCGCCTAACCAAACCCAAACCCGGCCACCCTGCTATTCTGACCACACAGCTTTTCTTTCGGTCGCTGGTGAGTGGGCCCCGTTTGCAGTATGTCTTCTCCACGCGGCAGGCGTAGCTGCGCCAGCGCACGCCATGGCCGCGTCGACGCATTAGCGAGCCATACCGCCCAACGGCCTCGCCCCTGGGTTTTGACGTGCACACCTAGTTTTTTGGCATCGACCGCGTCACCCGCACCTGCTCCCATCGACTCACGTCCGCTCGGCATCGCTCAACGGCCGTCAGCGCATCAGTGCCCATGCTGAGTGCGCCTCCTCGCGTTTTTTTGCCCTGGACCCTATAAGAACCCTAGAGCTCTCTCATTTCATTCCTTTCGACACCTAGAGCAATCCTCTCCGTCCTTGTCCACTCTTATAGATCTAAACACCCGAGGAGAGCAAGCCGCCGTTGTCGACCGAGGCGACACCTCTGCATCGTCGGCGTTCCTATGTAGCTTCTTCCTCCCTTCTCGCGCCATCTTATGTTCCCGAGCTCGAGGATACATTACCCTAACTTGATTTCACCATTCCTCCCCAGGTCTCATCGGAATTTGAGTTTTCTTCAATCTCGTTCGAAAGCTTCTTCTTCGTTCTCAACTCCGGCTAGTGAGTCAATAACCAAAATTCCTTCCTCGAGCTCCATCTCGTGACCTCACTAACACTCCCCTATCTTCCTTTCCCTTCTTATTTGCTCAGGTTGAGCTCCCCTCATTGAAGTGTCGCCGCCATCACTGGTCTTCGCCGCCGGCCTTCCTCCGTCGAGCTCCATCCTCCTTCTCGGCTCTAGTAGGCACCCTGAACCTCTCTAGTGCTCGTGCAAGCACTATTTCGATCGAAGAATCATCGGGTAGCAAAGTGCCATGTTGGCCATAGTGCTCCTCCGCCCCTCTCCGTCGCGCCGCCGCTCCCGTCCACCGTCGGGTGCGCAATAGGGTAGGGATCCTAATTTAGTCCTTGGCTCGCACCGCCGTGGCCTCCTTCGTCGGTGACACACTGGAGAAGCTCGCGGCAAGTGCGAGCTCCGCGTTGTCATTTTTGGACGTGCACTGTAGCATCGTAATTAGGAGCTAATCAGTGTCGTTAGGGTTAAGTAATGATAAGCAATGATTAGCTATAGATTTAGTGTTTTAATGTTTTGCTCACATGTGGGCTTGGGCGTTTAGTGCACAATGCACCGAGTTGGTCCATGGACAGCAAGAAACTGTGTCGTGGACCGTCGGTCCAAAACTATACCGTTTAACCTTGACTATGAAACAAGGGACCCACATGTCAGTAGTGATTTAATTCCAAAAAATTAAAAGAAAAGTAGTACTATTGATGTAGCCCCACTGGTCAGTGACCGTGGCTAGCCCAGCTCACGTATAAAAAGTATTAAATGCTTTTGTAAATTCCAAAATGAATTTTTTGTGTACGAAAAATTGGTTAAACTTCAAAATTTCATAAGTAATTCATTTTAGCTCCAATTTTGATGATTCAAATTTTTTGGCTTCCTTTTTAAATTTAATTTTATCTAAAATTGGTTTGAACTTCTATTCCAGAAAATATTTTCAGCAAAATCACTTTCGGTTTAGTATTATTTTTGTACTAAAAATGCTTTTAAACTTCAAAAATGCATAAGTATATCTCTGTAAATCAAAATGGAGTGAAATCAATTTTTTGGGATTCCTCTATTAGAGTACTTTATTTTAGAATAGGTTTTGAGTATAGTTTTCAAATTATTTGCTCCCTGATGTCATAACTTTGAAAATACGTAGAAAATTCATTTTAAGTCCAAATGAAGTTAATCAATTTTTTGGTTCTTAGAATGTTATGTTATGTCTACCATTAAATTTTTATAGTCACCAACTCTCTGGAAATTTTCACATGAACAGTAAGCAAAACTTGTAAATTTGATTTTTCTTTTACGGTAAAATTGCTCAGGCTATAACATTTGCATGAAAAAACCAAATCAAATAATTTTTATTTATAAATTCATATAAATTAGTGATCCACATTATCTATAATTTTGATGATTTTTGGATGATTTTGAATTTTTGCGTTTATTCGGCTTTATGTGTTCTTATTGGTTCTTTTCGATTCTTTCTCTTGGTTTCGACGATTCTATTGTATATGAGAGTGATCCTTTGCGGAAAATTGAATATCTCTAGCAAGGCAAGCAGCCCCCCCCCACGATCATATTGCTCATATTACTTTTGATAAAATTATCTTGATTGCAAATGTATGTATGCATGTGTTATGTTGATGTTAATTTTCGTTAGGAGTAGTTAATCCGAATAGATGTATGAGCTATAGGTAAATGTTTACCATTGCTACAGAGCCTACGTTAGATTATTGATAATAATTTGGAGTCCGATGAATGGGCTCTGGTCATGTATATGTATAGTATGCGAGTCGGTTTGCTTAGCAATGCTTAGAACAGTAGCATGGGGATCATCACTTCGGCGATGGTTGTTATGTCACCACTTTAAATATTTGGGTCAGGGTACTCATGTATGTAATTTATTAAAAAAAAACTAAAACTGAAAGAAAAAAGATTTAGAATTGGGCACATGGTTGATGGTGTGGTTATCGGGTGTGTGGATGATGCCTAAGTCAACAGGACCGAATGACTTGCGCCACCGTGCCGAGCATTTTTGTGTGCAACAACATGTGGGGGATATGGGATCTATCTTGACTTAGTAATTTGGCGTATGTTAGCTCCGAGTCATAGGAGGTTGTGTGTGTTGTGTTAAACATATTCTGTGTGTGTTGGGTGTGCGAGAGTGGGTTCTTGTCTAGGTTCTCCACACCGAGGAGCATCGGTAGTTGTCCTAGGCTTTACCCCAAGGGGTAGTTGACCGAAGATCTACCGATGACTCCGACACGATGTATGGGTTTCCATCCATAAGGGTGACTCGTAGTTAATGCATTATATTGTAGAACGTCTCGTACGACTTAGCTCTGTAGCATACCTTTGGAAGTATGCTCTATTGCATAGCAAAGGAGCGGTCTAATATGTGGGTAAAGTTGTACAACCCTGTAGAGTATAAACTATTCGAATAGGCTCATTCTAGGTTATGGCCATGCTTGGATACGCCTTGTGAGAATTAGACTACAATATTTTCATTAAAACTTGAAATCGGGTGGTACGAATGGGTAATTCGTTCTATGTTGTGGTGGATATTGGGAAGTAACCTCTAGGAGGTTAATTATGTTTATAAATATTGTTTCGCTATTATTTAAACATTTAAAAACAATTTTGTTAAATTTCTTTATAATCTATTACTCTATTGGAAAGAAAACTGCTTTATGCTGAAAATTGCTTAGTGTAGTAGGCTTTCCTTTGATACATGAATGCATCTATATATTCTTTTGATTGTAGGACTTGCGGGTACAACTTAGTACTCAACCCGCTTCCTGCAATTTTAGAGGAGGTTGATCCCCAAGGGATCAACTATTGTGAGACCGACTTCGTGCAGGACGGCTAGCTTAGCAGGTTTTCGGTCGGTTGCCTTGTGGGTAATGGCGGTCAGTTGGCTATTGTTTATTGCCATGTTATGGCTTGTTATTTCCACTGCGTTTTGGTACTTTATCATTTTATTTGGCAATCTGCCCTATTTGTGTAATATGAACTTTGAACGACATATGTATTGTAAATTATGAAGACTCTGTACTTTAATGACTCGTGTATGGAATTGATACTTTAAATTTTGTAAGGGTGTATGTGTACTGCTGCTGGGACATACAGAATACACCGAGAGTGGGATATTTGATTTGTAATGCTATGACCAATCAGATGGTTAAGTATTATGAGTTAAATACATCGGGTTCTCAGATTTCCACACCTATTCTCTAGCCAGCCCAAATCTCAGGGTCGAGATTCCTTTAAGGGGGTAGGTTTATAACATCCCAATTTTCTGGGCTTTTTGAAAAATTTTAAAATAAAAATAACCATTTGATTTTATTAAATTGCTAAAGCTCAACTGGAGATTTTAGAAAACAAAAACAATTTAACATGAATTAATCAAACGTTAATAAATTCAAATTTAGTTTAATTGGGTTTTCTGGTATTTAAAGTCAAAAAGATTATTTAAAGTCCTTTCTTTGATTTTCTAGATTTTAAAAAGGGTTTTTCCTTTTTCTCAAAAATTAAAAGTAATTTATTTGTAAAATTAAAAGACAACTTTAAGTTGTAAATAATCTTATAAGTTCAAATTAATTCAAGGAATTTCTATGTATTTTTCAAGAATTTTTGGACTTTATTTACTCCTTTCTAAAAATCTATATCCTTTTTCTCAATTTTTGTAAATAAAAAATATTTTAAATTCCGCTTTCACTGTTTGTGCCGAATTCTCTCCGTCTCGTTCCTATTCCCCGTGCCTCGGCCCATTCCATTGGCCCGTTCCCCGCACGCCTGTCCGCTCGACCTCCTCCCGCTCTCGCCCTCGCCGACAGATGGGCTCCGCCTGTCAGCCTCCACCTTGCCTGGTCACCGTCTCCTTCCTCTCTCCCATGCCACCAGCGCTTGCCCGTGTCACCTCTGCGATGAAACTCGTCGCCTCTAGCGCAAATCCCACCCTATTTTCCTCGGCAGTGTGCGCTTTTAATTTCCTGTCTTTCACCGCACCCACCCCCTTTGATCTTTCTCCTCCCACCTGCTCCCATCTCATCCCCGTTTCGTCGCCCATGTCACGGCCGAACCACCCCCGGTCTTGCCGTTGAGCTTCTCCCCTGCGCCTCCCCCTCTCCTATAAAGAGGAGAACCAGGACACCCCGTTCCCCTCTCTGTTTCCCCACCCCCTCTCTCCCTCTCATCCTCGTTTCACCGTGTTTTGAGCTTGAAGCCATTCGGCCGAGCTCCTCTCCGCCACCTTTTGAGTCGCTGGTGAAGCCTATCCGACATCCTCATCTTTGTCGTCGGCTTCGTAAGCCCGCGTTCGACCCCACACGCACCTCCTGCTCTAGCGCCGCCGCAAGTCAGAATTTGGTTTTCCTCAGTGCCAGCCAAAAACAACACCTTCCGACCAGGTAGTCGAAATCTCCTTTTGACCACGTATGGTAGAAACCTCCTTCCGCTATAGGCTATGGTCGAGGCCTCCTTCCGACCATGTGTGGTCGAAACTGTTGGAAATATGCCCTAGAGGCAATCATAGAGATGATGATATTTTATGATTTTGATAATATGTTATCACGTTCCTTGAATGAATCATCAGTTATAGATCAATAAGTATGTGACTTGTTGGTGAAACTCTTTAACTCATATGATGTCATTCTAAATGTATCCTTTGTCGGATGTCCCTGGTCGGAACACCAGTGACTCTACGACCAACATATGTATTGATTGATAACCATGTTTCACCAGTCATGGACATAGGGATATCGAATCAATAATGTGAGCACATGTTAGAGAACATGGGGCTGGATAGACCCATCCTTGAGACACTATGGAGATTGTTATGATTCTTTGTGTCATTAGTTGGCTCAAGTAATGATGATGCATAAATCCTTAGACCTGAGATCAATATGGTTTCCTACATGTATAATAGCACTCTTAGGGGTTGCCAAACGCTACTCGTAACTAGGTAGTTATAAAGGTAGCTTTCGGGTATGCTATGAAACATGCGGAGGGATGTGACTGGTCGAGATGGGATTTGCCCCTCAGAGAGATGTCTCTGGGCCCCTCGTTGTGGTCGGATAAAGAAAGTGCATGGCCATGCCACTAGTGGTCGAAGTGTCGACCACATGAAGTTATCCGACAACTCGATCGAGAAAGTATTGAACAGTCCATGGATGACACAACATCTCACCTCTAGTTCAACCAGACATCGTGAAGCAAAGGGAGAATGCATGAGTAGGTCGCTTAGTTCGATCAGTTACGGACTAGTCGTATGGACATACGAGCTGGTCGTAGATTGGTCGAACATAATCACATAATGGTAAGAACCTGGTCGTAAGGAGTTACGAACTGGTTGTGACCAAATAGAACCTGGTCGTATAGAGATACGAACTAGTCGTAAGTGATGAGAGCCTGGTCATAGATCATATCACATTAAGGTTCGTCTGATTTATTCTCTGTGTGTTCGGGAATCGTTATGTGCTGCTAGGTACCGCTGACGACTAGTGGTCGGAAAAGAGTTTTCGAGTCACAACCGATTACACTTGAACCTATAGGGTCGCACACTTAAAGGTATGTGATATGTTTTGGATGGTGATCTGAATTCGTATAGGCCACGAGTTCCTAATGGGCCTCAAGTTCGAGACCCATCATGGATTCCTATATAAAGAGGGGCGGTGGCATGGGGTGAGGGTGTAGCATGATCTTTTGAAGAACTTTCTGAAACCCTAATAGCTACGCCTTCCTCAACCATGCTGCCGGTGCTAGCACTCCAGCGCGTTGTGTCCCTGCCCCGTACGTGTGGATACCTTGGAGGTGTTGTTGCGAAGTATCAGCACTAGGACAATCCACAACTTGTAACGATCACAAGAGCCAGAGGAGACGCGCGGCAAGTACGACTACTCGGAGGAGAAGACGCGCAGCGAGTACGACCACTCGGAGGAGAAGACACGCGGAGAGTAGGACTACGACCGCATCATCTCGCTACATCGACTCTACTTCCGCTACGAGTCGGCGCTTCTAGCGGTAATCCCGTGATCTATTACTAGCGGAGGTTCCTTGGTTGCGCGGTAAAAATTTTGTTTTGTGCTATCGTATCCCTGCTGCTATCCTTCAGAAACCTCCTTCTACTACAGGCTATGGTCAAAGCCTCCTTCCGACCACATGTGGTCGAAACCTCCTTCTGCTACAAACTGTGGTCGAAATTGTAATACTCTGAAAAATAATATTAATATTAATAAAAGCGTCATAAGGGTCGGAGAGTAATTAAATTAATTAGTTAAAGAATTTAGGGCTTGTGCGTAATTAAAGAATTTAGTATACGTGGAAATAGGATAATTGAATTTTTAAGAGTCAGATAAATAGTGGTGGATTTTCTAGAAACCCTAATAATTTTATTTCCTACCGCTTGACCAATCGCTTTTCTTTGTTTTTTCTTTCCGCCGCCGCCGTCAGTTTTTTCTCTGTGGCGTGGGTGCTGTCTTGTCGCGTCAGAGCGCTGCGTGTGCCGAGGCAAGCGGCGACCAAGTCTTCTGCGCTTTGTTTTCCGTAAGCGCTTGCTGGAGTGCCGAGTGCCGCCGCTTTGTGGAGGTCGTGGTTATAACGTCGCTGCGAGTCTTCCGCACCGATCTGTTGTCGCGCCTTTCCGGCCGAAGCTGCTGCGGCGTGTGGTGCGCGTGATCTGTCTTCTTTGCTTGCTTATCGTCATTTGAGCCGCTGACCGGCCGCTTGGCGTTCTTCTTCTTGCCGTTTGCTGCCATACGCTGCCGAGCCTATTCTTTGCCGATTCTTTGCGCCGTTTGCCATGTGCGCGTGGAAGCCAGAGGGCCGGCGTTGGTTGCTACCGATCGTCATATTTTCCTGGCTAGCAGTGATACGGTTTGTACTTCCTTTACTTGTTTCTTTGTGCTGATCAACTCCACGGGAGATAGAGAGATGTTTTTCATAATGCAAGATAGTAATTAATTAGTTTGGCTGGCTACTAGCATTTCATGCATGCGTAATTAAATAAGTAGAGATGAGACATTAGCTAGTTAGTGCTACATGATTCGTGGGCGTATTTCTCTGTTAATATTAGCATGTTTTAGTCGGGAAGAAATCGAACAGTAGATTGGTTTAGCCTGCTGTTTTGTTGTACGATTTATTCGGGTACCTTAATGGCGAATGTTGAAAATATCATCTACTAGTTAATTGTAGATAATTTCGATATCTTTCTATAGCATATTTAATCATGTCAATCGGACAAGTATAATTCGAGTTATGATTTTCGGAAGACTGCTGTTTTTACGGTTGTCGTCTTTCGGCGCTGTTTCGGTAGACCGCGGATTAAAAATAGTAAATAGCTTAATTAGAGTTTTTGATCTACATGAAAGATGTAGATAATTGTCCAATGGTTCTGTAGAATCTGAGAACGCGAATTTTGGTTGAGTAAAACAAAAGTTATGAATTTAGTAAGACTGCTGTTCCGAAGCGGACAGACCGGCTTTCTGGGCTAGAAACGGAGGGTTAGATGATTTAATTAGAAGACTTTGTAATCTAAGAAAATGTGGATAATTTTATGAAGAATCCAGAATGGGGTGGTTTGTGGTGATCGGACTTTCGAGTCAAAAGTTACATTCGTTTTAGTACCAAGACAGCTATAGGTAACTTTTCGGTACCGGAGTAGCGTGGTATATTTGGGGACGTGTAGGAGCGATGTCGATTGATTGCTATTCTTGATGCTGTAGCTTGTATTGAAATTTGTGTATTTAATGTAGGAGAGGCGTCGTACTTGTTGCCATCTGCTAGTCAAATTGTGCGTCGCAACTAGTAAAGGCAAGTGCATGGTAAACAGCGATCAATGATTGATCACTGTGATTCTTTATCTTTCAGTACCATTATTGTTGTGCTTTTATTTGGTTTAATTGCAAACAAATAATTGGTATGTTTATATCTTGGTTGACAAGCATGATGAAAAGTTGGATATGATGTTTATGATGGAGTTTTGCATATTTTGCATACATTAGCATCTTTGCATAAGAGCAGGTGATCATGAATGATCACAACTCCACGGGAGTGGAGGAGGTCCCCGATCCTTATGGAGGAACGGGCTTGAGAGTGAATGTTGTCGCGAGCATTCACTCATGCTATACCGGTATACGCGAAAGAAGTGCATGTGGACATGTAGATTAGATTTGCATTGTTACATGAGATTAATGGATGTGAATCAAATAGAAGTACCTGTGATGATAATGAAGTTATTGAATGCTGTGGATTTATTATTGTTCGTTGTTTATGGATGTGTTTGCTGAGTCGTGGACTCACCCTTGCTCTATTGTTGTCTTTAGGTGATCTTCGAGGATGCCGTAGCTGAGAGCAAGTAGAGCACATGGACAACACATGATCATTCGCCATAATAATCTTTTCATTCAATATTGGTTTATACTTGGACATGTTAGAGGTTGAATAAAGTTTAGGACATCGTTTGGACTAGACTATTTGCTTTATTAATTTGGATTCATTGGTTGATGTTATTTTGGATTATTTACCTGGTTATAATTCCCATTGCTTATTTATTGTCGTTTGATCCATAATTATGCATGTTCTTTTGTGATCCATTGATATGATTATCGTTATTTCCTTGCTGTGATTTTATAGTGTGTCGATAATTATTAGTTGGAAGAGTAGTGTGGTGGCATTCTAGGCTCAGAGTGTTGGGCTTGGGTGTTACAGTTTGGTATCAGAGCGGGCTTTAGGTCCGTGGTGAATAGATTAACAACATAGGCAAACTAAAATTGTTAAAATTTGTTTTAGTTTAGTAAATCAACTAAAATTTGCTAATGGTTAACTAACCTAAAATTTGACACACTAGAGCACAGTAGGTTAGAGAGAGGTACGAATATAGTTTTACGCTTAGTTATGTTGCTCATTGATGGATGAGTTCATTTTGACCTTTGAGCTCATTGTGTATTGTTGATTGTGGTTGATAGCTATGCCGAGGGGTAGAGGGGACGTGGTCGTGGTGGCCGTGATGCGTGGAGGTCTGGGCCGTGAAGAGGTTCCGTGGAGTCACCTCTCAGTGAGCTTGAGTCGAGTCGAGGGGTTCTTTGTTGACCCGCCTCCGGTTGGGGCCCAAGATGAGACCCCCGCTTTGCTGAGAGAGTTGGTGGGAGAGATCCGTGCTCTTCGTCAACAGGCGCCGGCAGCCCCTGTTGCTGCGGCATCTGTTGTTGCTCCTGTCGCACATCCACCGGTTCCTGAGGCGCGGATGTCACTTCGAGAGTGGATGGGGTTGAGGTTGGATCCGTTTGATGGGTCGGGCACACCGTCGAGCGGTAATGGACCTGGTTGCGCTACATGGAGAGGCGTTTGGAGCTTTAGAGATGTCTTCACCTCGGAGGGTCCGTTTGTAGCCTTTCAAATTTGAAAGGGCAAGCGGATATTTGGTGGGAGGGCGTGTTGTCTTCGAGGACCGCCACTCAAGGGCCAGTCACTTGGGAGGACTTTGTTGATCAGTTCAAGGGAAAGTTCTACCCCTATTCTTTTGTTGAGAAGATGGAGGTTGCCTTGACGACCTTTGCTCAGGGGAAGAGGTCTATTGCTGAGTATGAGGTGAGTTCAACAACTTGGTTCGCTTGTCCCTTGATGAGCTAATGATGATCTTGAGAAAGCCAAGAGGTTCGTCGGGTCTCAATTCGAGTACCGACATGTGTTGGGAGCTACTCCACTCCGTGACTACTGCCTGTTGTGGAGCAAGCTAGGGGCATGGAGTTGGAGATGCACGACTCAAAGGGGACAAGCCTCTGGTGGATGGTAGCTTCGGTGGTGACGGAAGAGGAGCTCTAGTGAGGGAAGTGGGTGCTGCTGACCCACTTTCAAGAAATTCAAGGAGGACCGCGATCCTTCAAGTCTAAGCGATCGAGGCCGTTCTCTTCTTGGCGCCTCGTCCTTTGCAGTACTCGGCTCTTCGTCTGCCCTGAGAGCGGGGCATGCTTTGCTTTAAGTGTGGTGATGGACACTGCTACGCCGAGTGCACTTGACGGGAGATTGCCGTCGGTGTGGCCGATCGGGTCACAAGGAGCGGTGTGTCGCCGAACCCCGCTTAGCGTGATCAAGTGGGAGCCTGTGCCACCCTCTTCTTCTTCAGTGGGTCCTGCTCGAGGATCTTTCCAGATGATGACTGCCCCTCCAGCGATGCCATTTCCTTCAGCTTGGGCGCCTCCAGTAGGGTACTACTGGCAGCCGCCACCTTCGGCACCGCTTCAGGTTGCACGATCGGCTTTACCTGCACCGCCACAGCAGATTGTTGGGGCTCTCGCCGCCCCGGCGTCGTCTTCTTTCGCCATGGCGCCACCGAGTGTACGCCATGCCTACAATGAGTCCACGGGTAAATCCGACGTGGTGACAGGTACTTTGCTTGTGGATTCGTTTGATGCTTTAGTCCTTTTTGATTCAGGGGCTACCTTTTCGTTTGTTTCGTCGGCGTTTGCTAGGAGAGCGAACTTGAGTATGCAGTGGATTTCTCAGTCAGTGTTAGTTAGTTCTCCTGGGGGTATTATTGCTAGCTCTCTTTGCTTGTCCCGGTGTTCTATTGTCATTGATGGAGAGAAGTTCACGCGAATTTGATAGTTATTCAAATGGAGCCGCTCGACGTTATCTTGGGTATGGATTGGTTGCACTCTTATCGAGCCGTGATATCTTGTTTAGAGAACGATTGTCTCATGCAGACCTCGTCTGGGGAGACTTTGACCTTTCAGGGGAGTGCGCCTCCGCGCTCTCTTTCAATGTTGGCTGGACTGTTCCCGGGTCAGCGCGCAGTGAAAACTGGACTTCTTTTAGCTCTTCTTTGAGAAGCGAGTGTGGCTTCGCAGATTGAGGAGATTCGGTGGTCAGTGATTACCCAGATGTGTTCCCGGCTGAGCTTCAGGGTTTGCCACCTGCGCGAGACGTGGAGTTTCGCATTGATCTTGTTCCGGGTACTCGTCCCATCTCGATGTCTCCATATCGATTAGCACGTCCGCTTCGTGACGAGTTGAAGAAGCAATTGGATGAGTTGTTGGCTAAAGGTTTGATCGGCGTAGTGTATCACCGTGGGGAGCTCCTACATCGCTCAGAGAAGAAGGATGGGAGTTGGCGCATGTGTATTGATTACCGTGCGCTTAATGCAGTCACAATCAAGAACAAATATCCATTTCCCCGTATTGAGGACTTGTTTGATCGGTTGAATGGAGCTCAAGTGTTCTCCAAGATTGATCTCGATCGAGGTATAATCAAATCCCGTGCGTGGCGAGGATGTTGAGAAGAGGCGCTTTCTCCACGGTATGGGCATTATGAGTATAAAGTTATGTCTTTTGGATTGACTAATGCACCTGCCATTTTTATGGAGACAATGAACAACATGTTGCACGAGTATTTGGATGACTTCGTGGTGGTGTTCATTGATGATATTCTTATCTATTCCAAGACTAATGAGGATCATAAGCGTCATTTGCGGCTGGTTTTAGATACTTTGAGAGACCACAAGTTCTATGCTAAGTTGAAGAAGTGTGAGTTCTAGATTTCAGAAGTGGGTTTTCTGGGTCATGTGATTAACCCTCAAGGCATTGCTGTTGATCTTAGCAAGGTCTCCACAGTGGTGGATTGGAAGAGGCCGACTAATGTGAAGGAGGTGAGGAGTTTCTTGGGATTGGCTGGTTATTATCGGCGTTTTGTGCAGGATTTCTCTATCATCGCCAAACCGATGTCTCAGCTTACTCAAAAAGGTGTGAGATTCCAGTGGACTGATGAGTGTGAGCGCAGTTTCTGCATTTTGAAGGACAGGTTGGTGACCTCTCCTATTCTCACTCTTCCCGAGTCGGGGAAGCGGTTCACAGTCTTTTCATATGCGTCTCGAGTGGGTCTTGGCTGTGTTCTCATGCAAGACGGTAAGGTAATTGCTTATGCGTCGAGGCAGTTAAAGAAGCACGAGCAGAATTATCCCACTCATGATTTGGAGTTGGCTGCGGTTGTTTTTGCTCTCAAGATTTGGAGGCATTATCTATACGGCGAGCCTTGTGATATTTTCACAGATCACAAGAGTCTCAAGTATATCTTCACTCAGAAGGATCTGAATTTGAGGCAAAGGAGGTGGTTGGAGTTGATCAAGGATTATGATCTTACTATTCAGTATCATCCAGGCAAGGCCAATGTAGTTGCGGATGCTCTTAGTCGCAAGGCGACTCCTGCTACTCTAGATTGCCTTATTGCTGATTTTGATCGTATGGGAATATCTTATTGTTATGCGGGCACATCACATGTTGAGACACGATTGATTCTTGAGTCATTTATTCTGCACCGTGCAAAGGGAAGCAAGAGAGTGACCGGTTACTACAGGAGGTTAGGAAGCGTCTGGATGGAGGTAAAGAGAGTGATTTTAGCATGGATGATTCTGGTACTTTGAGGTTTAAAGGCCGTCTTTGCGTACCACAAAAGGCGGAGGTCAAAGATGATATCTTGAGGGAGGCACATCGCTCTGCATAATCGCTCATCCCGTGAGACTAAGATGTATCGAGATTTGAAATGTAATTTTTGGTGGAAAAGAATGAAAGTGGACATTGCTAACTATGTGGCTTCTTGTGGTGTTTGTCAGCAAGTGAAAGCTGAGCACAAGCGTCCTGCAGGGTTGTTGCAGCCTTTGGAGGTTCCCCAGTGGCCTTGGGATGATATCTCTATGGACTTTGTGGTGGCGTTACCTCGTTCGCCGCGAGGGAAGGATGCAGTTTGGGTAGTGGTGGATCGATTCAAAGAATCAGACACTTCATTCCTATTCGCACGACAAATTCATGAAAGTGATCTAGCTCCTATTTATGTGCGTGAAATAGTAAGACTGCATGGTGTGCCAAAGACCATCATTTCTGACAGGGATGCGAAGTTTGTCTCCAAGTTCTGGGAGAGTTTGCAGAGTGCATTGGGCACACAGCTCCGCCTTAGTACACTGCTTCACCCATTGAGCATGATGGGCGATCAGAGCGCACTATTCGGACTTTGGAGGATATGTTGCGATCTTGCGTTCTATCTTGGAAGGGTAGTTGGGAGGACCAGTTGCCACTTGCAGAGTTTGCTTATAATAATAGTTACCATTCCAGTATTAGAGCCGCGCCATTTGAGGTTCTCTATGGGCGGAAGTGCAGATCGCCACTTTGTTGGGATGCAGTTGGAGAGAAGGCAATTTTGGGTCCGGATTGGATTCAGAAGACCGTTGAGCGTGTGGCCATGGTGAGGCGAATCATTAGCGTACTCAGAGCGCATGTAAAAGTTATGGCCGATTTGAGGAGGCGTGACTTGGAGTTTGCGGTGGGTGACCAGGTGCTCTTGAGAGTGTCTCCCACTAAAGGCATTGTTCGGTTTGGTACCAGAGGGAAGCTTAGCCCGAGGTACGTTGGACCGTTCTCGATTATTGCAAGAATTGGAAAGTTAGCCTACCGCTTGGACCTTCCTGAGTCCATGCGTGGAGTTCACAATGTGTTTCACGTCTCGATGCTGAGAAAGTTTTTGAGAGATCCAGAGCATAAGATTTCTTTGGAACCGATGACTATTGAGCAAGACCTCACAGTGGAGTCGCGTCCGGCGCGCATTCTGGAGAGGTCGGAGCGAGTGCTGAGGCACAAGACGTTGGTATACGTCAAGGTGATGTGGACGTATCAGTCTGAGAGAGAGGCGACTTGGGAGTTGGAGTCTCGCATGCGCGAGCAATATCCGGAGTTGTTCACGTCTGGTACGTGTTATTTTGTTGTTTAATTTCAGCAGTGTAGTTTTTATTTGAGTAGAGCGGCGAGTAGAATTCGGGGTCGAATTCTGTTAAGGGGGGTAGAATGTAATACTCTGAAAAATAATATTAATATTAATAAAAGCGTCATAAGGGTCGGAGAGTAATTAAATTAATTAGTTAAAGAATTTAGGGCTTGTGCGTAATTAAAGAATTTAGTATACGTGGAAATAGGATAATTCAGAATTTTTTAAGAGCTGTATAAATAGTGGTGGATTTTCTAGAAACCCTAATAATTTTATTTCCTACCGCGCCAGCCAATCGCTTTTCTTTGTTTTTTCTTTCCGCCGCCGTCTTTTTTTCTCCTGTGGTGGGCTGCGGTCTTTGCGTCAGAGCGCGTGTGTCGAGCGAAGCGGCGACTCGCGTCTTCTTGCTCTGCTTTTCCCGACGCGCTTTGGAGTGCCGAGCGTCTTGCTGGTGGAAGGCGTTGTTGCTGCGTCGCTGCGAGTGCTCTCGCACCGATCCGTTGTCGCGCCTTTCGGCCAAGATCGCCGCCGTGGTCGCATGCATGTCTTGCTTTGCTTATCGCTGCCGCCGACCGCTGCGGCGGCTTGGCGTTCTTCTTCCGCTGCCGTTTTCTGCGCTTCTTGAGCCCTATTCTTTGCCGATTCTTTGCTTGCCGCTTGCCGTGTGCGCGTGGAAGCCGAGGGCGGCGTTGGTTGCTACCGATCGTCATATTTTCCCGGCTAGCTTGATGATACGGTTTGTACTTCCTTTACTTGTTTCTTTGTGCCGATCAACTCCACGGAGATAGAGATCTTTTCATAATGCAAGATAGTAATTAATTAGTTTGGCTGGCTACTAGCATTTCATGCATGCGTAATTAAATAAGTAGAGATGAGACATTAGCTAGTTAGTGCTACATGATTCGTGGGCGTATTTCTCTGTTAATATTAGCATGTTTTAGTCGGGAAGAAATCGAACAGTAGATTGGTTTAGCCTGCTGTTTTGTTGTACGATTTATTCGGTACCTTAATGGCGAATGTTGAAAATATCATCTACTAGTTAATTGTAGATAATTTCGATATCTTTCTATAGCATATTTAATCATGTCAATCGGACAAGTATAATTCGAGTTATGATTTTCGGAAGACTGCTGTTTTTACGGTTGTCGTCTTTCGGCGCTGTTTCGGTAGACCGCGGATTAAAAATAGTAAATAGCTTAATTAGAGTTTTTGATCTACATGAAAGATGTAGATAATTGTCCAATGGTTCTGTAGAATCTGAGAACGCGAATTTTGGTTGAGTAAAACAAAAGTTATGAATTTAGTAAGACTGCTGTTCCGAAGCGGACAGACCGGCTTTCTGGGCTAGAAACGGAGGGTTAGATGATTTAATTAGAAGACTTTGTAATCTAAGAAAATGTGGATAATTTTATGAAGAATCCAGAATGGGGTGGTTTGTGGTGATCGGACTTTCGAGTCAAAAGTTACATTCGTTTTAGTACCAAGACAGCTATAGGTAACTTTTCGCACCGAGTAGCGTGGTATATTTGGGGACGGTAGGAGCGATGTCGATTGATTGCTATTCTTGATGCTGTAGCTTGTATTGAAATTTGTGTATTTAATGTAGGAGAGGCGTCGTACTTGTTGCCATCTCGCTAGTCAAATTGTGCGTCGCAACTAGTAAAGGCAAGTGCATGGTAAGCAATGATCAATGATTGATCACTCGTGATTCTTTATCTTCAAGTACCATTATTGTTGTGCTTTTATTTGGTTTAATTGCAAACAAATAATTGGTATGTTTATATCTTGTTGACAAGCATGATGAAAAGTTGGATATGATGTTTATGATGGAGTTTTGCATATTTTGCATACATTAGCATCTTTGCATAAGAGCAGGTGATCATGAATGATCACAACTCCACGGGAGTGAAGGAGGTCCCGATCCTTATGGAGGAACGGGCTTGAGAGTGAATGTTGTCGCGAGCATTCACTCATGCTATACCGATACGCTGTGAAAGAAGTGCATGTGGACATGTAGATTAGATTTGCATTGTTACATGAGATTAATGGATGTGAATCAAATAGAAGTACTGTGATGATAATGAAGTTATTGAATGCTGTGGATTTATTATTGTTCGTTGTTTATGGATGTGTTTGCTGAGTCGTGGACTCACCCTTGCTCTATTGTTGTCTTTAGGTGATCTTCGAGGATGCCGTAGCTGAGAGCAAGTAGAGCACATGGACAACACATGATCATTCGCCATAATAATCTTTTCATTCAATATTGGTTTATACTTGGACATGTTAGAGGTTGAATAAAGTTTAGGACATCGTTTGGACTAGACTATTTGCTTTATTAATTTGGATTCATTGGTTGATGTTATTTTGGATTATTTACCTGGTTATAATTCCCATTGCTTATTTATTGTCGTTTGATCCATAATTATGCATGTTCTTTTGTGATCCATTGATATGATTATCGTTATTTCCTTGCTGTGATTTTATAGTGTGTCGATAATTATTAGTTGGAAGAGTAGTGTGGTGGCATTCTAGGCTCAGTGTTGGGCTGGGGTGTTACAGTTGGTATCAGAGCGGGCTTTAGGTCCGTGGTGAATAGATTAACAACATAGGTAAACTAAAATTGTTAAAATTTGTTTTAGTTTAGTAAATCAACTAAAATTTGCTAATGGTTAACTAACCTAAAATTTGACACACTAGAGCACAGTAGGTTAGAGAGAGGTACGAATATAGTTTTTACGCTTCCGTTATGTTGCTCATTGATGGATGAGTTCATTTTGACCTTTGAGCTCATTGTGTATTGTTGATTGTGGTTGATAGCTATGCCGAGGGGTAGAGGACGTGGTCGTGGTGGCCGCGGTCGTGGAGGTCGGGGCCGCGGAAGAGGTTCCGTGGAGTCTTATTTGGAATTGTTACATTTGGCTATCTCCACACATATATATTCCGGTGTTTCCAAAGAATTCTTGGACCCAACGACCGAAGTAACTGAAACCTTCAACGAAGGCTAGTCATGGACCTTTGATGATGTTGAACCCATTTTATAAAATTATATTATTTTATATCGACATGCATTGCTAGGTTTATAACAAATGCTTTTGGGAATAAGTTAAATGCCTAATTGCCATTATGCCTCCTTGAATAATTGAGAATAACATGTACGCTCGAACACCATAGGTTGGGTTAATCTTAGTTGGACATATTTAATCACCAACATGGGTGCGTATTATGCTTAGCTATGCTTTAGTTGTACGTTCGGATTCATGATCACATATTCATAAATGATTAATCTTGACTTAATGATATATGGAATTGTGGCGCGACCACTTTTGTTAAAAGTGCCATGGCAAGGGTTTCTATTTGGTCGGGTTGAATTGAAAATGATTTCATACTCAGGCTTATGATCGTGCAGTAAAGGGGGAGAATTTTGGGATGTGGTTGCCTTGCCTAAGTAATCATTAAGGACTTAACTTTCTGTGCTGTTGATCTGGGCCATACCGTACAACCACTTGTCCAGGATGGGGTAAACCTGGCTGACTAATTAGCAATATTTTGGTTCGGTTATGTTAAGGGTTGATATGCGGTGCAAGAGGGGTCCAGAATGGTGAAACCTTAGCAGGTAGAACCAGGTCAAAATAAATCTTTGTAAAAGTCTTGTGATAATCACTTAGTCATTCACCTTCGGAAGCGTGAAATGCCTGACATTTAAAGATGGTCATCTCTTATCGGTCAAGCTGTACAACCTCTATAGAGTATAATACTATTTAAATAGCTGTGTCCATGGTTATAGACAATGCGTGGTGATTTCACACAAAGGGTAGATCTTATCAAAATGTTGGAATGGTTAGGGTTGGTTGGAATGGTTGGGAAGTGAACGGGGTGCTCACTGGTTGTTTCAAAGAACTTGTTTATTTATGTATTAATCTTTTAAACTGTGGTTTGCAATGCACTTACTGTATTTACTATCAATACTGCTTTCTACAAAATAGCCATAAAGCTATCCTTTTTCAAGCCTTGGGTAAATACTACTTGCATACATTTCCCTACGACTTGTTGAGTACTTTCTGTACTCACGGTTATACGCCATTTGTTGATCAATCGCCGAAGAAGAACCAGGGAGCACTGAGTTCTACGAGGAATATTACATCGAAGACTACGCGAACTAGGTCACGTCCTCCACTCGATTGCCTGTGGACATGCTGGATGGCTACCACGAGATGTTTTGGTTTCTGCTGCAAGTTTATCCTTTGTTGTTAAGCCCTACGTGGTAACCTCTGTAAGACTTGACCATAAGGTCCTTTTGCTACTTAGTAATATTATTTTGTCTGCTTCATTAGCTACTTTCTTGTATAGATGTGATAACATCGATGTTGGAAATATGTGAGCTAGCTACTGACCTGAGACTAGTTCAGAACACACAGAGGATCCCGGGGCATACCCGGGGTGCCTTCAATTCGCTTCCAGGGGAAGTTGAAGGTTCCTCTCAGAGACTGCCAGTCTACAAGAAACTGACAGAACTTTAGCCATTGGAGAGACTGCCAGTCTACAAGAAACTGACAGAGCTCCATCCATCCTCCTACCTAAACAGTGACGCCTTTTCTTGTTCATTCTTCGAATTACGCTAGTGGAGACTAATTCCTTTCGGTTAATGAAGATACTACCCCTGTCTTCTCATTCATTCCAAGTGGATCCTTCTTATCCCTTTTCATTGAACGAACCAAGTTCACCTTTACGAGAGTGAGGAATAGAAATCCTACAATCAACTTCCTACTTTTGATGCCCCATTTGATGATTATGTTGCATCTTTAGGGAAAAAAAACAGGAGGATAGGGGTTGCTAGTTAGAAAATCTATAAATATCAATTCGAATTCTGAATGAATCAAATCTCCCAAGTAGAATTCGAAGCTACGACTAGTCAGTTAACAGCCGACCTCTCTACCACCGAGCTACTAAGGAAGAACAACAGACTTAAGGAAGCTAAACATGCACACAATCTCAATTTGACACAACAACACTTTCCTTGGTAGGATCGGACCAACGGAACAGACTAACTACACTACACAGTCGTCTATTTTTTAGGAAGGCGACTTGAACATAGATTCTTAGACCCAGGTGATCGACACTCGTACAAGTATCCGATGTGGGCTAATTTCTAACAAAGTTTTTCTCTTGATACACTGCCACAAAACAGGCCATAGAACATGCCTCATCACAGATGGTTTTTTGAAATCGTCTATGATAAAACAATCATAGACGGTTCCAAGATGAACCGTTTGTGATATGGACCTATCATAGACTGTTCTCTTAGAACCGTCTGTGAGTCTGTGATATGAACCTATCACAGACGGTTTGTAAATACAACCGTCTGTGAAGTATCACAGACGGTTCTGACCACGAACCGTTTGTGATGACTTAGAGTATCACGGACGGTTCTTACGTAGAACCGTCTGTGAAGTATCACAGACGGTTCTGACCACGAACCGTCTGTGATGACTTAGAGTATCAAAGACGGTTCGTCGTAGTGTCGCCAGCAAAAACAAGATCACCTATGTGCATTCTACATTTGCCATGATATGCGGCAATTGGTTAGTGCTAAGATGAAGGATCCCGAGGTTTTTCAATCTCGCAATAATTATTTCCTAAATATAAATTTTAAAAAATATATACTTACTACTTTACTCATGCTAGCGAAAGGACATGACCATAGATTTAAATGCACTCGCTATGAAAGAGGTCTCGGAGGTTCGAGGGACGCTCTGCGCCTTCATTAAGATGGAGATCGTTAATGCCAACGAAGAGTTTCACTCCGTCAACACCGCTGAATGACCTTAAAAATATTGATTCAATTGTAATTGATCATTTTGAGTAGTTGTAATTCAATTGTAAATCTAGCGATAATATATACATGAACATAATATTTTGTAATTGATTTTGAGTTTTAAATGATCACTTTGAGTTGTGTCAACAATTGATTCATATGTGTGATGTATCTGATTTCTGCTAGCTTGCTAGTTTTCAGAGAGCATGGCTAGCAACTCCTAAGGCTAGCAGAAAATAAATAATAACAATTAGGTATAAATGAACTATCACAGACGATTTTTGGTTGGAATCGTATGTGAAGGGGCACTATCACAGACGATTTCAACCAACAACCGTCTGTGATACGCGTATATCACAGACGGTTCTATTTACAAACCGTCTGTGATATACTACGTATCACAGACGGTTTCAACCAAAAACCGTCTGTGTTGAGCCTTATCACAGACGGTTCAAAAATCGTATGTGATAATCAACTGTTATCACAAACATAAAAATTCAGACAGTTCAAAAACTGTTTGTGATGGCGGTTCTAAACCGTCTGTGATGTACTTTTCTATAGTAGTGATGATTCATATTTCTAGATATAGTGCTTTTCTCCCCTATGCTGCCTATTGGTACTAGTAGAGTAGGATTGGCCTGTAATACAGAACCTATCCTGTTGGAGTAACCTTTCGCTTCAATATCAACTTTATGTACTAGTGAGTAGCCTATTGAAGTAGGTATGGGATATGAACGATCTTGACCCACAAGCAGGTTAGCTCAAGAGGGTAAGAGGCCCTAGTGTACATTGCCCAAAGTCTTTCATTCTTTAGACTTCGTTTAACAAGCGACAAATCCTAGCGCATGAGTACTTAAGGCGAATGGCCATTGCCCAGACTGATGGGTGAGCCAACGCAAAGAGAAATTAAAGAAGCAAAAATAGAGTTAATCATACTTTCCCCGCTATTCTTCACCAGAAATCATGTCCCCCACTCCTAAGCGAAAAAAGCCTCGTAGAGGGTCAACATCGACACATTGTAGAGCAATGTCTTGCAGCTATGTACAAAGCCTCCATTCCCCTGGGTGTCTATTTGAAAGCACAATCTTTGTCATAATCCGATTACCCTCTGCTCCAAATGGCTCTATGTCTCCCATAAAGTTCCCAAAACCAAGTTTCTTAGCTTAAAACTTAAGAATCTACTCACAATTTTAATCTAGAACTGAAGAATTACAATTTCCTTTAATGATGAGGAATCCAACTAAAGAGAAGCGATAATGTAGCTAGTTCCTCATGTATTCGATGACCCTAAAATACTCATGTGAAAAGTTACAATTGACCCATGCACTACAATTAATCATTGACTGCGTGTAAATTGCATCAACACAGGTCATTTTACTGGCAATTCAAATTTAGGGATCTGCTAAGTTTAAGTTTAATTTTTGACCTATTTGAGAATATTTAAGTTTGTAGGACTCTATTCGTATTTAAGTGTGAGGATCCAAAAATGCAATTCTAGACCCTCTATGTATAATGCACTAGTACAGTCTCACGCTAGTACACACAGTGTCAACATAGGTGAATATCACTCCACACAAGACGAATATAAGAATAAACGATTAATTTGAATAATAAATAATGGTTTTGACTTTAAGGTCGAGTTTACACTTATTGAGCCGTGTAAGGCTGACATTAAATAAATAAGCAACAACATAACAAAAACAACTCTAGTGGAAATCCATCGACTCACCACAGGCAACTGATTGGGATCAAGACCTAATGACCAGCAACCTCCAAAAGCTCCTCCTTGAAGGCAGGTGACGATTCCTCCACTTCAACCGAATGACTGCAGCAAGAATGAGTACTCCGAGTGCTCAACAAGTTGTACTACAGAATGCAATTATAGATGATGGCTTATTCAAAAGGAAATAATTTATATGGCTATGTAGCGTCCCGTTTTTCAGAGTTTTTGAAAATTTTAAAGGAGAACCATTTGTTTCTATTTGCCAAAAGCTTAATTTTGAAATTTCAAAAATTCGTTTGCAGTTTAATATGAGTTAATCAAACTTCAATTAAATTAAAGTTGGTTTAATTGAGTTTTCTGGAATTTAAAATCAAAATTATTATTTTGAGAATTTTCTTGGATTTATTGGATTTTAGAAATCTATTTTCCTTTTATCCGAAATTAAAAATTAATTTAATTGCAAAAGAAAAAGAAAATTTAAAGTTAAAAGTATTTTTATTAAGTCTAGAATAATTCAAGGAATTTCTGTGAATTTTTCTAGAATTTTTGGTGTCTATCTGCTATTTTCTAAATTGCCTTTTGATTTATTTGAATTTCTAAAATCAAAATGGATTTTAAATCTTTTCTCTGTGCGTGGGCCGAATCCCTAGCCGGCCCATCGCTGTTCCTCGCCTCCGCCCACTCCTGCCCGCTCACGCGCGCGCCTCCTCACCGTCCGATCCTCATCGCGTGGCTCGCCCGCCGCGCCGCCTCGGCTGGGCCGTTGGATCGAGATCCGCCGCCTCCTTTCGCTCGCTCTCTTTTCTTCTCCGCCGTTGATCGCGATCCGACGCCATCGCGCCGCTCGCGCCTCCGCCTCCCCACCGTCTCGATCGCATCGGACGGCGCCGATTCATCTTCCTCCGCGCCTCCGTCTTCTCAATCGTCCGATCAATCGGACGGCTCCTCCTCCGCCGCTTTCTTCTCTTCCCACCGTCCGACGAAATCGGACGGCGCCGCCGCATCCGTTCGCTTCGCGCCGTTGACTTCCCCACCGTCCGATCGGAGTCGGACGGCTCGCTCACCGCGCTCTCTCGCCCCACCGTCCGATCGCAATCGGACGGCTCGCTCATCGCTCCTCTCGCGCCGCGCTCTCCCACGCCCCGCCGCGCCTCGCCGCGAATCCGCCTGCCTCGCCCCGCCGCCCTCGCTCTCCGCGTGAATGCCGCCGCGAATCCGCCGCTTTTCCCGTCCTGTCGCCGCACCGCCACGCCGCGCCATCCCGCGCCGTCCCTGCCGCCTCCGCCGCCTCCGCGCGCTCGCGACTCGCTTCAAATACCGCCTCTCCCCTCTCCTCTCTTTTCCCTCCTCGCCCGCCTCGCTCGCCGCTGTTTCTCCCGTAGCGCCGCCGCCTCCCTCTTTTTCCTCGCTGTCCGCCGTTTTCCTTTCGCGCCGCCGCCAAGGCTTCTCTCTCTCTCGCTTTTCTCTCTCGCCGCTGGCCCGAGCCGACGCGGTCACCCGCGCCGGCCACGTCGTCGTCGCGTCGGCGCCGCACACGGATTACGCCAGGTGGCTGCCACGAGCGCAGCGCGCGTGTCAGGCCGACGTCAAAAACTCGGATTTTCAATTGAAAAATAATTCCGAAAATCCGAAAAACCCTAAATCTATCATTTTATGTGATTTAAAACTTCTTTTGGCTATAACTTTCACATCCGAACTCCGATTTGGGTGATTCAAATTTCTAAATTCATATAAATTCATCCTCTTTCATTTGGTACTGGTTTTGTAATTTTTGGAGTTCATTTGGTGCTGTTTTATTTATTTGTTGCTATTCTCGCACGTGTAGATTCCGGCGTTTCGGAAGATTTCTTCGACCCGACGACCGAAGACCCCCTCCTCGCCAACGAAGGCAAGTCGTAGGCCCTTGACCATGTTGAACCCATTTTACAAATGTATATTGCTTTAAATTAACATGCATGGCTAGTTTTATTAAAAATGGTTTTGGGAGTAGATAATTACCAAACTGCCATTATGCCTCCTTGTTAAATTGAAAATGAAATGTCTCCTTGAATGACATATATCCTTGGACACCATAGGATGGTTAATACCAGTTGGACATGGTTGTATACCAACTTGGGTGCGTATTATTGCTTAGACATGCTCTAGTTACCCGCAGTACTTTCGATCACATGTTCAATGTTTAATGAAATTTGACTAATGGAACTATGGAATTATGGTGTGAGGCCACTTTTATTAAAAGATGTTGTGCCATGGCAGGGATTGCCATTTGGTCGGGAATGAACAAAAATGATTTGTGCTCGGGCTTGAGGTAGGGAGCTAGAGTGGGTGCATAATGCACATTGGGTTGTGGTAGACTTGTCTGAGCAGCCAACTAAGGACTTAACTTTGCAAGTCATTGATCCGGTCACCTCGTGCAACCATAAGTCCGGTATGGGACTGACCGCCAATTAATTAGGAAAGTTTTGAGTCGGTTCTGTTGTGGTCATTTATTGGCGCAAGAGGGGTCGTGATGGCGAAACCTTAGCGCGTAACCGAGGCAAAATGGAACTTTGTAAAAGCCTTGTCACGTGCTCTAGACTACTCACCTAAGGAAGTGAGCGGTGGTATCGACGGATGCCAAACAAACTAGAGAATTCGTGTCTTGTGGGTAAAGTCGCACAACCTCTGCAGAGTGTCAAAATCTATTCGAATAGCCGTGTCCCTTGCCACGGACATGCCCGTGATTTCGCGCAAGGGTAGTATTTTCAAAAATGTGGTTTGGTTCGATGGAAACGATTGGTTGAATGGTTGGGAAGTGAACGGATGTTCACCGCTTAATTCAAAAGAACTTGGTTATCTATGTATTATTCTTTTAAAATCTCGCTTTGCAATCTAATTATTGTATTTATCGTTAAACTTGCTTTCTCGCAAATTAACCATAAAGCCATCCTTGCTTAAGCGACATGAATACTAAGTGCATACATTTCTCTACGACTTGCTGAGTACTTTATGTACTCACGGCTTTATGCCCTTTGTTGATCAGTCCCAGCAGAAGAACCAGGAAATGTTGAGTTCTACGAAGAAGGCTACTTTGAAGACTTCGCGATCTAGGTCACGTCCTCCACTCGATTGCCTGTGGGCATGTCGATTGGTCTCCACGTATTTTGAGATTTCCGCTGCTAGATACTCTGTTATTGCTAAGCCCTATGAGGCGACTTTTGTAAGAACCTCGACCATAAGGTCTTTGCTGTTTTAATTAATATTACTTTGTCTGCTTCGTTAGTTCGTTGTTGAATGGTTATGATTACATCATTGTTGTAACTGTGCAAGCTAGCTACTGATCATGGGACTAGCTTGGTATGCACAGAGGGTCTCGGGGTTGTGTGACACCCGGGGCGCCGACAGGCTACTTTGCAATAAAGCAACATTTGTAATTGAATAAAAATAATAGATTGAATGTGTTATTCAAAACAAATAAATAGTAATAGTTTAAAAAATATTTTGACAAAGGACACAAAGCCTAATCAATTTCTTTCACACAGCTGTATAAGTTATCTCACACAGTTATCTCATCCCAATTATTTTATGAAAATCTACCCCTCACGTGAAATCTCCGAGCATGTCCATGACCGCGAACGCAGCTATTCGAATAGATTATTTAACACTCTGCAGAGATAGTACACTTTACGAATACGATATAACCAGTGTAGCTAGTACCAATCATAACAAAACCCTTCTGAAACTTCACCCTGACAATTGTCCCTCCCGATTGGTTTTACCGTCGTACCAACCCTACCACAACTCTTGGTAAAACACACACAGTTGGACCTGAAGACGGTGAACCGCTCATAAATGTGACCCTACCACAGTGGTACACACGTCCACCCTGACACACAGTCTATCCTACATGCTTGAGTAGTCAATGCCAAGATTACGTAACTTACTAAGTTAGGCCCGTTCCATCAGACATGTGGTTGTACAGTTGTGGCTCAGTTCAATGACGCACAAAGTTAAGTCCTTAATTGACCAAAACGAGACTGCCAAATTTTAAATAAGTAACCATTTTCATATTTTCTCAATCACACAGCTCCACCATATCATATAGTTCCATCCACTCGATTCAGTCTAAATCTTTTCCACCCTGTTTGTTAAGTGCAACACATACCATCAGGAGTAATAGCATACAACACACAATTTTATACACAATTCCATAGTTACTTAATCAAATTTATATTTGCAAGTAAAATGAGATGAATGACTCGTGGCATAGCTAAGCAAACTATTCGTATCTAACCAACCCACATTGATGCTATTATAATACCAACTAATAATTAACCAATCTAGGGTGACAAAATATTAGGATAATACAATAGACAAAGTGGATATAGTCAAATGGCTGAATAGCTAATCCCAAAATATTTAAATAAATACTAAAAGTACATTGCAATAATTGAATCAAAGTAATTTATGAAAACTGGGTTCAACATGGTTAAAGGTAAAACTTGCCTTGGAACAAATCTTTGTATTGGTCTTAGGCTTAATCAACTCATTCTTCCTCAAAACCTCTCGAAGTATCAACGTTTACTCGCAAACGAAGTAAATAAATAAAATAATTACAAACAGAGATATAACAAACTCTAAAAATTAAATAAAAATCTCAGAAAGGTAGAGCTTAAATTTAAACAAATTTAGATATTTGAACAGGATCAAACGGAGTTTGTATGAGGAAGAACGAGCTTTTGGAAGATCTAACCCTAAGAAGAAGAAAAAGGAATTTCTAATTCTAATTTCCCGAATTAACTTTCTACTAGAAATCCTAGATTACTAAGTCAGCATGACATCAACAGTCAATTTCAGAATTAAAAGACAATCTGAAAAATAAGAATAGAGGCTGACAAGTGGGACCGGGGTCTATGGATGTGGTTCATGGGTCTACGACTTACAAGTCTACGGAATAGAAGATGTGACAGGTGGGGACCACATGTAATAGGCTTGGCTCACGGTTGGACAGATCTATCGAGGTTTGTGTCTGGGTTTAGGGTTCGGGTGACACGTGCGCGTTGACGCAGCACTGACTCAGCAGACACGTGGCCGACACGGGGCGTTTAGGTTTGATGTGGCACTGAGGTGGCACAACGTGGACAACCACATCGACTAAATGACGACAAGGGCTCAGGAACCAAGGGTTTCGGCGAACCACGACTCTTTCACAACGACGAAGATGCGCAATGGTGAGAGGACACTTCAGGGGTCTTGGCGATGTGCTCACTGGTGCAAGGGAACGACGGGGCTGGTCGGTGGCGAGGTTGAAGCGGTGGCAAAGTCTCAGGCTCGACGGGATTGGAGTTCCAGTGATGCTTCGGTGAAGTGAAGGCGTTTAGGGAGTAGCTCAGACCAAGGCGATCTCAACGGCGGTGGTGATGAAGCTCGGGCGGCTCTGGCGGCGGAGTAATTGCTTGTCGGAGTTGGCAATGGCGCTTTCCTTCTTTGAGCTCTCCCGACGGCTATGGTTTAGCTCTCGAGCTTTGGCGGCTAGGGTTGGGATGCGGGGATTAGGGGCTTCCTCTCCCTTTATATGTGGCGGCCAGGAGTCCAGAGCACGCACGCCCAAAACGGCCGCACGGCAGCGCAGCTCGGATCAAAACAGAACCGGAGAAGATCTACAATATTCGTAGGTTCAACACGTCAGCATCACGGGCTCAGGTGAGTCCCCGTAGCAAACGGCAAAGTAGGGATTGACAGGTGGGTCTGGGCGGCTCACACGTGGGGAGAGAGAAAATGGGCTGCGGGCAGGGGTTGAGTGTAATACCCCGGAATTGAATCGGGTAATTAGAAAAGACAATTAAATGAGTAGAAATTCCTGAAAAGAGAAGGGGTTTTCCGTAAATCCTCGACAACCTGGGCCTGGGCCGCAGCCCGGGAGGGGCCCATGTGGTGGCCGGCCAAAAAGGGGGGTTCCCACCCCCCAAACCCTAAACTCCCCACTCTCCCTCCTCCTCGCCACTTTGAGCCGCCGCCTCTCCCCACCTCTCCTTGCTGTGCGCCGCCTTGTCAGATTTAGGTACGTTACGTTAATTTCCTGACCTGATCACCTCTTAGAAAGTTGTAGATATCGGTTTTAGCTTTCTTTAGGCATCGAGATCACCGGATTTGGACCAATGGTTTAGGAGTTATGGTTGTTCTACCTCGACTGACCAGGAGAGCTGACGAGTTGTGGTAGGTTGCATTGTCTGGTTATTATGAATTTTTATAGGCCGAATTAGAAAAGCCACCCAAAATTAATGTTGTAGAGGAGTCAGAAATATTTCTAAGATGATAAAGAACACAATTTTTAGAGTTGGCAATCAAAAGTTATGAAATTTTTACCATTGTTGTTTTGCTAACTGTCAGATTGCAGAGACAGAAAACTTAGAAAAACTTTACCTGAATATAAGAATTAGTATGAAGCCGAATCAAGAGACTTGTCCAACTAGACTATTGTAGCTGATTTTGTCATGATTCCAGAGAGTCCAAGATCACCCCTTTCAGAGTTGCGTAGCAAAAGTTATGGTAGTTTTAGTACTCTGTCCAGAAAACCCGACGTGAAGTTGATATTTTTTTAATTGGCCTGGTATGGGTATTACTTTGCCGATTCAGAAGGCTCACCAACTAGACTTAGTTGGAGAATTTAATTATCTTTCCAGAAAGTCTAAGAACATCTTATTTGGACCCCTGTACTAATAGATATGGATTTTTGAAGTTGACTGTCCACTGAGGGGACAGATCGATGTTTAGGAGTTTGGGGTCGGGATCGAGTTAGGAGTTTTGCAAGTCCATGGTTGTTGTTATATAGGTTGTTTTGATCCACTGCTGTGTCTTAGCATGTGTTATAACTATTATTCAGGTGGTGGACCGGTGCAGGGAGCAGCTCATTCTGTACATCCCTCGTTCTCTCGTGGTTAAGGCAAGTACAGTAGTGGTAAATTGTGTATGATCATTTGTTCATGTTTACTATGTTATGAGTATATTATGTTAATCATGGATGCTCGAATGTTATGGACATTAATGCCCGTAAATTCTAGAATAGGAAGCCTAGATGCATTGCATCCCTTCGTCCTGTCAAATCCTCTCCTGACTGAACAAGTGCACACTTGATGTTTAAATCCATTTCTTTCTCAAGAGTCAAGACTTCCAAGATAAGCTATATTTTAGAACTAATCCGATGTTACCGAGCAAATAAAACATGATTTTGTTCATAATGGTATTTAGCAAAGTAATAAATTTTGAGCAGCGGCGGAGCCACCTCCCAGCGACCCTAGGCGGCTGCTCAGGCTCGCCGGCGAACCGCCAGTAGAGCTTCTCCGCCGTCAGAAGGCAAACGCTCGCCGTAGTTAGGCTTGCCCATGCTCCATTTTTTTTTTTTTTTACTTCACCACTGATTTCGAGTCTCTCAACAAACTTCGTGTTCTGCTTTGTTATCTAGTCAAATTATGGAAAATAATATATATACGGTGTGAAGGTGTGCTGAATGTATCAATGCTGTATACCGTACCTTTATGTATTTTTTTTATTATTATCAATGGCCACAACCTGAATATAACCATGGCTTACCTTCATCCAATACATACTAAAGGAAATTATTTGCATGATTTTTCTACATGTTCCCTTGAACAGAACCGCGGCTCACCTTGTACCCCAAAATGGTTTTCAAGTTTTCACTACACATGTAACATCCTGAACTAACACTGAGTCTAGAATATCATCTAAAACATTTTCACTAACAATTTAAACAATAATTTCAGCAAACAATGCATGGAATTAAACCCATAATGGGTTATCTATCAACAAACATAATATAAATACATAAAAGATTAACTTTCACACCTTGGTCACACGCGCCAAGAATACTCAGGTCACACACGCCTCAGAAACGCTCGAGTCACACGTGCTTGAGAAACCCCAGAACCATGCTCCAGGGGGCATAGGATGGCAACAAATAATATACACAAACTAATATTGAACTAACCAAAGTTCCAATAATTAAACTAAAGATAACCAAGTCTAATAATCAATTATAAATAAAAGTATTGTGTCTCTAGATTTAGTGAAAGCAGCTCAATAAAGAATGTCTGTGTAACGATTGCATGTGATGCACATGTGCTACTCCATCGCATGTATGACGCCGTCATTGTCCACCTAAAAGCAACAACAAAGCAATGACGAGTCCAAGACTCAATAAGTATATAATAGACTAATAAACAAATAACGTATTATTCAATTAAATCATTATCATCTTCATTGTCATACCCAATTATCTATACCATCATTCATGTAGTTAATTAACATAATTAACTTTTCTTGTATGCAATGCTCAAATATGCTATATGCTCATATGCAACTCAATCAGCTAGTATCGGTATAGCGGAGTGATCAACCATCAATGAACCACTCTATCTTCTATCTCGTGGAGTCCCTACCTTTGTAGGATTTTATCAAGAGCACTCTGGATTAGCCATATACTTCCTCACCGACCTGGCTCGTATGTATGCAAATGATGCAACAATGTTCATTATCCATTAATGTGATCCATTATCATCATTACCATGTCATCTCATGGTCATATCATCATCATTATCCTAATCATTATCATGGTACTTAAATAAGCATAAATAAATGACATGGAATGTTAATTGTAAAGATATGTGCAAACAAACCGATGTCTACCACTCTACCATGCACTTGCTTTTTAGCCACGAAAATCTGAACGATACAAAGGCAGCACTGAACTTGAGGCAACACTCCGTGAACAAAATCAATAATCCTTCTAAAAATTATGCCACCACAATACACGAACATCAAACAACTGAATATCGCTCCTAGGTGCAAACTCGATACAATTAACCCATCTTCACCGGACAACCTACTAGCTATCCCAGTGATCAAACATCTATAACCTTTACTGTTGGACTCCAAATATAGCAAAATTTATATTTTATCGAATCTACACAAAATTTACTACATTTTCCTAGTTATAGAAATTCTATGATTACACCATCTAGTACCCCGTTTTCAACCCCAAAGGTTAATCTGGAACATTACAGAACAACAGACTTCACAATTTTATAACTATTTTTATACCACATGAAAAATAGTAAACCATACCACTTTTGAAAACTATAGAGAAGTTTCTAACTAAACCAATTTATGACCATAATTTAAGTCGACCTTCTATTAAACGCAATAAAGTAATCTACGCGACTACTGTTAACGGCGACAAAATTCTAAACAGCAGTACTCCAGAAGCCATAACGTTTCAATTGCTTAATCTAATATAATGATCTTGTACTCTATGGAAATCTTAGAAAATTATTTACAACCTTCCTAACATGGAAATGTTATGAAACTAGACAGAGATACCCCAAAACTTTCCCGCAAGGTTATGTGGCAACTAACCGAAACAGGCCTTCACCAAAATATCAATTCTCGCGGTCGAACTACTCTAACCTTCGATTAAACATAAGTATAATATAAAAAAAGGATTTGAAGATCATTACACCTCGAAATCGGACGACGATCGGGGTTGGATCACAAAATTCTAATACTTCCTCCTTCATTCTCCTCTCCTTCTTCTCCCTTTGCTTCCTTCTTCCTTGTTGGACTTCTTGCCTTCCCTTGCTTGCCTCCCTTGACAAAAGAAGGACCACAACAGTGACACCAGCCGAAGCAACAAGTGGCAGAGGTGACTGATTAGCACGACAGTGGCAACAGAGCTGGGGTGCTACAATGGTAGGCAAAGGTAGGGACAACCGACGCTGGGGAAAGGAGGCGCAAAACTTGTGGCTGGTAGAGTGAAGCAAGGGTTAGGGTTTAGGGCCAGTGATATGGCCATAAGTACTACCAAAGCATTGGTTTGCATCCCTAAATTGTAAACTAATGCTAGAACTCAAATTGGTGCTATTGGTGTTGTTTTGCAACAAAAGGTAAAGTAAAAAAAGTTGTGAAGGCCAAGAGGGTGGACGGGGAGGCTGGCCAAAGAGAGGGAACGTGTTCTCCGGATAAAACCCTAATACATGTGGGTGGTCAAGAAAAGACAAAGAAGCCTAATTCAAACTCAATTATGAAATCAATGCATTTTCAGTCTAGGAATCCGAAATGGAGTTAGATTGGAGCAATTCCAATTCGAATCTTTCTTTAAAACAGAAATTAATTTTGAAATTTCCTGTAATAGGATAGTTTAATTTATTTTTAGCAATTAGAGTAGTTTAAATTTTGAATTAAAGTAGGAAATATGAGTTGGCTTTGCATTACTGTTCACACAACATTGTTCACAATATCGAATTACTGTTCACATACTCAGATATTGTTCACCGAACCTATATATTCAAGGGTAGACCCCCAATTGTAAGTAAGTTGAAGTTGAAGAAAATACAGAAAAGTCACATGTTTATGTGGCGTGTAATGAGTACATGTGTTTCAGAAATTCCCATTTAGGGTTTTGTGATTGCGTGAATATTGAATATTGGGTTTTCTTCCAAGATCCATGATTTCTTGTGGATCATCTCATCCATTCGTAGCACCCTCAATTGCTCACAGTTTTGTGTTGTTCTTCGCGTTTGATTTTATTTCTCTCTTTGGATTGATTCAACATCAACCAAGTATCATTACTTACTTTGAAGATACACTTGTTATTCCTTTTTACCGAGCAAAGGAGGAAAGCTAGGGTTTTATTTCGATCAAGATTGGGCCACATTACGCATCAACCCCACGCTGATCCGTATCATCTTGGCATTAGAGCGTGGTTAATCACGGTACGTGAAAAAATATTCTTACTAATTTCAGATTATCATCATGTAGGGAACAAGCAAGCATGGTTCCAATGGTGGATCGATTGAGAAGGAAAAGGAGCCTATGTATGGTGATGCACTATTGAGGATGTACGTGCTCAATTTGATGCACATACCGTTTTTTTTATCGCGAGAAGGTGTTGCATCATCAACATGACGTTCAAATTCAAGGGGTGCAGGCTACGCTCAACGATGGCCTCAATGCGCCCAAACAACAAATGACAGAGAGATTTGCCAATTTGAACCTTACTATCTGTCGCTTGCAGGAGAGGCTCCCACCGCTGGGAGGAGCTAATGCGCTACTGCTGTCCCAACCACAACATGGATGTGCACAACGTGTTGCACACCATGCTGGAGATGACTTCTAAGTTGCTGATTTCGAGGAGGCTATTTCCAATGATCGAGGAAGATAGTAATGATGTCCACGATGTGATTACTTTTGATTATTGAGGTGCTAGACATGGTGGACATCATAATGGAGGTGATGAACGTGAAGACGACGGTATCAGGAGAATCAACATCACCATACCGGAGTTCAAGGGTAGATCTGATCTGAAGGTTTATTTGGAGTGGGAGATGGGTGTCAATCAATTTTTTGACAACTACCACTACTCTAAAGAGAATGTTCATGTTGCTTCGAGTGAGTTCACCGAATACACTATTATTTGGTGGGATCAATTGAATCATGCAGGGGAACATCCTAACACTTGAGAGGCGATGAAACAAGCTATGCGAGAATGATTTGTACCAGCATACTATACAAGGATGTCGCATACAAAGAGATGATGCAACATCCCAAAGTTCTGTTACTAAAATTTAAATTAATAATGTTATTATTTTATTTGATTGTCTGGTTGCCAATGAATTTTCTCGATTTTCTGTAACCTAAAAAGAGTTTTCAAGGTTAAAAGGAAAAAAGAAAAAAAAATATTTAATTTCTTGATTTTAAGGTCAAAAAAAATTATTGAGTTTTTTGGGATTTTATTGGATTTAAAGTGAAAAATAAAATTTTAATTAATTTCTGGAATTTTCTGGTATTTAAAAAGGTTTTTTATATTTTCTAGAAAATAAAATTAAAAATAAAAGCCAACTTTAAGTTGAAATTATTTTTATTAAGTTTAAAATAATTCTAGAATTTTTTGTGAATTTTTAGACTCTATTTGCTATATTCTAAAAATGTACTCGCATTATGGTTTAAATGATATTTCGAAAATAAAAAAATGAACTCCCACCAGTCACCCATCCCAACCCTCCCAAAGACCCAACACGCTTAACATTTGCATTGCCAATGCACTGCCATCTGTACTTTTTATTTCATTTGAATAAATGGATTCTCTTTCTTCCTTTTATTCTTTTATTTCTTTCTCTCTCCCCGCTTTTCCCTTTCTTCTTCCCAACTGGCCTCACGTCCAGAACCGAGCAACGCCATGAGTGCTCCTCTGAAGCTTTCAAAACCCGAGATTTCTTCCACGCTTCTTCCCCAAATTAATGGCAATCAATTCCTCTAATCACTCCACATCCATCCCGGCCGTTCCTCCCCTCATTAATGCGCAAAATCAACAGAAAACGACATGTCCGGCCGTGACATACGTGCATTGATCTCCCTCCTCGGTCCACCTCCACCACTATATAAGAGAGCCCTGGGTACCTCCCCTCTCGCTCATCTATCCCTGAAAATATTAGCTTCTATCTCTCTTCCTTCACGACGCAATCGAAAATTTTCCGACGCCGGCCAAACTCTGTTCATCGGCTATTTGTGTCGCGTACAGTGCAGCCCCGCCACCATCTCCACCACCCCTAGCTTCGCCTCGCGACGTTCTACGTGATGCTCACCTCGCCTTCGCCGGAACATCGCCGGACCACCGTCGCCCGTGCGCGCGCTCGCCACGGCGTCGCGTCACATCTGGCCGAGCCGTCACCACCATGAGATAGAGTACCTCGCCGAGATCCCAACTTGCTAGTTTGCCGGCCATCTCTCTCTTCCTCTAGCAGGCGTCACAATTATCTCTATTCATGCTTATTCTCTGTTCGGCTGAAGACGAAGTACAATAGAAATTTAATTAGTCTTTCACTATTCAAACTTAAAGAGTTGGTTAATTCCTTCCAAAAATAATTTATCTCTAATAGAAACTTCGAATCTGATGATTATTTCTCGTAAAATCACCTAAATTCATCCTTTATTTTGCAATATTTATTTTGTAATTTTTAGTTTTTATTTTATTTTTGCTATTTATTCCATTTACGTGTAGTCGCCGGCACAAGTCGCCGCCGCCTGAACCGCCACCACCATCGGGTAGAGTAACTCACCGGGGTTCCATTTTTGTTGTTCGCCGACCACCTCTCCCTTCCTATTACCGGTACGGCTAATTCCCTCATATCATTTACTATTTACGGTGCAAAGCTACTACTAGTGCATCCTTCCACTCCTATTTAATTCATTCGAAAAATTCGTTCTCTCTCATGCAAACTTTAAACCCGTTGATTCTTCCTCCTAAATTTATCTAAATTCATCCTCTAATTTTCAGTATTTATTTCATGCCTTTTATCTTTTATTTAATTTTTGTTATTTATTTGGTCCGTTTTGCGCGTCGTTGCCGCCGCCGGTCGACCATGCCCGTTCCACCACAACCGAGGTGAGCGTTGCGTTCCCCGTTCTGCCCTCTTCGTTTCGCCGCAAACCCCACCCTCTAACTCCTCTCCGTTTGCCCGCAAGACGTCAGCAGCCGCCCGTCGAATGTCTTCTCCGTCGGACTGCGCACCACCGAAGGTCCTCTCGCCAAGCCATTGACACTATTGAGTTCGCGCCATCGCGTCCTACGCCACATTCTCTCTCCTCGCTGGCGCCACTATTCGTTGTGCACTGTTTTGCGCACCACCGACACGACCAGTGCTATTGAAACCCATCCTACTACCAGTGTTGTTGAAACCTTCCTTCGACAAAGTAGTCGTAGTTTCCTTCGACCTGGTAATCGTAGCTTCTACCGACTAGGAAGTCGTAGCTTTTCTTTCGACCAGTGTTGTCAAAATCTCTTTCGACCAGTCAGTCGAAACCCTTCTTTCGACCAGTAAAACATTTCTTTCGACCAGTGTCGTCATAACTCCCTTCGACCACGCAAGATGAACAGTACTTGGACATGAACAGTGTTCGAAGTGAATAGTTCTCAGAAGAAGAACAATACTCGGATTCCATCTTTTCTTGTGCTATCCAAACATCCGGATGTTCGTTCTCCTTCATACGAACTCTGATTCCGTCGATTCAAATTCCTATATTCATATAAAATCGATATCTTACTTCCAGTATTTATCTTATAATTTTTGGATTTTATTTATATTCCATTTGAATGTTATTTGAATTTGGATCGTTTACGCATATAGATTTCGACGGCTTCGGACAACCGAATTTCGACGTCGTTTGAGAACAACATATAACCAAGCAAGGCAAGTTATACCTTTGATCATATTTGATCCCATTATTTCAAATTATGTAAATTCTGTTTTAAATTATTATTGCATGCTTATTTTTATTCAATGTAATTTAAATACCTGTTTAAATTTATAGTTATGCCTAAATCCTTTGTATGGCCAATGTTGATGTTTGAATCAAATATATTGTCACCCTAGATAAAAACCTAGTTGATACGATAGTATGAACTGGGATCTTTTGAAAATATTATGCAAAGATATGCTTAGACAAAAAATGTTTAGTTTGGAAAAATTTTAGCCAAATGATTAACTATTGTTTAAAAGTTTATGGCATTGGTTTGTCATGGAAGATTTTACAAACGATTTTGAAAAACAAAAGAAAAAGTTTGTTTGTACTTGGGCGAAGTGGATAATTGGTGGGTGCAGGTTTATGCACGGGCTCAATCTGGGTAGGATTGAAGCCTAGGGGTTATTTTGGAAGTCGCCCAAGTCAGTTAAGGACCAATCTTTGAGCCGCATCTTGCAAAACTCCACCGTACTACCACAAGCCTAGAATGGGACATGCTAGGCTGAATAATTTGCAACACTCTATTGTTAGTTGTGCCATTTTTGGTGTGTGGGTGTCGGTTAGATAGTATTCTCACTTTGCGCAAGAGGGGGTTTCGGCGGGTGGTTAACCCAATGGAAGTGAAACCTTAGCGACGCAAGAGGGGGCTTCTAGCGGATGGTTAATCCAAAGTAAGTGAAACCTTAGCGGGCATGACTACTTTGGAATGACGCATTGTAAAGGTCTCGTGATAATCACTTAGTCGCACACCTACGGAAGTGTGTCAGACGGACATTAAAAGTTGATTATCTCTTGTGGGTAAAGCTATACAACCTCTGCAGAGTGTAAAACTATTCGAATAGCCGTGTCCACGGTCATGGACATGCTGAGCAAAACCACTCAAAGTTAGACTTTGATTTTGTTTTAAAATGATTTTTGCAAATGATTTGAGGATGGTTAATCCTTGTGGTAAAATTGGACAGTTAGCCACGTGATAGGAGGGTATCCATCACCATGTTTCATATGGAGGTTATCCTACTATAAAACTTGAGAATTTATAAAATGAAGTTTAGTTATAGAATAACTGCTTTGAAACTTAGTACAAATATTTAAAGAAAATATTGCTTTATATTCAACCAATAAACCTTCCTTTGATATATCCATGCATGCAATAACTCTGTTATTAGGTGTAACTTGCGAGTACGGTAGTTATGCTCACCCTTGCTTCATGCAAATAAATTTCAGAGCAGAAGGACTTCGCTACCGGTGTTGATCTCGACGACTAGACCGCTACCCCAGTCGATTGATTGTGGCAAATCAGCTGGACTCCACTACTTCTTCGTCTTCCGCTATGTTTGTTTAATGTGGGCTTGTAAGCTTTTCTTGTAATCAACTCTGTTTATTAATAAAGTTATGCGAATTATGGATGTTACCATATTTGTTTACTGTGTGAACTAGCTACTGATCATGAGACTAGTTTAGAAATGCACAGAGGATTCTGGGGTATTACTATCGGGTCCGATAGATGACGACTTACTCAAGGTGCTAAGATGGTGAGTCGGTACTATCAAGAGATGCAAGTGCTCATGATCCGTACAAGTGGGCATGAGTCGGCGGAGGTGACAATGACATGTTTCTTCGAGGGTTTGAATGACGATATGTGGTGAACCATTTTGAGTTTCCGGTCATGTGGCGTGAACATCCGGAGTCAACGAACCACGTGTTCTTCCCTTTTCCGCGGTAATCCTGAAAATCAAGGAACAGAAGAATGATGTATCTCAATACTGGGGTTAGATAAACAAGATTTAGGAATCCAGTACTGAGACACACGTCTGAAAGGAGTATACAAACCAGAAGTACTATCCTTCACTTCATTTAAAATTCGATTATGAGCAATGTTTAAATTAACATGAGAATTAAAATATCCAGGGGCGGTCTGACCGGCGTTATGCTGGCGGTCAGACCGGCGACCAAATCGGTCAGACCGGTGACCACCAGAGGTCAGACCGCCAGCCTGATACACATTAGAATTAGGATATTTAGAGGCATAATGATTTGCATGTGAGAAGAATCCTAATCCGAGTTTATTCTTTCGGTGTTACCATGTCTCATAAAAGCTCTAGGTTGCCTGAATGAATTTCTATCAAGATTTTTCCTATCATTTTTCAACCTACGCCAACAGAATTCAATCAAATGCCCACCTTTCTTGCAATAAGTGCAATGGTACTTGGTACCACTAGAAGAAGCACCATTTGAATTAATACAAGCTTGGGCAAAACCTGCAGATTTAAAAGATGTTTGTGCAGGTTGGGTTTTGAATTCAATTAAACCTTTTTCCAAGACTTGAATAACTTTTGGGTTTGAATTGTCTTGAAAAGAATTGAATCCTAAACCTTGCTTCTTATAAGGAGTTTTAGACTTGTCAAGAATCATGTTTAATTGTTTCTTACCTTTAGAAAATTTCTCTAATGTATCATGAAGGTAAGTATTTTCTTTTCTCAAGTTAACACAAGCATCACAAGTTTTATTCATAGATTTCTCCTTATACAAAGCAATTTCAAGCTTAAGAGTGGAACAAGAAGCACAAGTAGTGTTTTCAATATTGTCCTTAAGCTTAGCATATTTGACTCTAGCAGCTTCTAAGATATCTTTAATTTCACGTTCTTTTTCTAAACATGAAGTGCAAGGGCTAGAATCAAACACATCAAAAGCAATCAATTTACTAGATTCTAAACATTTTTCACAAGGTGCACTTTTAATTTCATTTAGTTCAGATCTAGCATTCTCAAGTTGTTGTACAGAAATATTATGAGCAGATTGTAACTTGGCAATTTCTGAATACATAGCATGACAAGATAAACATTCATCGGGTTCAAGAGTCTTAGCATTTTTAAGCTCTACTTTCAGTTTGTTAATCTTTGACTCTAATTTCTTATTTTTTGTCATGACAAATTCTAGTGCTTCATCTTGACTAAGCAATTGCTCAACTATAGAATCATATTTAGCAGAAAGCTCATCATAAGAAAAAGATACCTCATCATCATCAATGTCGCTTGTCGACCATGAAGCACATGCCAGTGAAGTCTTTGGCCTTCCCTTTCTTTTTGCATTGAGGGATCTCCTCCTCCTTGTCCTCCTCACTCCCGGAATCCACATCACTCAAGGATTGATCCTCAAGAGCGGCAAGGACCCGGTGAGCGGCCTTCACAAGTTTATTAGCCTCATACCTTGATTTGTTGAAAGGGGGCTTCTTCCAAGTTGGCTTACCTTCCTTATGATTGCTCTTACCTTTCAGCTTGGGGCAATTTGCCCGGATATGATTGAGCTCACCACATTCATAGCATGTCACCGGACCACCTCTCTTTTTGTTTCTCACATTATTGTAGGCCCGTGTGAATTTTTTAGCTAGGAAAGCAAATTCTGTCTCAGGAATACTTTCAAGCTCCTCCTCAGAAATCGCAGATAAGCAAGTAAATGAAAAATCAGAAAAAGATTCAAGAGTACCATCAGAAGACCTTTTGAGAGGATCAACTATCAATGCCATGTTCTCTTTCTTAGGATGATCAACTCTTTTAATTTAATGAGTCTTGAGTTTACTATAAAGCAATTCTAAAGTAAGACTTGAAAGATCAACATTCTCCTCTATAGCAGTAGCTTTCATCTCCCACTCCTTGGTGTTGATTGCAGCCAAGAGATGGGTGGCATTTTCAGATTGAGAATATTCAATATCAACAGCTTTCATTTGATTAATTACTTTATTAAAGCGACTGAAAATGTCATCGATGCTCTCTCCAGGACGCATCTCGAATTTATTGTATTCACGCTTGTAAACTGTTTGGCGCACCTTTTTGATTTGGGACGAACCCTCATGATATGTTTCGAGAGTGTTCCAAATTTCATGCGCAGTGGCAAGATTGCAAATGCGATCATATTCTTGTCTACCAAGCGCACCATATAAAAGATTTTTAACTTTGTTGTTGTTTACCACAAGAATCGCTGAAGCAGGTGTTGCAATTTCAGGAATAACCAGCGGGGCTCTAACAACATCCCAAATAGCTTGTCCCTCGCTCTCAAGAAAGACTCGCATACGATTCTTCCAATAGGCATAGTCGTGCCCATCAAAGATATGTGGTTTAGTAGAAAACTTATCCATCGCCAAAGTTCAGTGACCGGTTAAGATCAAGATTGAACTAACCGTGCTCTGATACCACTTGTTGGACCGAAAAGGCGACTAGAGGGGGGGTGAATAGGAGCACGCTCACTTTTTCCCAAATAATGAATTCAACACAATTTCACTCCAATAGCTATTAGGAAGCTATGAAGATCAATATACCAGTACAGCGGAAGACTAGTATTGAATCCAATTAAATCCCCTAAACAAAATAACAAAATCAACTAAGATTGCAAAAGCTCAAAGCACGGGCGGTCTGACCTCTGTACCCAACCGGTTGGACCGATTGCTGGGCGGTCTGACCGCTGTTGTGCTGGCGGTCGGACCGCTCCAAAATCGGTCTGACCGGTGATGACGGGCGGTCGGACCGGCCGACCGCAACAGATCCAAACAAGAAAATCAGCCCGATGACGAAGTTGCAATTAGGTGAAACTTTTGATTCTCAACTCCAATCTTTATGAAACTTTGCACACACCTTCTATATACTATTGAGGACCTATTCCAATCGAATATTATGATAATTCTTGGATAGATCCTGAGCAATTACCAAATGAATAACAGAGGGTCTAAAACCGGGCAAGAACGAAAACTTGATCCTAATGCTTGTTCGTGAGAGATTGATGATCAAGATGATGCTAGATAGATTCACACTTATCACAGCAAGCTAATTCACGTGAAAGAATCAATCACAAACTCGCGGATCAAAGAAAGCCCTAAAATCACGAAATTGAAAGCAAGAACGAAAAGTGACTTATCTCAAGCAAACCTTGCATAGATTAAAAATGTGATCGTTGCTGGATTACACCCACACCATCATAGATCAGTGGTCAATCCAAGATCACGAAATTCTCCTCAAACCATGAAAAGCCCTAGCCTCCACCTCAACTCCCCCTAAGCCAATTAGGGTTTGAAAGCGACAAAAGAGGTGAAAAACAGCGAGAGAAAGGGGTGCAGCCACCACCTCCTTCTATTTATAGTGGAGGCCTAGAACTCTCTAGGGTTTGACTCAATTGGGCTCCCGTTAAGGCCCACTAACAAACGGGTCACACACGCACGCTTCGCAAAGCGCCGTCTTTAACCTTTTGACCTAAACCGCTTCACCATGCGTCATGGATTTGCCAATAGGTCACCCTTGTCCATCTTGTGTCACGCTTGAGTCGTTGACCTCACCCGGCATCGTCAATCGTTCTGGACCTCAACTCTCCAAGTCTAGTCCCGATCCTCCTCGCCGTTGACCGTCGTTGACCACCAAGCAACCTGCACAACCACAGACAAGCAAACACGTATTCGGGAACAAGTTCTTCACAACTTGACCCATGTTAGTCAAAACATGCATCATGCAACACATATGCACTGAAACTCATGACTTTGACCTAACCAACGAACAACGCCGCCACGACGGGCGACGTTCAAGTCAATACCGGTCTGACCGCTCCATGTGAGCCGGTCGGACCGCCTCTTGGGACTTAGCCGAAGTTCAAGCCCTGAAATTCCGAAACCTTCTGGAAATTAAAAACGAATAGAACTTGTTACTGGAGACTCCAAAAATTATGAGACCAAGTGCATTGGGATCCCCTCACTTGCCTACAACACCTATTTTTGGCCCAGCTCGTTTTGACCACTTTTAGGTCACCGCCGGTCCGACCGTCCCACAAGGCCGGTCCGACCGTCCCACAAGGCCGGTCCGACCGATTTGGGACCGGTCGGACCGCCGTGCAAGGACCGGTCGAACCGCCCCTGTCCAGAATACCTGTAGCTTTGTCGAAAACCCGTGAAACGATAAACCGTAAATACCATTGCCAATTGTCACATCATCCTAAGATCTGGAGCATATTCCCATGATATCCACAGGGATCAACACCCAAACCAATTGCATCCACTACAGCAGTTCGAAGTACATTCAAAGAAGCTTCGAAGGCTATAAGTTCCGCGGGAAAAGAAGTGTCACATGCTGATTCTAGTGCGTTCTCTACGACTAGAACTATCAACATTGAGTGCTTCAAGTGCAAGGACAGGGATCACATGAAGAAAGATTGTCCAAAGATAAAGACGATGTTGCTTACACATGACGGCTATGCAACAAAGAGTGAAAGCGAGGAATCTGAGCCTTTCGATGATTATGAGAAACAGGAGGTTGTGATCTGTGATTCGGAGGAGGGCATTAGCTAGATGGCTCAAACGGTGCAGCATGATAATACCGTTATTGTGCAGAAGGGACAGTGACAGTAGTTTCCATATGATCTTTCAATAGTTTGCAATAAGGTAATTAATAGCTCACTCTCTGACGAGGACGAGGTCGAATAGAGGCGTCCATGTCAAACCGAATCGATCTCCTTTGTCGACCGAAGATGGGGGTTCTCATTGAGAACGAAATCTGACAGGGTGTAGGGGCCAAAATCAGAGTGAGAAGGAAACCAGGATAGGGATTTGGGGCAAAACTTCGTGCTCACCTCAGGCCAAGATGGAGGGCGGTCAGATCTGGCGGTACTGGTCGAGTCGCAATGCCCGCTCACAGGAAGCGTCGTGAAACAGTAGGATGCGTCACCTTGCTGAACTACGTTGGGAATCGAGGGCGGTTGCTGGTGCTCAGCGTGAGGAGGGGAGAGGGAGAGACTGACTGAAGACAAGGCAGTGATGGCTATAATATATAAGGACAACGCCAAAACATTCCGCCTCCCGCGCACGCATTCAAAATTTTTCGCTCTCCCGCACTGCGAATCACAGACGGTTTCAAACAAAAACCATTTATGATGTAATATCACAAACAATTCTTGTTCAGAACCGTCGTTAATAATTCATAGATGGTTTTCAACATGAACCGTCTATGATTTTACCATGACTTGAAATGCCTTACACGTCATTGACGATTCATGTTGAAAACCGTCTCTAATAATATCACAGACGGATGTTGAAAACCATCTCTAATAATATCACAGATAGTTCATGTTGAAAACCGTCTGTGAAGTATCGCAAACAGTTCAGAACAAGAACCGACTGTGATACTTCACAGACGGTTTTCAACATAAACTATCTGTGATATTACCTCTTCATAGACAATTTTTAGCGCAGCCAGTAACACAGTCAGTCGCTAAACCAAAACCGTCTGTGATTGTATTTAATACAAACGGTTTTGGTCAACCATCTGTGATGAGGCGTCTAGTATTAGCCTTTTTGTAGTAGTGATCCCTTCCTCGGCGTGCACAGACGTGGGGAGAGCAGTGTCTCCGAACCTGTTGTCCCTCGCGATCATGAACGGGTTGGGGCGAATCAGGTTTTTGGGAAGCGTTCGCGTGACTGCTTACGGCTTCTTCTTTTTCCATCATCCTCTGCGCGTTATCTTCTTCGGATCAAACTCTACCGCGACCTTCATCGGAGTGATTCTCTGTAAGTCACAGTGATGTCATTTGATATGACTAGGCCTTGTTTCCTAGATATTTGTTATGTTATGCTGTTGATGCCTACTACTGTTAGTGGCATACTTATTCTAGGCTTGACTTGTTAGTGCATATATATGAGATATATATATTTCAGTTGATGATCATGCTATTGTTTATAGTTCCGAATATGCCTAGTATATATACTGTTGTCGATTCAATTAGTATTTTAGGAATTATAATAATCACAAAAGTGTACATATACCTAACAAAAACCATATCAACTACGTAATTTTCAAGGGGTTTGATGATACTTGTATGTAAAACTCAATTTTATTCATCGGAAATTCAAAGTTCCACATTGGTGAAACGCACAAATAGAAATGACTGAAAATGATTAACAACTTCATTTTCAGGTACAATTAAAAGCCATTAAGCAAATTCTTCTTCCCGTGCCTTTGGCAGAACGATTTGATCCTTTCAAGACCGTCCAGAAGAGAATATGAATCAATAGCAAAAGTAATACGGACCCAGTTATCCATTCCCAGAACACTCCCTACAGTTGAGCAACACCGGTTAGACAAGTATAAGGAGATGCAATCATATAAACTATAAAACAAGGACCTTAACTAGGTTTTCTTCATTTTAAAAATAGTATAATAAATCTCTAGCTTAAAATACTAGAGGGGCAAGTCTTTGATACTATAAACTAAATCTCCCATGCTACCACAATAATATATCTCTAGCTTTTTCAGTTAATTATCAACAACCATATTACGAAAATGATAAATTGTATTAACCTAAATATCACTGCAATAACCACCATGTTACATCTTCTTATAACCACATCAATGTATCTATACCTTTTCTTCAGTAAGTTATCAATATCCATGTTACTAAAGGACAAATTTATGCTCACCTAAATATAATTGTATCACTATATTACATTTTCTTATATGATAAAAATGGTATGTTTTTTAGTTCACAATGAGCAACTTATTTCATATCATTTCTAAACACAATCACTTAATTTTAGAACCATAACTATAATAATATTGAATATATACTCTGTTTATAATAGTAATTTGAAATGTAAGATTGATATGCTCTGTTGGTCTTCACTTCAAAACATGAACAACACAAACATGTAATAATGAAAAAGATATGCCCTGTTAGTCTTCACTAAAAAAACATGAACATGACACTATTCAAACAAATAGTGATACAATTGGTTATAAAGACAAAATCACCACTTATGTGTTTAGTTAATTATACTGTTAGAAGATAATAAGAATATACTAAATAGCTGAGAAATATAACATAACATATTTTAAACTTTTGTACAGATATATCATATTACTCAAGCTTTTGTGCTGTAATAAGAACTGAATAGACAGCTAAAAAATTATTCTATATGTAGTCTTTTTTAGCATAGCAGATACATTCCTACCTGGGCATAAAATCACCGATTCTTCTTTTGCAAGCTTGCAGCAAAAATCAATATCATCATGGATCCCCTCCAAAAGATATAAGTTCAATTTCACCTGTTTTACAGGCTTTCAACATAAGATGATTGACAACCAAGCTTCTATAAAATATCTAGGTTTATTTTAATGTAGTTTGTGCATAACAATTACATGGTAATAACAAAAATAAACTTATTAGGATGTTAATAGGAAAAGTAGTTACAATAACTTTAAACTTACAAAATCATTCTTCAGAAATATTATTACAAACTAAAATCTAATCCACTAAATTTTAATAATTTCAATACATGGTGATCCGAAGATTATTTTAGAGTACTAAATTTATGGTAATTAAACTCCAAGAATAACATTAAAAAAAAGTTACCATCATAAACATGGATCCTTCTGGCTTGTGAGGACAAGTGATGCATTTGATCTCCTTTATTTCTCTGTAACATATCTCTGATGTTTCCATTAGCAAATCAATGATCCTCTTAAAAAAATCTTCCTTTGTGTTCTCAAGAATTTGTGGAAGAGCTGCCTAATAAATTCAACAGTAGAACATGCACGATTTAGTTCCTAGATATAAAATGCATAAGAGATTATAAACAAAAAAGATATCAAAATCTCAAGAAATCAAATAGGCTAATACCAAATTCCCAAATTATTGTATTTATAAAATATGATATACTTGCTCTTGTATTTACTCTCTCCAGTCACAAATACATGTCGTTTTGGGATGTCTAATCAAACTTTTGAAACTTTGGTTATTGATATCTTTTTAAATATTTGGATTGGATGGATGAAAATCATGTGTGTAGATTTGTCGTGAATTTTTTTTCACAATATTATAGTTTTATTTGGTTTTATAAATATATTATAATAGAAATTAGTGGTCAATAGACATGTATTTGTGACTGCAGAGAGTATAAAGTTCCTGTATTTATGACATACTTTTGATGACACTCACAATACAACTTGTATCTTCTCAGTAATAGTAATTTTAACTATATTTTGATATATATTTTTCTCAATTTTTTAATACGTACCTGTTTTATTGAAATAAAAGGAAACAAATAGTAATAATTAAAAAGGGAAAACATAGTTATCTTGGTTTAATCATTTTGATTATTTTATTTTTCACGTTTGGTACCCATTGGCTTCCAATAATACTATTTATTTGCCAAGTATTTAAAATATGGGGTTACGAAATTGCTACCAAAGCAAAATAGGAAGACAAGAAGAAGAAAAAAATGCCATACACTAACCTGAATGAAAGTTGCCGGGTCAGTTGAAACATTAAGGAAGTTTGTAATTGACGCAGCAATCTACAAACAATCAGTACATTTTTAGAGAAAGATCAATTCACACAAAAGAATATGAAAAGAGTATTAAAGGTTTACCTTTGTTTCTTGTAAAATATTCTTGGGGTCGCATATTGCTATCCAACCAAGTCTCCATCCAGGCACTATCCATCTCTTTGATAGAGATCCTAGGGTCAGAACAGGGACAATGTGCCCAAAGGAACCCATTGGGACAAATGGAGAACCACCAAAAACCAAATTGCCATATACTTCATCAGCAATGACTAATATTCCAAGCTTCCTTGCTAGCTCTGCGACCTGAATAAGATTTACACACATACGTAGTTAAAAGTAACGTACATTTAAATAGACAAACAAGGCAAAGGAGGGACTCAAACCTTGGCTAGATGCTCGTAGGTGTACACATTCCCACATGGATTGTTGGGATTTATGATGACCATCGCAGTAGTGTTGTTGTCAGCAATATATTCCACGTTGTCAAGATCGATCTCCCAACCCTTTTCAGGGATAAGATCGAAATGGCGAACTTGCAGGTTGTTGAATGCAGCACGCGCCTCGTAATTGGGATAACCCGGTCGAGGAAGCAGTATGTTGGTGCCTGGCTGGGCTAGAACCGAGATTATGACCTCAATGGCCTGAGTGCCTCCAGCAGTGAGGAAGATGTCGTCGGTTGACAGTTTGTAAGGGAGATCACGGGACAAGTGCTCCGCCACAGCACTAATTTTGAAACGACGGCACAGGGTCAGTAGCCATGTAGTTTCGATGATGTGCTACCAAAATAACTGAAGTTGCATGCTTCAAATGTAAACCACGCCATGCGTTGATCAGCAAGCATAGAAGCAGCAAGAACAATAATACAGTATATATAACATCCTCTTCTGGAATGTTCTTGTAAAAGATGAGAATTTCCTTCCGTTTGTATTGTATTTGGCTCTGTTTTGTCAGGTGAAAGATGAGGCCATCCGAAGAGTATGAAAAGGTGAAACACGTAGCAGTTGAGATACATACACACGTGCAGTACGCGCGGCAGGCCTGTGCGTCGGTTTATGCAAGCAGGGGGAACATGCATATGGACAAATCACGGCAAAACTACGTGCTGGCAAAAAAAAAAAAAAAAAACTAGGACGTACCGTCGTGCGGCGGGGAGGCCGACGCCGGCGGGGTAGCAGTTGAACTCCCCCGACCGCAGCGCGGCGGCGACGGCGTTCTCCGCCTCGGCGGCCGTGCGGAAGGCCGGGAACACGGATGGATCCCCGTGCGCCAGCGGCAGCACCGGCCGCGGCCCGCGCTCGTCCACGCTCGCGCTGATCTTGTACCGCACCGCCCGGATGCTCATCTTCTCGCCCGCCGCCGCCAGCGCGCCCTCCCTCGCCCGCGCGAACCTCCACCCCGCCGCCGCGTGCCCGGCCCCATTCTCGCCGGCGCCGTGCCCGTTGCTGTGGCCGTTCTGGTGGCTCGCCATACGTGCGACTGCAACAGCAAGGACTGGGGAGTAATTGACTAAGGAGGAGTATGTGTTTGGTTTGGTTTGGTTCTTGCTCGACTTGATGAGTTGAGCAACTAGTCTCCGGATAGCCGCGTCTTATATAGGCGTTGCCTTGACCGCCTCAGGAAAAAATACAGTACACAGATACAGAAAAAAAATTGTAACGGGGAGATCCTCTCCATCAGCAGTTGAATTATTTTTAAGAGTGCTGATCCAACAGCTAACGAGGAGACCCTCACGTCAGATTCTCTCTTAGCAAATTTCATTCGCACAGATACAGGGGTGGGTGGAGCGCAGAGCAGCAGGAAGCATGCGCGCAGCGCTAGCTACACGTAAGCTTTGTCTCCTTTTGACGGACGTGGCAGTTGCGATCCTCTTATTCTTATCCGCCGCAACGATTCGCGTTTTATGCAGCAACAGCACGGCGGCTGTCGTCATCATTATCACCCTTAAAAAGGAAAGGGGAGAAAGAAAAAGGGGTGGAACGGCTACCTGAAAACAGCGGCACAACGGTGCCGGGGACGCATGAAGCATGCCTCCCCTCCCGGAGCTGATTAGTTGAGTGACCCCTTGGGCTCTAGCCAAAATAGACCAATCTCCACCGTAATTTTGGCATTACCATGTTCGAATTCGCAAAATTGATTAATGCAGCTCGAGATTGCACAACGTGTTTCCAGGCTTCGTCTGATTGACGCTGTGGTGGTTTTTTTTTTTCAAAAGATAGCACGTTCGAGCCGTAACACAAAAATCTTGCGATGTTAACTGAATGGAGTTTAACTACCCGGTTCGCAAGGTTTTTTAACAAAAATCTTACGTGGTTAACTAACATTAAATCTGCGAATTGATATACTCAATGACGTGTTCGATCGATCACGCGCCAGGCCGTAGTCGTGCTGTAAAGCTCCGGGTGGTAAAAGGAGACGTTACACACGCCAGAATGCATTTTTTGTAGAGTACATTTTTGGAGATAAGTGGATGTTGCAGAAATGAGAATATAGGGTGTGATCGCTAAGGTGCATAAGGAAAAATCTAGAGAAACGCTAGTGTTAAGTGTCATTCTAAGTTTCCAACGGTACAACCTTCTATCATTCGATCCACACATCCAACGGCAAACATAGGGGTGGATCCATGCCTCGGGCCGGGTGAACTATAGCTCGAGGCATGTAAATCTTACCAGTGTTAAAACTCATAAAAAAAAATCTTAAATGACACTATTTACGCTCAAAATAGTAAATCTCGCCCTCTCCGTACATCAAAACCAAAAATAGCACCGCGAACTCGCCACTGTCATCCGAACTCCCCTCGTCCGCACACTAGGCGGCCATACCCACCCTGTTCGTGCACATCAAGAGAAGATCTTCAACAAATGGTAATTTTTCCACATGCCTCATGTTCATTAAATGTGTAATTAGTGTTAAATTAACTTTTCCAAAATGTTAATTTATTAGTGCAAACTGTTAATGAATACGATAGGTTGTCAAGTACGTAATGATTAGGCAACATAATTAGGCATATTTAGTAAGTCGTAGTTAATTTTTTTCTAAATTAATTAGTCGTAATTCATTAATCATAATTAATTTTTTGCAATTAATTAGTTATATTCAATTTATAATAATTAATTTAGTTGTAACTATTTAGTTATCATTAAGTAGTCCTCATTAAATAGTCATGATTAACTAGTCATAGTCATTTAGTCATAATTAATTATTCATAATTAATGAGTCGTAATTAATTTAGTTGTAATTAATTGATCTTAATTAAATAGTCATAATGAAATAATCATAAATATTTAGTCATAATTAATTTAGATGCAATTAATTACTTTAAATTAATTTAGTCGTAGTTACTTAGTTAAAATTAATTAGTAGTAATTAATTTAGTCATAATTAATTATTTGTAATGAATTGGTCATCGTTAGTCGTAATTAATTGGTCATATTTTATTAGTTGTAACTAATTAGTCGTGATTAATTAGTCATTAGTTAGTCCTAATTAATTAGTCGTAATTAATTACTTGTAGTAATTTAGTCATAAGGATTACAATTTTTTTGGTAGAAATTTAGTAGTTTTTTCTGATACACTGATTAGGCTAAGTTTGTACATAGGGATTACCGATGTGTTTTTATTTTGGAGAGGTAGGGAAATGTAGAGTAAAAAGTGTGCCCTATTTATTTGATTGTGTACAATAAAGAATGGTAAATTGCTCGTAACATATGTATTGGGTTGTTGTGGCTTTGCGTAATGTCCAACATTCAAGACTTGCTTGTGTTTTATAGCGACAATCTTGTACAGGGTGGATTAGGTGGGTTGGACATGTCAAGATACTAGTTTAAGATGGTCCGTGCGAAGGGTTTGGATGCAATGAATATTCACGAGCTAAGGAGCCGCATCCGAAGGGAGATCAACACAGAGACATTAACAAAGATGCTTTTCTTCGAGGTGATCACCTACACGAATAGGGTAGGGTAGGGCATATGGGAATTACATAAGGTGAATGGTAGCGTTACGTGGAGCCAGTACATGCAGATTGTTATGAAGCCCGAGGCAGGTAGTGTACGTGAATTTGGTGCATAGGGTGCCAGCAAACCTTGATGATATTGGTGCCAGTGGGAGCGAGGAAGAGCAGGCGATGCGTGAAGACGAGAGCATGGAATATGCTATTTTGGAGGAAGACTACGAAGGAAGACTTGAGGAGAATTTTGTGCAAAATGAGAGGGAAGGACAATGGTGGTCGGCCTGCATTTACTGTCATGAGTTTCTACCGAACTAAGCTCGGATGGTAGTGAGGAGAACACACTCTAGGGTACAGGGGGTGGTGGTCTGGTCGACGGAATTGTGTCAACGTAGCCACGCACAGAAATTCCTGCGCCACTCACTCGTCTCGTCGCCAACCTCTCGCAAGAACCCGCAAGTCGCCTTGCCCAATTTAAGACGCACTAGGCCTGCATCCCCCTTCCTTCCGCAATCCTCTTCCTCCCTACTCTCCTCCTCCTCCTCGCGTGGGAGACTCCATTCAGCCTCCGGACCTCACCAAGCCGCACCACCACCTCCAGTGAGCTTCGGATGCCACCGTCACGTGCTCCAGCACTGCCTACGCTCCCTCCTGCTGGTGCTCACCTCCCCCCTCCCAAGCATCGTGACGCTCGAAATGGCTGCGCCCCCATTTTCTTCCCCACACCGGCTGCCGCCCTCCACTCGACGTCCCAGCCACCCCGGTGAGCTTCTCCCCCATCTAATCATGTCATAATGTGTTCCCAAGCCTCCACCCTTGTTCCCCTCATTCAATTGCATGTCACCCCACAGAGCACTCGCACCATCGCCTTCCTCGTAAAAGGCCAAACCGCCTTGCTGGCTCGCCATTTCTCCGTCGAGCTCCACATCAATTCCTCATGATTGGAGCACCTCTACACCCCCTCATCCTGTCCCAACCTTTGGATTGCGCTCTCCATCACTTGGTCACTGCCCCATGTTGAGCCCGACACGCCATCATCGCCTCCGCCAAAGATGCCTCTGGCTACTCCCATCCACTAGCGACTACTCTGGTGAGGTCCTACCACCTTGCTCATGCCCCCTGGCTTTACCCCTCTCCCCTTATTGCACCGCCACCCCATCTCCTCCCCACAGTCGGCCACCGTGTGCTGTCGTCCAGCTGCCACCAGCCACCTCTTGCCACGACACCACCTCCCATGAGTTTGCCTAGGACTCCCTGTTCCATTTTGGCTACCCACGGCCATTGCCGATCCCCTCACGGCATGGTTCACCACCCCGAGTTGCTCGCCTCCCTATTTCTCGCCTCTTTTCTCCCTCTCTCCGTGTCTCTGTGTGTGTGAAGTGTCAGTGACTGACAGTGGGCCCCACTAAAACCTAAAGGTCATTAGGAAGCAAGTCTGTAGGTTAGTTAGTTGTTGAAGTTAGCACTTTGCAATATCAGTTGATGTTGATTCAAAGTGATTAGGGTCCTAAGAAGCAATTAATTTAGAATGGGTAAGTCAAATAAGAAGTTATATGAGATAGGAATCCCACTGACAAGGGGCCCTAGGCCATGGATGTAGTACTGATAACAATGGATTGCTCAAGAGTTTGATCAGAGTTGATAGGGTATATAGTATTGGATATTTTAGTTAACAATTGCATCATGACTAGTTTCATTACCGAATGAATCAAGGAGGTTGGAGCCTCCACTAGTATTTTACAACAAAGCTCAACTTTGTTAAAACGTGAGTTATCTAGAAATGCTAGGTCTCTGGATTTGCTACTACTTAATCTATTTCAATAAGTGGCTTTATGCAAACAAAAGAACCACAAGTCATTCCTTTGATCAGCATTGCATATTATATAACTACATTCTGTATGTTGGTTTAGAAGTACGGTTGTGTACTCATACTCGCTCAATATATTATTATTCAGTAAGCATAAAAGAAGAAGGCTACATGGACACTTATGTGTGTTCTTCACGACTGAAAGACAAGAACGCCTAAGACTAGGTCGTGCGCCCCAGTCAGTTGCCTGTGGGTATATCATGAGGGTTCCACATGTTGTATTTCAATTATGCTTCCATTGCTGATTCTTCAACGATATTTGGCCAGGTCGGCCATTCTGAAAGACAAAAGCAATAAGGTATATTTACACTTTGTTTATTATTATGCAATAGCTTTATATTTTTCGTGTTATGTGTTTGTTATTCAATGATGTAACTGTGAGCACTAGTTACTGATCTAGGGACTGGTGCTGTGAACACAAAAGATTCTAAATTACAAATTTGGGGTTTGACACGTTCCTCGCTGCACCGGTGAGTTTCTGACACGTGCCTGACCATGTGTTCTAGCTCCCGATCTATCTTTTCCCCAACTTGATTCCAAGTTTTGTCAATCATTGTGAGAGACCATGTGAGATGTGTCCCCATGCGAGTTATGAGTATTTGACGCTGTTGTTGAAAAGTTTGTGATTTGATTCATCGCCGCTAGTTCCGCTTGTTGTGATTCTCAGACAGCGCAACTTCCGCCCTGGGTATGTGGAAGTACCGATAATTGGAACTTTCGGCCTGGGATAGAGGAACTTCCGATTATCCTGAGCAATGTGTTCTGTTTTGGTTTGGTGCGGAGCTTCCGGCCTGGGAGTGCGGAAGTTCCGATCATCGAAACTTCCGCCTTGGTGAAATCAGAACTTCCGTTTGTACGCAGAACTGTGCAGTGAGTGCATTATTTTGATTTTGAGTTGTGTTTGAATTTGAGTTAAGTGCAAAAGATGATTCTATTATATCGAGCAATGCTATGTGATGTGTTTCTTGTTTATGCTGGTTGCAGGGCATCGAGGCGGAGTCGTGGCGAGACACGTGGAGACCGGACTAGACGCAGGCGGCGTTGACGTCATAACGGTCAAGGTGTGTCGAAGACGACGTGTACTCGAGGAGGTTGTGAGTCGTGAACAACAAGGAATGCGGGACCTTCCAGAAGATGCACGAGGGGCGAAAGGGTAATTTCGCAAGGCGGCACAAGTGGAAGCGGGATCCGTTAGGGTTTAGCCGACGTAACGGGTTGGAGACCCGTTAGCCAAGGGCTATAAATAGAGGTGAACCCCTGGTTGTTTTGGTGACTTTGGAGAGAGAGAGAATTAGGGTTAGCTTTTTCTAAAGAGCCTTTGGAGAGGTTATTTTGCTTTGTGGCTTTAGTTGTTGAGATGGAGAGGATGAACTGAATTTCTTGTAATCATTCCTCTATGTTTACCTCTGTAATCTTTGATTCCGTGAAATGAAATCTCTTATGTTTGTGTCTTTGAGTATGCCTCTTTTCTTCTCTCTGTTCTTGTGTTGAATATCTAGGGTTTTGGTAAAACTCTTGATTTCTTTTGTGAGATGGCATGAAACTTGATATCTAGAATCTTATGGATATTGCTAACATATCTTCAAAGTTTCATAAGCCAAGAATCTAAGAATCTTATTAATTTTGGTTTTGGTCTCTCTTGGCAAATATTCAAGAAATCCGATTTTGCTTTGATTAATGGATCTTTGTCTGCGATTCCTTCTCAATGAGGTCAAGGTGTTGTTTAGGATGATGTCCTGTGAGACTTGACCCGAGAAGAGTAGCAATCTTTGAATATTTCAGATTTTTTGAAATTTCCAGTACGTGCTGTTCTTTTGTCTGGAACAATCGGAACTTCCGATTTTACACAGCGGAACTTCCGCACTGGAAGACCAGAACTTCCGCAGTGCGGAACTACCGCAGGGATAATCGGAACTTCCGATTTCCAACAGAACAGCCCAGATCTCTTTTCTCTTTCTGTTTTTGATTCATTTCTTTATCTGAGGGTTTTAGGGTTTTGTTTATCAAGTTGAATACTAATGAGGGGAAGATCTTAATTTTTAAAGGCACCATTCACCCCCCCCCCCTCTGTTGCCATTTCGGTCCTTCAATTGGTATCAGAGCCGGTTAGCTCTTTTCGATATATCTTTAACCGGTCTGTGAGCCATGGCAACGGACAAGTATTCCACCAAACCTCCCGTCTTTGATGGCCTGGATTACCCTTTCTGGAAGAGCCGAATGGAAACATACATCCAGGCTCAGGGGTATGCCATCTGGCGGAAGGTGAAGGTCAGATTCGCTGCTCCTGCCGATGAAAACATCAATGTGGGAAACATGCCCGATGTTGAGGCTAATGCAAAGGCAAGGAACACTATAATCCAAGGTTTGAGCCGAAGCGAGTTTGATCGCATCTCTCATCTGACGTCGGCTTTCGAATCTGGGTGACCCTCGATGCTTACCATGAGGGTACCACCCAAATCAAGACAGTTCGACAGGACCAGTTCAAGCGAGAGTACAACAAGTTTGAAATGCTCGCTGACGAGTCCCTTGATGAGTGCTTTGAGCGTTTTCACAAGATTTTGAGTAACCTCCGAGCGGTCGGTCTCACATACCCCGACTCGGACAATGCTCGTCAGATGCTCGCAGCTCTTGATTTGCGCGTTTGGGAGATGAAGGTGACTACCATCAAGGATACCATGGACCTCTCGACTTTGACTCTTGACGCACTTTACTCGCGCCTCAAGACTCACGAGATTGACATAGTCTCTCGAAGGTCGAAGTCACAGTCGATGGCTTTAGTCACCGATCGCACTTCTGGATCTTCTTCTGATTCGCTTTGCGGTTTCTCCTGGTCGCTCTCGTGACATAACCGATGATCGCTAGAGCGACTGCGGATGAGCAACTAGCCCTCCTAGCTCGGAAGTTTTCTCATGCTTACAAGAGAAGGAGGGATGGAAAAAGAGGAGGACCCGTGATTTGCTTCGAGTGTGGTGGCCCCAACCACATCCGAGCAAACTGCCCCAAGCTTAGGAAGGGCAAAGGTGACTACGGCGGTCCGAGCAAGAACGACTACATCGACAAGAACCGCAACATAAAGCCCTCAGCACCTGCTCAAGGCAAGAAGAAGTTCCGCAACTTTGGGAAGGCCAAGAAGCTCTTCCATCGCGTCCTCACCACCTTCGACGACCTCAACTTCAGCGACGTGGAGGGATGGAGCGACGACGAGGGCAAGGATGATCAAGATCCCAAGGACGGTGATGACTTCATCGGCATGTGCTTCATGGCCAACGGAACCGACGTAAGCGACAGCGAGCTCTACAGCGACTCCGATGAGGTAGGTCCCTCCTATGACCAGCTCAATGATGCATTTCTTAATCTTGAAAAGTTTTATGCTAGATCTAGAGCTAGGGTTGGTGATCTTGAGAAGGAAGTAGATAGACTATCACGGGAGCTTACTTCACTTAGATCTGCTCCCTCCCGTGATGATTGTGATACATGCTGTGTCTTGATTGGTGACATGGAGAAATTACGGACCTCGCATGATAGTCTGATTTCTGAGCTTGATAAACTTAAGGTGGAGAATGCTAGTCTGCTTGCTGAACTAGAAATGAGTAGGGTAGCACCTATTTCATCGACTATTGTAGAGACTACTTCTTGCACCTCATGTGACGATAAGGACAACGCTTTTAAAGGTCTTTATACCATGTTGCTTGATCTGCCCGAGATTTGTGAAAGCTGTAATAATCTGAAGATGAATCTAAAACGGGCAGACCATAAAATTACTGAATTACAAGCCTTCCTTCTTGAGCCTATTGCTTCATGTGTGAATTGTCCCAAACTTACTGCTGAACTTGAATCTGTCTCCAAACAGTTTCAAGAACTAGTTGATGACAATAACAAATTGGCCAAATTTGCTTCTAAGGTCCCTGTTAGCTCACCATGCAGTAACTGTGAAAAACTCAAATATGAATTGATTGTTCTGGATGAAAAATGTGTGAAGCTAACTAAGGACCTTCTAGAGAAGCAACCATCTGCTTGTAATGTGTGTGCTGAGAAGAAGCATGAGGGTTTGGTAGAGACGCCTAGCGACGTAAACCAACTGGCTAGTAGTAGGACTGTTCCTCAAAGTCTATTTGTGCATGCACAAGCCAATCTTTCCTCCTTTGTTGGTTCTTTTTCGCTCCCTTATCCTCTCATTGTTCCTTCTTCCCCTGCTCTTCTTGCACCTCTCTCTTCGGGAGTGTCAGTATCTTATGAACACTCTCGAGAGGTTTGTAGGAGGCAAGAAGAAGCTCAACCTCATTCTAGACCAATCTAAGATTTGCAGATTTAATCAGGGTCTAGGATATGATTTCCATCAGGACACGAGAAAGCATCCACCTGTCGTGCTCAGAACCATAGCACCAGGTGTGATTAAGACTAAGCCCAGGATTGAGAAAGTCAATTTTAAATCAGCGGGCTTTGTTCAAAGGATCTCTGACAGCAAGGTGATTCCACCTGGAGCTTCGGCCTCTCAGAAGGCGAAGTATCATTGCACTTTCTGTCAGAAGGATGGACACTTGTTTGATCATTGCTTCAGGCGCGCCAAGATCGCGCGTAGAGATCATGTTGAGTCTTTTAGGTGCATTCAGGGTCAGCCCCAGACCATGAGTGCACCTAAGACTAACACGAGGTCTAGGCTTGCTCCAGCTGATGATTTTGGGCAGCATCGAGGACTTGGTTTTCCTGAGTTTTCTGGTTTTCGTCCTCATGCTCCCTTTGGTCATGACTTCCGTCGTTTTGAGGGTAGATATCGGTTTCCCTTTCGAGATGGCTACCCGCGGCGAGATCAGCATGTTGCCAGCATTCCGACTCGCTCTTCCATAGCAGTCGGATTCAAGAATGCCTTCAGTCCGCATACGCACCTTCCGCTCGTTGAGTGACAGAGAGCGTAGGGTAGATAGAGGTCAGTCTTACTTGACTACTTCATTTGTTCGACGTGTTACTCAGTATTGGGTGCCAAAATCACTGTTGATTCACCCCAGTACTGAGACTTTACTCTCTGTTTGACTCAGGTTCGCCGGGCAGGGAAGGGAAAGGTTTGGCTTGTAGACTCTGGTTGTTCTCGCCATATGACCGGAGATTCTCGTTGGTTTACTTCCTTAGCCCGTGCTCCAGGTGATGAGACGATCACCTTTGGAGATGCTTCATTTGGACGCGTCATCTCTAAAGGTACTGTGCGCATTAATGATTCATTTATTCTAAAAGATGTTGCCTTAGTGAGTAAGCTGTAGTATAATCTGCTTTCTATATCTCAGCTCACCGATGACGATTTTGAGGTGAGTTTTAAGAAAAACAATTGCAAAATTTTTTATTCTTCGGGTAGTCTAGTTTGCGGGATTTCTCGTTATGGGAGGATTTTTCGTGCTGATTTTTCTGAGTCTTCTGGTGATCCTCTCTGGTGTTTAATTGCTTCTGAATCCCGTGATTTGACCTTTTGGCATAGGAGACTTGGTCATATAGGATTTGATCATTTGACCCGAGTTAGCGGCCACGATCTCATTCGTGGTTTGCCGAAACTCAAGATGGTCAAGGATCTAGTTTGCGCTCCATGCCGGCACGGCAAGATGGTTGCCGCTTCTCATTCTCCAGTCACAGTGACAATGACCGATGCACCAGGACAGCTGCTCCACATGGATACAGTTGGCCCAGCACGAGTGCAGTCAGCAGGAGGGAAGTGGTATGTTCTTGTTGTGGTCGATGACTTCTCGAGGTACTCTTGGGTGTTTTTCTTAGCCTCGAAGGATGTGACGTTTGCACATTTTCGTGGTCTTTTTAGTAGGCTTTCTGTTGAGCTCCCAGGTGCATTACGAGCAATTCGCAGTGATAATGGCACGGAGTTCAAGAATTCCTACTTTGAGAGTTTCTGTGGTGAGACAGTGTAGAACACAGCCCTCTTCTTCGCACGCCCTCAAAGAAATGGCGTTGTGGAGAGGAAGAACCGTACCTTGGTCGAGATGGCCAGGACGATGCTAAATGAATATTCTACACCTAGGAAGTTTTGGGCTGAGGCTATAGCCACTGCATGCCATGTTTCAAACAGAGTTTTTCTTAGGGCACTCTTGCATCACACTTCTTATGAGTTGAGATATGGGCGAAAGCCCAGCGTCTCACATTTTCGTGTGTTTGGTTGCAAGTGTTTTATTCTGAAGTCTGGGAACCTAGATAAGTTCGAGTCACGATCTTGTGATGGGATCTTTCTGGGTTACTCGACTTCTTCTCGTGCCTATAGAGTCTGGAACTGCGAGTCTAGCAAAATGGTAGAAACCTGTGAGGTGACCTTCGATGAGGCCAGTCCAGGGACTAGGCCTGATATCTCAGGTTCTCTAGAGCAGTCCGAGTCCATCTTTGTGGATGATGAGGAGGACGGAGATGAGGGTTGTCTACCCGATTCAGTTCCTTCTCCTCCTCTTGAGGTGCCTTCTTCCACCGCACCTCAAGGAGATCAGCCTTTGCCTTCTGCTTCTTCTGAAGCTAGTGGCTCTGTCCCTATCTCATCTGTTCATGAGATAGAGGCCACTTCTTCATCTCACCCTGGACCTCCTAGATACATTCAAAAGGACCATCCTTCAGAGCAGATCATTGGAGATCTTTTTGAGCGAGTCACTCGTTCAAAATCTGGCATGTCTCTCTTCTGTCTCCATTCTGCCTTTGTTGCCTCATTTGAGCCCAAAGACGTTTGTCATGCTCTTTCTGATGAGTCATGGATTAATGCCATGCATGAGGAATTAGAAAACTTTGAAAGAAACAAGGTCTGGACGCTTGTTGAGCCCCCTCGAGGTCACAATATCATTGGGACCAAGTGGGTATTCAAGAACAAGCAAAGCGAAGATGGGGTATTCATTCGAAACAAGGCTAGACTAGTAGCTCAGGGTTACTCCCAGGTTGAGGGTCTCGATTTTGAGGAGACTTTTGCCCCTGTAGCCAGACTTGAAGCTATTAGAATCTTGCTTGCCTTTGCAGCTTCTAAGGGCTTCAAGCTTTACCAGATGGACGTCAAGAGTGCCTTTCTCAATGGACTTATTGAGGAAGAAGTCTATGTCAGACAGCCTCCAGATTTCGAGAACCCCAAGTACCCTAATCATGTCTACAGGCTTTCCAAAGCTTTGTATGGACTTAAGCAAGCTCCTAGAGCCTGGTATGAAAGGCTTAAGTCCTATCTGTTGAGTCATGATTTTGAGATGGGTAAAATAGACAAGACCTTGTTCATTCGCCGACTTGGCACTGATCTTCTGCTCGTCCAGATTTATGTGGATGACGTCATCTTTGGAGGCTCCTCGCATGCTCTTGTTTCCCAGTTTTCGGATGTCATGAGCTCGGAGTTTGAGATGAGCATGATGGGCGAGTTGAGTTTCTTCCTTGGCTTCCAAATCAAACAGACTCGGGAAGGTACTTTTCTGCACCAAGACAAGTACACTCGTGATCTTCTAAGACGCTTTGACACAAGTGATGGCAAGCCAGTGTCAACTCCAATGGCTTCTACAGCCTCACTTGACCCAGATGAAGACGGCGAGCCAGTTGATCAAAAGGAGTTCAGAAGCATGATAGGCTCTCTCTTGTACCTCACAGTCTCGAGACCAAACATACATTTCTCCGTGTGTCTTTGTGCTCGGTTTGAGCTTCTCTCACAGATCTCACCGCCAAAAAGTGAAGCGCATCTTCGGTACCTTCGAGCTACCATTGACTATGGTATCCGGTACTCTTCCTCTTCTTGTCTATCTCTTAGAGCCTACTCCGATGCAGATTTATTTGGTCAGAGGATAGATAGGAAGAGCACGCCCGCACTTGCCAATTCATTGGCACTTCTCTTGTCTCCGGTCTTCGAGGAAGCGATCGGTGTTGCATACCCACCGCAGAGGCCGAGCACGTTGTCGCAGCCGATTGCTGTAGCCAAGTGCTTTGGATGGTCTCGACCTGCAGGACTTTGGATTAGTAATCGACCGTGTTCCACTCTTTTGTGATAACACGTCTGCGATTAGCATTGCCAAGAACCCAGTGCAACATTCTCGAACCAAGCATATTGATATCAGATATCACTTTCTTCGAGACCATGTAGAGAAGGGTGACATTGTGCTCCAGCCAGGAGAGTGAACACCGATTGACTGATATCTTCACCAAGCCTTTGGACTGACTTCGGTTGCCACTCTGCGGGGAGAGCTTGGGTGGTTTGTCCTTATGGACTGTTGTGAGGGGGAGCTTGTGCTTTACTACTGTATTATATTTTATTATGCTCTTACTCCTTTCTGGTTGCATTGCATTTGGGTGCATTGGGTCTAAGTCCTTCCAGCATGGTTAGAGTGGTTTTCTTACCAAGTTGCTTAGACTGCTTGTTCTTATCTTGTGCTTCTAGGATGCTGCTTATTAGCTGTTTCTCCTCTCGCTAGGTTGAGCTTACTCACTTCTTATAGGTTCTAGCGAGGGTCGGGCCACCCTTGGGTAGACAAGGACAGTGTTTGCTCTTTAGTGTGTTAGTTGTCCAGCTGATAGTTCTGGAATCATATGGGGTAGATGAGAATCAGTCTGAGCTATAGTATTCTCTATATCTTATCTATGCTCTAAGGACTGCCTTTTCTGTTTCTCTTGCCAGTTTCTCGTTTTTGTTCCTTTAGTTTAGGGGGAGTTCATCTTGGTTCTTCTAGTTCTTAAATTTGTCATAACTCAACCTGAATTAAAAAGTGCATCTCATTCTGAAGGGAATCTGGATTTTCTTGCTTATCATCCTGCATTTTAACATAATTACATGGAGCCTTGATTATTATCCCTTATGATATGTTTTCACTGTCTTACATTTTGCCATGATCTGTGCTAAATTGCTAGATTTATCATGACTTTTTATGTGTAGTCTAGTCTTTGCCATGATAAGGTGTCTAAAAATGCTCAACTTAATTTAAAATCTTGTCATGATAGCTCTTGAGACTAGTCTGTTATAGTTATCCCTTTATGACTCTCGCCATGTCAAGTAGGCTGAGTGGAGTCTTGAATCTCTATTGAGTTTTAGATTGGGCTATGTCAGTTCTTTAAGAAGCATGACTTGTCATTAACTCTTTGGTCTAAAACATCAAAAGTAATGATGATCTCTTTTGTGCGAAAAAACTGATCTCACCAACTCTTTCTCATGAGACTGCTTGCCATTGCACTAGGCATGAACTCAGGGGGAGTCTTGGATGACCTAAGATCACTTCCTTAAGTCTGTTGCTTGGAGTGGTCGCAAAAGGCTTGGGATCTAGCACATGGTTAAAATTTGAAAAATGGTTGAAGCTTAGGAGGCAGTTGTGGATGGCTCCGAGTCCAGGACTTGCTTTACTAAGATAAAGCCATAAATAATTTTCAAAAAAAGAAAAATATGCTAAATTTGCTTATCTTCAAACAGACCAAGTACTTGATCAAATAAGTCTTTCTTAAAACTGGTAGCACTCTAAACTGTTCAATATTATGCTTCTTGGTTCCACTTAGAGTATTTGACATGGCTTGCATCATCCTTGGATATTTTAGCTGGACTATAATCTTGGTTGTTTTGACATGCTAAGAAATTGGACTATTTCTCAGATTATGACTTTCTTGGTTTAGCTACTCTATACATCATTTGTCATTATCTTGATAGCATTCTTATGTATTATGGCTTAGTGTAATACTCTCATAGTCATTTTGGATAATCTTCATGGCTCCAAATGCTCAAAATGAATATCATATCGTCATTTTCTCTCTTTCATACATCTTGATGTGTTTATTGACAAAAGGGGGAGATTTTGGAGAGAAAAAGTCTTCTGGAGTTTTGCAGAAAAATTTGCTCTTTCTTTTCTAGCTCCAGTCTTTCTCTTTTGTCAATCATGTCTTGAGCTTTCTTGATTCCTAGTTGTTTGATCATCATGTTGGAGACCCGTTAGCCAAGGGCTATAAATAGAGGTGAACCCCTGGTTGTTTTGGTGACTTTGGAGAGAGAGAGAATTAGGGTTAGCTTTTTCTAAAGAGCCTTTGGAGAGGTTGTTTTGCTTTGTGGCTTTAGTTGTTGAGATGGAGAGGATGAACTGAATTTCTTGTAATCATTCCTCTATGTTTACCTCTGTAATCTTTGATTCCGTGAAATGGAATCTCTGATGTTTGTGTCTTTGAGTATGCCTCTTTTCTTCTCTCTGTTCTTGTGTTGAATATCTAGGATTTTGGTAAAGCTCTTGATTTCTTTTGTGAGATGGCATGAAACTTGATATCTAGAATCTTATGGATATTGCTAACATATCTTCAAAGTTTCATAAGCCAAGAATCTAAGAATCTTGCGAATTTTGGTTTTTGGTCTCTCTTGACAAATATTCAAGAAACCCGATTTTGCTCTGATTAATGGATCTTTGTCTGCGATTCCTTCTCAATGAGGTCAAGGTGTTGTTTAGGATGATGTCCTGTGAGACTTGACCGAGAAGAGTAGCAATCTTTGAATATTTCGAATTTTTGGAAATTTCCAAGATGCGTCGTTGTTCTTACATTCGAACAATCGGAACTTCCGATTTTACACAGCGAAACTACCGCTTTCGGAACTTCCGCGACCGAAGACCGAACTTCCATGATGCGAAACTACAAGCAGGATATTCGTAACTTCCGATTTCCAATGTAATGCCCCAGATCTCTTCTCTCTTTCTATTTTTGATTCATTTCTTTATCTGAGGGTTTTAGGGTTTTGTTTATCAAGTTGAATACTAATGAGGGGAAGATCTTAATTTTTAAAGGCACCATTCACCCCCCCCCCCTCTGTTGCCATTTCGGTCCTTCACATTGATCGAGACCTCCTCATTCTTTTTCTTCTCTGGCCACCTTCCTTCGCTGGCTGTTCCTGGTCTCTTTGGTGAGCTCTGCCGCTCATCGACCCCGCCATCTCGTTCGTCGTCCAACGTTCTCTCCTGTGCTCCCCTCGCCTTTCCCGAAGCATCACCACAACTCCATCACCACCGAAAACCGAGCTTGCACCACCACCTCTCTCGTCACCACTAGCGATTGCCACCGTCTCCCACTATTGCACCAGTGTCACCTCGTTCACCTCGTCGCCCTCATTCCGTTTTGCACCTTCTTCGCCTCCCCCGTGGCTGCCGGAGCGATGTCAATACCTCCTCACCCGACCCTGCCACCTTATCGCCACATGGTCGCTGTGTGCATGACGTGTCAACATCGTCACCGTCCATGTGTCATTGTAGAACCGTAAAGGCGACTAGGGGGGTGAATAGGCGCTTTCACAACTTTCTCGCCTAAATCAAATTCAACACGAACTTTACTTCTTTAGCTATGAAAGCTAAGAAGATCAGTAAGCGCACAGTGGAAGCCTTGTGCTGAATTCGATAACCCCGATGACCACACGACACAAACGTGAAGACTTAACCTCAAAGGGCAGATCTGGGCACAGGCGGTCTGACCGGCTACCACGGGCGGTCTGACCGTCAGTCAACCAATGCCGTCGACCGTCGATCAACCAATGGTCCGACAAGCAACTAATCGGCGGTCGGACGGTCGACAATGGTTCGACCGCCAAGACATCGATCGAAAACACGGGCGGTCGGACCGCCGTTGCAACACCGGTCTGACCGGTTCACCCGTAATCGAAAAACTCAACCCAAATCCAAAACAAAATTTGATCCAACTTTTGATTCAACCAATGAATCTTGACCAAATTTCGAGCACACCTCCCTAATGATATTAAAGACCTATTTCTAGCGACGATCCGTCAGATCCACTTCGCAGAATCGACCTCTCAAGGATTTAACAAAGAAGTGCACAAACCCTAGAATTATGAAGATCTTGATTCAAGACTTGCTCGTGGGGGTTGATGATCTAGATGACTCTAGGAGTATCCCCACACATCAAAGCAAGATAAAATAGTCCAAGGGACCAAGCATAAACCTTTGAATCAAGGAAGCACCAAAATCATCCAAAAAGGGAGAAGAACACAAAGGGAGCAAATGATCTTTCAATTAAGCATCACAAGATTGTTTGATCACACTAGATGCTTACAAAGCTTCTCCAACAAGGAGGGCAAGAGCTCACACAAGGAGCACACTCCAAACCCTAGCTTCTCCTCTCCTCTCCGCCAAACCCTAGAAAATGAGGAAGAATGCCAAATGAGTGCTTGAGAGAGTTTTCCATCTCCCCCTTTCTATTTATACTAGAGAGCTAGGGTTTCACTTTTGGGACCTCTTACACATGGGACCCACACACATAACTATTGAAGCAATCGTCTGCTTCACCACATGTAGGTTGATCAGCGGTTCTCATCACATCGCCAAGCCTCTCTTGTCCGAATCCCATCGGAACCTTCCAGAGACTCGCACTGATATCCGCACCGCCTGATCCAACCAGCTACACCGAACCACCCGCTCGATCCATCTTGCCCATCTCGCACCATGCTTGAGTCACACGACCACACCAGATCCATGATCGCTCGACCTCGGCTCTCCAAGCGTAGTCCCGATCCACTCACCGCTGACGCCGCTGACTGCAAGCCACCGCGCAAACAATAGACAAACAAACTGCTTCGGGAACAAGTTCTTCACAACTTGACCCACGTTAGTTCCACAATGCAATATACAACAATAAAGCATTGAACTTCATACATAAAACCCATTCAAATCAACTCAATGCAAACTTGGCTAACCTTCAAGTCATTGCCGGTCTGACCACCCCACAAGGCCGGTCCGACCGATTTCAGGCCGGTCGGACCGCTCCCACAACGGCGGTCGGACCGGTCAAAAAGACTTAGCCAAATTTCCAGCTCAAAATTCCGAAACCTTCTGGAATTTTCAACTCAATAGAACTTTTGACTGGGAGCTCCAAAAATGATGCGACCACATCCAGGAGACTCCCCTCACCTGCCTACACAACCTATTTTTGGATTAGCTCCAAAATCCACTTTTAGGTCAGTAGGTCCACCAAAGACCCATCGCCGGTCCGACTGTTCACAAGCGGATCGATCACTTTGTGGTCCGACAAATTGAAGCAAACCCCGAAAACGCGAGATTTTGCAAACCAACAAAGCCATTGCCAATTGACTCATCATCCTGAGATCGTGCACATATCCTCACGATATCCACAATCTCCCCCTTGATGAACACATTGGCAATTCTCCAGAAAATTTGGTTTTTCGAAATGAAAAGTAAAAACTTCGCCGTTTTCGCATAAAGGCACAACTTCGTCCATAAGCAAGAAAAAGCCTAGGAACCGACCAAGCTGGCTTCAGAATAGTATAGGCAAGTGAGATAGGCAATGAAAACACAAAAAGGATTCAAAATCCAGAAAGAAGCCCGAAATCTCACTTAGGTCCATATGAAAGAAAAATGTTCTCTTTGACCTTTGATCATTGTGAGTCTTCTTCAATAGCAATTGAAATCAGAAAAAGGCAATAAAGCCCAGAGACTCAACTCACTATGATCACAAATTTTCAAAAGGTTCACACATTTTTTTTATGTGTGTTCTTTTATATGAAACCTTATGTAAACCAAAAGCTCCAAAACAGCATTTTATATGTAAACCAAAAGCTCCAAAACAGCATTTTCTTCAATCCTTCTCCCCCTTTGACAATGAATTCATCAAGATGCAAGGGAAAAGAAAGAGCATGAAGAAATAACTTTATTTGAAATTTAGCAAAAGGAGCCAAGACCATTATCGAAGTAGACAGTACAAGAATTATACCAAGTCATATAAGGTGAAGAAGCTATATTCAATCATGGCAAAACATGTACTGCAAAGCTAAAACCAAGTTAGCAGAAATCTGAGATTAAAAAAATGAATACCATGAAAAGTTGCTCAATATCATAGTTTCACTAAAAGCAACCAAGAATGAGTCAAGCCATGTCTTATAAGTGAAAAGACACTCAAAGCAAGAACTGAGGCATTTTGAGCATTAAGAGTTCATTTTTGAAGCACAGTTCAAGCACTTAGCATTTTAAGCATTTTCTTAAAAGGAATTTTTCAATGTGCTAGATCTCAAGCCTTGCCGCGACCATCTCAAGCGATAAGCTTAAAAGAGTGGTCTAGGTCATCCAAAACTCCCCCTGAGTTCATGCCTAGTGCAATGGCAAGCCATCTCATGAGAAAGGATTAGTGAGATCAGTTTTTTCGCACAGAAAATCTCATTTTTCATTTGCTTGACTTAAGAAGATAAAAAGCTCATTTTCATCTCAAAATAAGTTCAAGACTCAATTCAACCTATAAGACATGGCAAGAATCATAAGAGGATCACTAGAGCAAAACTAGTCACAAGATCCAACAAGACATGATTTGATTCAAATTGCTCACAGATATAAAGCTAGCAAGGTGAAGGCTAAGCTAAACACGAAGAGCCATAAAGAAAGTCTAGCAGACTATCACTTGATATGACAAGGTACAGAGTATGAAATCAAGCCATACAAGGATAATAATAAAAGCTCCACAAGTTTTATTAAACAATGCAAGACATTTGAAATAAACATGCATTTAGATACAATGAATGCAAAAAGAGCAAATTCCCTCAAAACATCCATGCCTCAGTACTGGGATTTGAGATAAAAGATCTAGGTGTCCAGTACTGAGATGGACGATGCCTGGGAATAGCAAAAGAAGCAGCAGAAAGATGATTAGGCACAAAATCATAAGAATGGCCATGAGCACCACCTGGACCTCTCCAATACGATCTACCAAAAGACCGATACTCCCCCTGTCTAGGTGTTACCCGTGGTCTATCCTCACGATATCCAAAACCAGACTGCTGTCTGGACCCACCAAAAGAGTCAACAAAGTTCTCTACAAACCTAGGCCTATATGTGGTATTTGAATAGGTTTGCTGGCTCTAGAGACTACACCTGAAGAAGAGACTCCTGTAATGGATCTCAAAGTGTTCACTCTCTCTTTCCTCTCAATTTTTGCTCTCCGGAAGCAAAACTCAACAGTGTGGCCCTCTTTCTTGCAGAAGGTGCAATGGTACTTGACCTTTTGAGGGGTCCATACTGGTGTAACAGAAGCACCTTTCTTGCTAGAAAGAGTTTGAGCGGAACCTACAGATTTAAAAGCAACCTTTGAAGTCTTAGAAGGTTCTTGCTCACACACACCACTTTTCACAACTCTAGCAGTCTTTGGTGGGTGATTCTTGGAAAGCTCTAGGGACTTAAAACCTAGGCCACTGTTTTTCACACTCACCTTGGATTGATCTAGAATCAAGTTGAGTTTCTTTTTCCCGCTAGAAAACTTCTCAAGAGTCATTTTGAGATAATCATTCTCTTTTGCCAAAGCTCCACAATTAGAGCACTTTTTCGAATTGATTACCTCAACATGTTTGCTCTTAAGAAGATCCACTTCCACTTTGAGAGCCTCACAAGACACACAATAGGACTCTCCAATCCTATTCAACTGCTCCTTAAATTTGACTCTAAAAGCCTCTTGTATCTTACCAATAATAGCTTCAACTTCAAAGATGCAACATACAAGAGGAAGAATCAATGACTTTCTTAGAAGCAGTAAGAGACATGGATCTTTCAATTTTAGCTTTCTCTTCAAGCGTCTTGTTTAAAGCTTCAATCTCAATTGTAAGCTTAGGACAATTTTCACATGATGCAGCTCTAGAGTAAATGACCATTTCGGTCGACTCTTGCATTTTAATCCTATTGTTCTTACATTGAGAGCAAGTGTGACTAGCATCAAACTTTTACAATTCTTTTAAAGAGCTATCCAGTTTTAATTCTAGCAAGGCACAATTTGAGCAAGTTAAGGGAATAGCATCCAAGGTAGTCACACCAAGCGGAATGGCATCCATGCAAACAGAACTAGACTTGAGAGCTTCTAGTTCGACAAGAGCATTTTCCAATTATTTTTCAACAGAGGAATGAGCATAATTTAAGCTTGACAATTCATTAAGCAAGCTAGAGCATGAATCACAGAAATCATCAGGATTAATGGATTTGAGCCTAACCACTTCTAGGTTCAAATTATCAATCATAGTATCTTGTTTCTTAATCAATTTAACTTGTTTATGCATTTTTTGTTCAGCAAGCACCAAAGCCCTTTTCATGTCAGGAAGTGAAGGGCATACCTCATCGGGATCACTAAAAGGATCCTCGCTGTTGGAGGAGTCGCTGTCGTGGCTGTTCTTGGCCATGAAGCACATGCCAGTGAAATCACGTGACTTCTTCTTGCCACGGGAGTCACTCCTGTCGTCCTCCGCCTCCGAGTCCACATCATCCATGCTTACATCCTCTAGAGCTTCAAGGACTCGGCTGACAAACTTGCGATAGTTTATCTTCTTGGACTTAGCATCCCTCGCTTGAGGATGCCTTTGTGACTCCTTCTCCTCCTTGCCCTTCAGCTTGGGGCATCTAGAGCGAATGTGGTTCGGCTCACCACATTCAAAGCATGTGATAGGTCCACCTCTCCTCCTATTCCTCACATTGTTGTACGCTCTTGTGAATTTGGTGGATAGGAGGGCTAAATCATCTTCTGTAGTCTCTCAAGTTGCTCATCGCTCAAAGAATGCAAAGGCATAAAGAAAAGCCGGATGAGCTAACATCAAAAGAATCGTAATATCTACCCTTAGATTGGTCGACCTCTAACGCCATCGACTGTTATGGGAGACGCGAGATAAAATCAATCTCATGCGTCTTCAACCTAGAGTAAAGCTTATCCATGGTAAGCTCACTCATGACAGTGTTGTCATTTATGGCAGTGATCTTCATTCCCCAGACCTTCACATCCAAAGCACCCAAAAGCTGGCGTGCATTTTCAGACTCAGAGAATACAAGATCAACAAGTAGCGGAGATCATGAAGAATTTTAGAAAATCTCCCCACACTCATCTAAAGATTCACCAGGTCTTTGCTCGATCTTGGAGTACGCTTTCTTGAGCTGGTTCTGTCTCACTTCCTTGATCGCAGTGGACCCCTCGTGATAATCACAAAGAGTCCGCCAGATCTCATGAGCAGACAGCAAATGAGCGACACGCTCAAACTCCGATCGACTAAGGCCTTGAATCAAAAAGTTTCGAGCCCTGCTGTTGTTCTCCACATCTGGAGTGATCAAATTGTCATCGGCTGGCACGACATAAGGATTTTTCACCTTAAGCCAAATTGCATGCCCTTGAGCCTCGATGTAGGCCTGCATTCGGGCCTTCCAATAAGCAAAATCAACTCCATCAAAAACATGTGGCTCGATTGAATATCATCGATCGCCATGGCTCCAAAGACCGGTTAAGATCTATGAGAAGAGCTAACCGGCTCTGATACCACTTGTAGGACCGTAAAGGCGACTAGGGGGTGAATAGGCGCTTTCACAACTTTCTCGCCTAAATCAAATTCAACACGAACTTTACTTCTTTAGCTATGAAAGCTAAGAAGATCAGTAAGCGCACAGTGGAAGCCTTATGCTGAATTCGATAACCCCGATGACCACACGACACAAACGTGAAGACTTAATCTCAAAGGCGATCTGGGCACAGCGGTCCGACGGCTACCACAGCGGGATCGACTGTCGGTCAACCAATGATCGGCCCGAAGCAACTAATCGGCGGTCGGACCGGTCGACAATGTTCGACCAGAAGATCAATGATGCGAACACAGGCGGTCGGACCGCCGTGGCAACACCGGTCTGACCGGTTCAGTCCAGAACTGAAAAACTCAACCCAAATCCAAAACGAAATTTGATCCAACTTTTGATTCAACCAATGAATCTTGACCAAATTTCGAGCACACCTCCCTAATGATATTAGAGACCTATTTCTAGCGACGATCCGTCAGATCCACTTCGCAGAATCGACCTCTCAAGGATTTAACAAAGAAGTGCACAAACCCTAGAATTATGAAGATCTTGATTCAAGACTTGCTCGTGGGGGTTGATGATCTAGATGACTCTAGGAGTATCCCCACACATCAAAGCAAGATAAAATAGTCCAAGGGACCAAGCATAAACCTTTGAATCAAGGAAGCACCAAAATCATCCAAAAAGGGAGAAGAACACAAAGGGAGCAAATGATCTTTCAATTAAGCATCACAAGATTGTTTGATCACACTAGATGCTTACAAAGCTTCTCCAACAAGGAGGGCAAGAGCTCACACAAGGAGCACACTCCAAACCCTAGCTTCTCCTCTCCTCTCCTCCAAACCCTAGAAAATGAGGAAGAATGCCAAATGAGTGCTTGAGAGAGTTTTCCATCTCCCCCTTTCTATTTATACTAGAGAGCTAGGGTTTCACTTTTGGGACCTCTTACACATGGGACCCACACACATAACTATTGAAGCAATCGCCTGCTTCACCACATGTAGGTTGATCAACGGTTCTCATCACGTCGCCAAGCCTCTCTTGTCCGAATCCCATCGGAACCTTCCAGAGACTCGCACTGATATCCGCACCGCCTGATCCAACCAGCTGCACCGAACCACCCGTTCGATCCATCTTGCCCATCCTGCACCATGCTTGAGTCACACGACCTCACCCGGTATCCATGATCATTCTGGACCTCAGCTCTCCAAGCGTAGTCCCGATCCACTCACCATTGACGTCGTTGACCTGCAAGCCACCTACACAGCAATAGACAAACAAACCGTTTCTGGGAACAAGTTCTTCACAACTTGACCCACATTAGTTCCACAATGCAATATACAACAATAAAGCATTGAACTTCATACATAAAACCCATTCAAATCAACTCAATGCAAACTTGGCTAACCTTCAAGTCATTGCCGGTCTGACCGCCCCACAAGGCCGGTCCGACCGATTTCAGGCCGGTCGGACCGCTCCCACAACGGCGGTCGGACCAGTCAAAAAGACTTAGCCAAATTTCACTCAAAATTCAAACCTTCGAATTTTCAACTCAATAGAACTTTGACTGGAGCTCCAAAATGATGCGACCACATCCAGAGACTCCCTCACCGCCTACACAACCTATTTTTGGATTAGCTCCAAAATCCACTTTTAGGTCGGCGGTCCGACCGGCACCCTTCGCCGGTCCGCCGTTCCACAGTGAGCGGTCCGACCGCCCCACACCACCGGTCAGACCGCCTGTGGTCTGACAGCTTGAAGCAAACCCCGAAAATGCGAGATTTTGCAAACCAACAAAGCCATTGCCAATTGACTCATCATCCTGAGATCGTGCACATATCCTCACGATATCCACAGTCATCTACCCAATCCAATCCACGATCCGATCAGATCTCACTTGCATGCGGGTCCATTTGTCAGGTCAACCCACGGTCAACTCAGCCGCATGAGCTCAGTCCACTGTGGACCAGCACGCCTCTGTGGACTTGGTCTATGGACAATAGCCCCACATGTTAGCCTCTAAGCTTTTCCCGAATATCTTTTTATTCCAAAAATCCCCTCTACCCCACATTCATACACTCAGCTACTTAGGAATCTAAGACTACGACCAGTTCCGCAGAGTCTACGACCACTTCAAGAAGGCCTACGACCAGTTCCACAAGACTCAATGAGCACAGGACTCGTTGGACACAATCTACGACCGAGATAGCATGGACTCCTCAAGACCACCCCAGACTGATCCCACGACTGTGTCTTCAACCAGAGATACGCGATATAAATAGTGAATAAGGTGCTGCATCACCGTTTTGGGTCTAATAGAGCCTTGTAAGCGTGTGGAGGTCGGAGCCCAGGTTGTGTACGTCTCTTCCCACGGCCGCACAATCCTAGGTCGACCTCCTCACGTCCCCCTATATATATATACAGTAGCCGTCATAGTTTAGGGTGGGTTTTTTCTTTGAGATTATTACGCTTAGCGATCTCGCCAAGACGTTGGTTGAGGAACCCCACATTGTGAGCTTCATCTATATTCGCAATACAATATCAGATTGCATCTTCTACTTTCTTGCTTGTGTTCTCGATTCGCATGCAGGAGATGGCCTTCTTGGCGAGGCCAACCGCGTTTGGCACAGTTGATAACCATCGGAGCAGTGGTGTCGTGATTGCGAGGGGTTTGATCTGTTTTGGTCGGAGCCTTCGGATCATCAACATCGAGTTCTCCACAATCGACTTATCAGTACCTTTCGGAAGATCGGGCCACCGTCATATCAGTTCCTACTTCTAGGGGAAGCGGTCTCTACGGTAGTCTATCTCATCAACCATCAACCCTCTTCCATGGTTCAGGGCAAGTATCCTAGTGAGGTCCTGTACAGAGTACCTGCTTGCTATGATCATCTTTGTATCTTTGGTTGTGTCTGTTATATCCTTCTAGCACCTCATGAGCGCACAAAGCTGAGCCCTTAGTCAGTTGAGTGTGTCTTCTGGATTATAGTACTGAGCATAAGGGTTATCATTGATATGATTCCTCAACACATTGCATTTGCATCTCTCGTGATGTGACCTTTGATGTGGGTCAACCCTTCTTTTTTATCATCATTCTGCACATCCACTCCTTCAACATATTCCATCTCTTTTTTTTGTGTCTACCTTACATTCCTTCACGACTTGCCTTCTTCAGATACACCTTCTCCACATGTTTCAACTTCTACTGTGTCTCTGCCATCAACTCCACCAGTTTCTGACACTTCCACTTTTCCCTTTCACTATACTCGCTGATAGACAGTTCCTTCTGATCCTCAGACTTCCATTCCTTTTGAACCTTCTGATTCTCAATCCTCCTCTCCTCCACTTGACCCTCTAGCCAGTACCACAGACTCTGACAATTGTTATACTACATCACGGCATGCCCTATGTGATCGTTTCTCTCTTCAGGAGCTAGAGATATGGGGTTTTCCTTGTGCTTGTGTAGTATCTGAGTCGAGTACCTATCAGAAGGCAGCCAGTATACCTGAGTGGCACTTGGCTATGACTGAGGAGCTTATAACATTAGAGTCTACAAGTACTTGGATATTGTCCCACTACCATCTGGAGCTAAGCCTAAAACTTGCAAGTGGGTGTGCAAAGTAAAGACCAAGTCAGATGGTTTAGTAGAGCGATACTATGCTCGTCTTGTTGCAAGAAGTTTTTAGCAAACATAAGGTCGAGATTATGATGAGACTTTTGCTTAAACTGCTCATATGACTATAGTCTATACCGTCATTGCTTTTGCAGCTGTACGCTCAATGACTATATCTAATATGGATGTCAAGAATGCTTTTCTTCATAATGATCTACATGAAGAGGTCTATATGCAACCACCCCTCGGTGCTGAGGCTCCTACAGGCTATGTGTCAGACCCTGGGCTTGGAATACCCGAAGCCCTCGTGTGTGTACCGTACTAATCCCATAAACAGTAACTAGTACACACATCTACAACATTAGAATACACATCCATACACATTATAAATACAACATGAAACAAATATGGTACTTCACTTAATCGATTACATCACAAATGTATATTACATGGCCGACGGCCAAATTAAAAGACAATTATTAGAAGTAGCAAGTTAAATAGCAGAAGTATATTAAACAAAACACCAAAAGTCCAGTGGTATACCCATCCAAACACTTAGGCAACCGACAAGGTAAGACTCTAGCAAGACCCGTCTCCATACCTTCAGTACCGAGAACAAAGAAGGTGTCATCCAGAATGTCGGACCCGGGAGTAACACCCCAGAATCCTCTGTGCATTTCTGAACTAGTCCCATGATCAGTAGCTAGTTCACACAGTAAACAGATATGGTAACATCCATAAATCGCACAACTTTATTAATAAATATTAGAGTTGATTACAAGAAAGGCTTACAAGCCAACATTAAACAAACACAGCGGAAGACAAAGAAGTAGTGGAGTCCAGCTGATCTGCCACAGGCAATCGACTGGGGTAGCGGCCTAGTTGTCGAGATCCGAAGTCCTTCTCCTCTGAAATTTATTTGCATGAAGCAAGGGTGAGCACAACTACCGTGCTCGCAAGTTACACCCAATAACAGAGTTAATGCATGCATGGATATATCAAAGGAAGGCTTATTGGTTGAATTTGCATAAAGCAATATTTTCTTTAAATATTTGTACTAAGTTCCAAAGCAGTTATTCTATAACTAGAATTCATTTTAATAAATTCTCAAGTTTTATAGTAGGATAACCTCCATATGAAACATGGTGATGGATACCCTCCTATCACATGGCTAACCGCCCAATTTTATCACAAGGATTAACCATCCTCAAATCATTTGTAAAAATCTTTTGAAATCAAAACCAAAGTCTAACTTTGAGTGGCTTTGCTTAGCATGTCCATGACCGTGGACACGGCTATTGAATAGTTTTACACTCTGCGGAGGTTGTACAACTTTACCCACAAGAGATAATCAACTTTTAATGTCCGTCGACACACTTCGTAGGTGTGCGACTAAGTGATTATCACGAGACCTTTACAATGCGTCATTCCAAAGTAGTCATGCCCGCTAAGGTTTCACTTCCTTTGGATTAACCATCCGCTAGAAGCCCCCTCTTGCGCCAATAAGGTTTCACTTCCATTGGGTTAACCACCCGCCGGAAACCCCCTCTTGCACCAAGTGGGAATACTGTCTAACCGACACCCACACACCAAAATGGCACAACTAACAATGGAACGTTGCAAATTATTCAGCCTAGCCTGTCCCATTCCAGACTTGTGGTAGTACGGTGGAGCTTTGCAAGATGCGGCTCGAAGACCGGTCCTTAACTGACTTGGGCGACTTCCAAAATAACCCCTGAGTCTCAATCCTACCCGGATTGAACCCGTGCATAAACCTGCACCCACCAAGCATCCATTTCGCCCAAGTACAAACCAACTTTTCATTTTTGCTTTTCAAAGTCATTTGTAAAATCTTCCATGACAAACCAATGTCATAGGCTTTTAAACAATAGTTGATTATTTGGGCCAAATTCCCAGAACTGAACATTTTTTGTCTAAGCATATCTAAGCATAATTTTTCCCAAAATGTTCTGGTTTGTACTACTGCATAAACCATATTTTTATCTAATGTGTCAAGGTATGTTTCATTCAACAGCAAAGTTGGCTATACAATGGCAATGGGAATAACTATAATTTTAAAAATAGGTATTTAAATTACTTTAATAGAAATAGCATGCAATAATAATTTAAAACAGAATTTAAATAATTTGAAATATTGGGATCAAATATGATCAAAGGTATAACTTGCCTTGCTTGGTTATGTTGTTCTCAAGCGGTCGAAATCCGGATGTCAAAGTCGCCGAAATCTATCTGTAAACGATCCAAATTCAAATAGCATTCAAATGAAATCCAAATAACAACCAAAAATTAAGAAATAAATACTGGAAGTAAGATATCGACTTTATATTAATATAGGGATTTGAATCGACGAAATCGGAGTTCGTATGAGGGAGAACGAAATTCCAGAAGGGAGAGTGAATAGTAGTTTGCATGGCACTATTCATTCCCATGCGTACGTGAATAGTAGAAAGAATAGAACAAAGGGCCGTGTCGGCGATAGGAAGGAGAGGTGACCGCGAACAACGAAAATGGAATCTTGGGAATGAGACGGACCCAATGGTGGTGATCGCGTCATGGCGGAGGTCTAGCGCGTGTGGCGCGCAAAGCGATATAAGGTGAATAGTAGCGCGGAGAGCCGATAATGATTTGGAGAAAGGAAGGTAGCACAATGTAGAGCATCGCGAGGTGAAACTAACAGTAGTGACGACATCGCCAATGGATCAAAAGCGGCGCCGAAAATGACGACGAAGATGGTTGGTCTCCTGCGGAAAATTCTTGGTTGCGCGAAAAGAGAGCGGCGAACTCTAGGGATAGGAAGGGAAACCGAGGGGCGCGGCGACTTGATGGTTCGGAAAAAGACTGACCGAGGAGGGAGAACGGAGGTGACAAAATTGGGTACGTGCATGTGTGTAGGGTACTGTTCATGCATACATGAATAGTAAATATCGCGGAAGAATTTGCCGCGCCGGTGATAGGAAGGGAGATGTGGCCGGCGAACAACAAAAATGGAACCCCGGCGAGGTACTCTACCCGATGGTAGTGGCGGTTCGGCCGGCGACGACTGGTGGCGGCGATTACGCGCAAGTAGAATAAACCGCTAAAATATAATAAAAACTCAAAATTACAAAATAAATACTGAAAAATAAAGGATGATTTTAGATGATTTTACGAGCAAGAATTATCGGATTCGGAGTTTGCAATAGAGAGTAAGAATTTTTGGAATGATTTTCACATCCATTTAATTTGCTACAGTATACACATGACTAATAAAATGCTACTGTTCTTCTTCTCCTGTGAACCGAAGCAACAGAGAGGCATAATGGCCATGGCGCCGGGGAAAGGAAAAGGGAAAGTGGCCGGAAAATTACCAAAATGGATTGCCGACGTCGAGACGAAGCTAATGGTGGTGACGGCGTGGTCGGGGACGACCGGCGACGGCAGCGGCGGCGCACGGTGGTGGTCGGCCATGGGAGGGGTCAGGGGCTCCGGCGATCTTTCGACGAAGCGAAGCCATGGACGCGTAGTGTATGACGTCGCGGTGCCGGTGGTGGTGACGAAATTGGCGGCGCTCCACCGGAGGCGACGCACGGGAGGAAGAACGAAGAACTGCCGGCGAACTTCAAATCGCAACTGTGGCTAAACTAGGGAAGAGGAGGAGATCTTTGGGGGTGAGTTGGGGGTGGAGAGGAGCTCTGGTGGTCGGTTTTATAGGGAGGGTGGCGGATTGATGGAAATTCGTGAGACAAAAGCACAATTTTGGTGCAATAATGAGACGGAGAAAAATGGAAACTGCACTTAATTGAGAGGAATAACCGCCAATTGATGGTGTAGTAATGTAGAGGAAGTTAATCTGAACATTTGGGTTCAAGCGGATTTGAATTTGGAGCTTTGAGTGAGGAGAAACGAGGAGAGGCGAGGCGACCATTAATGGCGGCTTAGGAGCTCTCGGTTGCCATGATGGCGGCATGGTGGCGGTGGCCGTGGCCGGATAGGGGCGGCGGGGTGAGGGTGGCGGCGGGGTGGCCTCTGGCCGCCAAGGGCTGGTGTGGCTGGTTGTCATGGAAGACTAAGGAAGAAAGAAATTTACAGAGGAAGAAGGAAGCTCGGTTTGGTCTTGAGGAAGAAGATGAAGTTGAGAAAGAGATAAAAGAGAGGAGGGGGGTATTAAACTAAGAAAGAAAGAAGAGAAAAATGGCAGTGCATTGGAAATTTTGTGGGGGTTAAGCGTGCTCTGGCTGGGGGGGTGGGTGACCTTTGGGAACCCATTTCTGATTTTTCATTTTTTTAAATTTTCGAAATTCAAATTAAGCCACAAATTGAACACCTTTTAAAATATAGTAAATAGAGTTTAAAAATTTTAGAAAAATTCATAAAAATTATTAGAATTATTTTGAACTTAATAAAAATAATTACAACTTAAAGTTGGCTTTTATTTTTGATTTTATTTTCTAGAAAATAGGAAAACCCTTTTTAAATACCAGAAATCCCAGAAATTAATTAAAACTTTATTTTTCAATTTAAATCCAATAAAATCACAGAAAATCAAATAAACTTAATAAACTTTCTTTTTGACATTAAAACCAAGAAATCAAATAATAATTATTATTATTTACTTTTAACAGCGAAAACTCTTTTTAGGTTACAGAAAATCAAGAAAATTCTTTGGCAACCAGAAAATCAAATAAAATAATAACTTTATTTATTTTATTTTGGTAACAGAACTTTGGGATGTTACACAGAATAGGTTCATCCTCATACTCTGATCAACAATTTAAGCAAGATGGAGTACATTTTGTACTCAACAAGACTTGTAGTGTATCCTTGCAACATAATTATATATGCAAGGCTATTAAAAGATGATGCTCTACTCTACAAGTTATTTTCAGCATTAAGTAAGTTTTATTTGCAATAACATTATGCAATAGTTTGTAACGGAATCTATAAAGAGCAGTTGACATATATCGAAATAACAAGTATGTAACTTAATAATAACAAAATCACAACCCTCCTTGGATTCATGTATGCACGATGTTGTATGCTTGTTTATAAATTGCAAGATGTCTTTAACATGACAAGGGATAATTGCATTAGAAAATGACACTACCATACCGCAATGAAATTAAATAGTATACCCAGGTTCATCTCAGATGGAAAAGACCACACACTACCACCGACTTTTCAGACCGAAATGATCACACTCTGTCACGCCACCTTTTCAGACCAAAAAGACCGCACCCTGTGATGCCACACATTACCAACTTCTCAGAATGAAATGATAACACACTGCGACGCCACCTTTCAAACCGAAATGACTACACTCTGCCATGCCATACACTGTAAGCTTTTTAGAAAAAAAAATGACAATACACTACCACGCTACCTTTTCAAAACAAAATGGCCACACCCTATGATGAGTCACGGCGGCCCGATCTTCCGATAGGTTTAATTTGGTTCGTCGTGAGGACGTTGACGCTTTGAGGCTTCGACCAGCGGATCGTCACTCGCATTCGCTACACCCTTGCGCTGTCGTTATCGACCACGCTGCACGCGATCGACCTTACCACGAAGGTTATTGTTCCCGCAAGCAATCGAAGCAACTCACAAGAACAAGGTAGATGCAATCGAATTGTATTGCGGATATAGATGAAGTTTACAAGTGGGGTTCCTCAAACCGATAATCGCGAAGCTGCAGGTTGGCGAGAATAATCTAAGAAAACCCGCCTCTAAACTATGGCGACTCTGTATATATATAGGGGGCGTGAGGAGGTCGACCTAGGGTTGTGCGGTAGTGGGATGAGGCGTACACAACACGGACTCCGATCTCGCCACGTTTACAAAGTCTTATTAGTTTCCAAAAGCGGTGACGACACCTTGTGTCGCGTATTTACGGTCGAAGATCTAGTCGTAGGATCGGTCCTAGGGTGGTCTTGAGGAGTCCATGCTATCTTTGGTCATAGATTGTGTTCAACGAGTCTTGTGCTCGCCTCTCGGTCGTAGAGTGCTCCCAACGAGTCATCTGGTCGTAGGCCTTCTTGAAGTGGTCGTAGGCCTTGCGGGCCCAGTCATGGACCTTCTTGAACCGGTCGTAGGCCTTCTTGAAGTGGTCGAGACCTTTTGAGCTGGTCGTAGGCCTTCTTGAAGTGGTCGTAATCCTAGATTTACAGTACAAGTAAATCATCTCCATTAGGCAGCATCATAGAGTTCTCAAATAATACACTCAGCCCTAGAAACGATTTTACCTGATAGATTAAGTCACGTGCTCTAGCTCTTGTCATAGGACCTTGTAGTCCAACACCCAAATCTGGAAGGTCTTGTGTAGTACGTGTATCCGAAGGAGGGATGTCCTCATCACCCTACCAATACACATTTTCAGAACAAAATGACAACACCTGCGACTACACCTTTTAACACCGGAATGACCACACCCTTCCACTACACCTTTTAAGACCAAAATGACCACACACACCAGCCTTTTCCAATGAGTAGACATAATTCACCAGCAATCCCACCTTGTCATTCGTCATAATTTCCACCCTCAACACTACACCCTATCCGCTTATAAAAGGATGGAGAAGAGAACTGGATGAGAACACTACATGACCACAGCCAACACTTCACTCCAACTTATTTCACACAACAGAGAGAAAGGAGGGACAAGAGAGTGATCGGATTTGTTCTGCGCAGATGCGCTGGTACTACCGGAGTTTCCATGCCCACAGTGTGTGTACGAAGAATCGGCTTGGATCATTCATTCCATACACCTGATGATCTCCGCTCGGGCGTACTACACGTGCGAGAATATCCTCATAACATAATCTTACACACACATCAATTTTTCACATCTTATGTTGCATTCCACATATTGCTCACTTCATCCGTGCACGATGGCAGTAGGAGATGCGTTGCAATTTCTTTCAATGGATGGACGGTCTGAACATGTACGATATGGCGTTCATCGAGCAGAAGTATATGTTCAACTTGTCGGGACCCCGGGTGTCACATAACCCCGAGACCCTCTGTGCATACCAAGCTAGTCCCATGATCAGTAGCTAGCTTGCACAGTTACAACAATGATGTAATCATAACCATTCAACAACGAACTAATGAAGCAGACAAAGTAATATTAATTAAAACAGCAAAGACCTTATGGTCAAGGTTCTTACAAAAGTCGCCTCACAGGGCTTAGCAACAACAGAGTATCTGGCAGCGGAAATCTCAAAATACGTGGAGCCCAATCGACATGCCCACAGGCAATCGAGTGGAGGACGTGACCTAGATCGCAAAGTCTTCAAAGTAGCCTTCTTCGTAGAACTCAACATTTCCTGATTCTTCTGCTGGGACTGATCAACAAAGGGCATAAAGCCGTGAGTACATAAAGTACTCAGCAAGTCGTAGAGAAATGTATGCACATAGTATTCATGCAAGGCTTAAACAAGGCGGCTTTATGGTTAATTTGCGAGAAAGCAAGTTTAACGATAAATCTGATAATTAGATTTCAAGCGTGATTTTGAAAGAATAATACATAAATAACCAAGTTCTTTTGAATCAAGCGGTGAACATCCGTTCACTTCCCAACCATTCAACCAAACGCTTACATCGAACCAAACCACATTTTTGAAAATACTACCTTGCGCGAAATCACTGTGCATGTCCGTAGCGGGACACGGCTATTCGAATAGATTTTTGACACTCTGCAGAGGTTGTGCGACTTTACCCACAAGAGATAAATCACTTGTAATGTCCGTCGACACACTTCCGAGGGTGTGCGACTAAGTGACTATCACAAGGCCTTTACAAAGTTCCATTTTGCCTCGGTTACGCTCGCTAAGGTTTCGCCATCACGGCCCCTCTTGCGCCAATAATCAACCCTAACAGAACCGACTCAAAACTTCCCTAATTAGTTGGCGGTCCGTCCCATACCGGACTTATGGTTGCACGAGGTGACCGGATCAATGACTTGCAAAGTTAAGTCCTTAGTTGGTCGCTCGGACAAGTCTACCACAACCCAATGTGCATCACACACCCACTCTAGCTTCCTACCTCAAGCCCGAGCATAAATCATTTTTGTTCAATCCCGACCAAATGGCAATCCCTGCCATGGCACAACATCTTTTAATAAAAGTGGCCTCACACCACAATTCCATAGTTCCATTAGTCAAATTTCAATAATCATTGAACATGTGATCGAAATCTTTGCGGGTAACTAGAGCATGTCTAAGCAATATCGCTCCCGAGTTGGTAATACAATTGTGTCCAACTAGTATCAACCATCCTAAGGTGTCCAAGGATATATGTCAATCAAGGAGACATTTCATTTTCAATTCATCAAGGAGGCATAATGGCAATTTGGTAATTATCTACTCCCAAAACCATTTTTAATAAAACTAGCCATGCATGATAATTTAATACAATATACATTTGTAAAATGGGTTCAACATGGTCAAAGGCCTCGACTTGCCTTCGTTGCGAGGAGAGGGTCTTGATCGTCGGGTCGAAGAAATCTTCCAAGCAGGAATCTACACGCGAGAAAAGCAACAAATAAATAAAATAGCACCAAATGAACTCCAAAATTACAAAACCAGTACCAAATGAAAGAGGATGAATTTATATGAATTTAGAAATTTGGATCACCCAAATCGGAGTTCGGATGTGAAAGTTATAGCCAAAAGAAGTTTCAAATCACATAAAATGATGGATTTAGGGTTTTCCGATTTTCGATTTATTTTCTCTTGAAAAATCGGATTTTGACGTCGGCGCCAGCGCAGCGTCACGCAGCGCGTTACGTGGCGCCACGCTGGCAGAGGCGCCGACGCTGGCGCCGACGTGGCGCCACGTGGGTGGCCACGTGGGCTCGCCCACGCCTGAGAGAGAGAGAGAGAGAGAGAGAGGCGGGCGCGGTGGCGGCGGAGAGCTGGAGAAGACGGCGGCGATGGCGCGGGAGAAAGCGGTGGCGGCGAGAACGGCGGCAGAGGCGGCCGAGCCGAAGAAGAAGGAGAGGCGCGCTAACGCAACCGAGCGAGAGAGAGAAAAGAGAGAGAGAAGAGCGAGGAAAAACCGACGGCTTTATAGGGCTCGCGGCGGAGGAAAAGCAGCGGAGGCGGCGGGCGCAGCGAGGCGGGGCGAGACGGCACGCAGCGCGACGCGCGCGGAGGCGCGGCGATGCGACGGAGACAGCGCCGGCGCGAGATTCGCGGCGGCGCGAATCGCGCGGCGTGGAGAGAGAGGCGCGCGCGTGGGGCGATGAGCGAGGCCGTCCGATCCCGTCGGACGGTGGGGAGCGAGGAGGCGCGGTGAGCGCGGCCGTCCGATTCCGTCGGACGGTGAGTGAAGAGCGCGGCGGAGAGAGCAAGCGAGCGCCGTCCGATTCGTCGGACGGTGGGAAGCGGAAAAAGCGCGGCGCTGGAGGGCGTCGGATCGCGATCAACGGCGGAGAAGAGAGAGAGCGCGGCGAGGGAAGCGAACGGCGCGGCGGCGGAACGGCCGGATCTTGATCCAACGGTCGAGAAGAAAGAGCGGCGGCGAACGAGAGCGGCGGATGGAGATCCAACGGCCGAGCGGTGCGCGCGGAGCGGCGGCGCATGAGCGAGGCGGGCAGGAGGCAGGCGGCTGGGAATAGGGGATGGGCGGAGGATTCGCCCACGCACAGAAAATAGATTTTAAATACCTTTTTCAATTCAGAAATTCAAATAAAACAAAAGGCAAATTAGAAAATAGCAAATAGACTCCAAAAATTCTAGAAAAATTCACAGAAATTACTTGAATTATTCTAGACTTAATAAAAATACTTTCAACTTTAAATTGTCTTTTTCTTTTACAAATAAAATAATTTTTCCATTTCGGATAAAACAAAAATCAATTTCTAAAATCCAATAAATCCAAGAAAATTCTCAAAATAATAATTTTGATTTTAAATTCTAGAAATCTCAATCAAACCAAATTTTAATTTAATTGAAGATTGATTAACTCATATTAAATGCAAATGGATTTTGGAATTTCCAAATTAAGCTTTTGACGAATAGAAACAAATGGTTCTCATTTTAAAATTTTTCAAAAACTCCTGAAAAACGGGACGTTACAAACCTACCCCTCTTAAAGGGAATCTCGACCCCGAGATTCAGGCTGACTAGAGAATAGGCGGGGAAACTCAGCCTTCAAGTCATCTTCTCGTTCCCAAGTGGCTTCTTCTTCGGTGTGGTTGCTCCAATGGACCTTGCGTAACGGATGATCTTGCTTCTTGTCACTCGCTCTGCTACTTCCAAGATCTTGATGGGATGCTCCTTGTAGGTGAGGTCTTCTTGCAGGGCAATTGATTCCACTGGCATCTGCTCTTCGGGCACACGCAAACACTTCTTCATTGCGACACGTGGAAGACATTATGCACATCGGCGGTGGCGGAAGGTCCAGCCCAGTAGCGACTTCTCCTCTTGGGCTAGGCGGGAAAGGTCCGATGTACCTTGGTGCAAGCTTTCCACTTACTCAAAGCGACATCCCTTTAGAGAGGTGACACCTTCAGTACACATGATCACCAGTGCAAAAGCTAGATCTCGCGCGGTTATCGGCATAACTCTTCTGCTCGGTGCATCTTGTTTTCGACCTTTCTCGATTGATTGAACTTGCTTTTTGGCTTTTCCAAAATATCGGCCCAAACACTTGTCTTTCGCCTACTTCATTCCAATACAACGGTGTTCGCATTTTCTTCCATAAAGGGCTTCAAATGGAGACATCTGGAGGCTTGAGTGATAAGCGTTGTTATAGGAAAACTCGCATAAGGTAGCATTTGATCCCAATCTGGTCGATTGGCTAAGGCACAAGCCCTTAACATATCTTCTAGGATTTGATTTACTCTTTCGTCACATCCATCCGTCTGGGATGGTAAGTATCTTGAAATTTAGATTAGTACCCAAAACATTTGTGCAACTTCGCCAAAATCTTGAGGTGAAGCGGGTTCCTCGATCGACACGATCTTCTTGGCACTCCATCCGCACACTATCTTTGCCATGTACAATTACGCGATCTATCACGAGTAAGTAGTCTTGGTGGGAGAAAGTGAGCAACTTTGGTTAGGCGATCCACAATTACCGGATAGAATCATATCGACCTTGTCCTTGGCAAACCGGTGATAAAATCCATGCCAATTTCTTCCCACTTCCATTCGGGCACTTTCAAGGGTTGCGAGGAGTCCAAGAGGTCTTTGATGCTCGGCTTTAACTCGCTGACAGACATCACACTGAGCTACATACTCGGCAATCTCACGCTTCATGCTAGGCCACCAATACATTTCTTTAAGGTCTTGGTACATCTTTGTGCCTCCAGGGTGAATGGAGTACAAAGTTTCATGGGCTTCCTTGAGTATCACCGCTAAGCTCTTTCGATCTGGAATACAAATTCGCTTGTCAAACCAAATGGTGCCTTGCTCATCTTCTGAAAATCTCAGGGCTTTACCTTTCTTCATGTTGCTCTTAATTTCCTTAATATTGGCATCTTCAACTTGAGCTTCCTTGATCTGATTCCGCAAAGTGGGTTGAACTTCTAAGGCAGCTAGATAACCTTCCTCAACCAACTCTAACTTGAGCTTCAGGAACTCTTCATGAAGGGCGGGCTGATTTTCCTTGATCGACAGGGTATTGCAGTAGATTTTTCTGCTCAAGGCATCTGCCACAACATTAGCTTTGCCTGGGTGGTAATGGATTCCAATATCATAATCCTTGATTAACTCTAACCACCTTCTTTGCCTCATATTAAGATCAGCCTGAGTGAAAATGTACTTCAAGCTCTTATGGTCCGTGTAGACTTCACAGCGATTACCAATAAGGTAATGACGCCATATCTTTAGAGCATGCACTACGGCAGCTAACTCCAAGTCATGGGTGGGGTAATTCACTTCATGAGGCCTCAACTGACGGGAAGCATAGGCTACTACCTTCCTTTCTTGCATCAGGACACAACCAAGTCCTTGTCGGGATGCATCACAGAAAATCTCAAAATCCTTCCGGACATCGGGCAAAATCAACACCGGAGCTGTTGTCAGACGCTTCTTTAACTCTTGAAAACTTTGCTCACAATCTGTTGTCCAAGCAAATTTCTTTTCTTTCTTCAAGCTCATTGAGTGAGGGTCTTGCTATCTTGGAGAATCCTTCTATGAATCGACGATAGTATCCCGCCATTCAAGAAAACTTCGACTGAGGCAATCGACTTGGGTGACTCCCAATTAAGCACATCCTTAACCTTGCTAGGGTTAACAGATACTCCTTCTGCAGACATGACATGTCCCAAGAAAGTAACTTCTTTCATCCAAAACTCACACTTGCTGAATTTAGCATAGAGTTGATGATCTCTAAGCTTATTCAGACCAAACGGAGGTGCTCTTCATGCTCTTCTTCACTCTTGGAATACACCAAAATATCGTCAATGAAGACAATGACGAACTTATCCAAATACTCCATGAATACTTTATTCATCAAGTTCATAAAGTAGCGTGGGCATTGGTCAATCCAAATGACATGACCGTGAACTCATACAGATCCATACCGGTTGAGAAAGCTGTCTTGGGAATATCTTACGACGAATCTTCAACTGGTGGTATCGACCTCAAGTCTATCTTGGAGAACACTCGGCTCCTTTTAACCGATCAAACAAATCATCGATCCAGGCGGAGGGTACTTGTTCTTGATGGTGACCTCATTGAGGCTCGGTAATCCACACACATCCGTTGGGTGCCATCCTTCTTTGCAACAAAGATCACTTTGGGCTCCCCAAGGTGAAGAACTTCGGTCGGACAAAACCTTTCTCTTGCATTTCTTCAATTTGCTTCTTGATTCAACCAAATCATTGTGAGCAATCAGAGGGTCTCTTGAAAATAGGGCAGTTCTGGAACAAGATTGATGACAAACTCCAAGTCTCGATGCAGCGGCATTCGGGTAGGTCATCGGGAAAGACATCCGGGAACTCTCGACTCATGGCACTTCTTCCAAAGATACAACGCCGCATCGCAGACAAAAGATCCGGCTAGCTTCTCGGGAGGCTTCAAACTTTACCTTGGTTCCATCCGGATGACCAAAGTGATGCTTCTACCACCACAATCCAAGAGGGCTTGGTGATTGGCAAGCCAATCCATTCCCAAAATCACATCAAGAGACTTGGTGTCTATGATGATGAGATTAGCAAGGAATTCTACCCTTCTATGGTCACTTTAACCTTAGGGCAACCTTGGTTCGTACTCAATTCGAACCGGAGATCGAACCAACAAAACACTTTTAAGAGGCAAAACTTCCAATGGTGCCTTTCAAAAAACTCCAGAAACAAACGAATGCGAAGCTCGAATCAAACAAAGCAGTGGCAGTCTTTGAATTGACAAGGAACTTACCCAAAGACGACGTCCGGCCGCTCTGGGCTTCCTCCACAGTGGTGTGGTTCACACGACCTCTTCCAAAAGGCCGAGGAGACTTGGTAGTGCGGATGGAGTTTGAGGGCTCCACGTGCGACTCCGGAGTGGGGTCTGGTCGGGTGGCTCCCATGTTGAAACGAGCAGGAGAAGGGCCTTGCCTCTGCGGCAGCTATTTGGCGAAGTGCCCGGTGATGGCACTTAAAGCGGTGATCCCAGTGCAGGTTGACATTCCTTGGGCTCTTTGGTTCTTTGGAGCCGTTGAAGCCGCGTCACTTTGGGCTGGCCGGGCGAGAGTCTTTGCTCTGAGGGCTCAAGGTGACAGTGAGCAACACAGGCGGGAGGCGGCACATTCATTCGACTCTGGGAGTGAGACCGATGGGCACCGCATCTTTGCATCATCTTTCTCTTGCGGGATTCTTCAAGCTCACGGCGGATTCTTCGATGAGCATGGCCTTGTTCACCAAGTGCCGGAAATCAATAGTCATTCCCAATGACTTGCACCTTCAAGCGGGGTTGAGTCCTCTCTTGAAGCGCTTGGCGGGCATCATCGTGGCAACGTCCTGCGGGGCATAACGGGACAACCGAGTGAATCTGTTAAGATATTCACTCACCGACGTGTTGCCTTTTTGCGACTCACGGAGCTCATTCTTCTTCATTTCCACCTTTCCATCGGGGATATGGGAGTGGCGGAAAGCTCCGAAAACTCGGCCCAAGTGATACTCTCGGGGTTTCCATGGCGGCACAATAGTTCTCCCACCATTCTCGCAGCGGTACCTTCAAGGCGGTGGGTGGCATCTGAACCTTCTCGCGATCATCACAACGGGTGATAGCGAGCTTCTTTCCATGGAACGTAACCGGTCATTCTGCGTCCAATGGCTCGGAGGAGCTAGAGAAAGTGGGCGGATGGGTCCTCAAAAACTCGCCACTGGGTGAGGAAAAGCGGGGGTGGGCGAGGCGTGCGTGGCGCTTGATCGGCATTACGATTCATCATCTGCGAGAAGGGCGCAGTGGGTGCAGTTCTGGCGATTCATCATCGAGTCATGTTCGCATCAAAGAGCTCATCACCGCGTCGGGCGCCATGAACCGACTCAAACCGGATCTGCTGGCGGCTCGGGAAGACGGGCATCGGCGCTTGGAGTCTCATCGGCTTGCGGAGTTGCGGTCCGAACCATCTGCGACAAAACTTCTTTGGTTTAATAGGCGAGAAGAAGAAAGCAATTTAGATGCGAGGAAAGCACGGAGATGAGCGAGGAACAAGGAGATAGATGGATCAACCTAATGCGGACAAAATTGGTTTTACCTAACTAACGGATAGCCAGGAAAGCTATCAAGAAGCAAACAAAAGGGACACTTAAGCACAAAAGCACTATTACGCAGACTAAACGACTCTAAAACTAGGGAGGCGACTACAAATCTAATCTTTACGGAGGGCAACTTGAAACAATCTGCGGATCTTGAACTTCCAAAACTTCCATTGCTTGATCTTGAAGGGCTCGATCCTAGGGATAATCCAGAGATGAGGAGTCAAATTAAATTTGAAAACCAAGTTCGTAAAAGATAAGATGAAAGAACTCAAGAATGATATAAGAGGGTAAGATGATAAGAAAAGAATAGAATAAGATAAGAAAGAATGAGAATAAGATGAGAGAAGAATATCTAGCAAGTTAATTGGTTGGTTTGATTTAGAAAATATATTTTGAATCTTTGACTAAGACGACCAATCTAACTAAAGGCCACGCCCTCGATCGATATGGCTCGATACCATCTCTTGTCGGGACCGGGTGTCACATAACCCCGAGACCCTCTGTGCATACCAAGCTAGTCCCATGATCGGTAGCTAGCTTGCAGTTACAACAATGATGTAATCATAACCATTCAACAACGAACTAATGAAGCGCATAAAGTAATATTAATTAAAACAAGAAAGACCTTATGGTCAAGGTTCTTACAAAAGTCGCCTCACGTGGCTTAGCAACAACAGAGTATCTGGCAGCGGAAATCTCAAAAATACGTGGAGCCCAATCGACATGCCCACAGGCAATCGAGTGGAGGACGTGACCTAGATCGCAAAGTCTTCAAAGTAGCCTTCTTCGTAGAACTCAACATTTCTGATTCTTCATTGATGATCAACAAAGGGCATAAAGCCGTGAGTACATAAAGTACTCAAGAAGTCGTGAGAAATGTATGCACATAGTATTCATGCAAGGCTTAAACAAGATGGCTTTATGGTTAATTTGCGTAAAGCAAGTTTAACGAAGAATACAATAATTAGATTTCAAAGCAGGATTTTGAAAGAATAATACATAAATAACCAAGTTCTTTTGAATCAAACAGTGAACATCCCGTTCACTTCCCAACCATTCCAACCAAACGCTTACATCGAACCAAACCACATTTTTGAAAATACTACCCTTGCGAAATCACTGTGCATGTCCGTGAATCGGGACACGGCTATTCGAATAGATTTTGACACTCTGCAGAGGTTGTGCACTTTACCCACAAGAGATAAATCACTTGTAATGTCCGTCGACACACTTCCGAGGGTGTGCGACTAAGTGACTATCACAAGGCCTTTACAAAGTTCCATTTTGCCTCGGTTACGCTCGCTAAGGTTTCGCCATCACGGCCCCTCTTGCGCCAATAATCAACCCTAACAGAACCGACTCAAAACTTCCCTAATTAGTTGGCCAGGTCCGTCCCATACCGGACTTATGGTTGCACGAGGTGACCCAGATCAATGACTTGCAAAGTTAAGTCCTTAGTTGGCTGCTCAGACAAGTCTACCACAACCCAATGTGCATCACACACCCACTCTAGCTTCCTACCTCAAGCCCGAGCATAAATCATTTTTGTTCATTCCCGACCAAATGGCAATCCCTGCCATGGCACAACATCTTTTAATAAAAGTGGCCTCACACCACAATTCCATAGTTCCATTAGTCAAATTTCAATAATCATTGAACATGTGATCGAAAGTACTGCGGGTAACTAGAGCATGTCTAAGCAATAATACGCTCCCGAGTTGGTAATACAATTGTGTCCAACTAGTATCAACCATCCTAAGGTGTCCAAGGATATATGTCAATCAAGGAGACATTTCATTTTCAATTCATCAAGGAGGCATAATGGCAATTTGGTAATTATCTACTCCCAAAACCATTTTTAATAAAACTAGCCATGCATGATAATTTAATACAATATACATTTGTAAAATGGGTTCAACATGGTCAAAGGCCTACGACTTGCCTTCGTTGTGAGGAGAGGGTCTTGATCGTCGGTCGAAGAAATCTTCCAAACGCGGAATCTACACGCATGAGAAAAGCAACAAATAAATAAAATAGCACCAAATGAACTCCAAAATTACAAAACCAGTACCAAATGAAAGAGGATGAATTTATATGAATTTAGAAATTTGGATCACCCAAATCGGAGTTCGGATGTGAAAGTTATAGCCAAAAGAAGTTTCAAATCACATAAAATGATGGATTTAGGGTTTTTCCGATTTTCCAGATTTATTTTTCTACTGAAAAATCGGATTTTGACGTCGGCGCCGCAAGCGCACACGCGCGCGTTGCGTGGCGACCACGCGGCAGGCGGCGACGCGGCGCCGACGTGGCGCCACGTGGGTGGCCACGTGGGCTCGGGCCTGGTCGAGAGAGAGAGAGAGAGAGAGAGAGAGCGGCGCGGCGCGGCGGCGGCCGAGCCGAGAAGACGGGCGATGGCGCGGGAGAAAGCGGTGGCGGCGGAGAACGGCGACGCAGAGGCGGCGAGCCGGGAAGAAGAAGGAGAGGCGCGCGAACGCAACCGAGCGAGAGAGAGAGAAAAGAGAGAGAAGACGGGGAAAAACCGACGGCTTTATAGGGCTGTGGCGGAGAAAAGCAGCGAGCGGCGGGCGCGGCGAGGCGGGCGAGGCGAGCACGGCACGGCGCGGACGCGACGGAGGCGCGGCGATGCGACGGACGCGCGCCGGCGCGAGATTCGCGGCAGCGCGAATCGCGCGGCGTGGGAGAGAGAGAGAGGCGGCGTCGGGACGATGAGCGAGGCCGTCCGATCCCGTCGGACGGTGGGAGCGAGGCGCGGTGTGCGCGAGCCGTCCGATTCCGACGGACGGTGAGGAGGAGTGAAGAGGCGCGGCGGGAGACGAAGCGGGCGCCGTCCGATTCGACGGACGGTGGGAAGCGGAAAAAGCGCGGGCGCGGAGGGCGTCGGATCGCGATCCAACGGCGGAGAAGAGAGAGAGCGGCGAGGGAAAGCGAACGGCGCGCGGCGAACGGAACGGCCGGATCTTGATCCAACGGTCGAGAAGAAAGAGCGGCGCTGGCGAACGAAGCTACGGATGGAGATCCAACGGCCAGAGCGGGCGCATGGAGCGGAGCATGAGCTGGCGAGGCGGCCGCAGGAGGCGGCGGGCGGGGAATAGGGATGGGCGGAGGATTCGGCCCACGCACAGAAAATAGATTTTAAATACCTTTTTCAATTCAGAAATTCAAATAAAACAAAAGGCAAATTAGAAAATAGCAAATAGACTCCAAAAATTCTAGAAAAATTCACAGAAATTACTTGAATTATTCTAGACTTAATAAAAATACTTTCAACTTTAAATTGTCTTTTTCTTTTACAAATAAAATAATTTTTCCATTTCGGATAAAACAAAAATCAATTTCTAAAATCCAATAAATCCAAGAAAATTCTCAAAATAATAATTTTGATTTTAAATTCTAGAAATCTCAATCAAACCAAATTTTAATTTAATTGAAGATTGATTAACTCATATTAAATGCAAATGGATTTTGGAATTTCCAAATTAAGCTTTTGACGAATAGAAACAAATGGTTCTCATTTTAAAATTTTTCAAAAACTCCTGAAAAACGGGACGTTACACAACTACGCGAAGCGACCCGAGGTCTTCCAATGCTAGAAACCTTTACATGCCTAACCCTAATAAAAAGGCACCGGTGGAGCCTAGAAAAGTAGGGTAGTGGTGGAGGACCCCCGAACAGGAAGCTGAGTACGATTAGGCCAAGTGCACGACGGACAAGGGGAAGGCTCTTGCTATCAAGACCGGCGGCCATCCTAGCGCTCCCCGTCGTCCGGGCTTACTCCGGATCGAAGAGGTAAGTTATGTTCAATTTGCATCCTGATTATTTATTTGGTCTTATGTTTTGCTAACATCATTCAATCTTTCAGCGTGTTTTGTAGAACAGGGTTGCCTTAGAGATTAGAAACGGTCGCGGGCAGTTAGGAGACAAGGGGAAGTGACCGTTGGGCCACCAAGACTATTTAACTTCATTCCAATCCACCTTTTTCCGATTCGAAAAAGGCACAAATGTGTCCTAGGTGTTTTTCAGATTATTGATTCGTGCATGTTGTCGTTTCTAATGCACATAACCAAACCCTACACATCATGTAATTCGCAACTACATTATGAAGTTTTTCAAATTTTATTTCTAAATATTTTATCTATTTTAAATTTCGTACTCTTTTTTGAAAGAAATCGGTTGGTGTATTATCACATCTACAAAAAATATATTGTCACATGAAATCGATTGATGATTCGTGCGTGCTATCATTTGTAATTCATATAACCAAACTCTCCACGCCATGAAATTCGCAAGTACATTCCAAAGTCCTATTGCCGCAATTGAAATCTCATCTTCAAACATTAACTCCTAAATTGTTCTCTACTCCATATTCGTTATGTTTTTGAAAATGATCAGTTGCGCGGACACTTAAAGATATTTAAAAAAAACTTAGTGAAATCCAGTAAAATTTGAATTCTCTAAAAATATAAATATAATTTTATTTCAATTTTCAGCTCCGGTCGCCAATTCAAATAGCAAATTAAGTCTCTAACGCCATTTGGAATGGCAACATCACTGATTGCATAGCCACAAGGATCTTGTCGCCATTCCAAATGGCAACAGAGTTGTTTCACCAATTGGAATGGCGACAAACCATATTTTTTAAAATTTATTAAATGATCATTTATTTGTGTATTTATATTTAAAATATATATTATTAAAAAATTCGCTCTTTTGGTGGGTTGGAGGAGTTACGGATGTACGGCTCCACCACCATAGTTCAAATTCAAATGTTTGTCTTTACACACACAAACGCCTCTATCTTTACACACACAAATACAGGAAGTCTGTGAGGCTACGGATTTAGGGCATTGGGTCTTGACGCCTTTTAGCATAGTCAAGATGCTGCCAGAGCTGTGTTCGGTTTGCGATGTGGAGACGCCATAGCTAGCCTCCCCCCTCCACCCAGCTACTTCGTTAGCCTGACCCAGGTGACCAAAATTGGACATCAAACCTCTAGGCAGTAGCAGAAGAACATGCAAATCGTACCTAATTACTATTGGTGATATGCCCTAGAGACAATCATATAGATAATTGTATCACGTCTATGTTTATGAGTTATTGAATAACTGCTATTATGTTCTTTGAATGAATCATCAGTTATAAAGATTAACGAGTATGTGACTTGTTGTTGAAACTCTTTTAACTTATGATAATGTCGTTCTAAATGTATCCCTGGTCAAATATCACTAGTTGGAACACTAGTGACTCTATCGACCAGCACATGTATTGATTGATGACCATGTTTCACTGGTCATGGATATAGGGATATCGAATAAATAATGTGAACACTTGTTAGAGAACATGGTGTTGGGTTCACCTACCTTGAGACACTGCTGATATTGTTACGATTTTATATGTCATCAGTTGATCTCAAGCAATGATGATGTATAATCCTTTGAGCTGAGATTAGTATGGTTTCCTACATATGTAATAATACACTTAGGGGTTGCCAAATGCTACTCGTAACTGGATAGTTATAAAAGTAGCTTTCAGATATGCTATGAAACATGCAGATAAATATGACTGGTTGAATATGGGATTTACCCCTCCTAACATAACAGAAGAGATATCTCTGAACCCCTCGATGTGGTCGGATAAAGAAAGTGCATGACCATGCCACTGGTGGTCGAAGAGTTCGACCATATGAAGTTATCAGACATTTGATCGAGAAAGTATTGAATAATCCATGAATGATATGATATCTCACCTAGAGTTCAACCGGATATCGTGAGGCCAATAGAGAATGCATGAGCAGGTCTTTCAGTTCAATCAGATATGCACTAGTTGTATGGAGATACAAGCTGATCGTAGACTGGTCGAACATGATCACTAAGTGGTTGAAACCTGGTCGTAAGGAGTTACGAACTAGTCGAGACCAAATATGATCTGGTCGTATAAAGATACAAGCTGATCGTAGACTGGTCGAATATGATTACTAAGTAATTGAAACCTGGTCGTAAGGAGTTACAAACTGGTCGAGGCCAAATATGATATGGTCGTATAGAGATACGAGCTGGTCGTTAGTGATAAGGACCTGGTTGTAAATCATATTACATTAAGGTTCGTCCGATATAATTCGTGTTTATTCGGGAATCACTATGTCTTGCTAGGAGCCGCTAACGATTTGTGATTGGAAAGGAGTTTTCAAGTCACAACTGATTACGTATGAACCTAACGGGTCGCACACTTAAAGGGTTTAAACAAACATGCTCGAATAGGATCCGTCATAAGCACTATATAAGGAGATGTTTGAGGCTATTGGGATATATGAGGTGATACGAGTTGACGTGAGTTGCTCTAAACCCTAGCCGGTATCTTCTTAAGAGAGACTTCCCGTGCGACTTGATGCTAGCACACCGACGTACAATGTTCCTTCTCCGAACATGTGGATACCGTGGAGGCGCTTCTACGGTTGATGTTGCGTTTGAGGACGATCCACGATCTTAGCGAGGAACTCAATTGGTTGCTAGAGGAGACGATCATCACCAAGGACGATCGACTAACCACTGCATCGACGTGCTCTTCGTTAGAACATCTTACTCCAACTCTTCTTCCGTTATACTACATGTCTGATGGTAACGATCTGTGACCACTTACTTATACAACTTCCTGATTTACATGATAAAATATTTAAATTATTAGTTAGCGTAATCTACCTGTATCCTTCAATTACACCCTTAATCCACCGTTGTGCGAGCCATGCCCATCGTCGCCGTCGTCGATTCGGTGTTGTGCATAGCTCCACAAACACACTATCGCTCACGTCTTCGCCGCCACCAGATCTAGCCCAGTTCAAGATTTGCCACCGTAGTTATCATTGATGTTGTCGCACGCAGCCATGCCATCAACATCGACCAAAGCTTGGCAAGCTTCGCCGCCGCGTCGTCCGCATCTTACCACCGTCGCCACGGTAGGATCCCACCGCCAAATCAAACTAGAATTTGTTTGTAGTGTCGTTTGCCCACGCTGGACTGCTAGATGGAGAACGGAGATTAGTATATGCCTAATGAAAGCGTACTCAACTTTCACATTTATCATTGACAAAATATTATTTTAAGATCTTCAACCAAACAACACAACATCAGTTGTGCTAAACCAAAAAAAAAAATCTAAATTTCAGGCTACCACAGTGTATCACTTTGTCCACAGACCCACTGCTGGGACGTCCAACCAAACAATCCATAGTCCCGGTCATCCATAATTCTAGGCTAGGCGTGAGCTGAGAGGGCATACTGTACCAGCGCACGTGTATGTCTACTTTATATTTAAAAAACTCTTAAAAGTATGTTAAACTAATCAACAAAACAATAAAATTGTAGTATGTCTCACTGAATAGGTAAGGTCGGCACAAAACTAAAATAAAATCGGAAGTACCAAACAAACCCATGAATTTTTACTGATAATAATTCCTTTCCCTTAAAACTCGCCAGGACGCTAGAGTTGATCAAACGGGTCATGTCTGCCAGGCCGACCGAGGCATAACACTACTGGCCCTATCCAGGCATAATTCCTTTTCTCCAAAACTCGCCACGACATTAGAGTTGGCCAAACGGGCTATGCCTGCCGGGCCGGCCCGAGGTATAACATTACTGGCACAGTTCAAGCACGGCACGATACATACTATTCACGGACCAGATCGGCACAGCACGATAGTTTGAGCCGTGCCTAGGCCGCCACCTTGGCACGACAAGGCATGATACATACTATTCACAAGCTGGGTCGGCGCAGCATGATAGTTTGGGCCGTGCCTGGGCCGCCACCCTGGCACGACACGGCATGACCCAGGCACGACATGATCTGTTAGGCACTACACTGTTTTAATATACATATATAATTTTATTTTTATTATTAATATTTATATGATTTTCTTTCCATTTTTAATACTTATATGGTTATATTTTGTAGTTTTTAAATGTTATATAGTTCATTTTACAAGTATATATAAAATTATTTTGGTTTTTTTAAAAATATTTTCTAGGATTGTTTTACATGTTTTTCAATTTTTCACATCTTATGAGCTAAATGACAAATATTTTAATAAGCGAGCTGCTTGAACATTAATGAAATTCTATTACATTTTTAGTATGTCTATCCTATTTTTTTACAATTTTTATATACATTTTTGAATTATACATTTTTTTATTTATTTTTTTTTTGTTCTAACGGGCCAAATAGGGAAGATTTTGCCCGATAGACTAAACAGACTCGTGTCAGTTTGGTCCGGCACGAAACTCTAACGGGCTATATCTAGACTATCTCTCAACACATAAGTTATTCCGGTATAGCTCATTTAATAGTCAGACTGAAACGGACCGTGCCCGATCGGCCCTCCCATTTCGCCAGCTCTGAGAGAGGCAGCTGGCGGGTTCCTCCAACAATAGTAGGCAAACTGACGTGGCCACCTCCGCTGTGTTGAGATCGGAAATTCCCTGCAGCTACTGAATCTGCCCGAACGAACCCCACCACCCCACCCCACCCCACCCCATCTCCCTCGCCCACCCCTCACAACCACCCTGCGAGGAGCCACCGAGATTCGATTGGCCGCCGACGACGCCGACGGCCACCATCATCACCGCGACCGCAAGCGCAGGTGCCGGCGGTGCGACCGGGACGGCGGCGGCGGCAGCATGGGCGTGAACTACTACAAGGTGCTGCAGGTGGAGCGGGGCGCCTCCGACGACGAGCTCAAGAAGGCGTACCGGAAGCTGGCCATGAAGTGGCACCCGGACAAGAACCCCAACAACAAGAAGGAGGCGGAGGCTAAGTTTAAGCAGATCTCCGAGGCCTACGAGGTTCGTGCAACTCGCGCCGCTCTCTCGCATTCCCGTCGCGCCTCTGATCTGTATCCATGCTCGTTGCCTGTCGCCAAGAACGGTTGTTGATGCGCTTACAGGGAATCCTTCCCGTTTTCTCTTACTGATAGAGTGACTACGTGCTCGTCAATGCCTAAACAATGTTCTTGTGATATTGTTTGTAAGGAGATCTATTTCCGTTTCATGCTGCTTTGGGTGCGGTAATGCTGTTTGATCTGAAAATTAACTAGCAAAATATTGAATTTTTGTGGTGTTTCTGGAATCGAACGAGAGCAATTTAGTTTGGGGACAATGGTTTTTATGTTTTTGCTGGTGTTGTTGTCGCATTCTTCCTTCTCATTTTGATCGAGAATACTTGGGCGGGGCAATGCTATCGGAAATTAGCCACTTACTATTCTTCTTGTCGGGGGCAATTCTATCGGAAATTAGCCACTTACTATTCTTCTTGATGTGTGGTTCCTAACTTTTGGAAAATGTCATGTTATAATAAACTTTTGGACAAATCTCTATGGGGTTACTAATGAGCTAATTCAGATGCTATTTTAGTAGTAACCCATTTTGCACTTGATTACTGATTGGACCGTGTGGTAAAATCAAGGTTCATGTATGTTTGCTCGCAGGTGCTAAGTGATCCCCAGAAGCGGGCAGTCTATGAGCAGTATGGAGAAGAGGGGCTCAAGGGGCAAGTACCACCTCCTGGAGCAGGTGGGCCCAGTGCATCTTCCTACTTTGGCGGGGATGGGTCGCAATGCCAGTTCAACCCTCGCAGCGCAGACGATATATTTGCCGAGTTCTTTGGGTTCTCGAGCCCATTCTCAGGCATGGGTGGAGGTGCCGAGAGGGGCATGAGGGGATCAAGGTTTGGGATGTTCAGTGATGATATATTTGGGTCCTTCCCTCAGTTCCCTGGCGAGGCGTCAATGCACGCTCCGCAACGGTCCCAGAAGGCTGCGCCAATTGAGAACCGACTGCCATGCAACCTTGCCGACTTGTACAAAGGTACCACCAAGAAGATGAAGATTTCACGGGAGATATTAGATGCTGGCGGGTAAGTGACTATTATCATGTGGATTTGAACTTAGTTGTAGTTCTTCCAGTATTGCATTGGTATAAGAATATGAAGCATATTTTAGTTCATGGACCTTATGTGTCTGACATGACACAGTTATGCACGTTTAGGAACCTGGCAAGCTAAAACCAAAGTTTTGGGGCCTAAGTGAGAAAAGCAAACAACTTTTAGGGCCTGTGGTGCAACTTACATAAAGATCTTGTTGGTCAAAGAAGTATTGGGAACACATAATTTGTCACCATGAACTTTATTGTTCTGACAACTGCTTTTCTTGAGCAAAATATGCATGCAGCATTTGTTTAGTGATGTGAAAGAGGCATATTACCATTTCATGCGAGGTCTATGAATTAACCAAAATAACATGACATGCCGAAAATTAAAGTTGTGAGTATACTAGTTGTCAAAATTGGAACTTGCACATGATTACGGTTGCTAGGTGTCAATTAAATAGCTAAGTCGCGATCTAGGTCTTACATTTGCCATCCTTACCTTTAAAACGCTGTATTGCTTCAGAATCAGATTAAGAAGATGTCAAAGTCTGCTTTCAAAATAGATGCTCCGGGCAGAAGGATAATGTGATATGATGTTACAGTTTGCTTATGTCTTTTGTTCGACAGTGTCACATCCTGGCATTATCGTTTTTTTGGTCTATCCAATAATTGCATAAAGAATTAATTACCTACCATATTTCTTTTGATATCATTACAGTGCTTCAGTCTTAATGTGTCTTTGGTTAGTATGTTGTGTGATTATTCATTCTGAAATTCTGTCCTCATTCGGAAACTGTAACATCTATCTTATTCATGCTCTTCTTGAAAATTTTCTAGGACAACTAATTCATATGAGTACTCTGCTAATCTGTTGTGTACATTTTGTCATTAGTATATGTTGGCAGATCTTCGGCCTTATGATGTTGAAGACATTATTGAAGTAAACAAATTTCACCGGTTTAAATGCATAGATGTCATTCCAAATTGTATTTTGGACAACGTACTGTTGATATTGCTTTGAATATTGAATGAAATAAATAAATAATTTACTGAGCATTGCAGTTAAACAGAAAGCAGCTCAGATATTGAACTCATGCAATTTTTTTCATATCAAATGTGTTTACGTTCTCCTACATTATTGTATCCCAACACATTTCTCATGTGTCATTTGTCACAATTTTCCACAATTTGATGTCTGAACACTACAGTTGTAATCATTGTATTAATGTTATCACAAATAATGTTTACAATACCTAGTCGCTAACCTAGGCATGATGCATACACCATACAGCAGTCATGGTCATGCTGATTACGGGGTGCATGTGGGCAACCATTTGGGTAAGTGGAAGAGAGAATGGATGCATACACCATACATAAGTCATATTAGGGAACTTTCATTTGGTGTGCCATACAAGATATTCATCTCTTGTTTTCCTTGCAAGAAATAGGATTACTAGTGGTGCTCAACTTATTTTGACAATGTAGTGGTGCTCAACTTGATTATGGATACTTGACTCAAAGACCTTGAAGGACAAGTTTTCGATTTTGGTTGTCGATGTGCTGTTTGATGAATAAAAATGAACTTGTTTTTTCATAAAAATGTACCCTCATTGTTTAGGATATCTTTATATTTGTATGCCCCTAGATAACATGCAACATCTTCAAAATGCATCTTGGGCATTTTCTATTCCTAGTCATGTCAAGGTTTGTCAAATGCACCATCAAAGTTTTATGTGCTTATGCCTTATGGATGACATTATCTGGCCATATCTGCAGAAGTTTGTGTTAGACAAATATCGTGTTCACACCGACTGTTCGGTTCGGGATCGTGTTCACACCGACTGTTCGTTTCGGTCTCGTGTTCACACCGACTGTTCGTTTCGGTCTCATGTTCACACCAACTGTTCGGTTCGGTCTCGTGTTCACACCGACTGTTCGGTTATATATATGTACCCTGCCTATTGGCCTCATCAAGTAATTCTAGTGCCATACGATTGCTTTCAGTTTGTATTAGTTATGTTGTCATTTTTGGGATAAGCATTTTGACACATTCATATACTTTTCTAGTTTGATCACATTGACTTTTTTTTGGAAAGTTGGAAAAAACTTATTTGGGCAAACCATGTAGCATAATATTTCTCATGTTATTTAAGCCCAAGAGCTGGTTATGGACCCAATTAAAAGCTCAGGTGCTACTTGATTGGCCTATGTATCATTCCATTGCATTCATTCTGAAAATTCTCTTGACATAGGTGAACACTAGTACTTTTTCATATAATTGTTTCACCACTCAAAGGGATCACTCCATTCATTCATTATGAAGACAACTCCTCATGACATGAGTTTGATTTTCACCAGCCTAGTCATGCATTGGCCTTGAGCAATCAGACATTAGGTGTCCCACACTGGTGGCTTATTATGTAGTGGCCCTGTCATGTTTTGTATGAACTATTATGACTTGAAGTTCTTATTTGGTCAACGTTTATCAATCATATATTTTTGTTGTTACTTTGATTTCTATCAGTTATATTTTTCTAACTGGTTGAACAAAATGGAAAATGGATTTCTGTGTCTTGATGCCTCTCTTACTTGACTGTATTGGTGGTATCTTGGGATTGCATTGAGTATTTTGGTTGCCTTTCACCATTTTCCATCTTGAGGATAATTTGATTCTCCCATATGGGAGGGAGAAACGTTAGGACTAAGATGCTTCAGACAATAAGTTCTATCTTTTTAAGGTTTTCCTTTTTTGCTACATGTCTTTCTTGAATTGTCTTGTATATTTGACATGCCATTTTTTATGTAGTTTGTGATTGACTGTTTGTTACTTTCATTTCATGCCTTACTAGCGTGTCTTCATTTTTTGGCAGGAGAAGCATGGTTGTTGAGGAGATCCTAACTATTGACATAAAACCTGGATGGAAGAAAGGGACAAAAATCACTTTTCCTGAAAAGGGTAATGAGGCCCCGCATGTAATTCCTGCAGATATCGTATTCGTAATTGATGAGAAGCCACATGATCAGTTCACAAGAGAGGGAAATGATCTGGTCATGACTCAGAAGATTTCCTTGGCCGAAGCCTTGACTGGATGTACTGTTCATATAACAACGTTAGATGGCCGGAACCTGACAATACCAATAAACAGTGTCGTCTACCCTGGCTACGAGGAGATTGTTCCCCGAGAGGGCATGCCAATTCCGAAGGACCCGTCCAAGAAGGGAAATCTTAGGATCAAATTCAACATTAAGTTCCCCTCGAGGCTGACCACGGAGCAGAAGGCGGAAATCAAGAGGCTACTGGGATCTTGAGGAACAGAGTAGATCACCAGGCTAGCTGGTTGTTTCTTGGGGTGCATTGGGTACATTCAGATGTTAAGCTGTGAATACCATTCAAAAGACTCTGTTTTGTTAAGCCGTGCGGGTTTTAGTCATTTCACATAACTCATGTTTTAGCTTGAAATGCTGATTTTTGGCAGAGTAATTTCATCAAAAATAGCCTGCTGTGGTGATGTGTGCCTCGCAAATACACCCATATGCTTTGTTATTGGTTGATTTTTTTAGATATGTATATTGCTTGAGACCTTCTTTGCATACTGATCTACTCTATGTATGTTATATTGGCTTTTGGTCTATTGGAATAGACAAGAGTTCATTTCAACATGGTATGAGAGTCATGAGAAACCTAACCCTAGTCTAAGACCCTACGTGACCGGTTACTGTCGCCCAAGCCCTTCTTTGCTTTTGCATGAATATTAATTGTATATTGTTCCTTACAATTTGCTGAGCAGTTTATGTACTCACGGTTTTAAACATTGTTGCTTAGTTGAAGAAGGTCAAGCTACTCAAGAGCTTATTGACGAAGAGTACTTTGAATACTTTGCGAACTAGGATGTGTTTCCCCACTCGATTGTATGTGGATATGTCGAATAACCACCAAAAGTTATCTTTTTTCGCTACAAGAGTTTCATTTGTTTCTTAAGCTATGTGTGGCAAGTTAAGTAAGTGTTGATCATAAGGTCCAATTATTACTATTTACTATTTGCTATCTTTTTAGTTAAATTGTTGAATTGATGATATTTTATCGATGTATGCTGTGTGAGCTAGCTACTGATCAAAGGACTAGTTCAGAATACACAGAGAGTTTCGGATGTATTAATCTAGATCCCGACAGTGCACATACCACTATGCGCACAAAGCCAATGAAACACTAAATCTAAGAAATAGTTAATGTGAAGTAATCATACACACCTTTATTAAATGACATAACACAATCACTTAATATTTTTCAAAGTATTTAAGTAGGAGCAGTGAGTGGAAAAATTAAAACAACTGTAATCTAGATTTCATCAATGGACAAATATATTGTAACGGTTACTCCAGATGCTATAGACAAATATAGCATAAAAGAAGAGAGGGTATCAACGTTGTTCTATAACAGCGGCTAACGATTCTACATGTTACTAGCCAGCAAGAACTATACATGTTACTTTACATATTACTTACTGATAAGTGGTATAACTCAACATTGCTACATAACAACTCTCTTTTACTATATGGCAAGTATCAACGATCTATAAAGGCAACTAACAATAGTAGTTCTAGAATAATTGCTAGCAACTCTACATGTTCCTTGATAACAATAATAACAAGAACCGCGGCACCTCCAGGCACGGCAAAAACTGGGAGACAGCAGGGTGCACGACGACACGGCTGTCGCCTCGCCTCGCCTCGTCGTGTGCCTGGGAGAAAGGGGATGAGCCAGGCAAGAAGCGCACCTCTGGGAGCTCCGCCCGTGAAATCTGGAACGTCCACCCGAAACCTTCGATCGCACGAGGCTGCACCAACACGCGAAACGTCCGCTAGAAATGTAACTAGGGCCGACAACACAAGGACATGGGCTTGACACTCGAGAAGACGCGATCCAACAGCGGTCAACACCTGAAACGGGACAGGGCACGATCGGACGGTGGGCGAACCGAACGGGTGGATGCCGCTGGCACGGACACGATCCAACGGTGGACGAAGGCCGAGTCGTGCGGAGCTCTGGGGGCCAGCGATTCTGTTTGGGATGGCTTCCGCTTCTGGTTCTTGATCGAAAAAGCAAAAGCCACGTTTTCCGCAGCCGTTTTCATTCTCAACGTGTGGAAACCGAAAGCAAGTCTTCGCGGGCGACTTTTGCGCTTCCCACCACCACCAACAGTATTTACCCTAGAATTCACAATTATTTACCCCTAAAATTCATAATTATTTACCACCCCCCCCCTCGGCTGAACTCTAACCCTAATCCCCTCTCCCTGCGGTCCCAACCTAGCGCACAGAGAGAGAAAGGTGCGAGGTCTAAATCTCTCACACATACAATTTCCCTTTCTATTTTCTTACGATGAGATCCACATATATTTCAGTTCTTTTGTTTCTTCACATACAATTCAACTTTCCTCGGAGATCTTTTCTTTTATTTCGGTTCAAAGACATTATCGTTCCGGCTAATACTAACCGAATTGAATATCTTTCCAAACTCCACGCCAATTTCCTAAGAGTCCGAATTGATCTCCTTGTTGGAAACGTGTGTAACATGAACTTCTGTTGGGATAATAGTAGGGATAGTAGCTGTGGCGTCATCAATTTGGTTTCGTCTTGATCATCTAGAAGGCCAACTGGTTTTTGAAATTTCTTAAGAAAACCCAAATTATCGATATTTTCTCACATGATATCTTCGAGTTGAGTACGGCCTGTGAGCGGATTTGTTTGGCTGAACCATAACTGTTAGGTTGTATCTTTCATTCTATTTTTCTGAGCTGGGTTCGACCTAAAGTCCGAACAAGTCAGGAGTCACAGCCAATAGCCCTATTTATCCAGGGGTGCACTTCATGTACTAGTGAGACCACGATTATTATTTTCAGATTAAATCTATTGTAACCTTGTGTTCGTTCTCGAGAAGGACTTGCGTATTCTTATCTTCCACTGATCTTGCAATTTCTCTGGTATTGCTTGGATTGATCTGTTGTGGTCGTCCAATTCATGCGTTGCATCCGTGATAGTTGTGTGGATTGCTTCTCCGTGAGAGTTGTGGTACAATTACTACTTTTATCAAAGGCGGAACTGGGTCTCAGACCGCCGGAGCAATGGTCCGAGGCCCAGCTCAAAACTACTTCTTACTGGATCGTGAAATCGGCAATGGCTACTCTCATGTTATCCTCGTTCATTATTGAAAGATCTAGACCCGCCATTATGAGTTAATGGAGGCCATTTGGATATAGAGGTGAAACACAACGAGGTATGCAATTGACATCTCAATTTATATTATGTTGCATTTCTCGGAAAATTTAGGGGAGTTTTATCCTATACTTTGTGGTTTCATTAGTATTGATCCATGTTCCATTCTCCACATATATTTGGGATCTTTACGTTGAAACAAAACCTTCTCATGTTAGAGTATATATAACTTGTGTAGTTTATATATACTCAATTGGATCGTGAAATCATAATGTGAACTGCTCATGCATTCAACCCTTGTAGCATGTGACTTAAGTTTGCAAATGCGTTTTGCAAATGGTGTAAGTCCATGTACCTTTTTCCTTGTGGTATGATTCCAAAAGTTGACAAATGTGTTTTGCAACTTGTTGGGAATCTTGCTTGTGACCTTTGTTGGCATGGCTTGTCAATTAGCAAATGTGTTTTGCAATTGAAGTTGTTGAAAAAGCCATTTCGACTTTCATCAGAACATCGGAAGTTCCGGCGGTTTAACGGCGGAAGTTCCGCACTTTGACCGTCCGATTTTCCGCGCTTGATTTTTCCGAGAGCGGTGGTTTAGGACTTAGCCGATTTTCCAAGTGCGGAAGTTCCGGAGTGTTTTGAGCGGAACTTCCGATTTATCGGATGCTCCGAAATCCGGCGGTTGGTTTTTTCCAGAGAAGCACCATTTTGGGGACTTAGCCAAAATTCGAGGTGCGGTAGTTCCGCTATGTGTTGAGCGGAACTTCCGAAGAATCGGAACTTCCGATATTTAGTTGGCGGTAGTTCCGGACTAAAAATCAAACGGCTAGTTTCTCGTCGACATAGCCGTTGCGGTGCCTTTTCTCTCTCTGCGGTAGTTCCGCCTTTGTGCGGCGGAACTTCCGATTGTCCTGATTTTCAGGATTTGTCTCCCAACGGCTAGTTTTTGTGTGTGGGCTATATATAGCCACCTTGGCGGTTGTGGGAGCTTCTTGAAGTTGCTTAGAACTATTGTGAACTCTTTGTGAGCCTCTTGAGCTAAGAGCAAACCTCTATTCTCTTTGTGCATGTGTTGCACTTGGTGAGATTAGAGAGTAAACCCTAAGTGCATGTGTTGCCTTAGGTAGTGGATTATGTATCCACGTGAGCGTTGACACTTGATTAGTTCAAGTGAAAGTTAGGATTTGTTACTCTTGGTGTTTGCCGACACCTAGACGGGCGTGGAGGCGTCGTGCTCGGTGACCTTCTCAAGAAGCTTGTGAGAAGGCCCGACGGTTGTGAGTGGTTTGGTGCTCGCCATCTCCGGAGTGGAGGAAGAGCAACCATAGTTGAGCGAGGTGTTGGTTGGTTTGGAACCGGTCCTAGTGTTGGACTTACCTCGGAGGTGTGTGCTCATTTGAGGAGCCGGTCCAACGCGGGTTGGGCTTACCTCAACGTGGATTAGGGAGACCGCAAGTCTCCGAACACCACGGTAAAACATCATCGTGTCATCTTGTTTTTACTTGTGCTTTACTTTGAGCAATTTACATTCTTGCTTTAATTGCTTATATATCATTGTATGATTGCTCTCTTGTATTGTCGGTGCACTTAGTTGAGCCTAGTTGATTTAGGTTTTAATTGTGCAAAACCAATTCGCTATTAGCTTCGCATTTATATATTGGTTTAGCCCGATAAAGTTTTTAAACCGCCTATTCACCCCCCTCTAGTCGGCCACCTCGATCTTACAAGTGGTATCAGAGCTTGGTCTCTCATTTATTAGACTTAACCGTCTAGAGAGTAAAGGATGGCAACTAGAGATTTAGTGCACCTAGGTAAAAGATCATCTTACTCCAACAATTGAGGAAGACATCTGTCAAGCAATTAACGGTTTATTTAGTGCTTTGAGTGTAGAGATGTTTGATGAAGTGTGCAATCTTGAGAGCGCTCATGCTATGTGGACACATGTTCAAGATAAATATGAAAAGTCCACACCTACTAGTGATGATTGCACACAGGAGTGGACATCGGAAGAAGAATGTTCATCTTCTAGCTCCGATAATGATGAGTCCACAACTCCCTCCACATCAACTCATTGCTTCATGGCTAAAGGTAATGATGAGGTAAACGAAAATGAAGAACCCACCTATGATGAGTTGACGGAAATGTTAGAAGACTTAAATGAATATCTTGGCAAGGAGAAGTCAAAATTCAAAGTCTTGAAGAAAGAATTTCTTTCTCTCAAGAATTCTTATGAAGAGCTAAAAGAAGCTCATGAGACTCTCCTTCTCAAGGATCTTAATAAGTCCAAGGTGGATATAGGCATTACATGCAAGTTATTAGATGATATGCCATGCATAGTTCCTACATCTTGCATTTCATCTAAGGCTAATGTATCCACCTCATGTGAGGATTTAATTGATATGCCTTGTTGCTCCAAAATAGATGCTACTATTTCCTCCATATCTTGCAATACTAACATTGTAGAGGAAAACAATGAGCTCAAGGCCCAAGTCAACAAATTGAAGAATGACTTGGAAAGAGGCCTAAAAGGAAGGCCACTCTTGACGATATATTGAGCAAGCAAAGACGCTTGCAAGATAAGAGTGGAATTGGCTTCACTCCTCGCAAGGCACACGAAGAATATCAAGTGCCATGGATGCAAAGGAAAGGGCCACTTCGTCTCGGTGTGTCCTAACAAGGTGAATGACAAGCAATTGTCATCAAAGAAGAGGCAAACCGGCAAGGAGCAAGTATGGTTATGTGCTCAAGGTGAAGTATCTAGCCCCTTTATACCTTGTGTAGGTTGCATTTCATGAAAATCTTATTAAAAGGAGTGTTCTTGCTCTATGTTCATAATGTTCATTATTAATATCTTGAGCAAGTTGGAAGTGGCACATTAAGGGGGAGTGCTAAATCATAGTCATGTATTTCACATCCCTAAGTGTGCCCAAATTGATTAAGTGCTAGTATTGTTTTTCAAAAAAAAAAGAGCCTTTTAGCCAAAAGTCAAAAATTTCATAATTATTAGTAATTCTTTGAAAAACTAGTTGCAAAAGGTATACAAATGCTTTTCAAAGATTTACCAAAGGTTTTGGCTTTAGAAAAACCTATTTTAAGTGAAAATAAGTTTATGTCCAAAATCTTACATTATGGTATCTTGTTTTTGACATAAACTAGATTTTCGTGTAAAATCTATTCTAAAAGGAATTTGAAAATCTTGACAAAAGAAAAATCCTAGAGTTGGTTATTCTAAACATTTTTGGTATTCAAAGAATTTCCAAAAGACCAACCTAGAAAAGGTTATTTGATTTTGAAATTCGTCCAAAATCCGACTTTGACCTAAGTGGTCACTTTCTAGCACTTAAGTGAGTTTTTCCATATGAACCAAAACTATTCTTATGAAAAGGTTCAAAATGGCATTTATGACTCATACATAAAATTGGATGCTTTAAAATCAACAAAATGTTCTCTTTGAGTTGTTTTGATTAATTTCATGAAAATGAGGATTCATTTGCAAAATCAAAACTAAATTCATAAAAATTATTTTCTTGGATAGACATTAGTCTTTTTAATGTACAATGATCCTGAATGATATTTATTTGAGTGCAAAACTAGGGATCATTTGCATAAAAATCAAATTCAAGATCTTTCTGAAGTGTCGGGATAATCGGAACTTCCAAGCATTCTATGCGGAACTTCCGCTTTTCCTAACGTCCATTGTTGATTTTGGAGCTTCCGTTTCAGCTCTCTTCCGGCGTCAGAAAATCGGAGCTTCCAGGTACTCAGTGCGGAACTTCAGAGTCTGAACTTCCGCTTTGAAATGCGGAACTTCCGATTTCCGTGTGTGAGAGCATTTAATTCTGCGGTTCCTCCGCTTCCTTAACCCTCCACCGCAGATCTCTTCTGTCCCGAGCTACTCCCCTCTTCTCCAAATACTCCACCGAAACTCTTTGATCCCTCTTCGGTTTTTCTTCAAATCTCAACCGATCAATCACTTCCTGTGGTTCAATCATCCATTCTCTCAAGGTATCTCCAATTTCTTTTGGATTTTCACCTCTTATGAACCCTAGGTTAAGATTTTGGGGAAAATGAAATGTGGATGAAATCATGGTAGATTCTTGGGCAAATTAGTTGATTCAAGATTGTATGATGTTTATGCATCGATACCATGGACTCAATCCATCAAAATGCTGAAAAATCAAAATTTATCTTTGCCCTAGAGTCGGCCAGAAAATCGAACTTCCATTTAAGAGCGCGGAACTTCCGCTAGCGGTAGTTCCGGCGTTAAACTTCATGAGCTTCCGATGTCTCCCGAGAACTCGAGAATTTCATCTTCTTTGATTCAATCTTTGACACTTCATCCATTGTTGTTCTTGAAGATGCCGAGGATGAAGATGGCGTCCGGCACTATTGGAGATGTCAAGCATCCTCTTCAAGAAATGAGGAAGAATCGAAAATTCGTAAGAAAGTGCATCGGGAGAAGAATCAATATGAATCGATGAGGAGTTAGGTGAACCGGAAGAAATGGAAATTGATCTTAAAGGACTCACACAGATGACTACACTATTCTTAGGATAAAGATCAATACTCACTTCGAGAAAAAAGTGATGACCCTCGTTTCCATACCAAATTTCAAAGGCAAGTCTATGATCTCTTTTATGGACCATCCAAACCATTTCTCGATCACAAGTACATCAATTGGTCCTATCTCAACGGACTTGACAGATATGAGGGTACTTACAGGCTCTTCAATGGCGGGATTCACAACTTTGTGGCAATAAAATGCAATTATTGTGATGAGATCATCCGTCGGTTCTATGCCACAAGATGCATTCCTCTAGATTTTCTCACCACTGGATGACAGAGGCGTGAGGTATTCTTGCACGGCGTGCTTTTGAACATGCATTGAATATCCAGTCAAGCGAATATGAGAAAATTTATGATGGAACAGTTCTCCCTATTTCAGCCTGGACTGAATTTTATGACACCACACAGAGATTTGTCCCTGGTAAGATCACAGGACTTCTCCTATTCCCAACTTGGTAAATAGGATCATCAATCATACCATGTTACCTAAGAGTGGGAATTATGATGCCATTAGAGGACATGTTTGGAATATATTGGAATGCATCATGCATGGTAGAAAGTTTGATGTTGTGGATGTCATCATAAGGAGATAGCAGAACAAAGAATGATCGAGTCAAGAGAATAAACTTTGCACCTTACATTATGGCTTTGATCGTTAAACAAACTGGATATAATGGAGCTTTACCTTCAGCACATAAAGCCTATAAACCAAGAGAAGGTCCTCCTATTCCTGCCAATCTTAGGCGTGCTCAGCAGTACACAGGCGCACTGCCGCTCTCCGCCGCCTTCCGCTGCTCCTCCACAAGGTATAGCCACTATGGATCAGATTTATGCCACCTTGTTGGAGATGAGAGCATCCCAGGATACCTTCCAGGCAGCGACCACCTCTAGACTGGATGCGTTTGAGGCAGCTACCACTTCGGACTGACGCCTACTCGCCCAATTTGACGCGCTTTCACCAGATTCGCCGAACAGTTTCCTCCACTGCTCAAGATGGACGGCGCCGCTTCGCCTCCTCCCGGTGGTCATCCTGTTGCTCCTCCTGCTGCTCCTCCAATGATCATCCTCAAGACCCTCCTGCCGAAAGCAAGAGTCGCTTGTTTATTTAGGTCATTAGACCTTGTATGCAAAATTGTAATATCTTATGACTACTTGGTTGTATGACTTTCATTTTGGCTATGCTATCTTATGCTACTCTGTGAGAACATGTTTTTATGTCATGATTTTTATTTTGCATGAGATGTGGATGAGATGTGATTATGAATGAAAATGTTTGTGGTTGATTATATCTTTTATCTCTGTCATGGATGTCCCTCCTTACAAGAGAAATTCTGCCAAATTTGAAAGTATTTGACTTGAATTGAAAAAGTTTTGACTTTTCTCTCTTTGCTCAAAAGCTGAAATTTCAGATTTGTGCATGGTTTTGAGCAGATTTGTGAATTTTGTATCTTTAAATGGGTTCACAATTAGAGGAAGCTATAATAATGAAAGATGATCCTCTATAGTGGTTCTATGTTAAAAATTTTTCTCAAATTTATTGGAACCATTTTACCCATTTTCTCACTGTCTTTTGAGGCTCTAATGAATTGTCAAAATGAAAATCCTGAATTTTTCAATTTTATGAAATTTTGTGATTTTCATATCTTTAAATTGATTGACATTTGGTTAAGCCTCCCAAAATGAAAATTGTGTGTATATGCCAGCACTAGCTCCATGATTAATTTCATATTTTTCTGAGCTTGCTTCCACATATTTTCAGTATTGGCCATCTTTGATCTTCTCGTTTTGGAATTTGAAAATGTTCTTGAGAAGACTTCAAAGAAGGAGATTATTTGAATGTACTTCAAATATCATTTCAAGTCGTATCATTTCAAGTGGTTCTCAATATTCTGATTTAAAAGGGGAAAATGTTATGATCAATAGGTTTATAACCTATCTTTGTTTCTCCTCTCATATCTTGGGAACAAAATCTCCTTTGGTCATATAAGTTCAATTCATAATTTTTGTGACCAACCTCGATATTTGCAAGTGGTATCGATTTGCAAACCTCCCTTTGTGTCCTTTTTAGTGATTAATGCCAAAAGGGGGAGAATGTTTATTTTATCAATATTCTTCATTTGGATGATTGATTTGTTTAGACATGCCAAAAGAGGGAAAACATATGCATTAGATGTGTAAGGGGGAGAATGTTTTTCATATGTATTTTGTTTATTACTTTATGTTTCACCTCGTATGATGCATAGACATAGTTCATTAGTTTAAATTCTTTTCTTATGTCTATAAATATCCAAATGCTGTTATTGATAATGGATTTGTCATCAATCACCAAAAAGGGGGAGATTGAAAGATCTAGACCCGCCATTATGAGTTAATGGATTGTTTTGGTGATTAATGACAAATCCAAATATGAGACTAACTCTTTTATCAAGTATTATCTTTGTGTAGTCTCATTTGGATATAGAGGTGAAACACAACGAGGTATGCAATTGACATCTCAATTTATATTATGTTGCATTTCTCGGATCCAAAATATAGGATTGAACTCAACCATAAGTCAAGTTTGAATATGTGCATATGACCTTATTATACACTTGTGTATGCACACATTTAGGGGGAGTTTTATCCTATACTTTGTGGTTTCATTAGTATTGATCCATGTTCCATTCTCCACATATATTTGGGATCTTTACGTTGAAACAAAACCTTATGAGTATATGGAACTTGTGTAGTTCTTGTATACTCATGTTAGAGTATATATAACTTGTGTAGTTTATATATACTCAATTGTTCTCTCATTTATCTTCATTAAATTTATGAGAAATTAAGTGGTTATCATCAATTACCAAAGAGGGAAAGATTGAGGTATCTTGTCCCACCATTATGAGTTAATGGTATGGTGTGGTAATTAGTGATGATCACATTGTGGAACTAACATTTTCCATGAGTTGGATATATAGGTTATGTTCCAGGATGATGAAGACTTGGGATGATCATGAGTTGATCATCAAGTCAAGAGCTTGGTGTAAATGATGCATCATGAGTTGATGCTTATCAAGAAGAGATGATCATGAGTTGATCATCAAGACAAGAGAAGACCCATCATGTGTTGATGGAGGTCAAGTGAAGGATTGCATCATGTGTTGGTGCATGTGAGGACTCGGGATGGAAAAACCATCATGTGTTGATGATGTTCAAGACAAGATCCCGAAGTGAAGAAATCATCATGAGTTGATGATTGTCAAAGTCAAGGACCCGGACTTGAAGTGTTGATGTGCGTCATCAATCTTCAAGAAGATGCAAGGCAAAGGTATGACTAGCTAGGGCTAAGGATGTGTTCCTAGTCTTTTACCGGTCTCGGTGTTTGGTTGAAAGACCGGATTGCTAGTATAGGTTTGCCGTACTATTAAGAGGGATCTTGACTAGTAGTTTGAGTTAGTCATGTGTTGATAGCTCATTATATTTGCTCTAGCTCATCTATGCATGGAGCTATTATTTGCGAATGTGTTTTGCAAATAGCCGATGCTCATGCATTCAACCCTTGTAGCATGTGACTTAAGTTTGCAAATGCGTTTTGCAAATGGTGTAAGTCCATGTACCTTTTTCCTTGTGGTATGATTCCAAAAGTTGACAAATGTGTTTTGCAACTTGTTGGGAATCTTGCTTGTGACCTTTGTTGGCATGGCTTGTCAATTAGCAAATGTGTTTTGCAATTGAAGTTGTTGAAAAAGCCATTTCGACACGTCGGGAACATCGGAAGTTCGCGGTTTAACGGCGGAAGTTCCGCACCTTGACCGTCCGATTTTCCGCGCTTGATTTTTCCAGAGCGGTGGTTTAGGACTTAGCCGATTTTCCAAGTGCGGAAGTTCGGAGTGTTTTGAGCGGAACTTCCGATTTATCGGATGCTCAAATCCGCGGTTGGTTTTTTCAGAGAAGCACCATTTTGGGGACTTAGCCAAAATTCGAGGTGCGGTAGTTCCGCTATGTGTTGAGCGGAACTTCCGAAGAATCGGAACTTCCGATATTTAGTTGGCGGTAGTTCCGGACTAAAAATCAAACGGCTAGTTTCTCGTCTGACATAGCCGCTGCGGTGCCTTTTCTCTCTCTGCGGTAGTTCCGGCCTTTGTACGGCGGAACTTCCGATTGTCCTGATTTTTCAGGGATTTGTCTCCCAACGGCTAGTTTTTGTGTGTGGGCTATATATAGCCACCTTGGCCGGTTGTGGGAGCTTCTTTGGTTGCTTAGAACTATTGTGAACTCTTTGTGAGCCTCTTGAGCTAAGAGCAAACCTCTATTCTCTTTTGTGCATGTGTTGCACTTGGTGAGATTAGAGAGTAAACCCTAAGTGCATGTGTTGCCTTAGGTAGTGGATTATGTATCCACGTGGCGTTGACACTTGATTAGTTCAAGTGAAAGTTAGGATTTGTTACTCTTGGTGTTTGCCGACACCTAGACGGCGTGGAGGCGTCGTGCTCGGTGACCTTCTCAAGAAGCTTGTGAGAAGGCCCGACGGTTGTGAGTGGTTTGGTGCTCGCCATCAGTGGAGGAAGAGCAACCATAGTTGAGCGAGGTGTTGGTTGGTTTGGAACCGGTCCTAGTGTTGGACTTACTCGGAGGTGTGTGCTCATTTGAGGCGGGTTGGGCTTACCTCCGTGGATTAGTCTCGAACACCAGGGTAAAACATCATCGTGTCATCTTGTTTTTACTTGTGCTTTACTTTGAGCAATTTACATTCTTGCTTTAATTGCTTATATATCATTGTATGATTGCTCTCTTGTATTGTCGGTGCACTTAGTTGAGCCTAGTTGATTTAGGTTTTAATTGTGGATAAATAGCGCGCATTTATAACTAGGAGGCAACAACGGTGGAGGTTCAAATGGCATGCATCGTAAAATTAGGCCAATATGGAATGCATTGAAGAAAAACGATGTGCGAGCATGGTAGGGCCATAACTAGGAGGCAACAACTCAACGATGACATTGAAGAAAAGTAGCAATCACCATTTATTAAAAATAAATAAATCTTTACTACGAGAAACGAAAAAGTGTAATATATTACCAAGCATAAGTAAAACTAAATAATAAAAACATTACTATTCACCAAAAAAATATTTCATTTTGTACTTATTTTGAATTTATATAGTGTTTTTATTTGAACATTTCCATATTTATGCTCTCAAAATATTTCAATATTTGCATCTTTGTTTCGTTTATTTTTTGAGGTTTCAATTCCCCATAACATGCAATGATGCAAACACCAAACACCTAGCCGGCGGCGACGTTCGGTCGAAGACAGCGACGGTGCTCCGGTACATTTCCGGGGAAGGGAGTGGGCGCACGAGGGAGAACACGATGATGTGATGCCAAGGGTGAAGACGTGTCGCCAGAGCGTCGTCGACGGCATCAGAATCGGCGATGGAAGGAGTTTCGGCCGACAAACATCAAATGTTGATTCCGATGGCTAGAGAAGAGAGGCGCTAATGATTGCGGTGGTGGGATGAGTAAGGAATAGTGGAGTCGAGGCTCCTATTTTTTAGGTCAAGGGCGGCACGGAGGGCGTGCGGCGCAAGAAGGCCAAGCCAGAGCGGCGGCTGAATTAGGGGGGTTGGCGGCGAGAAAAGGAAAGGGAATCACCGAAACAGATGCGGCGGAGACACGAGGAGTTAAGGCGGCGCAATCACGGCAAATCCGGGCGGATTAGCCTGGTTATGGAAGGTTTCCATGCGCAGCAATGGTGGTAGCGCACGGAGTCGAGAGGAAGAGGAAAGGAAAGAAGGAGACACTGGTGTGTGGGTCCCGGGTGGGAGAGAGAGGGGAAAGGAAAGAGGGAGTGAGGCGTTGACAGCATGGGCCCACGCATTAGTGATAGGCGGGAGAGAGAGAGGCGCGGGTGGGCTGCGCAGGTGAGTGGGTTGTGAGAGTGGGTCAGACACGTGAGGAAAAAGGTTGGGCTGAGAGAGATTCGGCCCGAAGGTGATTTTTGGATTTTTAAGGGTTTAACTATTTCAAAAAATGAGTTAATTCAATTAGGCTTTTAGCAAATAGTAAAAATAAAGTCCAAACATTATGGAAAAGTTCACACAAATTCCCTGAGCTATTTTGGACTTAAATAAATATTTTTAACACAAAACTAGTATTTAGATTTGCAAATAATTAAAATAAATAGGGACGGTACAGCTAGGCTTTTTTCCTAACTATTTGTCATGTGATGATGTTGATACCTACTTCTATTAGTTGCTTTCTTGTTCTATGTTTTGTCTTATTAGCGCATATTTATGATATCGATATATTTGAGTTGATGATCATGTTACTTTTCATAGTCCCAAATATATAATATATATGTTGTTATTGATTCAATTATTGTTTTAGGAATTATAATAATCACAAAAGTACGCATATACATAACAATCCAAAAACCTTATAGGCACTTTGTTAATGGCGTTCAATTATTTATAAAGTGTTTTTATTTGAATATTTCTATATTTATGCTCTCAAATATTTCAGTATTTGTATCTTTGTTTCATTTATTTTTTGGGGTTTCAATTCGCCGTAACATGCAATGAAAAAAATCACACGCCTATAAATTCCGCGTGTTCGAATCGCGTGGCGTCCCTGAGACGCCACCATTCCCCACCCTTCCGAATCGAAGTCGGAGTCCTGATTTCCTGATTTAAGGCGACGCGAGATCAAGATTTAAGGCACCCCTCTGGAAATTACTCAGCCATCCGCTCCCAATTCTCTCTGCCCCAGCTTCTCTCTTTCTTTCGCGCTCGCTTTGCCCTAGATTCCGCCGCGCCATGGCTGCCGAGGCGATGTCGATCGGGCGCTGGAGGGAGCTTTTCGGCTCCCAGGTCTTTGACGCACTCGAGGCCGCCATCACCATCGCGTCGCTGGACGACCCCGCGGAGCTCAGGCAGAGGCGCGACCGCATCATGGAGCTGCTCTTCACGCCGCCTGCAGCTTCGCCCACGGGGATCACCAAGAACGTGACGGCCGCGCCGGTCCGCGCCGGGGACGACGTGCGCGTCGCGAAGATCCACGGCGTCGTCGGCAAGGAGGATGTCCGCCAGCCCGCGCCGACCACAAAGGCTCTGGTTCGCCCTCAGACCTCCGCCGCGGCGTCTTCATCGTCGACCACTGCGGCCGTGGCAACGGCGCTGTCGGGGCCAGGCCTGGAGGCGAAGCTGGCGGCGACCAAGCGGAAGCTGCGAGAGGGATACGAGGAGGCCGCCGATGGGAAGAGGCAGCGGCAGATCCAGGTGATCGTGGCGCCAGAGATGGCGAACCAGAGGAGGAAACCCGTCGTCGCGCGCGTGAGCCGCAGGGTGTGCGCGGCGTCCTTGGGCGCGGGGAGGCGCACGATGCTGACGCCGTCGTCTCTCGGGTTGTGTAGCTAGGATCTGGAGAGTTCCGACCTGACAGGAGTTTTGCCTCTAGCTGTAGTCCATCTCTCCAAACGATTCAGTTCCCGAAGCGGTCGAATCGACGGCTCGCCGCGACGCCGCCTCGTCCGCCTCGTCTTGTCGGGCCATTTTCAGAGTATAAAAGGGGACGATACCAAATTCTTGCCCGTTCTTCGACGCTGTGTTCTACGAGCGATTCGCGCGTTTGAATTCCCATCTGTCCGAATCCTTGCTTGTCCTTCTCCTTTCGCTGTTGTTAACTTTCCGTATTGTTAACTTTCCGACGTCTGAACACTTTTAGTCCTATAGATCATTATAATTTCAAATATAGCTTTCTAACACAAAAATTTCAATTCTAACCCCCCGAGCCGACCTGTTGCGCTCGTGGGACGGAGCAGAGAGCTTCTTCTTGTGTAGGACGACAATGACAAGAATCTTCGCCGTGGGAATAGCAAAGACAACCGATTGTTGTTTGTGATAGGACAATGACAGAGCAAGGTCTGCGCCGTGGGGGATAAAGCACCTTGCTACTACTGTCCCACGCAGCAACAATTTTTTTAAAAAATTATTTAATAATATTTTTGAAGAATTTTTAAATATAGCAAATTAGCTCAAAAAAATTATAAAACTTTTGTGGAGCCTTCCCAAGACAAGTGTAATTATTTGTGTATTTTTTAAAAATTATCCATTTTGATTTTTTCGAAAATTCATTTAAATATATTGTATGTAGGAATTTTTTAATATAGAAAATGAGGTTCAAACATTATGAATTTTTTTCCCAGGCTCTTTACACAGTGGAACTTGATTGTGTAATTTTTTCAGAATTTTATATGCTCTAAAATTATCTCGACAAATTAAGGGTTCAGGTCTCGAAAATTAGGACGTAAGGTTTTCAAAATTAGGGTTTCATGATTTCATGTGATGAAATATGGAAGTTTAATACCACATGACTACTCTAGGAAAGAGACACTCCCTCCTCCACACATCTGTCGTCCTGTCGCTGCTCTCCTCTCTTACCCGCATATGATCCATATTGCCCGCAGTATGTGGGTAAAGGGGGACAGCAGCGACGGGACGACAGATGTGCGGAGGAGGGAATGTCTCTTATCTAGAGTTGTCATGTGGTACTAAACTTCTCACATTTCAAGTCACATGAAATCATGAAACCCTAATTTCAAAAACCTTAATTTTTGAGACCTAAACCCTTAATTTGTCGAGATAATTTCAGAGCATATAAAATTCTGTAAAAATTACACAATCAAGTCCACTGTGTAAGGGGCTTGGAAAAAAATTTATAATGTTTTGACCTCATATTTTATGTTAGACAATTCCTACAAACAGTATATTTAAATGAATTTTTGAGAAAAACTTAGAATGGATATTTTTTTTAAAAAAAATAAAAATAGGTACACTGTGCCGGGAGGCTCAACAAAAAAAATAATTTTTTTGAGCTCGTTTACTATATTTAAAAATTCCTTCAAAAAATATTATTAAATATTTTTTGAAAAAAATTCTTCGCTTCTGTGTGGGGGACAAGGTCTTCGCCGACAAGAAGAATCGCCTCGCCGCCATCCACGAGCGGCAGCAGTCGGCCAGGGGTTAGAATTGGAATTTTCGTGTTAGGGAGACTAGATTTGAAATTTTGTCGATTTATAGGTGCTAAAAGTGTCCAGGACTCCAAAACACCGATTTGGTGTTGCATGAACTGCTGCAGTGTTTTTTTTTTTTCTCTCTTACTCTATTACTCTTGTTTACAAAATCTAATTACAGTGGTGTCTTTTTATTTAGAGTAAACAACCATTCGTATCTGAAAAGGATTCTAGAAATACTATACAAACTCTAGTATTCACAATGAATACTACCTAAATATTGTAGTACTACGCAAAACAAATTCTCATTATAATCTAGATATACCGTATGTATAAATATTACTAACCGTGATGGGGACGCTAGAGATGACGAACCAGAGGAGGAAGTCCGTCATGCGCGGAGGCAGCGGGCGCGGGGAGGCACACATGCTGCCGTCGGCGCTTAGGATGTGTAGCTAGATCTGGAGAGTTCGTCAAGAACTAATGTAATCTTTGTTATCTCCCCCAAAAAAATTTGGTGTATTTAATCATCTGGGCACGTGACTGGGGAATTCACGTCCTGGTTTCTGTAGATATGAAGTAGTAGTGCACAGTTACTACTACTCCGACCTCCTGTGTTTAGGTTTGTTAATTGTTGAAGTGCCAGATTTCTTGCCCAATTCTTCAACGCTGTGTTCTACGATCGATTCGCGCGTTTGAAATTCCAATCTGTCCGAATCCTGCTTCTCCTTGTGCTATTATTAACTTTCCCGTCGATAAACTTTCATGTGAAATTCTTGTTATGGCATGTATGCTACACTATCTTCTTGTTATGGCATGGTTGATCAGATTTCCTTCCCGTCTGGGTCAAGCATACAGGATACGTCATTTGGGAAATGCATACTGACAATATACCACCCAAATAAGCCTTCACAATTATACGACAAACTAGCCAAATATTTTGGGAAAGATGACGGTCAGTGTCAAACTAGCACACTTACAAGCCTAACATCACAAATTACCAAAATAGCAAATATACCAGCCTAGTTACAAACTGACAACCAATAAATGTACACCGAAATACAAATAAATCAGCATTACCAAATGCCCCCCAAACAATCAGGCATCTCTTTGGTTAAATATAAACCTAGATAGCAGACCACTGTATATACTAGTTAGGATAATTGCACACTGCAAACTAGAGCTCTTTCACATAATTCACAGTTCACACGGCAAAAAAATACAAGAGCAAGCACTTGCACAGAGCTGCAGATTGTAGATCAATTTAATTGTCCAAAACATGCTTCTTATAAAGCGCAAGTATATCCTTCTTGTTAGGACTCCTTAGCTCTAGCAACCGCGCCCCAAATCCATGCTTCGTAAGCTCCTCTTTTAGCTTTGCAATGGTGAACTTTTTATAATCTCCTGAGTTGCCATCTTTTACATCAGTACTAACTGTAACACTGTCTTCTCCCAAATGAACAGAACCACCGTCTTCAGTTTGGACATGCTTTAGGGGGCTAGTGTTGCTTTTGGATCTCTTTCTGCTCCTCTCCGGATGATCAATGTCCATATCTTGGACCGACTCCATGCCTACTTCATTCTCTCTCGTCCTTTTGCCATGAGTAGTGGTTCTAAGCTTGCTATCCAGTGCAGTCTCAACAAGACGAATCGATGTCAACTCCTGGTGGAGTACATCAAGTTTACCTTGGGTGGATTGTAGCTGTAGAGATAAAGCTTCTGCACGCTTATTGGCTTCAGCCCTAGCCACACGTTCTGTTGCCAATAGACTCTCAAGAACGTGCACAGTACTGGATCTCTGTTCATTGCTCCGGGTCATTAATTCATCTATTTCTTTCTCCCTCTCGGCAACCCTACTCTCAAGAAAGGTAACCTTTGACAAGGCGTCTGTTTTGGATTTTCGCATCCTTTGCACCTCATCTAATAGATTTACTTTCTCCTGCTCCAGTCTACCAGCTTGTCTTTGGATTCTTTCAATCACTGCTAATTTTTCCGTTGATAGCCGCTGGGCTTCATCCTTTTCTTTCCGGGCTGCAATGGCCTCAGTTCGAGCTACATCAGCCAACTCAGTAGCTTTCTTTGCATCCCTTTCTGCAGCTTTATATCTTTCTTCCGCCACATCAGATTTCTTGCATTCAGATAAGAACTTCTCTTGAAGATGGTTCTTTTCTTGTTCGAGCATTCTAGCTTGTTTTTCATATGATACTGCTCTATCTCTTAGAAATTCTAATTTGCTGGTTAGTTCTTTAATTTCATCCTTCAAGACTGCAGTTTCCTTATTATGGCTATGTACTTTGGATTCCGCAACCTGAAAGTGATGTTTAAGCTTTAGATAACTAAAATTCACATGAAACAGAATGCATCAATTCAAGAGAGTGATTGAGAGGCAAAGTGACCTGGAAGCGCTCAACCAACACACTTTCTTCACTCTCTGCGTGTCTAATTTTTGCAATTAATCTCTTCATATCCTCTTCCTGTCATTAACAAGCTGTCAACATACATAGTCAAACACATGAAACATATTGTGTGCATGTGGGGGATAGAGAGAGAACCTTTTCCTCCAACTGTGCAGCAAATTCAGCCCTTATAGCACTTTCCCTTTCTTGCGCAATTTTGTTAATTTGTTCTTGCACCGATGCTAATCTCTCCAATGCAGTTTTAGCTTGCACAGCAGCTGTTTCATATTTATGCCTCCATTCTGAGGCCTCATCTTGAGCAGAGGCTGCTTGTTCACGAGCTGCTTCCAACTTTCCCTCCGCAGAGCTATATCTAGACTCAAGAGATGCTAGCTGAGCAATAAATCTATCTTTTTCACCCTTGTGCTGAGAAACAGATTGATCATACTTTGCTCTCCAATCAGTGCATTCGTGCCGTACAACATCAAGTTCTTTAGATATGCTCAAGCAGCGTTCCTCTAATGTGCTACTCTTGGTCCTCAGATTTGCAAGATGACCACTAAGATCATCAGAAACCCTTTGTTTTTCACTTATAGCAGCTTCATACCGTTTCAGATATTCAGATTTGTGGGCATCATTTGCTTCAAGTTGCGTCTTTAAAAGTTCCAGTTGGTCTTCACTTGACCGACATCTTAGTGCAAAGGAAGTTCTCTCTGATTCAGCTTCATTTATTAACTTCAAGCAGATGTCCAATATAGGCCCTTCCAAACTGAAAGAAAAGAAAACGTGTTATCAGTCTTAGAGATGCCCACTACGCAACAAGTGGAAGCAAAGGATTGCACTCCACTGTTGGTTGAGATTTCAAAACTAACACCAGAAATCCGGCACTATTCATTTAACGGAACAATAAATTGACAAAAGATAATGAATGAAGAATTATCCAAATGCTATGGAAGTTGTGAGCAGATGGCTCCAGCTGAATTGCACTAGATGGGCGACATTATTGATACCACAATCTATTAACTGAAACACATTATATATGCTATAGTTTGGGACTTTGGGCATAGAGCATCTAATATTACACATCAAGATCCAACATGCAATTACGATTTTGGATCTCAAGTCTCAGCCACAAACTAAAAAAAATCCAGAAACAAATATCATTAGAATATATGAGACAGCAGGCAAAGCTTAGGGACATCCTAATGCTTGATAGAATCAAGAGAAGCTCAATGAAAAATGTGGTAACAATATAGGAACATATTTTGTTCAAATCACTCCGAAAAAATATAAGTTTTGACACAAACATTGGAAATTGTCATTTCTAGTTTTATCTTCTGAATGCAACTAACTTAAACGTTAAACCAACCACGAGCATGAAATATCTAAGGGTCAGAAACAGGAACAAACCACTGTCTTAAAAAGGCTGCAAGCATTCTCCATTTTCCTGGGCCCGAACAAGAAGTTTCATATTCAGCAAGTAAAGTTTCCAGAACCTGCAAAATTTAATGTGTTATCTCTGTTAGAGATATGTTAGAGATAGACATATCCTTATCTGTACCCTATACTCCTATATATATTGCCCTTTGGGCCTCTTCAATAACACACACAATATATTCCTAACATGGTATCAGAGCTAAGGTTCTAAACCTAGCTTCTAACCTAGCCTCCGCCGCTGCCCCCGGGAGGAGCAATCAGGCCGCAATGGACGAGGGTGGCGAGGACCTTCGACCACCGGTGGAGATCAGATCCGAGCGGATCTGAGTTAGGGAAAGCACGGTGGCGGCGGAGGCGACGAGGGCCACGGCTAGTGGTGGTGCCGCGCAGGGATGGAAATCCCGGCCGGTTACCGCCGAAAGCACGGTGGTGGCGGAGGCGACGAGGGCCACGGCTAGTGGTGGTGCCGCAGGATGGAAATCGTGGTGCCGATTCACGGCGTCGGCAGAACCTTACCGGTGGGGCGGGATTTGAAATCCGGCGGTTTTCGAGTTTGCAAATTCAAATTTTGAATTTTGAATTTTGATTGATTTTTAAGCAAAATTTAACGAAATTCGACCGGGAAAAACCGTTAACCGGCCTCGGCGAAACCGTGAATCACGATTCACGACTCGGCCGGAGTTGAGCCAAGATCGGTTTTTGAATCCTTGGTGCCGCGTCATAGAGCGAGAGCGTGACCTGGTGGCGCCGGTGCTTCCGCAATGAGACGACGGACCGAGCGAAGCAAGCAGCGATGGCGGATCCGGTAGGCGTAGGTTTCGGCGGCTCGGCGACGGCGGCGGCCACAGGCGTGGTGTGGCCGTAGATCCGGCGCGGCTACCGGAGCGGAGTCGGCAGGAGGTCGAGGGCCGTGCGTTGGAGAAGGAGGCTGCGGCGGCGCCGCGGAGGGCGCGACAGGATGTGGTGGCGGAGCAGGCGGCCTCCAGCCCCAACCGGCCTACCATCTCCACCAGGAGCGTGCGCGAAGGGCGATGGCGCGGTCGCCATCCTCACCAGAATCAGTGCGGGAGAGCCGGCGACAGGGAGGCGCATGGTACTCGTCCTCGTTCGGATCTGGAAGGCGACAGCGAATCCGAGAGGAGACAAGCAGCGGCGGCGACATCGGGCTACCAGCGATGTGGAAGGATCTGGACCTGGCCGCCCCCGGGAGCGGAGATTGCACCTCCCGGGGGCAGCGGACAGCGGAAGCTAGGTTGTAGGCTAGGGTTTAGAACCTTCGCTCTGATACCATGTTATGAATATGTTGTCTGTTATTGAAGAGGCCCAAAGGGCAATATATATAGGAGTACAGGGTATAGATAAGGACATGTTAGAGATAGATTCTATCTCTAACACCCTATCTCTAACATATCTCTAACAATCTCAACTTCAAAGCGTAAACAGGGTAAAAACAAAGCTAAAGCAACTTCCATGATAGAAGATTAGAACTACAAACAATGCACTGATGAAACAAATTAGCAAGTAGCAACTCAAATCACAAAGGTGTGCAAAGCTGTAGTCAACTAGGCATAACATAAGAGCCCCTGGTAACTTGAGGCAAAACAGAATCTCTCATCAAGACTATTTATCTAGCAAAAGTGCATTCACAAAATTATTCAAGACAACATAGCACATTAAACAGAACACAGGCCAAACAAAAAAGAAAAGAAAAGAAAGAAAGACACAACATGGCAGGTTAGCTTAATTGGGTCACTAATAACCATGCTGTATGACGTCTTCAGAAAGCAAGTATCGCTACAAGCATTCATACTGGAAAAATACCTGAATCACACCAGAAACTTTGACTCCAGGAACAGAACATGCTGATCGGAGTTTCTTTTCCATGTTTTGTATTGCGTTTGAGCATTGCTTGTCGGCCTCTAAAAAGGCATTCCTTTTGTAGTCCTAAACAAATGAAGCAAGTCGATGCACGCAAATTAGCCACAAGAATAAGAACCAAAAACCATCAGTCAGCCACAATGCTAGTGAACAATTATAGACAGCTGGATAACGAGCATCCTACTTGAAGTTGGCCAAAAAAAAAACATGTACGGAAGGACCCCCATTAACTTGAATACAGGCATATACCATTTGCTTAGCTATTTGGTATGAAATGAAGGAACCAGTTTGGGGATCCATGGAGCCTAGGCTCCATTATCACATATGTATAATTTGATCAAGGTATGCAATGTTTGATCAAGCTAGAGGAGGTAACACAATATACGAAACAATCTTCAAAACGAGGGCTTCAAACTTTTATATGTTAGCCTTTAATTCAATGAGGAATATAATAATCAAGTTATGCACTTTTAATTCAATGAGGAATATAATAATCAAGTTATGCACTAACTCAATTAAATGAAATTATTTATTCAACTCAATTAGATATAAAAGATTGAATATATCAGAAATACAGAGCACAAAATCAAAAGTGTATGTCATCTCAATTAGAGAAATTCATCTGAAGGGCCTCCCCTACAGTTTCTACTCAAAATTAGAGAACTTCAACAGTGGAGCCTACACTCCACTATTCGCTTATTAATTGTTATATATCATCAATGTTCGATTGAAATTCTTGATGAATTTTAACTTATGTACCTAATGAGGTGATTACAGTACAAATAAGTTAAATTTAATGCAGCAAACTTCACATAACTTTACCACTTGATTATTACGTTACTAGTTAAGATTTAAGTTCACATACATATAAAAGATTTAGCTTACTTTTAAAACTATTTCATGTAAAAAGGCAAATAAAAGGTCACAAACCTTGATAAAATCAAACAGAGAATACCACTGTGAAATATTACCCTAACATACGTTCAATGGTGCTCTTGTTCTCTATGTATGGTTCCACACGCTGGATAAGTGAATAGTGGTTATATCTAATGGCAAAATCAGATTCCACATGATGTTTACAAAAAAGGGGTAGGTATACCTGAAATGCTTTTCTGCAGAAGTTGTTAAGAACTTTCTCATAATGTGTGCGTGAAGTGCCAGTTCCAACAGCAGCAGTATTATATGCATCGAATGCCTTTCTTAAAGCAGCTTCGTGTGCATCCCTTAAAGCATCCTAAATGTACAGAGTTAAGGCATACTGCACCCTATAAGCATGCACTGCACTTAATCGATCTTTTAACTTACTTCTTCAGCCAGTTTGCTGCGGTCGAAACATGACATGTAAACCTCAGCAGCAGAATCATATGCCCTGCGACATTCTGTTTCTTCAACACTCTGCAGCCAAATATAGAATCTAAACTCAAGATGATAAAAATAAATTTTCAATATGTTAAGTAAATTATCTAAAAAATTACTCAGCTTCCAATAATTTTAACAACTCAATAGAGACCACACATCCACTTTTCTGTTATACTTCCTCATATTTTCTGAATACTGTCTAATAACGTTTGGATAATACTACGAAGGCACATAAAAAGCGATTCTTCATGCACATTAATAGGGTGGTACATCTCACATCCAAATATGACCTGATACACCACCAGTCACCAGAACACATCCACTCTTTGGTTTGAAGCCAAGTGTTGCAAATTTTTTGTCACATTGGCTGCATTTGGCATTTGTTTCATTTGCTGCAAAAAAAATTGGCATGATTCTATTCCTACTGTCATCCAAGTTGAATTTCTTTCCAATATTTGGCCCAAGTCATGGATGACCAAATTTTGGCACACATTGTTAAGGCAATTGGGTATCAAATGACTTTTTACTTTTTGCTAACTTGTATCATATATGATTTTACTATCATGCTACAATATTCTAACTCTTTTCTCTTTATACAGTATTTTTGAAAGTTGCCAATTCTGAAACTAATGTTCATGTAGAAAATAGTTGAAAAACATAACCTCAACATACAGAGAAACAACATGGTTCTCTGATATTCCTTTTGTATAAACATATAGTTGTCTTCAATGGATATCATCATATCAGACATGCTCTGACCAAATATGCATCACTTTACAGATATATTCTACTGCCCAGTGCCATGGCTTGGGAAACAAAATACCTGCCAAGAGGATGATATAGTTGGTACAGCTCCATTGTTTATTGCATCCAGGAAAGACTGTGTAACACCAGCGAGTACTGGTCCTGTCATGACCGTACCAGCAACTTGCTTAGGCCTTGTCCTCTCAAAAATAAACCTTGTTAATTCATCCAGTCCTGCTTGAAACTCAGGCCGCAGTTTCTCTAGCTGCCAAAAAGAAGAGGTCTAATTAAAAATGTATCAAAAGAGGGGAAAAAACTTTTTCAGAAATGCATCCTACTAGAATGATAAATATAAGGAAAAGGAGCTTACAGGAATTTGATCGAGGCGTTGAAGTTCATTTTCATTGTTCAAGGGCCGTACCAGTGTGAAACATTCTCTACCAGGAAAGAAGGCACGAATGGACTCACGGATCTAAGACAATTTGCATAAACAATATTTAATGAGATTGTGGATCACAATGCAAATAACAAAAAGAAAATTACAGAAGTGCACCCTCTAGAATATTACAAGACTAGAAGCTACCCTATGAATTACAAACAATAAGAACATATTCTAATATAATACCTCATTCTTTGAAGATATATCCTTTCCTCTGCCTTCAAGAGGCTTCAGAGCAATTTCCAGGTAATCTTGTGGAGTTATCTTACTATCATTCTCAACTAAATCTAGATAGAAATCCTAAGAAAATGGCAGCTTTTTAGACCAGGGAAACAACTCCTCTGATAGTTTACAAACAAAAAACACTCAAAATCAAGGAGGTAATTACCCTCAGTAGCCAAATGAAGATAGGTGAAAATTGCCCAAGCTCAGATGCAGTAGACCTCCCACCATTTGCCCTCACACGGATATGCTTGGTCATTTCAGTAACAAGTGAAAGGCGATCAAGAGCTGCCTCGTCTATACCACCCATCTGCAAGGGCGAAGGAACAATAAGATATATCTTGTGCCTTTGAACATGTTCAGTACTTCAGTGTCAAAAAATAAAGCACATTGCAACAATGTGACTAGATTATTTTGCGGATCTCAATGTGCTCGCAACATCATATACTTGAAATAGGCTTTGCAAGCTTAATAATAGCATGCTTAGAAAATTCCAAACAGTGTGACATGAACTTGCCAAGTCAACTAATTCAGAGGGTCATTCCAATAATTAATATCTAGGCCTATAAGAGAGAGAGAAAAAAGAATAACAGGAAAAATCTTCGTAATAGACATTTCCGATTTAGACGAGTTTGTAAGAGCCTATTTGTATCATCACAATTCACAACTCAAGAAACTTATTTGGATTAGAGAATAGAGAGGCTACTGAAGCCATTCCAGTTGCAAAGAGACGAATTAATCAAACTTTTCCCAAATAGTAAGATGCCATCAATAAAGTCTATACTTCTTGAAACAATCCTTCTCTGTGTTTAATTGCTGGCCACTTTCCAAGAATAAACATTTGATTGGCAGTGCATAAAAGCTGTCCATGTGTTCCAACATCTACACATCTACTGAGCCCATTTGCACACTATATTTTTAACCAAAAAAAAAATGAGCTGCTTCTGCTACTATTAGTACTACAGTGACCATACAGATCAAGCCACTTCAGGTAGAAGAAAACAGTTCCGACATTTGTTAAGGGCAAACTTGAGTTTAAGCCAAAACACAAGGGTCTGGAGGGAAGAAATGACCGAACCACACCTGATTATATATAAACATACTCGAAAGTAGGACTGCCAGGGAGAATATCTGAATGCTGTAAGTGCCCTGTCACCGAAGAAACATATCAGTAAAAATTGTCTTCGGCATTAAGACAGAAAAAAGGTAACACATGGAAGCAGCATGCTGGATCAATTTTTAGGAATACTTGTTCCATTATATAAGCAAAATGCAATGGGGCTTATATGAATTCCAGCTGGTAATGATACTAAACTACTGATAAAACGGAAACACAGAAACCAAATAGAGCACTTCATCAGTGTTCTTTGAGCTTAAGTTCATTGAGCAAACATAGCAGTCTTGTTTCCAACCTCTGCTCAATCAGAAAAATCAAAATGTAAAACCAAACATGAAAGTCAACAGCAGAAACTTGCACTTTCCATGCTTATCCTAGTATTCTACATTGATGTATCCAGGAAAAACCCAAGACTTGCATGTTATTCCAAGCCCAATTTCCAATTTTCATGTATATACACCATGGGATTTCGGAATTTATCTCACCACATCAAAAGAAATAATTCTTTGCAAAAAGGAAAAAAAATTGATTGGTTAAGCATTACCACAAGGATCGGGACTAGAGTAAGGCGTAAATCCACTAACACATGGTCTGGTAACTACAAGGACCAGTCTATCATAATTGAATGTGGGAAAAATATAGCCTCAACAAACATGGAAAGAACTTCACAAAGATTATAAACACCTTCCCATGGAACAAAGAAACCAATAATGCAAAATTTCCTAGGCATGACAGCATTTTAAGCATGAGTAAATTTATCAGACGTCAGGACCATAATTGCACACATGATGTCTAATCTAGTAACCTATGCATTGCATCATACAAGCATAAGTCATATTATGCTGACTTATGCACAAAGATGTAGCGATAGAAATGGGTTGGCACCCTCGGTGATGAACCTTACTTCGTAACGGGGTAAACACCGCAGAAGAGACCAACGGCGACGATTAGAGGTAGAACGACGCTTAGAGGAGAAGGCCCCTGCTAGGGTAGATAGGATCTAGATTATGGAGAGGGGCTTGAGAGACTTTAGGGTAATTCATATTATTGCTTTATTGATAATGGATACATGCTATCCCTTTTATAGGGACAACTCGACTTAGACCTCCAACAAATAATGTTTATCTAAGAAAATCTATCTCTAATAGATGAAATATATCTATATGGTAGTAAACTCATCTATAAGGAAACTAACTATTCTTATCTCTAGTTTCCAACTAATAACGAACCAGCGGACCCGCACAAACAGTTCATGGTCACTACAGTACCATGGGTACTTGTCGTACACATAAACAGTAATTCCTGGGCGTGATGCACTCCAACACAAATCCATATTTTCAAAATTGCAGATCTAGGTTATGACCAGGGGAAAAAATCTCGGCCGGTTACCGGCGGTTACTGGATTTCCGGTGCCAACTGGTGAACAGTAACCGCCGGATAATTTCAATTCAAATTTGAATTTTTAACTTCTCTCATCACTTCCTAGGTTGGTTTAGGCCTATTTTGTGCTAGATTATGTATTGTATGATCTAAATATGCTTGAATTATTATTTTTGGCCGGTTTGCACTTCATATGAGCTAAATATGTTAGATTATGTATTGTATGAGCTAAATATGCTAGATTACATATTGTATGAGCTAAATATGCACTTCATTAAACACTTTCTAATTCAAAATTCGTCAATTCAAAATTCCAGTCGGTTTTCCCGGTTTTTTTGACCGGTTTTTCCGTAACCGGTCGATAACCGATTTTCAAAATCAGCAGTTCAAATTTCAGTTTTTGAAATTCGTCCGGTTTTTTTCCGGAATTTCCGGTAACCGGCCGCCGACCGGGATTTCAACAGGTTCCGGTTTTTCAATCCTTGGTTATGACTCATTTCCATCAGATCTAGATGCAGACAATGGATATATGGTATAAAATTAGACTGAATGACTGATACTACATGTATTTGTTAAGTGTTTCTCCAAAATTCCATGTCTGTAATCTCTGTCTATGGCCAATTGCCAACATCCCACCAATGCCATAGGAATAAAAACAGAAACAAACCATTCGCCAAAAACCCCTGCATGGATAGCTTGTATGACACCATGCTTTCGTTCTGTGTGAAGTGAGAATTACTAGAGTACAACCAAAAGTGTTGTGCCTATTGGCCCACTAGGCAATTTTAACATCCTACAGATAATTTTCACTGTGTTAAGAGATCATCAGTACAGTTGCCTCGTAATTATGAAGTAAAATATGTATTTTATGAGTATTGCACAATTTGTAGGTCTTTCAACAGTAAATAAAAATAGAATTTACTCTTAGTCATTACTATTTATCTGTACATGGTATTCAATTTCATATCACTATCCATGTTAGTATTCAGGTCTATAAATAACAATATCTGTGTGATACCTGTCAGTATACATATTGTTTCTAAACTGGAATAATATGGTTACAGTTTAAACACTATCTGTACAAATCCTATCATTTTTTATGCCATAATGATGCCAGCAAGCAAGCTACCAGCACATCAGTAACCGCAGAGTAACATAAAATTGTACATGCATGCAAAAGATCACTACATTGTATAACTTGTGTGTGTGTGTCTGTGTGAGTGAATGAGTGATAGAGGGAGGGAGAGCGCAATAGCACAAACATAGAGTGTTGCTTGATGCCCGATATTTGAAAGTAGCAAAGAAACATTAAATGCTTGTTGAAGAATAGCAGACAAGTTCCCATAAAAAAAAGAATAGAAGACAAGTAAAAGAAACATGGCAACAATCTTTGAATAATTTGAGAATTTAAGAATCCATGGAAATAAAGTGAGATCATCGAGATATTTCTTACCGTCTGATCATAGGCATCAATGCCCTCAGTGTCAAGTAGCAAAAGACTATATTCAGTTCCATCAAGTGCGGTTCTTTTTATTGGGGCACTCCACATCCAAAGGCCCTTGGTGCAGGGCCGATGGGTACCTGCTACTTGAAATCCATTGCTCCTTCCTAGAAGCTATAACAAACACAGAAATAAGCTACATTACTCTTTGACAGGATAATTAGTAAAAATATAGCAAAAAATCAGGTTAGACATTAAATTATCAAACTTACTCTAGAGCCAAGATATATCAAATGGCTACCTACAAAGTTTCAACCACAACATATTGAGATTTAAAGGGCGGGTTATTCTCCCAAAACTTGCAATCTAGCAAAAATGCCTATACAGCTCAATGTCAGAGGTACAAAGGATATCCAGAGTCATTTTACAAAGATGTACAATTACAATAAACCATGTCATCATACATCATTTTCCATAGAGGCGCTTCTTGCTACTAGAACATAAATAACACTAAGATCAAAGACAAAGCCATCCATAATCTTCTTTTCTGATATTCTTGTCGATGTCCTTAATCCTCAGATCCTCACCACTCCATTATCTAAATACGAATGTGTGGTTCATGTTCCGCTAGAGCAGAAACAATGTGACATAATATTCGCAGAAAAATCCTCCAGAATATATATTGTAACTGTAATCACTCAGCCAGCAATCCACAGCACCCAGGATTGGCCATGAACAAATCAATTGAGCACCAATATAGCAGTAAGCACTAATTTATCGTCAGGTAGGTATCATTTTTGTCATGATTGTAGACACAACATTATATCAGAACAATTGATCCACTTTTAGCTTTTTAACAAAAATCACATGCTTCTAATATTCCAAACCTTCATCAGCCACCGCCTTGATCAACATCAATCCCCTCAGGAAAAAGGGTATTCAGGCGAATCCACACACTTATATCATAACTTGTGTAATTTTCTCCTATCAACTGCATAACCCCCAAAATAACGATATTTTAACCCCATTCCTAAATATTTACCACAGTCACTATTTTGAACAATTTTATGTATGTAATTGATTCTATTCAGACCAGAGCAAGAGGGCCAAGCGACGAGGAGAGCGAACCTGGTTAAGGATGAAGCTCTTGCCCTGGCGCGCGCGGCCGCAGACGGAGACGACCCGGACGGGGCCCTTGACGAGCTGCAGCGCCGACACCGCCTCCGGGTCCATCCGGAACCTGCCCCGCTCATCGCAGTACACCAGCCGCAGTGGCTGCCCCCCTCCCCCTCCCGCCGCGAAGGGCGACCGAGGCGAGGAGGCGGACGACGGAGTCCACGGCGAGCCGGGGGCCGGCGCCGACGGAGACAGCGACGCCTCGCCGTCGCCGCCGCCACGGCCACGGCTCCGGTCCCGCTCCTTGGATGCGGAGGCCCGGAGTCCTAGCATCTGCATCATCGTGGCCTCGCGGGGGGTCTTCTGTAGGGTTTGGGGTTTGGGCGATCTTGTAGGGGTTGGGGTTGGGGATGGTGGTGGCCGCGCTTCCCCAAAGAGGCAGGGGAACTTCGAGGGGTTTCCTTTTCTTTCGTTTCCGTGAGGCCGGTTGCCTTTTTTCGTTGGGAGGGAGGGCCGGAGGGGACTAGGGGTGGCCAAAAAAAATAGTAGACTCGCATGTCAACTCGAGCTCGTAATGGGCTGAGTTGGCTTGGTTTGAGTTTTTTTTTCGAGCTGAGTCTGATTTTTAGCTCGGTGAAAAATTGAGTCGAGTTGAGTCGCTCATGAGTCAAATTGGCTCGTTTCTAAATTCCCTGTCGACCACCTTCTTCGCTTTATATATTGACCTCGCCTCCTCCACCCAGGCTGCCTCGCCTCCTCCACCCGCCGACCGCCGCTTCCCCCCCCCTCCCGGCTCCTCCTCCATCGCCTGGCTCGCCCTTCGGCCCGACCCTCCGTCTCCCCTCGCACCTCCACCTTGCATCCCTCCCGCCTCCCCTCCCACCTCCTCCGCCTTCGCCTCCTCCACTTCAACCCCGCCCGCCTTGCCTCCTCCACCCGCCAACCGCCGCCTCCCCCCCCCTTCCTCGCCCACCTCTCCTCTAGCCCTCCGTCTCCACCACGCCCCCTCCACCCGCCGCATCCGCCTCCAGCCTCCCCCTCCCGGCCTCCTCCACCTCGTCCTCCACTTGCCCACCCACCAACCGCCGCCCCCTCCTGGCTCCCCTCCTCACGGCCGCCCGGCCCTCCGTCTCTGTGAGACCCCGGTTTATCAGGCTTGTAATGCTTAACCATCCACTCGGTTCTAGCATCACAAATCAAATAAACCGAGACTCGAGACATGTATACTTCCCAGAAATGCAGTATACACACCTCTTTAAAAAAAAGCCATGCATCAATTCCATTCATTCACATAGAAGCGAAGCAGAACTTGACAGATCCAAAGACATACATAGTAAAGCTATTACAAAAGAGAGGCCGACCGGCCCAAAGTCATACAAATAATTTAAACAGCGGAAGCAAAAGTGCCATAAGATGCTCATAAACAAAAGAGTCAATCAGTGTGCCTTTAACCCACAAGGCAACCGACCGGGCCGCCAAGCTAGTCGTCAAACCCGCAGCATATCTCACAAAAGTGAGGCCCTTGGGGCTCACCTTCCTCCTCTGCAACAAATAGTTAAGTAAAGTAAATGAGTACAAAAATTGTACTCCGCAAGACTTACGTGTAGAATAACAGACCTATACATATGCTACATGCAAGCTTATTTAAGTGGAGGCTGTATGTTTTATTTTCGGCATAAAGCAATCTTTATTTGCAATAAGATAGTACATTTAAAAGCAAGTTGGCAAATCTGTTTTTATTGTTCAAATAACAATTTGACAATAATAATAACAATAGATAGATAACAACAACAATCCTGGAAGTGACTAAACCCATAGTCACCACAACAATAGTATGAATTACCCATTCATGCCAACCATGTCAAATTTTAATTAAAAGGTTGTAGTCTAACTCTTGCAAAACCTAATCAAGTATGTCCATAACTTAGGATGAGGCTATTCGAATAGTTTGAATCCCTGCAGGGGTGTACCAATGTACCCACACGTCAGACCACTTTTTTGCCAAGCTATTAAGCACACTTCCTTAGGTATGCCGGCACGGCTAAATCCTACGAGACATTTCCAATATTATGCATTAACTGCGAGTCGCCCGTATGGATAGAAACTCATACGTTGTGTCGGAGTCATCGTAAAGCCTCGGTCAACTGCCCCTCACGGGCAAAGCCTTGGACAACTACGATGCCCCTCGAGGTGGAGAACCTACCCGGAATCTCCACCACCGCACACCCAATACAATAACACAATTTTTTTCACACAACACACACAACCCACCTCCTGCGACTCGGAGTCAACACACGCCAAAATACTCAGTCAAGAGAGGTCCCATATCCCTCTCGCGTGGTTTGCACGCAGAGTTGCTTGGAGAGTGTGACACAAGATGTTCGGTCCTTGTTGACCTGGGCAAGACATCCACAAACCCAATAACCCACCATCCAACCACTTGCCCAAGTCTAAATCAATTTTTATTTTCAGATTTTGACTTTACAAAATAACAAAGCACAAGTGCTGGACATAAAGGAGTAATAATTAGATGTGTGATCAAGATCATCGACTAAATCGATGATCACCCATTACTACCGAAACTAAGTATTTCTAAGCAATTTCAATTCACAATCTACTAAGTGATAAGAGCTCATCCATCGAACTCAAATCACAGCAAATAACCTAGGCTCAGGTAGTAGAGGATAATCAATTCATACAGATTATGCAACTATAGGATCCACTAATCATAATTTAACACAACATAGCAATACATACATACAAGTTGCAAACAATATATTAGACTTGAAAAATACTGGAATTAACATGATCAAACTGCTTGCCTTGTTGCTGCTGTTCAATATGTTGTGGAGGATCATTTAGGTGATCAATGTGCTATTCGGAACCTAACGAGAAAGCGAAAAAAAATCGATAAGAACGAAGAAAAACAAAAAGACTCAACGCAAACCTTCTCCGAATGCCTTGAAAATTTTATAGAAGCAAGAGCATGATTTATAAGGAATTTAGCAACAAGAACCAATTGATTTGGATTCTTAATGCAAAAGATATGAGCGAACCAATTCGGCTCAGCCTTATAAATCACAATTGCTACTTTTCATTACAACTAAAATCTTCGCAAAAATTTCTGGAGCTATAATGAGGTTAGAACCATTTTTAGATTAAAGTTTAGTTAAAAACATAACTAACAGAATTTGAATCAAGTGAAAAGGAGTTAAATTGAAATAGTTATGTATTTTCCAAGTTAATTGCATTTTTTGTTAACAAATAATCCTTTCAGGAAAATCCGAAATTAAAACGACGTGGGCGAACTTGGACTATTGATCTTGGATCCAATGGCCTAAGTCCACGGGACAACGTGCGCGCACGCGGCTTACGCGGCTCACAAACCCCACCGTTGGATTTAGATCCAATGGTCCACGTGGATGGAGACGTTCGGATGGTCCGAACGTTCACACGCACATGAGCCGTTGATCTTGGATCCAACGATCCACGTTGATCAAAACGTTCGGACGGTCCGAACGTTCGCTCGAATCTGAGCCCTTGATCTAAAGATCGACGGCTCACAACGAAGGAGCTTTCGACCGGTCCGAACGTTCACGCGAGCCTGGGTCGTTGATCTAGAGATCGACGGTCCACAGAGAACTACGTTCTAAATGCTCGCGCACAGTTCGTCCGACAAACTCGACGGCGAAGGGAGGCTCACCGCCGGCGACTCTGGTCACGGCGGCGCGAGCTAAGGCCCAAATTGGGTCCGCAATAACCTTGCGCACACAATGGGGCTATTCACCACGGCTGCGGCGGTCTAGAACGCCGGCAAGCCGGAGTTGACAGTGGTGACAAAAAACGGTCGAAAACGAAAAATGCAAAGAAACTCCGCTGCGGTCCAAGTAAGCGAGTGTCAAGCAACTAGGGACTAATGTGGAGCTACCTGAGCACAGGAGAGGCACAGAGGAGGTCGGAGCTGCTCCGGCGACGAAAAAATGGTGCTTTCGGCCGAAAATGAGGAATCTCCAATTTAGCCAAGCCCTGGGGAAGATAAGTAAAATTGAGCGAGGGTTAAGCTCAAGTGATTAAAGAGGGAGCAGAGGGAGCAAGAATTAGAGAGGGAGAGCCACTGTGGTACCGCCTTCACCGTAAGCTTGAAGCTCGGCAATGGCGGCCGAAATAATTTCGGGTGAATGCAGTTCAAACAATCACTGAGATGCTAGCTAGAGTTGCGGAAATGCTAAAGGAAGCCAAAGGGGAAGTAATGGAACTTTAAGTAGCGGAGATGGAAGAGAGCAACGGCAATAACCTTCTCGGGTCAAACCTGCCATGGGAGCTCTGAGAGTGATGGGAGCAGTTGAGCTATGGACGTTTGAGGGTGGTGCACGACGGGCATTTAATGCTAGCAGAAGGAGCCGTTTAAAGGTGGTCACCGAGGTGACCCTACGCTGCGCCCCTCTCCTCTGCTTACGCCATGGCTTGACTCAGCTGCAACGTGCGCTCAGACGCAAGGAAGGAGACGACGCGTCCACCGTTGGATCTAAATCGAACGGTTCAAATGAAAGGGACAATCGGTCGGTCCGAACGTTCATTCGATCCAGGCCGTTATCTCCAAATCAGACGGTTCAAATGAATTGGGCGATTGGCCGGTCCGAACGTTCACTCAAATCCAAGTCGTGCTTTTTCAATCGAACGGTTCTCCTGTGATCGCATCGGTAACGCTTCGATGACGATCCGACGGCTGACAGCGCTCGAGCTCGATCGACCGTGGTGGTGCAGTTAGTTGATTGAACCAAGTCACTTAGCTCGAGCCGAGTCTGACTCGCGCCCAAGGAACAGTGAAAACTAGCTAGGGTTTGAATTAAACAGCTAAGTTTTGGAGGATTGCTTAAGGTAGTAAACCAGCTCCAAAAATTATGAAATTTTAACTGGAGGTGGCTGACTTAAGGATTAACCTTACATAAAATTTTCAAAGATTTTCATGCACTTCATTCTTCTCCATAAATTCCAAAAGGTTGGAGTTAGGGTTTGACCAAGTTTTGACTGGGTTTGACTTGCCTCCCAAAATTATCAAATAATTTCTAAACCTCATGAAATAATTCAGAGGTATTACACACCAGTCCTAGATCCAGGGAAAATTATTTCTAGGGGGTTGGACACAAGATTTTACCAAGGAGGTTTAGGACCTGACGGAATTGAGGAATTTGAGTTTGATTTTTCCATAATCCTTGTACAAGAATTATGGAACTGATCAAAAACATCCAGATATGAGAAAAGTTTTAATTTCTCCTTATTTTTATACATTTAAAACATAAATCCACATTTGGGATGTTACAGTCTCCCCCTCGCCCTCTCCACCCGCCGCATCCGCCTCCGCCTCCGCCCATCTCGCCTCCTCCGGTCCTCCCCCCTCCCTCGCCCAACTCCACCGCCTCCCTCCCCAACTCCACACCCGCCGCCACCCCTCCCACCTCAGTGTTCTACCCCTCCCAGCCAGTGCTCCACCCCCTCTCCCAGCTCCACCCTGCCGCCGCCCCCTCCCTCCTCTCCTCCAGCTCCAGTGCTCCCTCCCTCTGCTCCAGCCCTCCGGCTCCACCAGCCGCCGCCGCCTCCCCCTCCCCCTCCCTCTCCTCCAGCTCCAGTGTTCTACCCCCTCCCCCAGCTCCAGTGCTCCACCCCCTCCCCCAGCTCCACCCGCCGCCGCCACCGCCTCCCCCCCGACGATGATTTAATGCTTTTCATGTGTGGATGATGTTCCAGCTCTGAGATGACCATGGAGGGGTCAGCGGAGGCAGAGGGGAGGAGCTCCGGTAACCTTCTTCGTGCTTGCCTAGAATGGGGAGTGTTTGGCGACCTCAAGCTCGCGAGCCACTTCGAGCCCACTACCGAGCGGGGCTTATGGCTCGTTCCAAAAACGAGCCGAGCCGCTGTTCCATATGAGCTCGAGCCGGCTCGGCTCGGCTCGACTCGTTTCCAGCCCTAGAGGGGGCACGGTTCGGTCTCTCCGGTCGCCTGTGGAACTTTTTTTTTGTTTTTTTAATTTTATTTTAAAGTTAATTTCCGTGAGCTTTATTTTTTATTCTAACTCTTTTGGTCACGCTACCATCCGTGATGTGACAAAATAATATTGTCACGCTATAGGATAAGTCCGTTAAGATAGCACTTTTTGTCACGCCACTGGTGGTGATGTGACCAAACAACACTATCACGTCACCATTAGAGTTTGCCCAGATACGGGCTGGCGTGATAGTGTTATTTTGTCACGCCACGAGTGATGGCGTGACCAAAAGGGTCAAATTGGAAATAAAGTTCACGGAGTTAACTTTAAAATATAATTAAAAAAGGGTTAATTAACATAAAAAATTCTCACTTGTGAGGGAAAAGATTTTGTCTGTTCGTGCTTTTCGCCTTTGTTTATCTGGCTCTCACTGCGGAACTTTTTATTAATTAACCCTTTAAAAAATCATTTTAAAGTTAACTCCCTGCGAACTTTATTTCAAATTTTGACGCCACTATCCGTGGTGTGACAAAAAAATCATGCTATAGGATAAGTCGGCTAAAATAGCACTTTTTATCACACCACTGATGGTGGCGTGACCAAACAACACTGTCATGCCACAGGTGGTGACGTGATAAAAGTTTACCTAGATACAAGCTGGTGTGACAGTGTTATTTTGTCACGCCGCAGATGGTGGCGTGACAAAATAGGTCAAAATTGAAAATAAAGTTCGCATAAGGTTGACTTTAAAATAATATTTAAAAAATAGTTAATTAATATAAAAAAATCCCTCGCTACCTGTGCTGCCATTGTATTGTTATGATTTTTCTAAATAACTTAGTTTTTATTTTAAAATACAATAATATATGTACTTTTTTATTTTACAGAAATAATCATATGTCGCTCAACCACTGAGCGACTTGTTGCTCAATCATTGAGCGACTTGGGCTAGTCGCCCAGTGGTTGATCTTAGTGTACAGGTTGCTCAGCTAGTAGGATATGCATTGTACCCTATTGGACAATAAGTGGGCTAGTCGTTCAATGGTTGAGCGACAGATGATTATTTATGTAAAATTTAAAAAGGTTGGTATATTATTGTATATTGAAATAAAAATTAGATTTTTTTAAATGACATTGTCATCATGCCAGGGCCTCCTTTTGACTTAAGATTTGAATTGTTCTGTCCTGTTTCTTCTCTTCTTCTTTTTTTTCATTTATCAATTGGGTTTGGTTTTTCTCGGTAGCTTTAGGGTACGTACAACACGATAGCCTAAGTGGTAGCCTCGCACGGATGCCACCGTGATCTATAGGAGGAAGCAACAGCGGACCCGGACAAATGGCGCCATGACTAAGAAGACAACGCCACGGTTCGCAGACGGGCTTTTGCCGAGTGCTTAGGGCACTCGGCAAAGCCCCTATTGCAGACTCAAGAAAGAGCCGTTCGGCAAAGAACCCGTCGGCAAAGGTTTCTTTGGTGTGGTCTAGAGAAGGAAAAGGAATTGCACCTCGTCATGTAAACATGTTGCGAAACTCGGCAAAGTGGAATGGCGTGAGGTATGTAGTCCATGAGGAAGCTTGAGGAGGGCAGGTTGGCACACTGCTCAGTGAAGAAGGGCCACCTTGAGGAGTCGGGTTCGAACCGCCCGACCGTATGGTGCACAAAGGAGAAGCGAATTCATGAGTATCTACGGGAGGGCCGCACAAGCTAAAGGAATAAACAACCATATATACTCACCGAGTCCCTACAGGAGGAGGAGGAGCCACAAGCCGAGCGAGCAATGATGGGCACGACCACACACTGCAAGGCACCAAGGCTCGCCATGAAGCCAACATGTCCTGCAGCCTCCGCCTCGGCCGCCCTGGGCTTGTGCGAGCCTCCATCTCCGGTGGGTGGGCTCCACCTCCGGTAGGTGGGCCTCCCTGGCCGCGCTCTTTGGCCTCCAACCTCATAAGTCGGCTGCAACATTCCACCCGCAATGCTTAAACAATGCAAAGGCAAGGTAGATGTGTAAAAGCAATGAACAGATTTAATAAAACAAGATTAACTCGAGTTCCGCCATCTGCTGCTGTGAGCTCACTGCCGAGAGCGTATGGGGAGGAGGAAGGCTCGGTTGCCTTGGTGGTGTGGCGCCCACCCATCTGCAGCGGTAGCGATCCGACGGATGTTGTGCTTCTCCGCCACTCTCCGAGAGCCACACATCCACAATGGCCTCAGCGAGGCGGTGCTGGCGCACCAATCGTGACATTCTTTGCATGCCATCAAGTTATTGATATATCGAAGATGAAATAAAGCCTACCTATTCTTCATGGAAGGAGTCGGTATTAATGTTTCAGACTTACCGAGAGGTATTGCTCCTGGTGGCGCCCTGTCCTGGCATCGGCCTTCCTCACCACCACCAAGGACGTCGGCAGAGTTGATGATGCATCGGGCAGCGTCTCGTGGTGCAGTCCGAGAGTCGGACCTCTGACCTTGTCCCTGCACTCGCGCCGCCTTGGTCCTCAAACCCTTCGTCGCTTTGAAGAAGTCCCGCATACGAGACATCATGTATCGCTTCATTATTTCAAGAACGACCAATGAATGCGTAGTATTGACCAATTTAGTGCGATGAAGACTGAACTCGGCCTTGATGCGGTGCCGAACTCGGGCCCCGGTGGCGTAGAAGTGGTCCCACGGTGCTAGTCAGAAGGTGACCATGCCGGGTAAATCGAGAAGGCCTGTGGTGGCATTGATTTCGCAAGAGTCATTAAGAAGAATTGTTAGTCTCCAATTCGATTTTCAACATGTCATATGAAATAGTAGTGAAATAATACTACTTGTCGCCATGGTCGAATCACCGCGGCGCGGTGAAGTGGGATCGCGTGAGGTAGATGTAGGAGGATTGCCGAGCGGCGGAGGTCTAGTAGGATATGCATTGTATCATTTGTTTGTTTTGGTGTGTATGGTAGCTATTGGACATCTTTGAAATATCACTCATAGTTGAACTCACACATGATATTGTTCTATAGCATAGTGCCAATCCTCGATGGAGACTTCATGGCTAATGGCGTTGATAGAGCAAATGTGTTCAAAATTGGTTAGTCGTTTGATAGCAAATCAATGGTTGAGCTTGACTAACAAAAAGGTTGCTCAAGGATGATTATGATTTATGTAAAATTTAAAAAAGTCGGTATATTATTGTATATTGAAATAAAAATTAGATTTTTTTTTTAAAATGACATTGTCATCATGCCAGGGCCTCCTTTTGACTTAAGATTTGAATTGTTCTGTCGTGTTTCTTCTCTTCTTCTTTTTTTTCATTTATCAATTGGGTTTGGTTTCTCTCGGTAGCTCTAGGGTACGTACAACACGATAGCCTAAGTGGTAGCCTCGCACGGATGCCACCGTGATCTATGCAGGCAGGCAAGGTGGGTGATTGCAGGGTGTGGTCTAGAGAAGGAAAAGGAATTGCACCTCGTCATGTAGCGAAATCGCGTGAGGTATGTAGGAGGAAGCAACGGCGGACCCGGGACAAATGGCAGCCATGACCAAGAAGACAACGGCCACGGTGGCACCGGGACCTGGAAAAGTAGGGTGGGTGGCTGATAGATGGGTCAATTCCTAGTCTGTAATAGGTTTTCAGCTTCTATGGTTTTTATGTAAAATTTTAGACTAAAGTGACAAAAAAAAAGAAACAGGGCTAGAATGGAAAAACTAATAGCATCTTTAGGGTTATAAATAAGTTGTTTAATGATTTGAATCGACTCTTAAGTAGAGTTCGGTTCTATTTCTTTTTTGTTGGAATTGACCTCTCCAATGTATTGAATCGATTCAATATCTTCTCTCTTATCCTTTGAATTGGCTAAAATACAATATTGAAGATGGTCTAAAGGGTTAAAATGCTAAGTTATTTGTGAGGCCATTTAAAATTACCATGCACCAGGTGGGTGGAAGTTTGAATGGTGTCTTAAGTGATTTGTGCCCAAGTGGATAATGAAACCACCACTGAGGGCTATCATGCATTATACATACCCCATATAAATTGCTCCTAAAGTACATGCCCTTATAAATTGTTCCTAGAGTTCAATGTATGATTTTTTTTTTTCTAAGCACGCATTGCCTACCCTAACGTCTAATAAAAGTGTAAACTATATTAATGGCTTTTAATTGGCATGAAACTGGTGAGTGGTGGTAAAGTTAATTACTTTGTTATGTGTCTATTAAAAACTTAAATTTTATGTTTTAGATACACATTCTTTACCTAAATGTGTAAATTATATATCAATGGCTTTTAGCATGATATGACAATCTTATAAATTAATTATTTAGAGAAAGATGAGTCAAGTCCAAACAACAACAGAGGATATATATGCAAAGCAATTTGCATTGTGCAAGGATAACTCATATTTAATTTTAAAAAATGAAACTAATTATTTTCTACCTCAAATATTGTAACTTTATGAATTGTCACTCCAGATATTGGCTTCTAGCGATTGCCACCCAATTTTGGGTAAAAGAAAACGGAAAGCGTGAGAATATAGAGACGGTGGCAAATACTAACTATTCCAATTGATTCCATAAATACATAGATTAGTTGACATGACAGGACAACCTTAGGAATTAAGGTACGTCGGAAGGGGTTCACGACACCCATAGAAGTTACTCGTCCATCTGGGCTAATTCGGGCGTAGACCTCTTGATGTACTCGATCAGCGTCAGCAGTCACCGTGTCGGACGAGGCTACGGACCATCCGTGGGGTACGCCCGAAGGTCGACGACTAGATGTATCATTAATTTTTTTTTTATAAATATTAATTTGTGTACGACTTACATTACGACTTTATTTGTTGTTGTTATTATGTGTACGACTAACTTTGTGCCCTAGTTAGCGTCATGACACCCCCAAACATCGTGTAGACCAAATAAACGTGTACACCTCACCTTCATTCTAGCCTTTAGCACTGAAATAACATATCGATGTCAGCGGCTACTCACATCGAATGACCACACCATGTCACATTTACAAACTAAATTGATCACACTCTGTCGTGTCACCTTTTTATACCGAAATGACAACCTGCACCAGCTTTTCTCAGTTAGTACACATCACTCACTAGTCATGCCACCTATTCAGACCTAAATTGACCACACCCTGTTATACCACCTTTTTAGACCGAAATGACAACCTGCACCAGCATTTATAAGTGAGTAGACATCACTCACCAGAGCTTTCTTGTGCATAAAGATTTCCTCATGGACATGAGCGCATCGTCATTCTCTGTAATTTAACCCCTCGTTACTACACCCTAACCTCTTATAAAATCGGGGTACACTCCACCACCACAGCTAACACAACACTCGAGCTAATTTCGCACAAAAGGAACAAAGGAGGGAGAAGAAATGTAGAGAAGATCAGTAAGCCGGGCTTGGAGATGTCAGGCTATGGGGAGATGATGCGGAAGCACAAGTGGCTTGCTGGGAAGGCGGGAACCTACCCGGATCGTTCCATCAAGGATGCACCTGTTGAAGGGATACGGGTAGGCTACATTAGCTGGTAATTCTAAAATACTACCATGTAAACCAGGATGACATGCAAGCAAGAGATTATAGATCATTACCACCAAAGGCGTAGTGCAGCGAAACAAGAGTTGGAGCAGCCTGGTCTAATGTATAACGCGTCGATGAAGTGGTCGAAGTCGACCGTCCAGCGTAGTCGATCGTCCTCGGTGGCTATCGTCTCCTTTAGCAACCAATCAAGTTCCTTACCAAGGTCATAGATCGTCCTCAAGCGCAACAGCAATCACAATAGCGCCTCTACGGTATCCACACGTGTAACATCCCAAATTTCTTAGCTCTAAAAATCTTTTGAATTATTACTTGTTGGAAAATACAATATTTGATTTTCTATTAATTTTTATTATCTTTATTTAAAGATTAATATAAACATTCATGTAAAAATAATTTAATATGATTAACCCCAACATCAACAATGTCAAAACTATTTTATTTGGATTCTGTGGGCTTGGATGTATTTTCTAGAATTTTCTGGATTTTTTCTGAGTTCATTTGCTATTTGCATTTTCTGGATTTTCTATAAAAAAATCAATTTAAATTCTTCGAAACAGTGTTGGGCCGAAGCCCAAAACTATTCCCACGCGCCAGCCCATTTCCCCGCTCGCCCGCGCCTCCCTCCGCTCGATCGTCGCCGCGTGTCCCCATCGGACGTCATGCGTTCGCTCGCGCCCGCGCCTCTCCTCTGCCGCTGCCAAGTGGGGCCGCCACCGAGTCGTCGTCTCCAAGCCTTTCTTCTCCCCCGCACCCTCGCCCGCGCGTCTGCCATTGCCGCCCGTGGGAGCTTCGTCCGACAAAATCGCTGCGGTTGCTGATTCTTCCTGTCGACTCTACCAAAACAAACCACTAGCTATCCTGTATCTATCACCAACCGAATCAACCACCGAATCGGCTTCAATCTCCCCGAATCTCAGAATTGCCAAACGTGTTCGTTTCGGTCACAATTTGGGCGTTTCCATCCTCGTCGTCCCTCGGCCCTATAAATACCCCCCAGAGGTTCCCCTCTCCCTCCTCATCCCAGCGCCGCCACCCTCGTCCTCTCTCTCGCTCTAGCGCCGCTGCAATTCAAGCTTTAGATTTTGTCGCCGCCGTTGGGTTTTCGCCAATTGCGCCACCGCTGTTGACGCCCTACCCTCGCCGACCTCGCCTTCGTGCTCAACAAGGCCTAGGGTACCTCGAGCGCACCTTCCCTTCGCCGGAGCACCCTCGCCGCCCTCGTCCGACAAGACTCGTACCTGCTCCGCCGCTTCTTCCTCGTCGCCGTCGTTGCCACCACTGGTAAGGGCACCCCTAGGTGCGTAATAGCACGGGGAGCAATCTGGTACCCTCCTCCGTCGGCGACCCACCGCCGATCACCGACGACCATCGATCTCCGAGCGCCGCCTCCCTCTGTCGTGCCTCGTCAGCAGCCAACGTCAGCGTTTGCGCCTGCGTGTCGCCCACATGCCGCCGTGTCAGCGCCAGCGCACGCGCACGTGGCCATATCCACCACTCCCCTTTCTTCCCTGGCTCGGTGAACTCGGTCCACCGTGAGCCAAGAGGCTGAATGTGGGTCCCACATGTCAGAATTTCTTTTAGTTATTTATTTTTCCGGAAATCCTTCGCTGACGCAAGCTTTGCGCAATAATCCATTTTTCCTTTATAAAAATAATTCAAAAAATCAAATTAAAATCCAAAATAGGGTTTTTAATTTATTTTCAAACTTCCAAAGCCCATAACTTTTGCATCCGAACTCCGATTGAGCTCATTCAAATTTGTAAATTCATATAAAATAAAGATTTTTTTAATGGTGAATTTTATTTGATTTTTAGAGTTTTTTTTGTCTCTGTTATTTATTTGTTTTTGTTTCCTTTGCCTCATTTGCGAGTAGACGTCGATACTTTGAGAAATTTTGGAGAAGAAAGAGCACCTCAAGATCAAGATCAGTACCTAGACATATTCCAAGGTAAGTTATACCTTTGATCATGTTGCACACAACTTTCAAATTACTTTGATTCAAATTATTGTATTTTAATTTAAGTATGTATTTAAATGATTTTGGGTGTAGTTAATGATCCAATTTGTCATATCCACCTTGTCAATTGTATGTCGTATTCTTTTGTCACCCTAGATTGGTTCCTTACTAGTTGTAATATCATAACACCAACGTGGGTTGGTTAGATACGATTAGACTGCTTAGCCAAGCCACGAGTCATCATTTTATGTGAGTCGCAAATATAAATCTGACTAATGGAATATGGAACTATGTGATAAAAACTGTATGTGTTGTGTGCTATTACTCATTGGTGGCATGTGTTGCACTTAACCAACAGGGTGGAAAAAGATTTAGACTGAGGCAAGTGGTGGATTCTGTGTGATTGGTGGAGCTTTGTGCTGGGAATAATAAAACTGTCTGATTTAGTTATAATTGGAAGTCTTGCCTTAGTCAATTAAGGACTTCACTTTGTGCGTCATTGAACTGAGCCTTACTGTACAACCACATGTCTAGTATGGGTTGGGCCTAACTTAGTAAGTTATGAAATATTGACGTTGACAACTCAGGTTGTAATTTAAGCTGTGTGATGGGCTGGAAGTGTGATAGATCACATCGCGGGACGGTTCGTCGCATCCCTATCCAACGGTGTGTGTCGTAACCAAATGCTGTGTGTATCGGTTGGATGACAGTAAAGCATATCGGGAGTGTCAATGCTTGAGACGAAGTTTCCGAAAGGTTTTGTTATGACCAGTGTGGGCCACACTGATTGTATTGTGTGGGTAAAGTGTACAACCTCTGCAGAGAGTTAAATTAATCAATTCGAATAGCTGCGTCCGTGGTCATGGACATGTTCGGGGATTTCGCACAAGGGGTAGATTTTCATAAAATCTTTGGGAAGGGAGCTGTGTGATCTAAGTCATATGGTTGTGTGAATAACTTGTTTATGCTGTGTGTCTTTGTGAAATCAAATGATAAATTATTATTATTTATTTGTTTTGAATTATGTTTTCAATCTATTATTCGTATTCAATTGCAAATGTTGTATTTCTGTAAAATAACCACATAAGTCATTCCTTTGGAATAAGCCATCATCTATAAATTGCATTCTGTGGTATGACTTGCGAGTACAGTTGTGTACTCATACTTGCTATAATCAATCAACAGAAGTGGAGGAGTCATCGCCTGCTTTTGAAGAGGAGTTCTACGAAGGTTGATCGTTAGGGTCTCGATCCCAGTCAGTTGCCTGTGGTGAATTGATGGGATTCCGCTGGAGTTTACTTTATTTTCGCTGCAGTTTATTTCTTTATTGTCAGCCTTGCATGGCTTAATAAATATAAAACTCGACCTTAAGGTCACAACAGTTATTTGCTATTCAAATTACTCGTTTATTTATTATTTCGTTGTATGGAGGTGATATTTCATCAATGTTGACACTGTGTGCATTAGCGTGATCCTGGACTAGTGCAGTATACACAGAGGGTCCAAATTTGCATATTTGGATCCCGACAACACGTCCAGAGAAGGAACACCGTACGCCGGTGTGCTAACACCAACTCGCACGGTATGACTCTCAGGAAGATGGTGCCTAGGGTTTCGGTAGACCAACCCATGTCACGCCAATCTTGTGTCTCACAATAGCCTCATGCATCTTCTTATATAGTACACATGGCGGATCTTATCCGAACACGTTTGTTCCAACCCGTTAAGTGTGTGACCTGTTAGGCTCATACGTAGTCGGTTGTAACTCAAATTTTTTTCCCGATCACGAGTCGTTAGTGGTTCTTAGCAGGATATAACGATTCTCGAATACACACAAATAATAGATGAACCTTAATGCAATATGATTTACAAGTAGATCCTTATCACTTACGACTAGCTCGTATATCTATACGAATAGTTCTTATTTAGTCTCGACCAGTTCATAACTCCTTACGACCAGGTTACGACCAGTTAGTGATCATGTTCGACCAGCTACGACCAACTCGTATCTCCATATGACTAGTTCTTATCTGTTCGAATTGAACGACCTGCTCGTGTATTCTCCCTTTGCCCCACGATACCTGGTTGAACTCCATGTGAGATACAATGCCATCCATAGACTGTTCAATACTTTCTTGATCAAGTGTCGGATAACTTCAGGTGGTCGAACTCTTCGACCACTAGTGGAATGACTACGCACTTTATTTATCCGACCACATCGAGTGGCTCAGAGACATCTCTCTTGTTATGTTAGGAGGGGCAAATCCTATATCAGACCAGTCACGTTCATCCGTATTTTTCATAGCATACCTAAAAGCTACCTTTATAACTACCTAGTTACGGAGTAGCATTTGGTAACCTCAAAGCGTACTATTACACATGTAGAAAACCATGCTGATCTTAGGTCTAAGGATTATACATCATCATTGCTTGAGACCAACTGATGACACATGAAATCATAATAATCTCAGCAGTGTCTCAAGGCTGGTTAATCAAACACCGTCTTCTCTAACATATGTTCACGTTATTGATTTGATATCCCCATATCCATGACCGGTGAAACGTGGTCATCAATCAATATATGTGCTGGTCGATAGAGTCACTAGTGTTCCGATCAGTGACATCCGACCAGGGATACATTTAGAACGACATCATATAAGTTAAAGAGCTTCACCAACAAATCATATACTTGTTAATCTTTACCAATGATGATTCATTCAAGGAACATAATAACATTTATTCAATAACTCATAAACATAGACATGACACAATCATCTCTATGATTGTCTCTAAGGTATATCACCAACACCTGTACCACCAGACTTTCTGTGCCCCTAGTGCGACTGTGGTAACTCGGCACATATCTTTTAGTCGACACACGCTGTAGACCGCCATCCGGGCACACTACACGTGCTCGGATATCCGCGTAAGAGAATCTCACACACATATCGATTTTTCACATTGGATGTTGCATTTCATATATTGCTAACTTTATCTGTGAATAATGGCAACCGTCAGAGCGTTGCTATTTCTTCCAATGGATGACTACCCGGACAAAGATAGGACATTCATCTAGCAGAAGTACATGCTGAACTACGCGGTGCCACCCAATAACTTCACCCGTTGGAAACCTCACTCGGTCGAGAGCGGGGAAGACAAGGCACAGGCAATGATGGTCCGTAAGGAACCAGGGTGGTGGTGCAAGACCATAAGTCAGCTTGTTGGGGATGCCCGAGCCGAGAGCGCGGCGGACAAGGGAAATGTAACTATGGTTCCCGATGCTCCTACTAAACGGGTGGTTACTTCCGAGCAGGTCTTGGAAGCCTAGTACAACACTGCCTTTGGGAACTATTCGTGCCTGCAGGTCTGCAGGAGACAAAGGAAAAGACACTGATGGGCCTTCAAGACTGGCTTTTTTTAGATCCATTAGTTTTTCTGATTCCAAAATTCGCACATGTATCCCACGTGTAGATCGGGTTGATGATTCGTGCATATTGTCATTTCTACCATAAAGGTAGCGAGACAAACAAATGCACGTAATCAAACCCTACGCGCCATATAATTCACACCTACATTATGAAGTCTTATTGTCGAAGTTGAAATCTCATCTTTAAATTTAATTCCCAAATTATTATCTATTTAATATTTCATTCTATTTTTCGATAGAAATCAGTTGAGCTAACACTGCACTCGTAACAACAGTGCGGGTGCAACTAACTTATAAGGGGTCGATTCACGTAGTTAACAAACTCCACCTTTTTTAAGTATTACAAGATATTACCAAATAACTTAGTAAAATCCTATAAAATTTGAAGCTACATTTCTATCAAAAATAAATTTAAATTTATTTCAATTTTTTCTAAAAAAATCAACTCATATCGCCATTTGATTTTGCAATAGCCATGGGTCGCCAATTCAAATGACGATTTGCCATTTCAAACGACGACAATTGAAATAGTGACATATATTTAATACTATTTAGTTAGTGACAGTAGCATATCGCCATTTCAAATGGCGATATAAAACTATTTTCATAATTTTATGAAACATACGATTATTTGGGTAATTCTTTTAAAATAATGTATTTTTTTTAAAAAAAATCCGTTATCCTCTCTCCCGAACACCCGGAGGCCTCTGCACAAAGCCGTACACTCCCGACTCCACTGCCAACATGCTACTACTCCACTGCTCGCCGCGCCTCCTCCTCCGCCCCTCCCTATCCCACAACCTCCCCGCCGCCTCTTTCGCCCGCCCTGACCGCAGCCTCCGCCGCTGCACGGCTCTCCGTGCCGAGCCGGAACCGCCACCGTCCACCCCCGCGGCCGAGCCCCCAGACGCCGGCGATACCGACGGCGGCGAGGGCGAAGGCCCCGTGGAGCTCCGAGCCCCGACGCTCTTCTCTTTCGACGAAAACCCCACCCCACTGCAGACCACCACTAGCGTCCTCCTCACCGGCGCCATCTCCGTCTTCCTCTTCCGCTCCCTCCGCCGCCGCGCCCGCCGCGCCAAGGAGCTCGTAATCCTCCTTCCCATCTCCCACCTCCACTCTCCAATACAACGCCCCATCTTACGTTCTTACGCCTTTCTTGGTGTTCTCAATTGGCGCAGAGGGTGCGGTCCAGCGGGGTGCAGAAGCCCAATAACCTGAGCGAGGAGGCCCTGGAGGGGCTGAGGCTGGTAAGCGCCTCGCCAATCGAGACCGATAAGCCGCCGTCGCCCGTGCAGGCGCTGCTCGGCGGGATTGCGGCGGGCGTCATCGCGCTCATCCTGTACAAGTTCACCACCACCATCGAGGCCTCGCTCAACCGGCAGACCATCTCCGACAACTTCTCGGTCAGCTCTCCGCAATCTTGTTCTTGTTGCTTCTTCGTTCGTTGAGTGCTGGCATTGGCGATAACAATACGGGAATTGAGTTATACTGTGCCTGCATTTGTCGGTTTATTAAAGTGGTAAAATAAAGTAGGAATTATAGTGTTTCCTGGGAAAAATTGCACAATAGGCAAATTTTACACTAGTTGTAGCCTGTGATGGGCACAAGAAGTGTTGTGCTTGTCATATTTGTGGGTGTTTGCAAGTCGAATTTGGAATGCACTCGGGCAGGATAGCATCTAGTTTACACGTTTCCACTCTTATGCATCTTGTGCGGTTATAAAGGGATCTTCCATTTCATGCCAATTTTGTAGCTAAGAGGTTATAAAGGGATCTTCCATTTCATGCCAATTTTGTAGCTAAGACGTAAGCTTACAAGGAAAAGATGACAAAGCCACTAAAAACATCCCTAGTTGTGCGATGCTTTTAGGAGTTAGGAGGCATTTGAAATATGGACACAGTAATTCATGTGCCAAATCAAACAAACTATCTAAGATGCATTCTGTATTCTTGTAAGAGTAATCGATGCAGATTGCTTTTCAGCAAATTATAAACTCCATCTCTCGCTGATTTTGAGCAATGGTCTCTTTGTCTTGGCTGAAGCCATAGATTGTTAGATTCAGCTTTCTCTTTTGGCAAAATTTTCATTGTATTAAGAAAGGGAAAGAAAGTCATTCATTGAAATGGGAGTTCTGGCTTAAACTTTGGTCCATCTACATGATTACCTGTCATTTTCTCTTTATCCTTGAATAATTTAACATGACACGATGCAATGTCCTGCAGTCATTGTTTGCTGTGTCACAAAGTTCACAATTAAGGCTCGGAAGTCGGATCCCATCACCCTATGCATTAGAGATCTGATTTAGTACTTGGAATTTGGAAACTGTTTATAGCATGTCAAGTAGTATTCAGCAATGATGCATGAAAGCTTGACCCAGGGAGCAGTAATGTTTTTTTAAGGAAATAAACTATAGGGTTTGTCCTTCTTTATCTCCCAGGAAACAACATTGCTGGAGCTTGCAATAGTTTGATTATCATTAGTATCTCTAGGTTGTACCTAAACATACCACGTCATATAGAAATAGCTCTAGATACAACATTCCTAATGCATGGTATCTAGTGTTAGAATATGAATCTTTTTGTATTTCCTTATCCGTATATAACATATACCCCTTGTACTCCCTATATATATTGCCCATTGGGCCTCTTGAATACACACACATTATTGATAACATGATATCAGAGCTAGGGCACTAACCTAGCTCCTTCTGCTGCCATCCTCGTTCACGTCGTCGAGGCTTCCGCTGAATCGGATCGACGACCGTCGCCGAATCGGGTCGACGCTGTCCGAGGCCGCTGTTGTCCAACCCGACGTAGATTGACGTTGCTCGAGGCCGCCGCTGCCCGACTTGGGCGGCGCTCGACACCATCGCGTGCGCTCTCCGTCGCCCAACCTTCTGTCGTCTCCCCCGAGAAGCAGCAGCCCGAGCGCCCCTGCCGGATCCCACTTGATGTTGCTTGATCCCATTGAGGAAGGAATCCGGCTGATGACGCCGCTTGCGGGAACACCACAGGTGCCCGACACTCGTCGCTTGCCCAGTCGCTGCCGCCGTCCCCGACTGCCGCTGCTGTCCTCATGATTGGATCGAGCAGAGGCGGTGTCCTCTGCTTCGTAGCATAGAAACCGATTCGATTTCTATAAAAACCGATATTTTCAACAAACAAAAACAAAAAAGTACATCGATCTAACCACTGCGTCGTCCAGCACCGCCTGTTAGACTTCGTTGCCTTGGTTGCCACGCCGTCTAGCGCCGCCTACCGATAGTTTCCGTTCCATCAGCTGTGACCTCATTCTCGAGAACAAAGCTTCATGGGACAAACTACAGGTTGTGGTCTTCACTCATGGAGATCACAATCGATAGTCTCCACTTCTGGGGACATGTTACTGGTGCCCGACCTTGTTCGCCGTTGCCGATTCAGCCTCCTCCTAGACAACCTTCTTCTGCACCTCCTGCAGAAGATGAGGCCACCATGAAGGAGGTAGCGGCCGCCGCCACCGCTGCTGATGAGGCCTTTCAGTATGCTATAGACACTTTTGAGCGCTGGTGTGCTGATGGAGCCCGTGTTCGAGCCATCCTGGTGGTCAGCATTGATGACTCCATCCAGCCAAACATTGTTGGTTTGTGTTCCACTCATCAGATCTGGGAGTACTTGCGCGAGCGATACAAGCAGAGTAGCGATGCCCAGTTCTTTTCGCTTCAACGTGAGTTGGAGATGCTTCGTTAGGAGGACTCCTCTGTCGACGACTTCTTCCGTGCCCTGGCCAGTCTCTGGCGCCAGCGGACGAGCTAACTTCTCCGCTCTGCTAGAAGTATCATAAAGTGCAGAAGGCGGATCATGACCGCTATCGTGATGCAGATCAATTACCAACTTATGCGGATCAAACCTCTATATGAGATTAAATCCGTAGGTTTCCCGATCTTTCATGATGGTATTTCCCGAACAAATATGTGGAGTATAAATTACAGGATACAATTTGCACTTGGATAAATAAATATCATATCTGTGCACACCACAGTACATGAACGAGAAATAGGGATCAAAGATCCAATGAGTAACTCCTAGCACCACAGCTAGAAACACTCACACCAAGATAAAATCATAGATTAGAATTCACAAGAACACACATAAAACAGAAATGAACCCTAACGACCGAAGGCCAACACACACGTGTTTTAATTCATAACTCAAATCCCCTCACAAAGGATGCAGTGCATAGCCTTTTATAGGCGACACACTGGGTTCACGACCAAACCGACTCAACTTTGACACGTACTAACGTACGATGGAAAGAAACTATAACAGATTGGTTTCCTAATTAAAGAACCAGTGGTCAATTAATCTTACACATAAATAGAACCGTACCACGTATAGCTTGATCGGTTGATGTGCGGCTTCATGGAGGGACCCACGGGTCAGAGGCAGTAGGACACAATCCCTGTATTACATGTCAATCGTGTGGGCTCCACCCATGCACGCATAGAAAGAAATGACCAAGCTTCATGTAAACAAACCAACGCTGCCCCCAGCTTGTCGGCATGGAGTTTACATGACGTGTAGAAATTGGGCTCCAAATACATGTGATCTCCAAGCTGTAGCTTTAACCCCAAGAAATCCGAACAGCATATATTCTTTCCTTCTTCGAATTGGAGTCCTTTATCTGTTGGTTCATCTCCTGAAATCGTATAGTAAGAAGTATGCCAAATAACACCGATGGCTTCTGCTTCGACTATTGTTCCTTCTCCGGTGTTTGTTTCTGCTCTGTTTTTGTATCAACTGGGGTTCAGTGCAATTATTGCAAGAACTTCGGGCACGGCTACCAGAGTTGTGTGGTGTGAAAAAAGCGGAACAAGGCGCGTGCGAGTGGACAATCCCGGGGGGGGGGGAGGCCCTTCCTCGACAGGAGGACAGACCAGCACGTCAGGACTTTCTCAGCGAGATGACTCTGTTCAGCAGTTCTGTTAGGCTCTACTTTAGCAGCTCTTTCACAGCTCAGCGGGTTCTTTCAGTCTAGCTCAGACGTCTCCTTCAGGTATTTCTTGGGTTTTGGATTCTAGTGCCTCTTTTCACATGACACCAGACTTCACATCTCTCATTTCAGTAGGACCTCTTGTTTTTCCTATCTCTGTTCAGACAGCTAACGGTACTCCTCTGTCTGTCAGCTGTCAAGGCACTCTTTTGTCCACTGACTTTTCTTTTAGGTTGGTTTTGACTCTCACACCTGTTTTGTCTAGGATCGATAGACAGAGATGGTACTTGGGACTGGTCGGCGCCGTAGGGATCGTCAGAGTGTCTACATCCTTAACCGCCTCCATCCTCTGTCCACTTCAGTTGCTCCTATCACCTCTACATCTACCTCCACCGCCACTGCTGCCACTTCCTCTGGAGTTTTTGCGCAGTGTTGGACCGAAAAGGCGACTAGAGGGGGGGGGGGTGAATAGGAGCACGCTCACTTTTTCAACCACGATTAGATTCAACACAAATTTCACTCCAATAGCTATAGAAGCTATGAAGATCGATATACCAAGATAAATGAAGACTAGGATTGAATCCAATCAAAACCCCAAGCAAAACAACCAAAAACAATGAAACTTAATTTCCTAAGAGAAGGCGGTCGACTCTACTACTGGGCGGTCCGACTCTCCAAGGGGCGGTCCGACCTCTAGCTAGGGCGGTCGACCTCCAACCGATGAACAAATGAAATCACCAAAAACGAAGTTGCAAATAGGTCTAACTTTTGATCTACAACTCCAAACTTCATGAAACTTGGAACACACCTTCTCTAGGATGTCGTGAACCTATTCCAATCGAAGATCATGGAGATCCATGGAGAAGTTACGACATTTTTCAGTTTGAGAGATGGATGGTTCAAACCGAGTCAAAACGAAAACGTGACCCAAAAACTTGCTCGTGGGTGATTGATGATCAAGATGATCTTAGATGTGTTTCCACATGTCACAAAGAAGCTATATCATGTAAAGAAATCAATCAAAAACATGCGAATCAAAGAAAGACTCAAAATCACCAAATAGAGAAGAAGGGCAAAGAGACACATCTTTGATCAAAGCTTTCTTTGGATTGATTGATAGGGTTTGGGTTTACTGACCACTCCATCAATGGAGGACAAAGCTCAATCCAAGAGCACAAGATCAAATCAAAACTCTCTAGAACCCTAACCTCCACTAATCCTCTCCCTAAGCCAAAACTAGGGTTTCAATAATGATAAAAGGGTTGAAGGGGGTGCAGCCACCTCCCTCCTCTATTTATAGTGGAGACTTAGACCTTCTAGACGATTAACTTAAATGGGCTCCCGTTAAGGCCCAACACAAACGGGTCACACACGCACGCAATTTAAAGCGCCGTCTACAACACCTCTTAACCTAAACCGCTTCTCTTGCGCCGTCTTGCGCCGTGGGTAGGCAAAAGGTCACCAAGGTGGTATTTTGGTAAGATTACCAAAATACCCCTTCTCGGTCCTTCTCCGAAGACCGAGTCCATCTTCGCGAAGCACTTCGCATGCTCCGCCACGTGTAGGTTGATCACCGGCTCTCTCCATATCGGCAAGTCTCCCATCCGGCCCCACCGAAACCACCATGGCACTTGCACCGACTCGCGCCGCTTGATCAAACCGGTCGCACCAATCGTCTGTTGGTCATCCTTGTCCATTCGCACCATACTTGATTTCATTGACCTCACCGGCATCGTCGATCGTTCGACCTAAGCTCTCCAAGCCTCGTCCGATCATCCTCGCCGATTGACCGTCGTTGACCACCAAGCAACTCGCACAACAATAGACAAGCAAATCGAAACAGGAACAAGTTCTTCGCAACTTGACCCACGTTAGTCAAAACATGCATCATGCAACACATATGCATCGAAAATCATGACTTTGACCTAACCAACGAACAACGCCGCCACGACATGCGACGTTCAAGTAACAACCGGTCGGCCGATCACTCGTGGTTTGGGCGGTCGGCCGGCCTCTTCGGTCGGACCGCCGGCCAAAGGTCGGCCCGACCGCCCGAAGGACTTAGCCAATTTTCAACCCCCAAAATCCAAAACCTCTTTGGAAACTTTAAACCAATAGAACTTTTTATCGAGACTCCAAAAATTATGGGAGCAAGAACAATGGGATCCTCACTTGCCTACACCTCTATTTTTGGCCCACTGCTTTTGACCACTTTTTGTCACAGTGGTCCGACCCGGCAGACATGGCCGGTCCGATCGATTTGGGACCGGTCGGATCGCCGTGTTATGGCGGTCAGATCGCCTTTATCGTAAAGTCCGAATAAAGTCTTTGAAACTTTGTCGAAAACCCGTGAAACGACAAACCATTAACGCCATTGCCAATTGTCACATCATCCTAAGATCTGGAGCATATCCCCATGATATCCACACGCAGTGACATCATCGTCTAGGTCACTTGTGTCGGTCTCGTCTTTCTTCATTAGTTCGTCAGGGAGTTCTTGGACGTGTTACTGTTGACACGTCCATATTTTGTCTGGGTTGCAAGTTGGGCAAGCAACTACAACTTCCTTATCATTCTAGTGAGTCCTTATTTTATTGTTCTTTTGACTTAGTTCATTCAGATGTATAGGGACCTACGCCTATTATCTCTATAGGCGGGTATAAATTTTATGTGATCTCCATTGATAATTATTCCCGTTTTATATGGATTTTCCCTATGTCTAATCGTAGTCAATTTCTTGCGATCAATCGTAGCTTTTCAACAATGGTTCGTACTCAGTTTGATTCTTCCATCCGTACTTTTCGCTGTGATTATGCTGACGAGTACTGTTCTGGCATTTTTAGACATTTTCTTTCTGAGCAGGGCACTCTTTACCAGTCTTCTTGCCCTAGTGCCTATGCTCAGAATGGGGTTACTGAGCGCAAACATTGTCATCTGATTGAGACTGCCCACACTCTTCTCCTCGCCTCTTACGTTCCACCACAGTTCTGAGCTGAGGCTGTTTTTACGACTGCATATCTTATCAATATGCAACCTTCCACTGCTCTTAAAGGTGTTAGTCCTATAGAGCGTCTCTACCTTTGTGTTTTTGGCTGTACTTATTTTGTTCTATTGCAGCCTCGTGAGCGCACTAAACTATCGGTCCAGTCAGTTGAGTGTGTGTTTCTTGGTTATAGTTGTGAGTATAAGGGTTATTGCTGCTATAATCCTTCCGCTCGACGGATCAGGATTTTATGAGATGTTTTTGACGAATCTCTACCTTTCTTCTATCGAGATTCGGCTCCTTCTCATGTTTCCACCGTTGAGTCAATTTCATGGCTGTCTCTTTCTAACTCTTCACCCATTACTCCACTATCACAGTCTTCACCTGGTTTGTCCCTAGTGGTTCCTTCTGTACCTCCGCCTCCGGTGCTGCCTCCTGTAGCATCGCCTCTTGTTCCTACAGCACCACCATCTCATTTCTCTAGTATTCACTACTCCAGGCGTTCTTGTCCTTCACCAGTCTCCTATCCTTGCATTTTGCCGACACCCACATCTGATCCCCCTGATGATGCTTCTCGTTACATCCTTTGTGACCGGACATCCCTTCGACCTCCTGATCGTCTTGGATTTGCTCCGATAACTCATGCTCTCTCTGTCACTAAGCCTAGTTCTTATCGTGAGGCTACTCTTCATTCTGAGTGACAACTCACTATGGCAGATGAGCTTGATGCTCTTCGACGTACGGAGACTTGGGATATTGTACCGATACATGTGCATGCTCGTCCGATCACGTGCAAGTGGATGTACAAGATTAAGACCCGGTCTGATGGTACTATCGAGTGCTACAAGGTTTGTCTTGTGGCTCGCGGCTTTCAACAAGAATACGGTCGTGATTACGATGAGACTTTTACCCCTATTGCCCATATGACCACTGTTGTTGCAGTTGTTTCTGTTCGCCGGTAGTCTATCTCCTAGCTGGATGTTAAGAATGCTTTTCTTAATGGTGTTTTGCATGAGGAGGTCTACATACAACCACCACCTGGGTATTCTATTCCCGATGGACACGTCTGTCATCTTCGTCGTGCTCTTTATGGCCTCAAACAGGCTCCTCGTGCCTGGTTTGCGCGTCTTACCTTAGTGATTACTGCTGTTGGTTTCACTGTCAGTTTCCACGATCCTGCTCTTTTTGTCAATGTCTCATTTCGGGGTAGGACACTGCTTCTTTTGTATGTTAATGATATGGTCCTCACTGGTGATGATTCCTCATTCATCACGTATGTGAATAAACATCTCAGTAAGCAGTTTTTGAGGACTGATCTTGGTTCTCTTACGTACTTCCTTGGGATTGAGGTCTCTTCCATGTCTGAAAGCTACTACCTCTCCAAGTAGAAGTATGTCCAGGATTTTCTTGATCGGTCTGGTCTGACTAACACTCGCACCGATGAGACTCCCATGAAGCTATCTCTACAGCTTCGTGCAACTGATGGTGATCTTCCTGAGGATCCTATCTTGTTGGGAGTTTAGTGTGCCTTGTGAGCACTCGTCCTGATATTGCTTATGTTGTTCATATCTTGAGTCAGTTCATAGCTTGTCCTACCCATCTTCACTGCAATCATCTTCTTCGTGTCCTTCGCTACTTGCGTGGGACTATCTCTCGTCGTTTGTTTTTTTGTAGCTCCACCTCACTACAGCTTCAGGCGTACTCTGATGCGACCTGGGTTAATGATCCTTCTTATCGTCGTTCTCTGATTGTCTGGAAGTCAAAGAAGCAAAGGTTGGGTTGAGAGCTATGGCAGTAGTGATAGCAGATGTTACTTGGCTGAAGTGGTTACTTGCATATTTTGGAGTACTTGTGATGGGACCTACGACTCTTTTGTCTGACAGTACAGGTGCTATTAGTATTGCCTATGACCCAGTGAATCACGAGCTTACCTAGCACATTGGTGTGAATGCTTCATATACTCGCTCACAGGTACAGGATGGAGTACTTACTTTACAGTTTGTGCCTTTAGAGATACAGATGAGTTTGAGAGGGGGGGGGGGTGTTAGGTTTAGGTTTAGAATAGGAATCATTGTATTTCCTTATTTGTATACGGCATATCCCCTTGTACTCTCTATATATATTGTCCATTGGGCCTCTTGAATATACATATATTATTCATATCATCTAGCAACTACCCCAGTCAAGTAATTTCTTCCCTCCTACCCCACCTCCTCTCTCTCTTTCTCTCTCCCCCAAATCAATTAAACTTTCTTGATTTTCTCAAATGGGTTGTATCGTGCATGAGATATCACTCTACTCTCTTTCTTCCTTAACTCTCCTTCCACATCAGATTTTTGCTTAGTTGGCACTCTATAGAAACTGCTGATATCATTGCATGTCAAACCCCACAAAAATATTCGGTTGACAGTTGAAACAATAGAATAGTTGTAATTAATTCAAGCAATAACTAGAGTCTTTAAGTAATGTGCAATTGTGTTCTTTATTTGGCATTGGGAGCAAGGCACAGATTGTGCCAGTGAATAGCAGAATGTTCACTGTTGATGCAAATTTAGGGAAGAAAATTTGCTTCACTTCATAGTAAGGAAATTTTGCAATGCTAAGTACAGTAGGCAAACATTGTTTTTAGTTTGATGATATGATGTGTTCTGTACATCTACTGTGGAAAAAAAAATCACCAGTTGATAAAACTTGATAGCTTGGGAAATCTGTCTCATTAGAGTGCCAGCACTCATTGGCGTGTCCTTCCTATTGCTCAAATTCTACTATCCTATCAGTATGTTATATATCATTAGCTAATGACTAATTGTAGGATGTAAACAGAATCAAGCATTAGCTGATGCTCTCTCTCACGCGCGCATGTGTGGGTACATGACAAGATTCAGTGAAATGTGTTTGTATGTTGTAGTTTTCAATATGCTCATAACATTAGTGAAGTGCAGGGTTCATTATAGTATATAATTAGCTCACACCTTGTCTAATGGAATCCATTTATGGTTTTCTTCAGGTTCGCCAGATAACGATAACAATAAGGTGCATGCAACTCCATCCATTTTCTGTTTATTCTCTCTGTTGTGTTGTCATCGTTTAGTCTAATTTTTTAAAAACTGCCTTCCCTCTGCAGAACAATTATAAATGGGATGTGCTACCTAGCAACTTTTGTGTTTGGAATCAACTCGGTGGGATTAATACTGTATTCCCTCCAGCTTACTTTTGCTTCCATCATGGACGACGACTCCAGCAGCTCCTCCGCAGAGAAAATCAGCGAGCAGTCCAACACAAGGACCTCATCTAATAGCTCCACAGATTCCACAAGTGACAGAGAATCAGCCAGTAGTGATTTGCAGCAGATCTCCGACAAGAATAAAAACTCCACAGAGTAGCTGAGCCGGCCATGCAATGCAATAGCCGAAATCTGGGAGTACATACAACCGGATAATCCTTGTGAGCATTCCTTTTTTCTCATATTAAGCTGTACCATCATTCTTGAGTGCAAATCTATATTAATGAAGTTGCAATTAGGCTAATAGTAACATGTGCTAAAAAAATTTGGACCTTGGTAGAAATTGCACAAAACAGTACTATTATTTTTTATTCACTCTTTCTGATTGCCATTGGCCCAAATGTTTTGGTAGAAATTGTAGTTCTACAGGTTGAATAACATTATCACAATTCCTTGCAGCTAGAATACCATCTTAGAAACTGTTGGTGCCTTGTACCATGTACAAATTCAGATTTCAGAGTGGAAAATAGTAATTCCTAAGGAGCCGTCGATTGAATGCTGGTGTTGCAAAGTGGAATGTTCTGGACTGGAATTTCAAGGCCATTGGATTTTGCCCCCCCCCCCTTTTTTTTCACATATTAGCAATGGAGCTATCAGCTAGTGTACCGATGCTCTCTGTTCCGTGTATCTCTTGATACCACAATAAAAAGCTCAAAGTAGAATAGCCATTAGTTGTTTCTATTTTTTAATAAATTCTTTTGTATATTTGCTAATGTGTTCTCTCCTACAAACAAAAACTTTAACAATGTTATGATTTTAAGCAGTTGAGTAAAAAATAAAGGGGAAATTGTTTTTGTTTCCCTCCCATAGGCCAAACCTAAAAAAGCATCTTTTGACTAGTCCTTGCTAATATTCTATGATTTTGATTCCATGCTCCAGGATAAGATAACTTAGATGGATCACCTTGTTAAGGACTCTTTCTTTGGCAAGAACTATCAGCGTCGCGTCGCACTAAGCCTAAGTCGGCTGTAAAGCCGCGAGGCATACGGCAAGATAGCAAGCATGGAAGGCGAGGACTCTGCGCACGGCAGGAGGCAGGGATAGGATTAATCAATTTCGGTATTAGTTATTTTAAGTAATATCCTTATGGATTCTTGAGATTGTAGGCTTCAGGATACGATTAGTTGGTTAGTCCTCCGTATAAAGGATAAAATTGTACTCATGAGATCAAGCAATAACAGAACAAGCCTTCAGAACCTTCGATCATGTTGAGAGCCTTGCGACGCTAGCCGGGAACAAGTCCCAATCATGTTGAGAGCCTCGCGACGCTAGCCGGGAACAAGTCCCGTTCGACGCATGAGGGCGAACTCAATCGCTCTCTTTATCCCCTATGATTAGGGCTGAAAACGAGCCGAGCCGAGCCGGCTCGAGCCAAGCTCGCTCAGGCTCGGTCTGAGGCTCGGCTCGGCTCGAAAAAAAGCTCGAGCCGGCTTGAAAAGCTCGTTCAAGCCAGGGTTTCCTAAGCCAAAAAACAAAGGTAGAACAAAATGATTATATGAGTCATTTATCATCAATTCAAAATCCAATTATCGTGATTATATGAGATTGCGTTCGGCTCGTTTGGCTCGCGAGCCGGCTCGAGCTCGGCTCGAATCTTCACCGAGCTCGAAGCCCGGCTCGGCTCGAAAAAAAACGAGCTCGAGCCGAGCCGGCTCGGCTCGCAACAAGCTCGAGCCGGCTCGCGAGCCGCGAGCTTTTTTACCACCCCTAGCTATGATCCAATTTTGACCCTCGTTTCCGTCTTCTTTTACCCCAAATCCAACACCTAAGACCGAGCCGTATTAATTTGGTATCAGATAGTCGAAACTCTCTTCGATCAGATAGTCAAAACCCCCTCCGACCCTCTAGTCGAAACCTGTCCCCACCAGTCAGTCAAACTCTCCTTCGACCAGCCTGTCGAAGACTTCTTCGAGCAGTTAGTCGAAATCCTTCTTTAACCTGCTTGTCGGAACTTCTTCCACCAGTTAGTCGAAACCCTCCTTCGACCAGCTTGTCGAAGACTTCTTCGATCAGTTAGTCGAAACCCTCATTCGACCAGTCTGTCGGAACTTCTTCGACCAGTTAGTCGAAACCCTTTCTCGACCAACTTGTCCGAACTTCTCCGACCAGTTAGTCGAAATCCTTCTTCGACCAGCTTGTTGATACTTCTTCGACTTGTTAGTCGGAACCTTATTTCGACCAACATGTCGAACCTTCGCCGACTAGATAATCAAAAACTCTTCCGGTCAGATGGTCGAATCTTCTTCGACCAGGTTGACCGAAAGACCGTTTCGACTTATGGTTGAAACTTTTCCGACTGATGGTCGAAGTTCCTTGGGGATGAATTAGGTTTTCCAGAGATCCAAAAAGGTTGAGTTTTTGGGGATTTTTTTGTAGACATAGTAATTTAGCTTCTAAAATTATGAAAATTTTAGGTGAGGTTCCTGACATAGTCTAGATCATTGTATAGTTTTTCTATGGGTTTTTATTATTATATACTTTTCTCTAAAAATCTTTTAAGTTTTTGTTTGTATGCATTTTCATTGTTTGACTTGAGGAAAGTTTCAAGACACGCTTTACATATTTCCCATTTTATTGATTGTGTGATTACACCAAGTTTGGATTTTTTATTTTCATATTTTGTTTCAATTTATTTTGATATTTAATTAGTTTTGTATTTTCAGAATTTGATTCTTAAATTTCTTACTTACACAAAAAGTCTTTTAATAAAATCCAGAAAAGCGAATGTCAACAAAATCCACCAAAAGTTTTAAAAGGTTCACATTTTTATACATTTGAAACATATGCTAGTTTCGTGCGGGCTTTGCAGGGGGTTCCTTGGCTTCACTAGCTATTACTGCATGTTTATCAAAGATTACAACGTCATTGCAACAATCCACACCATGTTGACGAAAAAAGAGGCGTTCGTATGGGGTGATAAGGCGGCACATGATTTTTCCGCCCTCAAGACGACTCTCACTTCTAACTTGGTATTACAACTACCAGACTTCGATGTCCAATTCACTATGGATTGTGATGCGTTCGGCACCGGGTTTGGTGCGGTTCTACACTAGGGGTCCGACCTTTGGTGTTCTTCAGCTGAGCTATGGCGCCCAACATGCCAAGGTAGCGGCTTACGAATATGAACTCATTGGATTGGTCAAAGCTATTTGACATTGGCTCCTGTATTTATGGGGGTGTTCTTTTGGCGTTTGTACAAATCACCAGAGCCTAAAATTTTTTCTTGGCTAGCGGCTGTCCACCATCCCGCAACATGATTGAGTGAGGAAACTTTTTGGCTATATATTATGTAATACCCTGAATTTTTAATCGGGCGTTTATAAAAGATTTCGGGAGGAGAAAACCTTTTAGAGGATGTAATTTTCAGAGGATTGGAGGGGGTTTCCATAAACTCGCTAAGTCGGGTCATGGTCATGCCTAGGAGGCCCAAGTGGTGGCCGGCCATAAGGGGGGTGCCTCCCCACCCCCCAAAACCCTAGCCACCACCCACATTTTCCCCCTCCCCTCTCCCACCTAGCCGCCTCCACCTCCTCACTGGCGCTGCCCCCCCCTTCACCATCACCCTCCATCACGCCACACCTCCCGCCAAGCTTCGTGTCACGCCCTTTGGGGAAGAGGAGGAAGCCGCCATTGGTGGTCGGCCGAAGAGAAGACGCGCGGAGGAAGAGGAGGAGAAGGGGAGGAAGATGAAAGAGGAGGATGGAAGGGGAGGAGAAGCCAATCCTTCGGCTGATCGCCAGGTAGACAACGAAGATACATGCCAATGACGCGATTAACAACTTCAGTTTGGCCATCGAATTGCGGATGAAAAGCAGAACTGAGGTGTAACTTAGAATTAGCAAGACGAAATAGTTCAGACCAAAATGAGCTCGTGAAGATAGTATCACGGTCACTCACAATTGAAGATGGAATGCCATGAAGCCGAATAATATTGTCAAAGAAGACACGAGCAACCGAGCTAGATGTATACAGATGACCTGATGCCTGAAAGTGGGCATGTTTTGAGAATCGATCAACGACGGTAAGAACCGCATACTTGCCATGTACCTAGTGAAATCCTTCCACGAAGTCCACAGAAATATCATCCCAAACCTAATGTGGAACTATCAATGGTTGAAGTAGGCCTGATGGATGCTCATTGTAATATCCCAAAGTTCTACTACAAAAAAATAGTAAAGTAATTTATTGGTCTTTCTGAGTCTTTTTTTAAGCTTTAAAAATAAAAAAATCATTTGAAATTTATTGGATTAATTTAAAGCTTAATTTGGAATATTAGAAAATAAAAAAAAATAAATGATTAAAATAAACTTTAATTAAATTCAAAATTATTTTATTTGATCTTTTCAGGTTCCAAGGATTTTTGTGGAATTTTCTAGATTTTTTGAATTTATTTTATTTTTTGGATTTTTCTGAATTTTCTTTTCTTTTTCCTTTTTCATTGTTTTCTCTCTCCTACTTCATCTTCTTCCTCGGACATGGGTGTAGCTGCTGTTTTTTTTGTCCGAAAACACATACTTCATCTCCAAAAATTCTTTCTTCCCACTTGAGCATCCAAATTTAAATCCGTCTGAAGAAGTACAGCCCGTCAACACCGCACTTTTATCACTAGTCAATGCTTCTATTACCGCATCCCATCAGTGCTCCCATTGTCGTTTCCTTCGTCATTTATCTTGAACTGAAATTGTTGCCCGTAATCAGTCGCGTTCCCGATGATTCGAATCATGAGAGAGCCTATAAATTGGTACACAGACGTCTTCGACCCCTTTCCACTCCCTCAAAGTCTTAGAACCACTAGAGCACCAGCGACGTCCAATTTCTTGTTTTCCGAATGCTAGTTACTTCGTCGTTTCGTTGAGTTTTTACAACTTCTAATCGTGCCATATCATGTTCCCAAGCAAGGTGATCTTTAGCCCTCAACCAATTTCGTGTTTCATGCAGTGAGTTGCCCGAATTTCACAGTCAAACCTCCTAGGTTGAATACACTCCCGTCGATCAATTTTCTTCCTTGGTGCGTGTTTCTTCGAGTGAACCGCGTCACGGCGTGTTCCAAACCATCCCTTTCCTATTTCCCATCAATTTGGTTGATTAATCGATGTGGATCGCCGCCGTCGTCGTCACTCGTTTCTTGCTGTCGGTATTTCATGTGAGAATTACACTTTGGACGTTCGTTCTCCTTCATACAAGCTCTGATTCCATTAATTCAAATATCTAAATTAATCTAAATTGAATATCTATCCTCAGAACTTAAATTATTTAATTTGGGGTTTATTTGAATTTTATTTGAATTTGGCTCGTTTTCGCGTATAAATTTCAACAACTTCGGAGAGTCAAATTTCGATGTTGTTTCAGAACAACGATTAATTGAGCATTGCAAGTTACAATTTTGATCATGTTTGATCCCATTATTTTAAATTATTTAAATTTTATTTTAAAATTATCATTGTGTGCTTACTTTTATTCAAAGTAATTTAAATTTCTATCTTTAAATCATAGTTATTCCCAAATCCCTTGTATAGCCAAAATTTTTTAAGATGGGTAGTATGGAGAATCATTCGAAGTGTGATATATTTTGGATTTAGAAAATTAATAAGATTGGATAATAAGAGGTTATTGTAAATCGAAGGAGTCAAAAGAAAATTTGTGGATACCCATTAATTATGAAGGAGCAGCATTATTGTTGAATATTGGATTATAGAAAAATATTATTGTTGGATATTGGATAATGGATAATAGGAATACACTATTGTTGGATATTGTATTATAGGAATACAATATTGTTGGATATTAGATTATTGGAATACATTATGGTTGAATATTGGATTATAGGAATATTATTGATGGATTATTAGTAACTGTTGGAGAATTAGTATTGAGAAATCGATCCAGCAAAGATGGTGATTGAAATACGAAAATGTTGGATTTTCATAACAATTCATGATCTTAATTTTCGTGGATTGGTTGAATCATGAAGTATGTGTAAACTTCGTGGAATTAATTGGATAATTTGTTTATATTGGATTTGTTGGATATGATTCAATAGTAAAATTGGATTTAGATGTATTATTAGTGATTGCGTTGAAAATTTAGTTTTGACAAACTGATCGAGTGTATGTAATGAATAAAGAATAAAGTTGGATTATTACAGTAAGTTATGATTGAAATTTAGGTGCATTAGTTGAATAATAGAGAATTGATGAAATTGGTGGAGTTAATTGAAAGTAGTGTTTGGTTGATCTATAGTTGTTGGTGGACTAATGTAAACAATGATGTGGTGGATCAATATGCATAATATATTGATCTGGAGAGTATGATTATAATATTGATAGATGACTTACTGATTTTAGAGTTGACAATTCTTGAACATCGAATTGCTCACACCTTGTTGCCCTAGATAAAACTCTAGTCAATATAATAGTATTGACAAGATGCTTTTGTGAAAAAATTCACTTAGTCATGCTTAGACCATGAATATTTAATTTGGGGAAGTTAGCCAAATATTCAATTATGATTTAAAAATGACTATGACATTGCTTTTGCCATAGAAGTTTGTAAAATAATTTGCCATGAAAACTAAAATAAAAACTGGTTTGGACTTGGGCGAAGTTGGATAGTTGGTGGGTGCAAGTTTATGCACGAGATTGATTCAGAATGTTCGAGGCCCTCGGGTTCTTTTTGGAAGTTGCCTAGTCAACTAAGGACCAATCTGAGAGCCACTCTTAGCAAAGCTCCACCATACTAGCCAAGTCTAGAACGGGATACACCTAGCTAAAGAATCTGTAACGTTTCACTATAGTTGTGACATTTGGTTATGCGGGTGTCAGTATGACCTAATTTTATTATTGCCACGTGGCGTAAGAGGGGGCTTCCAGCGGTGAGTCCAAAGGAAGCGAAATCTTAGCGGACATGACTACTTTGGAATGGTGCATTATAAAGGCCTTGGTTCACTACCTTGGACGAAATTTTATTACAATTCTTCCTTCCAAACAGTCCTACGAGCCACTCCCTTCAAAGTGGTTTATGGGTGAGACCCCCGGATGTCGGACCCTAGGCGTGGAATACCCGAAGACCCTATGTGTATACTGTGCTAGTCCCTGGATCAGTGGCTAGCACACATATACAATATTTGGTATTCATATCTATACAATCACAACTAAAAGTAAAGAAAATGGTAGTCTACTAAGCTATCACAAGTTATTACAACAACCGGCCGACCGACCAAATAAAAGCAGCCATCAGAGTAAAATATAGCAGCGGAAGAAGTAGTAAGGTGGCAAAAGTCCAACGGTATGCCCATTCGATCCTGCAGGCAACCGACAAGGAGCAAGGTCCAGGTAGCCCCGTCACCAAACCCTTCGGTGCTGGAAGCAAAGAACGCGTCGTCAGACGTCTGCTCATCTTCGATCTCGGAACAACAATATTAGCAAGATTGCGTACTTGGTTACCTAGCAAGACTTGTAGTGTATCACAAAATTATATTAAATGCAAGGCTATCAAGGATGAAGCTCTACTCTACAAGTTATTTTGCTTAAGGCCATTTTTATTTACAATAATCATAAGTAATAATTTTCAATGGAATTTGAAGAAGCAATTTAAATAAGTACATGACAATAAGTAAGAAATTGAATCAAATAATAACAACACTTGCAACCCTACTCGGTTGCAAGCAAAAATATATTCATTTTCAACCATAGACATGGCACTGACAAATTCATGTTCAGCTATAGAAATGGTAGTCCTGCTATAGACATAGCAGTTCAGCCATAGACATGGCAGTTAACTCAACAAATAAAAACCCCATGTCATTACCTAAGTTTTGTGACAACCCAGTTTTTGAAAAAACAAAACTACAGCCATACCAGCCGCACTAAGCATGCTCATGGCGCGAGCATGGCTATTTAAATAGATTTTTACTCTGCAGAGTAGTACAACTTTTCCCATAGTACGCGGTATTCTAGTTGCCTAGAATATCTCTATATCATTGTTCACTACCAAAGGTAAGCAGTCTATAGTTCGCGACGTAGCCTTTACATCATCTAGCGCTAACCTTGCACTAACCCTGCGAATCATTATCCTCATTCATCCGGATAGAAACCCATCGAATGAGGAGCCTCACTCACCCGGATAGAAACCCTTCGAGTGAGTCCCTTTCTTCACCCGGATAGAAACCCGTCGAAGTGAGGTATTGGCATTTGTGATGGCATGCCTAACCGGTCATGCTCGCACTACACTTGCTTACAAAACATGCAAGGCTATGATTCGATGACTTAGTTAGCTACAGCTACCCCATCCTAGCACATAAGTTTGTACGATTATGTCTTAGTCCCACATTTGCTGGGTTCAGTCTTTAATCAACCATGGGCGAGAATCTCCACCCTAGCTACTAGTGAGTCACAATCCTCACTTTTTCAGATTACAATATAACTCGCCCGCTTCTAAAGACTAAAGTTTTCATTTTATTTTCATACAAAATAATAGAGGTACCTCCTTTGGATATCAAAATATCCTAAATTCTCAAATTATCATTGTCGGTGTATTAGAACCGATCTTACGTAAAGATTGTTTGATTCGGGGGGTCTCCTAGAGATGAAATCACGCAGAGCGATTGACACGGGATTTTTATACAGGTTCAGGCCTTCTCCGGGGAGAATAACAACCCTACTCCTGTGTGTGTATGGTATTGACTGTATTCTTGACAATCAAGCAAGAAACTAAGACTATTACAAAGAACAGTACTTGTGTTTCTCCTTGACTTGCTCTGTTTCGCCCTCTTCTTCACCCTCTGATTGATGTTTCTATATAGCCGTGAAGGAGTAGCCGTTTTGTCCTGCGGAAGAGGCGTCTAATTAATCCAGTAATGGGCGCATGATGGCGTAGAATTACCGCGCGACGGTTTCTTCACGCCGTCCGCGCTTATCTTCGAGGTAATGGGGTATTTAAGCACTATTACTACACGGAATAATAGTGCATGTGGACCGTCCGGATTCTTTAATTAATTGGACCCACTCGCTTGTAGGTTTGATTATAAGGTGGTCGTGGTTGACTTGGTCGTAGCAGAACTTACGACTGGGTACAAGTCGTAGCAGAGCTTACGACTGGATAATAGTCGTAGAAGGACTTACGACTAGGTAATGGTCGTAGAAGGACTTACGACTAGGTAATGGTCGTAGAAGGGCTTACGACCAGGTAGTGGTCGTAGAAGGACTTACGACCATGACATAGTCGTAGTAAGACTTACGACTATGGGGGTGATTGTAGGAGAACTTACAATCACTTGGTAGGCCTCCCCCTTATGAATATAAGGGGTACTTCTGGGGACTACGTGACATCATATTTACCCATAATAAGAATTATAGATAAAAGATAAAATGAGGATTATCAGATCCTCGTCATCTAGCCCCCCAGCTTCAAATGAGAGTAACTTACTTGGTGAAGGATTCGCAAATGGTCCTACGACTATGAAAATATCGCGGAACCATGGTCGAAGGAAAAACTCTTCGACATTTGAGTACTACTTTGACCAGGAATTTGCTTGGCCAGAAAGGTTGCTTACGATTATCAAATAGTTGTAAAAACCCCTACGACTGTGAGGTGGTCATAGTAGGGCAATCGGAGAAAAACCCTTTCCGATTGTTACTTCATTCGACCAGAAAGACTTGGTCAAGAAAGTAATTTCGCTTGGAGGTGACAAAACGAACCTAATTTTCTCGAACAGACCATCTAGGGAATTGCAAACGACTCCACAGATCCATCGATGAGGCGGTTCGGCGGTTGCAATCGTGAAGATTGCTTACGACTATCAAAAGTCAGAAAACCCTACGACCGTGAAGTGGTCGTAGTAGGGGGATCGGAGAAAAAATCCTTCCGATTGATACTTCCTTCGACCAGAAAGACTTGGTCAAGAAAGTAATTTCGCTTGGGGATGACAATACGCACCTAAATTTCTCGAACAGACCATATAGGGAATTGCAATCGACTCCCACAGACCTGTCGATGAGACGATTCCCGAAGCGACGGCAATCGTGCGGTTATAAAACTCACCGGGAGTTAGACTTAGAGTTTTTTTACCTTTTCCCCAAATCGTTCCCATCGTTCTTTGGGTTTTCGCCTTCTCCGCCTCAGACTTGACTTCGTCTTCTCTCCGCCTAACCCAATCTAGAACTTCTTGTTTCGAGAGAAATGGCCAAGAAAGTTTCCGAATGGGAAGAGTCGGAGATGGATGCAATAAGATCAAAGTTTTGGTCGACGCCGGGAAGATTCCAGAGAAGGCTCTGGTGAAATGGATTCCGGCTATTGGGCAGCACTGGCCTTCGGGGGAAAATGGACAAATCCCCGTCTTCCAAGCATACTGTGAGTGCGGCCTCCATTGCTGCTCACCCCTTTCTTACGATGGTACTCGAGCATTTTGGCGTGGAATTAGTGAACCTAGGTCCTAATTCTATTACCATGCCGAGTGTCTTCGTGTACTGTCTTGAGGTGCATTTGGGGATTCCGCGGACCTCGAGCTTTTCCAATATTATTATGGGATGGCTCGACAAACCGGAATCGCGGAAGTCATGATCCGAAGTCCGCAACTTGAAGTCGAGGAGTATATTCGAGTTTTACTCGGTCTTCATGGCCGGATGGAGAAAGAGGTGGTTTTATTGAAAGTCACCTCGGAAGATGCCTCTCTTTGGGAAGGTCGCCGAGAAGAAATCTTCATGGGATTCGACTCACAAGATATCGGTAGGATTGCCCCCTATATTCAAGCCATCAAGGACTTGAAAGAAGAAGGGCTGACTGGATGGCATGTGGTAAAAGATTTTATCACACGCCGAATTAGTCCCCTGAAGAAACGAGCATTTCCTATGTGGAGATACTCGGGGAGAGGAGACCCGACCAGGGACTACGACGAGGGTAAGTGAACCTCCGACTTAGCTTTCGGTTTGGTCTTTCTCAACATTGTCTAATATTCTTATCATTTACGGATCTTTCCACAGCAGATTGACGCTAGGGTCAAACTCATCTGTGAGATGTCTCCGCCACTCCGAGTGGCGGTTCCTCGAATCATTGCGGCTTTGCCCGCAGATGAAAAGATAGAGCGCCTAAAGGTAATCAAAAAGTTAATTTTCTCTTTTGGATTTTATAGTCGTAGAAGAACTTACAACTAGTGGTGATCGTAGAATATCTTACGATCAAGAAAGTGTCGTAGAAAAACTTACGACTTGACACTGGTCGTAGAAAAACTTACGACTGATCAGTAATCCTTCTTTTTCTGTTTTGCTTTACAGAAAGTAGGCATGGAAAATCGTCAGGACGACGAGGAAGTCGCACTGATGACCATTGGCGCGGGGTTGTCGAAAAACAAAGGCTCGGCTCCTCCATCTAAGAGACGTCGACTTGCAAGATCCGCCGACAAGGGAGGAGCAAGCTCGAGCTCTGGTCTTCGACTGCACCTCTCTACAAAGCTCTGCGCGCATATAGCCATAATCAAGCCGAGGTTGCAACTATCGAAGCCGAGGAGGTTGAAGCAGCTGAATCTTTTAAGCGCAAACCTCGCAAGGCTAAGGTACCCTTCTATTATGACAAGGAATCTTTCGCAGTTGTTGCCACTCCTAGTTTTGTTAAGCAACTGGAAAAGGAGATCTGGAAAGATTTTATGTCTTTTGTCAAGGACGATCTTCGCTCCAAAGACAACTCGCAATGAGGTAGTGCCGCTCGAATGGTCGAGACCGATCTCGGCCATCCGAGAATCAGAGACCGAGCTATGGTTCTGTTCAAACTCTACGACCGACGTGGTCGTAGCCGGGCCCATTGTTGAACCTCGACTGCACGTGGTCGTGGAGAAGAAGAGGTCCTCCGTTGGGAGGATTGCTCCTAAATTCCTGGTTAAGACCAGGGTGCAGAGGTATGTGAAATATACTAAAGTGTAAGAATAATATTTACCTTTTTCCTTTTCACAACCTGATTTGCTTTTCTTTATTTTAGTCCGATTCTTTCTGCCCCCGTAAATGCTTCCGTTGAGAAGCCCATTGTCACCTCTTCAGTTGCTGGAGAGGTAATGATGAACCCTATGGTTTGATTTGTTGGCCCGATCTTTCGATGAGAACGATAAGTCCAGAGGCGTCGCCAACTCGACGATCCCGGCTATGAACACGCAAGGCTCGAAACCACGCAATCGCCGAATCGATCGACAAGTCGTTATCAACCATGCACGAATACCGGTTGACGACCACGAAGGTCGATTCTCGCATACACCAAGAAGCACGCAAGAACAAGATAAAGCAATCAAATTGCAAATAAAGATTGAAATATTAAAATTGGGATTTAAAAGCGGTATTATGGTTGGTCTATTCGACACAAGCCAATACACGGTTGCAACAAGGCTAACTTTTAACTAAACAAAATCCAAGGAAACTAGAGGGGTGCGTCCTCCTTAAATAGGGGATGAGGAGCCACAAATCTAAAAGAAATAGAGGGTGGGACTAAAGGCACGAATTCTGTTCACATGAACAAGTAATCACACCCCTGTGGGCCGCGGCATATGGGCCAATTATGCGACGATTACAAGGCCCAAATCGCCCAAATTAGTGACATAGCACCTTTGACGATTCCGAAGTCTACAGAAGGAATTTGGAGGTGAGGCTGGATCCGTTGGAAAGATATCGCCTTTAGCTTTCCAACAAGTCCAAGAACACCGAATCGGACTCGTTTGCAAAAGTTATATCTGTTTTAAGTTGGTCTTTGTCAGTGATTCCGAACTGATCTGACCAAAATGTATCCAGCTTGAACTCCTGCTTGGCACATGTAGTAGCACCATGGCATGTACACATAGTACCATGGTATGTAGACGTAGCACCATGGCATGTAGACGTAGCTCGATCTAATTGGGTAATATGGCATTGCATTAGCCGAAAGTCCAATTGGAGAAGATTTTGGTGAAGTAAAGGAAGTAGAGGATGCAGTGCAGCAGGTTGAAGCAGTGGTTGTATCCTTAGGGTCGATGTCCTCATCATCCTCCCTTTCTTGAATTTGAGTCGTCCTCGACTCATTCGTTTTCCCCAAGTCATCACTCTCCTGCAAAAGATTAGTAGCAACAGGAGGCAAAGAAACATGCACTTCTTCTAATGGACACTGAGATTCTTTGCAAATCATAGTATGACATTCAGATTCATGTTTTTCCATATCAATGCCATTAGATTTTGTAGCTAACATAACAGGAGCTTTCAATTTAATTTCACTTGGAGCTATAATCTTATAATCATCTTTTGTGTTCTCCGTACTTGTTCTCTCATATCTTTCTAATTCATCCTGTAATATGGCAGCAGGAGACATTGGAAGTAAAGTGATTTTTCTTTCTTTATATGTGAAAGTATAATGATTAGATCTACCATGATGTTCAGTATATCTATCATATTGCCAAGGTCTACCTAATAATAATGAGCATACTTGCATAGGTACGACATCACAATCAACATAGTCATGATATGATCCAATAGAAAAATATACGCAAGACAAGTTTAGTCACCTTCAACTTACCATAAGAATTCACCATTGAATGTAGTAAGGATGAGGTGTGGTGTTGTGGTCAAGTCAAGCTTCTCGACCATGTCTATGCTAGCAAGGTTGTTGCAACTTCCGCCATCAATGATGACTCTACATGAACGTTCCTTGATGACGAACTTGGATTGAAACAAAATATGACGTTGATTTTGTTCAGCAAGCTCCATTTGGGTACTTAGCACACGCTGGACAACTAAGTTTTGGTACATATCAGAGGCCTCATGGCTTATATGTTCTTCCTCAGTTTCATCACCTGCATTGTTGGTTGCAACTAAAACTTGTTCTTCCTCAATATCGCTAGCTGAAGTGTACTCACCATTGTCCTTAATAAGTAAAGCTCGCTGACTTGGGCAATCATGCATCAAGTGCCCAAATCCTTTGCAATGGTGACATTGTACATCTCTAGATCGCCTGTCAAGCAAATGAAACACTTTTTGTAGGGACTTGTACCTCTGTTGATTTGCATGCATTAGGGACATGCACAGGAGTGGAAGGGGTAGAAGGGGGCACACGACTTGAGAAGGGTGCCACGTGTTGTTGCTGACTTGGCCGACCTGCAAAAGATCCTCCAAAATTTGCCCTAGGGCGAGACTGTCGACCCTGCACTTCTCTTTCAGCTTTGCAAGCAAGATGGAACAAACGAGTGATAGAATTGTATTCTTTATAATCAAGTATGTCCTGAATTTCTCGGTTTAAACCTCCTAAAAATCTAGCCATCTTAGCATCTTCAGTTTCATCTAAACCACAACGCAATAAATCAGTTTGCAATTCTTGATAATAATCCTCTACATAACTACTATCTTGTCTTAAACGTTGTAATTTATTCAGAAATCACGAGAATAATATGAAGGTACAAATCTATGTCTCATTGCTCTTTTCAAAGCATTCCATGTTCTAGGTATGTCCTGATGAGTACGACCATATTCACTCCACCAAATAGATGCAAAATCAGAAAACTCACTAGTAGCAGCTCTAACTTTCTTATCTTCAGGGAATTCATGACAAGCAAATTTTTGTTCTACGGTAAGCTCCCATGTGAGATAAGCATCAGGATCATATTTTCCAAAGAAAAGAAGGCATAGTGAATTTAATTTTACCAAATGCATTATTATGGTCACGCACTTCACGTTGATTTTGTCCCATACCTTGACGATTATGACGGCCGACGATAGTTACGATCATTGTGCATATTGGCTCCATCTGTTTCCGTGACGCTAGTGTAATTGTTCACATCTTCTTCCACCTCATCCGCCAAGAGCGGACCGCGGTGGTGTGCGGCACGTAGGAGGTGGTGTCGCGGCGAGCAGAGGTGGTGCTTGGCGAGCGGAGGGTCCTCCACTCTTGGCTCATGATCATGGGTCCCGTTGTCGCAAGTGGTCGACGCCTTTCGAGCGCAACGCGCGTGTGTGGAGCGCCACGAGATTGTCATTGATCTTATTCAAGGCATCGCAAACACTCTCACCGAGCGAGTGCTCAATGTGCGCACGAGCTCTCTCGTGCGAGTGTGAAAGATCCTCACCAAGATGCCCCAAAGAGTGGTCGTTATTGTCTACACCATGTGTAGATCCATGTGATCCTGTCATTGTTAGTAGAAAACAAAGAACCAATCACAGTGTATATGTCCCTATGAACTACTAGATTCTGGAGTTTCACAAGTCGCTCACACTCAAGCTTATACCCAGTTCTTACCAATGCAAAGCAAGGAAGTGGTACAACCGGTGGTGGTTCGTGATACTCTCACTTGTGATCACCCTAACGATTGCAGGAACCAAGACTCGCCGAGTTAGTAGGAAGTGGAGCGGAAGGCTAGTATGTAGCAAAGGAATAGCAATTATTCAATTCAGCATGCAAAGTTGAAAAGCAGTTCAAAGTACTAGTCACAAGTGCTGATCCTAGTCTAATCAAAGTTTAGCTAATCAAAGCCCCACTAAGAGATGTGTATGTACGCACACGCAAAGATAAATGTGACTTGATGTAAGCAATGAAAAACCTTACAACAAGTGCTAGGAGAGACGCTAACCAACTACTCAAACTTCTTTGTAGGGCACAAGATGGTTCACACGATGTAGAGCACAAAAACGGAATAACGTGCAGCGTAAACAACCCTTTAGTTTAAGCAGAAAACAATAGTTAGTCTTAAGAGATGAAAAAGCAAAGTTTTATATGGCTTATATATACTCGTTTGAAAGGTTTCGATGAGATCTACAACTTTGCAGTTGAGACGAACCCCAAATTCTGATGGGAAGACTAAAAGAAACGGCAAAACCGAAATCGAAAACTTGTGACGCTAATTCGAGCCGAAATGACCAATTTTGGGTTCCTGGAGGGAGACTAGTGCATTAAGTGGAAAGTATGCGCCTCGTTGTTAGCTTTCCAACGAGTCCAAGAACGTCCAAATCGGACACCATATGCAAAAGTTATTCCTGTTTTATGAATGTCTCTAAACGGAATCGATTTTCGGACCGAAACCGACTCGGTTTCAATCTTTAAATTGCTATATCTTTTGATTCCGTGGGCTAATCTTGCTGAAATTTTTTGTGCAAGTTTGTGGCTATATGTAGAAGGGCTCCACCAATTTTCACTGGTTTTGGTGTAAGATTGTTTTTCTTTTCTTTTTTTCTACCACGACTTTTGTTTTGTGTGGGCCTCTTTCTCCGTCTTTTTTTGCGGCTCTAGGGTTTTCAACAAGTCGCGAATACAGCAAAGTGTTCTCTCTTTTTTTTGGTGCAGATTAGAGGAGTTCTAACCCACGAATTTTCTGTTTTAGATGCAAGAACTAAGAACCCTAAAAGAACGATTAAGCGACGCAAAGGAAAAACACGAGAAGCAATCTAGACAACGACCAACTAGACAATAACTAGAACTAAAGATCAAAGAACTAGACACGACAATGTAACTAAATATTCAACAAGCAAACTGAAAAGAAAAAAATTGCAAAGGCTCAAAGGGCTTGGTATGGATGATAGATGTAAATTTTTTCTTTCGGCAATTTTCTCGGACTCTAGGTATGAAAACGAATCTACTACTAGAAAACAGAAACTCTCACCAAGAGCAGTAGCTCGATACCACTTGATGAACCCTAAGGTTTGATTTGTTGGTCCGATCTTTCGATGAGAATGATAAGTCCGGTGGCGTCGCTCAACTCGACGATCCGGCTATGAACACGCAAGGCTCGAAACCACGCAATCGCCGAATCGATCGACAAGTCGTTATCAACCATGCACGAATACCGGTTGACTCGACCACGAAGGTCGATTCTCGCATACACCAAGAAGCACGCAAGAACAAGATAAAGCAATCTGAAATTGCAAATAAAGATTGAAATATTAAAATTGGGATTTCGAAAAGCGGTATTATGGTTGGTCTAGTCGACACAAGCCAATACACGAAGTTGCAACAAGGCTAACTTTTAACTAAACAAAATCCAAGGAAACTAGAGGGGGTGCGTTCTCCTTAAATAGGGGATGAGGAGTCACAAATCTAAAAGAAATAGAGGGGTGGGACTAAAGGCACGAATTACTGTTCACATGAACAGTAATCACGCCCCCAGGTGGGCCGGCGGCATATGGGCCAATTGTGGTACGATTACAAGGCCCAAATCGGCCCAAATTAGTGATATAGCACCTTCTTTTGACGATTCCGAAGTCTACAGAAGGAATTTGGAGGTGAGGCTGGATCCGTTGGAAAGATATCATCGTTAGCTTTCCAACAAGCCAAAGAACACCCGAATCGGACTCCGTTTGTAAAAGTTATATATGTTTTAAGTTGGTGCTGTCAGGCTGATTCCGAACTGATCTAACCAAAATGTATCCAGCTTGAACTCCTGCTTGGCACATGTAGTAGCACCATGGCATGTACACATAGTACCATGGTATGTAGACGTAGCACCATGGCATGTAGACGTAGCTCGATCTAATTGGGTAATATGGCATTGCATTAGCCGAAAGTCCAATTGGAGAAGATGTTGGTGAAGTAAAGGAAGTAGAGGATGCATTGCAGCAGGTTGAAGCAGTGGTTGTATCCTTAGGGTCAATGTCCTCATCAGGTAACAATGGAAGTGGTTGAAGGATCTTCCTTGACCCAGGTGGCTCCCGAAGTGGTTTCTCCAACTGCTGAGGTTGTAGCTATGACTACTGAGGTCATAGCTACGACCACTGAGAGGGCAGCTGCGACTACCGAGGTCGTAGCTATGACCACTGAAAGGGTAGCTACGACCTCTGAAATGGTTGTAGAGACCACAGAGGCAGCTGCAAAAGCCTCTGGTCAAGGTGAGGATGACTCAGACCGTCTTCGAAAGGAAGTCGTGGCGCATATTCCTTCGGTGTCCAAAGAGAAAGTGCACTCTGTAATCGAGGATGAAGAATATTTCAACTTCAGGCCGACTTTTTGGGCTCGCTTCCATCATAGGGTCTGCTGCTTACAGATCTCGCGACCGAGTCCCCCATCCCAAGGATATTCCAAATAGAGGAAATACCTTCGACAATGAGCGTCTTGAGAAGGTGTGGTGGGATAAAGTCGCGAGGATAGACAAGGTGCAGAACCCGGAGTTGGTGTACTCGACCTTAGCTAGGTCGCACCATGAATGTAAGTATTTTTAGGATACTTATACATGTGGCTTTCCTTTCTTCTCACCTGTCTTCTTTTTTGCGTAAAGCTCTATAGAGCAAATTGCGCTGTTTGTGAGTATCATCGACAACTTTAGAGCTACGACAAGAGAAAGAAGAACTCTACATACAAAAGTAAAGATGGTAAGTTACCGTTATTCATAGTCATTTCGACTTGACTACTCAGATAGTGTTTACTTAGAGTTGTCATGGAAAACTCATGACAAAGCACGGTCGTAAAGAGCTTACAACTACTTACGACCTGTAGTGGTCGAGAAAGACTTACGACCATGACATAGTCGTAGAAAAACTTACGACTAGGTCGTGGTTGTAGAAGGACTTACAACCAATTGGTGATGTTCATATCTACTTTTGTCCTTTGTAGGTCGAATAAGGACAATAAAGACCTTAGCCGACTCGCCGATTATGAAAAAGAGGAGTCGAAAAAGCTAAGGATGGAAGCGAAGAGACCTCTCAAGAAACTTCGAGAAGCCATCTCTGCAACTAGAAGTTTGCAGAAAAAATAAACGAAGAAGTGCCGAACTTAAGACCGCTTTGAATTTGACTTTACCCAACTCTCATTTCTTTTCCAGAAAAAGAAGATGAGATGAGGAAGCTCCGGACCGAAGTTGGAGAAAAGGCTTTGGTCATTCAGGAGTTTTCTCGCATCTCCAAAAACAAGGATCAGGAACTCGAGGGTCTGAAAACTCGATTAACAGGTAAGCAATTCTTTACCTGTTGTCCTTTTCGAGTATTTTTCCTTTTCTAATGCTAATTTCTTGTTCAGAAATTGTTGCCGAATTGAGAAGCCTCGAAGCTGAAATCAATGAGAAGACTCTGATCTACAACGAGTTCGTCCGCATTGCTAAGATGAATGCAGAGGACATCAGATCATGGGAGAAAAAGCACGCTGAAACCATTGCTTCCCATGAAGAAGAGGTCAAGAAATTGAATTCTCAACTAGTAGGTAAGAAATGCTTTTACCTACAATTACCTTTGTGTTATCTTCCTCTAGAAGTTTATTTTTGTTTGACTGGTTTTATTCTTTTCAGAACAAGTGGTCGAAAACAAGAAACTTCATGAGGCTTCGACTGCACTCCAACAGAGATGGAATCAATTAAGACTAGTCTTCAAGGCAACATCACACTCGAACAATGTACTTGGTGAGCTACATTACGAGGGAAAACTCCTCAAGAAGATCATCGTAGTCGCTCACATAAGTACTATTGGGGAACAAGTCGGAAGTTTGCAAGAAATGGTGACCACTCTAAAGGCTAATCTGCCGAATCAATAAGGGAGGCAATGAAGGCTGCAGTAGTTACGCCATAAACTTAAAGCTCAAGACCGCCTTAATGTGCAACCAATCGAAGCCGACTGATCGCCTCAATCGAGGCAAGTCGTCGATTGAGGAAATGCAATCGATTGGCAAAAGGTGGCGAGGAAATGCACTAGGCACTCCCCTTCGTAGTAATCTTGTAACGATTTTGTAAGGCGCATAATTTACATTGATGAGAAATATATGATCCATCTTGTTTCCTGCAAATCATCTTGTCGAGTAATTAGTAACTCAAAAGATAATAGACGAATGAAAGACTAAGAATTGAAGTCAAATTAATAACTTTATCCTAGCCCCCGACTATTTGCTTAGCTTGTTTAGACAATCTAAGTAAATAGTGTGTGAAATGGGTCTCAAAAAAGAGAGATGTTTGTTTAACTTATAGTTTTTGTTATGGTTGTCAAGCACTGGTCGAAAGAGTAGAAACGGCTCGACACTAGGAAGTTCCTTCTAGTGGGCAGGACCACGTGCAGAGAGGAAAGGCTTCGACTAGGTGATGTTATCATCTCCGACTAGTTTAATCGAACCAAGAACAGCAACTTGAGTTAAGCAAACGTCTTAGAGGACTTTAATAATCCGTTCGCCCTTTTTTGGTGGACTCGATAAGTCTTTTCCAGTAGCAAAAGTGGGAGACTGAGCAACGCTAGGAAGTTCCTTCTAGTGGGCAGGACCACGTGCAGAGAGGAAAGACTTCGACTAGGTGTATCTCTTCCTTCGACCAGTTAAAACGAAACGAGTACACCAAAAGTGGTCGAATAAATATAAGAAAGTGCACTCTACTTAGAAATTTTTTTGGAATTACTGGAAAAATAACCTAAGATGAGAAGAGTTGGCTTTGAGAACATTTCGACTAGATAGAACCCGAGTTCTCTGTATTGGCAACAAAAGTGAGTAACGAGTTGATGCTAGAAAGTTCCTTCTAGTGGGCAGGACCACATGCAGAGAGGAGAGACTTCGACTAGATGATGTTACTTGCCTTCGACTAGCTGTAAAGAAAACTGGTGTTTTGGATCATAGTCGAAAGATTATAAAAGCACTACTCAAAAAGTAAGACAAAAAGAGGTAGAAGGAACCTGGACTCTTATTGCCTGAGAGGTTGGTCACACATAGAATTTGCGTAACTGGTCGATGTTCCAAGAATTTGAGAGAACCTGTCCATCTTTCATTGCTAGTCGTACCGACCCTGACCGAGTGACTTCGACCACTGTGTAAGGACCTTCCCACTTGGGAGAAAGTTTATTCCGATTAGACTTGGATTGGCGAGCCTCAATACCAAGTCACCTACAAAGAAGGTCGTGGAGGCCGACCTACGATCGTAGTATCCGCGATAGGGCTTGTTGGTAGACCGCAGAGCGGATTAGGTCATGTTTCTCCTTTCTTCGAGTAGGTTAATGTCATCCGTCGAAGTTGTTCCTGGTCGGAGTTGTTGAAGGTTTCAACTCGTGTCGACCGCAATTTTAGCTCCGAGGAAGCATGGCTTCGCCCAAACACTAGAAAGAAAGGTGTTTCTCCTGTCGCCGACTAGTGGTCGCATTTAACCGCCCATAATACTGGAAGGTAATTTTGTACCCAAGCCCCGAGCGCTTAACGAAATGGTCAAGACTCGGGTTTTAATTCCTCGCATTATTTGGCCGCTTGCACGCTCGATCGCCTGCTGCTTTGGGGATGTGCAATGAAGCATAACATAACTTGGTACCTCAACTCGCCGCAAAATTCCTAAAATTTTGCGCTTTAATTGTTTACCATTGTGCGTAATTATCCGACTTAATCCAAATCCGCTAATTACACATCTCATCATGAACCTTTTTGTCGCTAGCTGTTATATCGCTTCTGAGTTCACCGATCCATTTTGTGAACGTGTCAATAGCCACAAAAGGAATTCAAACCTCCTGGAGCTTTGGGAAACGGTCCTAGGATATTGAGACCCCAGTGCAAAAGGCCAAGAAAGAGGTATTGTGCAGTAATGCTTGAGCTGGTTGGTGTATCCGTCTACCATGAAACCGGCATTGACACACTTTTTAACCACCTCTTTAGCATCGTGACAGAGCACAGCAGCCGAGAAACCCCGCCGAAAGGCCTTCACCGACCAACGCTCGTAGGAAGCATGCGTCCCATGATTCCACTGTATATCATGAAGGAGTGTTATTCCTTCGCTTTATGAATGCATCGCATGAGTATCCCTTGGGTTCCTCGCTTGTAGAGGACTCTTCGACCAAAGTATACATTTTGGCTTTTCGGGATAAACGATCCGCCTCAAGATCATCCCTGCA